>AP028166.1:27612799-28283098 GCA_014132275.2 Samia ricini
GTTAACGCAATGATGGGGAGCGGGGCGCGGACGGAATCTAAGGACATTCATTACCCCGGTCACCCGCCCCCGCACCAGGACCCCCGTCGCCAACGCACGGATCAGCTGGTCCGTTCTTTAATTAACAAGCATCGCTCGGAACGTCTCATTTTATATATAATCTTAAGTAATTAAATAATATTGATACAAAACCGCATTTTACTGCTACCAAGGAGCTGTCGAAGCACATCACCTAACAGTTTGGTCCTTCGAGCCGGAGTTATTCGAGTATTACGTTCTGATGCGATGATGTTGCAGTTGATAGTGCGGGCGGATTCCGCGTCAATGTACGCGGGTTCAATCCTATCCAACTCTAAAATCAGCCTGAGTTTTCGGTGGAGGAAAATATCGCCCGCCCGGCGAATAAATGCCCGCCTGGGTAGCTACCATCGTCTAGCTTAGAAATCTAGCGTTAAATCATTAGGTGTGTTCCGGCAGCATGACTTGGCAGCCAGTATATCAAGATGTCTTTACCATCCCGGCCTATACAGTTAAATAAGTTGAAAAGTTTTTTTAACTTCCTAAACGAGTAAACTGTAGAGCTCTGTATCGGAAATTCAAATAGGCGCCCGCTTAAGTCCAAGAATCACGATTTAAACTATTATTCATTTATTTAACACATGTTCCCGTAGGTATGTATATATTCTGAAATACAAAGTTATTCAAATAATCCGAGGATCGCTCGCAATCCGAACGTGGATTTATATCCAATGCGGTAAGTAGTGGCCGGGAATAAATCGATGAGGTAGTACAGTTCACGGCATAATGTTTCATATAAAATCATTTCAATCTGTAATAGTTTAGATTAATGGGGGAGACCTATATCGAGAAGCGGACGTCTATTGGATGGATGGACGGATGGGTTATAATCGTTTATTTAGAAAGCGAATTATTGCAAAGCATTGTGTCGTTTTAATGGAATTCAAACAAAACAAACATTAGATAGACTGATCTATATATGTATATATATAGATATACCGAAATAGGCAAGAGATAAAGCAGTTCAAGATATTTTGGTCCTTTGTTTGTCAACCGATTAATTTACTATAGGCTGGCTTAAAAAATCGGTTCCTGAGTGATACTTATTTTTGCCAAATTTCTCTAGTATTCGTCTATAGTCCAATTTCGACATACATTTACATACCACAGACATAAGACTTTTTCACCACTAAAATCGATTAAATATTACATTAATTACTATCAACGAAAATACCGATGAAGCGATGATGACGCAGTGGATAGTGCGGCCGAATTCCGCATCAATGAACGCGGGTTTAAATTCTCCTATCCAACTCTAAAATCAGCCTGAGCTTTCGGTGAAGGAAAGCATCGTGGTGAAACCATAGCATGATAGCTAGGGCATTTCTTAATAATGCCCGCCTGGGTAGGTACCACGCTCAAGTTTGAAAGCCTGTCGCAAAATACCCATAGGTGTGTTCCGGCTTTATCACTTGAAAACCAGTATCTCTAGGCTTAGTGTGTTTACCATCCTCACTTAACATCAGGTGAGACTGTGGTCAAAGCACTAAGTCTATATCGTGTAAAAAAAATCCTAAAATTATATTTAATTCTCGAAGTTAATTGGTTTGTAACAAAATATCGTTTACGTTTTTGACTTACGTGGTTTGATTACCCGTCAAAGTAAACGACAAAGTTCAAAACCTACGCCCCAAAGTTAATAAGCATTTTTTAATGGTGGTCAAGATTGCTTATTATGACTTCTAATGATTACTGCATAAATGCATAAATATCTAATAAATTAGTGTACAACAAAAACATAAAAAAAACTATGCAACCGTGGGGACTGCCGACAGAAGTCAAAATTCGAAACTTTGGATAAACTGTTTTTAATATTTAAATTTTACTACGACTAATTAATACTAATCAAATTAAACTAAACTATTATAATTCAAATTTCATCCTAAAAAAAACATACAAAACGCCAGCACTTAAACGCCCTCTTATACTTGGCATACCCTAGCATATTGACGACTGATGTCATAGCATTGGTAACGCGAATTTATAAGCCTACCGAGAAACGCTAAACACGGCTAAAGAAGTTTCACTTTTAAAATTAAAATACATTTTTTAACTATCTGTACCAAGAACAGACGTACGGATTTAAAATAGAAAATCTCTCATCTCACTCTCGCATCCATATAGTTCGTTTTATAGAATCTGTAAGACGCTCTGCACGTGGCATTACACGGAGTCTGGCGTCCCGACGCGACGACTCGATTGGTCGATGGTAACCTTTAACCCCACCCATGAACAAAAAATATCGTCCATTAAACTGAAAGAGATCCGTTTCAGCTTCAGATAGCCTCCGAAGTGCTGTTAATGCGGTGCGGTCTTATCTTACAGGCGCGTCATTGTTGGACGGACTTAGAACCTTTCTTGGGGGGTTAAATTAGATTTTTTAAAATACAATTATTAGCTGCCCTATCCAACATTGCTAGGGTTACTTTTTAATATTATACGTTTCGATAGGATTGATTGAGTAGCTTTGTACTCGATCGCGGACAAACACTTTGATAGGGTTTTTTTGTTTATTTTCGTAGATAGCCTTATCGCTTTGACCAGATTTTTCACTTGATGTTAATCGATGATGTGGTCCAAGATGGTCAGTAAGCTAAATCTAGAGGCACTGATTCTCAAATAATGCTACCGGAGTACGCATATAAGTGCTTAATTTGCAAACTTTTGGCTTGTAACTAACCAGATGAGCTTTAGAAAATGCCACATTACCGTGCTATGCCTTCATCATGATAATCTTCTTCACCAAAGTCGTCTCAGGTTGATTATAGAATAAGATAACTTGATTTGAAACTAAGTCAATCGAATTGAGTTATCTGACCGTAATACCACTGAGCTATCATCGAGAAATAATAACAAAAAGCGTAGTCTAAAGAATTTTTGCAAATAGATCGGTTTTAAAAAGCGAAAGGCAGACGTCTATTCAAAACTTTTTAACATCAAAATCTTGTAGCTTCTACGTAAATAAAAAACAAATGATTCATTATACCTTGTTCGAATAAAGTACAGTCTAAGTATTTCTTTAATTTGATAAACTCGTGAATCTTATTGAAAATCTAATACAGAATATATTAAACACTTTAAACGGGGAGGTAAAATTATAAAACGTATTCAAATACATCTCTGACTGTGGAATGGCGCGTTCGAAATATAAATAAGTATATATTACATTTTACACAGTAAAAATGAGTTTGGATAATCTCATATCCGTGACATTTTAAAACTTTAAAAAAAAAGTTTTCAACGATAGAGTATGTGGGTTCATCGCGTGAAACTCATATGGTAGTCATGAACTTTTTAAAAGTTTCTTAGAAAAATAGTCAAAGATTCTTGAAATTTTATATTTCTGAAAAGTATATTTTATGTAAGTATTAAAAATTATTAAAATTTTTATTCAAACATAGTTATGTAACAAATTGTATTGTCAAATTTTGCAACGTAGCAACTTTAACAAAATATTTATTCATAATTATATATAATTTTTTTCAACAAATCTACTATTACAATTATATGACTGTTTTTATACGCTTATGAATTTTAATTGGAATAACCTTTGATTTGAATATATATAAAATTTGAATTTATAATTATTGCTATCAAATTTAAACGGAAAAGATAAAATAGTTTACCGCTTTACTTCTAAACAGTAGGCATAATTTGTTCAAAATCTTATATGCGTGATAATTATATGATTTTATGAATTGTATTAATGAATGAAATAAGAAATATTCAAAACAATATTTATTGTTCGAATGTGATTGTTGTAAATCTTTTTTTCATTTAATTCATTCAATCTAACATATATTCATATTTTTATGCTTTAAAAAATTTATTTTTCTTCAACGATTCCAAATATACGAAAACCAAATGGAATTAGTCACGGTGGGAACAAATAAATTCATTCTACCAAGCGTTGCAAATATGAAGCAATAAATTGTAATATTTTAAAAATGGAACGCTCCGTTCCGTTACTCGTTGGGATTTGATGCGTTCCGCGACATTGGTCGCGGAGTTCTCGATATATTGCGCATGTAACTTGATTTAATGCGACGAGCGATCGCTTTAACGTACGCTGCGATTTTTGAGTGTGATTTAAAAAAATGTAGTCACAAGCCAATTTAGACAATAAAACGATATTATATATTCTTGTACAATATACATTTCACAGATTTATTTTTCAAAACATGGTTATGTAATTTTTGACTGAAATATGGTTGTTTTATATTATGTGTTACTGTCGCAAAAAAAAAAAAGAAGGATATGTAGCTTTGTGTGATCTCAGTCTGTCATTTAGCCGCTATTGCCTTTAATCTTTAGCTATTTTAACCTATATTATATAATTTTGCTGTCATTTTCAATGATATAGTTTGGTTATTGTACACAGGTGAAGATTATTGGAAGTAATGACGCGAAAGGTTTATTCTGAGGTGCCACGAAAACTTCACGTTCTAGTAAGATGAGGAACCCGTTTTACTGGAGTTTAGAAGCGTTGACACAAGATTGAAAACATAACTTCTCGTATGACGCTGGTAGAATTATGTATGTAAATCGCTGATTGCCATTCAGAAGAAAGAGGAGTAGGAGGAGGAGTCTTAAATTTGATTCCATGGGATGTAGTAAGTAGTTTTATATTATACTATCTGTGTCTCCGCGACTGCGCCCGCGTTTCATATATTCTTATACTGCATTATATTTCTTTTATACGGAACCCCAATTTTTTTTAGTGCTAAGCTAAAAAAAAAAATATTTGTCATAAATTCAAGCACTTGTCCGTATAACTGTAAATTGAGTCCGATTTTATTCAAACTTTTATGAGATTTATTTTTTTTTACGCGAAACCCTAATTATTTTCGAAAATTAAAAGTGCCCTTAGTTACCCGAAGTAACTTCAGCTATCTATATCAAAAAAAAAGTCTCGTCAAAATCCGTTCAGCCGTTTCGGAGATTACCCGGAACCAACAGACAGACGGACAGATAGACAATAAATTGTATTATTGCTATAGGTATCGTATTCATATCTAATTAGTAAAAAAAAAAAACATTACAAACAAACACTGGAATTTTATTTATTAGAGTATAGATTTCTTGAACTTGACTTTATATTACTGTAAGTATGTTGATATTTTACGTGATATAGTTTGGTAATTATGTAGAAGTATTGGCAATAATGCGACAGATGAATTCTGAGATGCCACAAAAACTCCTTGAATAGTTCGAATAAAATAACTGTTATCCTCTGGAGCGCTGTATGAACAATGTATAAATGTGAAGTAATTAAATCCACGTAACATTGTCAGAAGTGTATATCCTCTTGCACAGCGTACATAATATAAGAGTAGGAAGGTGTATTTTGTAAATGATTAATTTCGTATTTAACCCTTCTAGCGGTTGGTGTGTAGCTACATATATGGAAACAGAATACATCGAAATAGTGGTGAGAAAACCTTATCCAATCCGTGTACTAGTGGCATTACTTGTGTTGGTTATAAAAATAAAGCGCTTCGTTTAAAATCCTCTACTTGCAATTATGTTATATCACAAAAATCCTCCCCACAACTTTATACTTGCCATGTAGAAACGTATCTGAATTTCTTATTTTGAAAGCATACGTATGTTTCTCACAATAGAGTCCATTTTACATCAGCATTCGTAACATTGCTGCGCATTCCGAAGGTATGGAAATAATATGGCGGGAAGTTGACTAGGAATGGTCTAGTTAAAAAAAAAACAAGACAAAGGCAAAAAAGAATACGCTTAAGGCCTATGAATTTTAATGGCAATTTTAGTGAGTATATTTATCGGCTCGTTTAGTTATTTCTCGGTAGTTTTTTAGTTTTTGTTAATTTTATGCACTTTTTATTACTGGCATACGGTTAATAAAATAATGTGGTTGAAAACGTTAAAAACTAATTTAAGCGTTTGTTGGTTTGTTTTGTGACATTTATTTTATATTTATGAGTATAATATTGACATTTATAAATTAGTTATGTTAACAAATGAAGCCTGTAAAGTCTTGTTATTTATTTTAAGTTTCTTTAATACAGTAAGTATTTTAGTTAAATTGTTATAATAAACGATTAGTTTAGATTAATCTTAAATCGTAATTATCATACTCTTCGCTGTATCTGAAAGTGATTGAGAGAATTTAAGAGGTTGTAACGGAACTTACATTTCATTACACGCTACGTTTACTCACGGAAGTTGTAATAATTATATAAAATGTAAACTAGATAAAGATTTTGTTTTGATGTATATTTATTTTTAACACTAGTCTAATCATATTAATTCAATTGAGACCAATAATGCTAGAATAATATTTGACCATTTACGTGAAGAATTAAGGAAAGTTTTTTTTTTTTTCTATTTTATGCGTAATTTATAAAGTCAACGAAGCCTTTTAAAAAAATTAAGCGTTGTAAAAGTTAATTATAATAGTAAGTGTTGGTAAGTAGATATGAGGGAAGACAATTTGAGTGGTAGGTGTCGAGTGTACGAGTGTACGGAAGTTGCACGTGGTTATAAGGGACCCTTCGATATCGTGTTACAGGGTGCAGTTACCTTCATGTAAGTAGTTTTAATAGGCATATCTATAAATGAAGATAAGTACCTAAGTGCTTATATATAAACTAGCTGTGTGCCTACGGCTGCGACCGCGTTCCGTATATTCTTCACTGGGTTTTAATTTTTTTAACCGGAAGCCTAATTATTTTCCTAAAACTTTAGTACTATGATAAAGTAAAAATATTTCTCTTTAATTCAAACAGTTTCCCGTAAAACTGTGCACTGAATCTGATTTTATTACATTTTTATTTTTTTTACGCAGAACTCTAACTATAATAAAAAAAAAGTACGCTAAGTTACGTGGATTATTTTCAGCTATCTAACAAAAAAAGTACCTTCAAAATCCGTCTAGTCGTTTCGGAGATTACCCGGATCAAACTGACTGACAAATTACAAAAAAATGTATATTTGCTATAGGTATCGTATCTATTTCGTAAAAAAATATTTTGACATTACAGACACTTAAATTTTATTTGTTGGTGTAGATATTGTGTCAAATCTTCTAAGCTCCAGCAAAACAATTGCTTATCTTGATAGAACTGTTTATGGAGTTTTAGTGGCACCTCATAATAAACGTTTCTCGTCATTACTTCACTTCACCTGTGTACGATAAACAAACTAAATTCCACGAAACACCACCAAAATAACATAATACGGGGTTAATAATTAAACACGCAAATTAATGAATTAAAGACAGTATTCAGAAAACATGATAAACTGGGTTCCTTTATGAATATTATCCACTAATGTTATTTATTATTTACTACCTTAGTACCATATTTTAATCTGTGCTTCATCACCTAACTCATAACCGACAGATGTCATAATTTATTTACAAATTTGAAAGTTACTAACTAATTATAAGTACATATGAAATTCAACCTTAAACATTGAAATCATAAAACTTATTTATAAATGTAATCATTTATGACAATTTTGTTCACGAACTGCAAGCTATTTTATACTTTATAAATGTAGAGGTTGGGTGGATTTTAGATTGTGCGTTACTTTTTCTGTGATTTATGTTAAAAATTCCATTGATTTATTAATAAACCGCGAGTACTTAGTTAAAGCTTAGGGTGGCGGAAACGGAAGCCGGGTCGGGGTGAGTTCCGCCATTAGTTTAGTTTGTTTAGTTTACTCTAATGGCGGTTTTTGAGTAATACGTGTCGGGGTAAAGGTTACTTAACATGTTTATTCCGTCTACGTAGAATATTACTTATCCTGTTAATTTACTTTCTTTATTGCAAAGTTAAATAAACATTTATTTTAAACAGTCAGTTATATAAAAAAAAATTGATGTTATAAATTATTGATAAACGAAGTAGAAAAATGTGTTGATCTATTTGATCTTTGCTCATTTGTATACTAGCTGCTCCCGCGGCTCTGCTCGCGTATCATTTTTTCTATCCGCACAATTCTTCCCTGCGTAATATAGGTTTTCTTAATTATCGTTGGAAAAGATAAGATCCAATTTTTTTTTTTACAATCCAATTTTCACACAGGCCCTAAATTATTTTTGGTACTAATAAAAAACAAAGATATTTTTTACAAGTTCGAATACATACTGGCCGGTAAAATTGGCCGTTGAATCAGATTTTGTTCAAGATATTATGAGCTTTAATTTTTTTACGCGGAGCTCGAGTTATATGTGTCAGAAAAAGTCCCATGAAAATAGGTTCAACCGTTGCAAGTATTATCTGGAACAAACAAACAGACGGAGAATTTCATTCAGTACACCGTAACATTTCTTGCATATTATTAGTAAATAATGTAAAAGGCAAAATTCCAAAAATGTAGCTATCTATATAATGTCGTGGTATATATTTGGCTTAGTATTTTTGCTTACTTAAGGAGTCTTGCGGGAAACCATATAAGTGCGAGCTGTCAGAGACGGACCAACGGGTCACCGTCGAGTTGAGGAAGTAAGTGGATTTCGTTTGACATCTAATACTATTGCGGTGACGACTGTACCATGTACGGTGCCCATGAAAACTAGTAGGTTTAAAACAAAAAAAATATTTTTGTTTTTGTTTGTCAACAATGTGTATAGCAAATAAGTGCAATGCAGTCGAGAATCGAACCGAGAACTATCAACGATTAAGCCACGGTGTAACAAATATAATCATCTAATTTACGATACGTTTAGTTCGCTGAATTAGCATTTTGGGCTATATATTATTATGTTTTGCCCTTTTTTGAGGACATGGGGAACGGGAGGATTAATGGTTATTACGTAACCAATATTCACTTTTATTTCATTTAAAACATTTCCTGTTCCGAAAAAAATTACATGCCTACATGGTTTTATATTTTATTGTCTTGTTATCGACATTCTGAAAACACTGTAGGTAAATATGAACCGAGACAAATGTACGAATGATAGAAGAAACGGAACGTAAGGTGTGAATGAAAGGGAAGTATGTGTGTTACGTTTTCTCTTTCTAAAAATGAAGATGGCGAAAAGTGAATTGTATTGTAAGGACGTTATGTATAAGTTGTAGAGAAAGTAAACGTTCTGATTGCTATTCTGACTCGATGTTTATTGAATCCCACATAAATATGACGAAAACAACTAAATAGATGTACTTAATAAAATATCCATTGAAGATTTTTAAATCGTCGTCGCCCTACACGCACAAACGAAGCCAACGAGCATACGGAAGTCAATACACAAAAGACGGAAAAGAATTATTACATTTCTATTAAGTAGCTAAATATGCTGCATAAATTAATAAGGCTTCCTTGGCCTTAATATTAATATTAGAATTGGATTAAAGCAATTGCGTATTCTGATTAATATCGGTGAGTCGCTTTGTTTTCTACTTATAAAGAACTAGCTGGTACCCGTGGCTTCGCCCGCGTTGCTATCTGCATATAACATTTCATTTATACCTAACCTACAAAAACCAATGGTTGAAGAAAATTGAGCCTTTTGTTTTTATCAGCGGAAAGAATTGACATAAGAGTAAATCGAAAAGAATTAGAAAGCGTCCAATGGTAGTAATCCCATCCCGATATGTTCAGTAGTTGTAAGGAGATGGTGCGTCAAAGAAACCACATTTATATATATAAAATATAGATAGGCAGGTGTATATGTGTTCCCCCCGTCAAAAAAAAAAAAAAAAGGTGTATATGTGTGATATAAAAGAATTCTTGGTTTAAAACTTGATTATTTATCAAAGTATTTTACAAACAGGATGGTGACCAGGGTTCCATTGTAATTGGTTCAGCCGATATTTGACCTCTTGGATGATTCAGTGATAAAGTTAACCACGCACGTTGGCCGCAGTCTGTATATATCCAGTTATTAGGTCGTAGGGTTTTTGTAAAGGACTGCCGTGCACGTGGTTATTTACCTTGTCATAGTGACTCGCTTTGGATGTCGTATTTTAGGATCTCCCAATGTGTATATAGGTGGTGTTTGTAAGACGGCATTAATGTGGTGATCGAAAAAAAGATTGTTGTTGGATCATAGGTATCATCAGACATAGTGTCTGATACAAATTAGGTAAATGCTGTTACTAACATAGTTAGCGCATCACTTGAAAACAGCTAAACTGATCTGGCTGTTTTAAGATGTTCTTAATAGTTCAAATTAAGGTATGAAATAAAAAATATTCGCCTGGGTAACTACCACCCCCAAGTTTGAAAACCTGCCGCCAAACACCGATAGGTGTGCCAGTACCTCTCTAGGCTTAGCGTGTTTATCATCCTGGACCACATAGACCCTTAACATCAGGTGAGATTATGGTAAAAGCGATGAGCTTATAAAAAATGTAATTTTTTTTTTTTTGGGAAATTGAATTTTCGTTTTAAGTTTTAATAAAAACGCTTAAGTATTCTAGAATATTCCTCGATTATACGCACTATGCCGAATCATTACCGCAAAATTGATATCACGTTAATGGTTTTCAAATAGGCCATTTGCAGCCGACAATGGCTCAGTGAGGGCGGGGTATTACGGTGACAAAAAAAAAAAACTGTCACGTGCCGTAAATATCCAATGGACATAATAAATCTGTCAAAAAACACCCAGAAACTGACCGAAGCAGCTGTCAAATGTATTGAGTCATCTATTAATGACCAACATATATTTGACAATTCCATTTTAAATTACTATACCTTATGAGTAAGTAAATAAGGTAAAAAAATGGAATGATCGTTTATAATTCAGTGTCCGAATTAAAATTGTTCTCCAATTTACCCGACAAATGAGGAGCGCTGGTGGTCATTTTTAAATATTTCACGGTGTTCATCAGATAATATGGAGTCGTGTGAAAGCTTTCCGTACATTTGTAACAATTAATTTTATGATCGTTTGCGTGTAATTGTCGTGGACAAAAAAAAAATCAAGAATGAGGGCGGATGTCTCAGTAATCTTTTGGCTCGATTCCGTTTGGCTTGTAGGTATGCGGTATTTTTTTACTCGTTATAGGCTCAGTGCTTTGATCCTAATCTCACCTGATGTTATGTGACGATGTGGTCTAGGATGGTAAACACACTAAGCCTAGAGGAACTGGTTCTCAAGTGATGCTGCCGGAACACACCGATTGACATTTGGCGACGGTTTTTGGCGGGATCTCAGTCTGACATGTAGCAATTGTTTTCTTTAATTCTTTAAACTTGTGTACTTGACTCTATATCATGTAATCTTGGTGGCGTTTTTTGTGTGAAATAGTTTAGTTATTGTGTTCAAGTTAAGTTTATTATAGAAGACAACGCGTAGCATACATTCTGAGGTGCCGACAAAGCTCCATGGAAAGTTCGAGCAGGATAGGACACCGTTCTGTTGGAGCTTGGTAACGCTGATACAAGATTGAAAATCTTACCCACATGACATTGGCACAAATTGTGTGTACACACAGATTGCCATTAACTAAGAAGAAGAAGAAGACATTTGGCGACAGGTATTCGAACTTGAACCAACATGCTATGGTTTTCCTTCACCGAAAGCTGAAGATGATTTTAAAGTTGAATAGGTGGGGATCGAACTCGAGACCATTGACGCGGAATCTGGCCGCACTACCCACTGCGTCATTATCGCTTCCATATATTACATTACTTATGTTTATGTCATACCAGTTGTACCCGCAACTTCGCTCGATCAGAATTCAGACAATTTAAAATCAGTCGAGCCTTATAAGTTTGAAAGAGTTTCGGGATAAATAAATAGCCTATGTGTTAATCCAAGGTATCGGCTACCTCCATACCAAATTCTAACAAAATTGGTCAAGGCGTTTGATCGTGAAGAAGTAACAAACATATAAATACACTCACAAACTTTCGCCATTATGATATTAGTAGGAAGTGGGATAGATATTTCCTTGCCCCGTTTATTACAGATTAGAACGTCACGTTTAGATCCATTAATCAATGAAAATCATTCTTTACGTTTGTTGACACAAGGGACAATTTCCATTGCGAACTTTTAATTAATTTCTCCTAAGGTTCCAATCGAATCTAAGCATTGGAAAGTTTGAAATAAAGCATAGATTCATTCGCGTAATAATCGATTGATGTTTTTTAAACGTTAACGACTGCGTCCCTTACTATTGGTTTGTGACTCATTTTCATCCGGATAATATTACATATAGTAACTTCCTGAGTGCCAGTACCTTCTAGTAAAACTGTGCATTGAATCGGATTTTATTCCAATTTTTATGAGTCGTACATTTTTTTTCGTGGGAACCTAATATTTTTGAAAAAAATAAATTACGCGAGTAACTTCAGCTATATAATAAAAAAGTCCCATCCAAATCGGTCCAGCTGCCCAAAGATTAGCCGTTACAAATACACAGACAGACAACAATTTTAAAGATTGTATTTTATCGTACATTAACGATAAGAAAAATTGTCTTTCTTCGAATGATTATACATATATGTTAGGAAACAACCTACGCTTCTATTTTATTTATTAGTATAAATCAAGTTCCTATTAACGGTGTAAATTTTTTAGTTAAGGGCAGCTTACGACAACCTTCTTAACAAATTTTAACGTGTATTTGTACGCCTTAATCTTTGTTGTAATTTAATTTAAATTCGTTACAGACTTATGTATATAGTAATCATTTTTTTACTGATGTAAATAATGACAAAAATTTTCTATTGTAGCTAAAACTTAAAAAAAAAAATATTATTAAAATTTGTAAATAAAATAGATTACTAGAACATTTGATTTCATTTAGTGATTAAGACTGAAAAGAACATAACGAACGCTTCAGTCAGCTTTTTATTTTACTTTGTTAAAACTTTACTTAGTTGATCTAATATTTACGCAGTTTCGTTTAGTATTTATTTAATTTATAGATGTGCAACTAATAGTGAAGTTAATTACTAATTATTCACTCAGTTAATTGTTAATTGTTTCACTCAAATTGAAAACTTTATAAAATGGTTTTTTCATTTTTTTCATTCGATACGAATTCGTTCAAGAAACACGTGGTAGGGAGTTGAATTCAAATGATTGCTCGGTGAAGTTTCAAGTCTGCCGGAATTAATTCGCCGACGTGTAACGTAACGATTTATATAACACCTGGACTTCCTGAAGACGCTTCTGGAACGTTTGTGATAACTTTTTTACATTTGTACCCACGTACTTTTTACAATTCCATTTTATATCAAGCCTTTATCTTATGTAAATACTGCCTTTTACTTTGAACATGAAAGAGTAGAGTTAAACCTAGTTTTAGTCTATTGAACTTTAACCCCTTGAGCACTAACCTGGCGTTTAGGCTAGCTTTCCATTATTTTCCTATTGTGTCATTTTTATGGGTAATCGACATATTAATGAAGAAATTAATATAATATAATACAATAGGCAAAAGGCACAATTTTACTTAATCGTTGTTTTTAATTTTAAAAAAAAACTGTAACAAATATATTTACATCTTGGGAAATGAACGGATTGAACAGTAAATGCGCGTTATGTGTGTATACTTCGGTAATTATGACACTATGGGGAAATCATTTACATCAACCTATCATCAGGTTTTTTTTTAGACTTTAGCAAAAGTAAACTGATAGTTCAAATTTTTTATTATGAATAATAAAAAAAATTTAATGGTTAATTAATTGAATTTTATTAAAATATTAATTCTACATACTAATAAATTAACGAATTAATTTTTTGTTAACTGTTTTATAATCAAGCGTCAAAGATTTCATTATTATAAATCATATGTTAACCTGATTTAACATGATAACATATTTAACTAAATTCTAGAACAATATGTATAAAACGAAAATATCAAATATACAAAAAATCCAATATACAATTAACAGCGGGATAGTATCAGTATCCAATTGGCATCCGTCGCATACGATTTAAAATAGAATCGAACAGATAACATTCTAATTCCAGATTTTGTAATTAGAACACGTCGATCATGCGTACGAAACTTTAGTCCCGTCTGACCTATTTCCGAGCGTGGGAATTAACGAACAGGTGTCGTTTGAAAACCAAATGTTATCGTTGACATTCGTACAAATCACGCGAACCAGGAAACGGGGGTTGCTAGTAATAAAAAAAAGAACAATAAACGTACCCATAAATTCCCGCGGTATCGGAAATTCACTTATTAGAAATGATGAGATTGAAGCTTATTTGTCTTCTAACATAAGTTGTTCTTTATGAAACTCCAATCTTTAATATTTCATTTTTTTATTGTTATAGGTTAATTTTGTTTATCTCGTCTTTGTAAACAATATATACTAATAAATAAAATTGAAGCGTTGACTGTTTCGAAACGTGTACGTATAATGGAGGACAACAGAACAATAGCGTGATGTTCAAAGAAAATAAATTTTTGTTGTCGTTAATGTGTCGAGTACCCATAAAAATAAGACAATAGGAAAACAATGGAAAGCTGCCCTAAACGCCAGGTAAGTGCTCAAGGGGTTAATATATAAAATTGAAGTGTCTGTTTGTGATATCAAAATAACAATTTTTTTACTAAATACATGTGAACATACATATATAAGATACCTATACCAAAAATGCAATTTTTCAACTTTTTGTTTATTTGTCCCAGGTTAGCTCCGGAACGGTTGGACCGATTTGGACGGGACTTTTTTTGCTATATAACTGAAGTTAGTCCGTGTAACTAAGGCTACTTAATTTTTTCGAAAATTATAAGGGTACCCCGTAAAATAATGTGAACTCATACAAATTGGAATAAAATCCGATTCAATGTACCAGCTTTTTTACTGACAGATATTTGAATTTGTGAGAAATATCTTTGCTTAAAGATAGTAGCAAAAAACAAATTGGAAAATAATTAGGGTTCCGTGTAAAAAAAAATACACAGGGCTCACAGCTAATTGTTACATACATTGAAATCCTTAACATCATATAAAAGACAACGTATGTTAGTTGGTTTATAATTTTTGATTTGTAATTTCTTTTAAAGATAGCATACGCTCACGCCTGTTATCCCCGAAGGGTTAGGCAGAGGTGAAATAGCGAACTACACCACCCACATTCCACCGAGGTAAGTTCCGTCCCAGATGTGACAGGGGGCGAGCCTGTCGCCATATCGGGCACAAATTCCAAACTCCGGGATGATATTCAGTAGAAAAACCCAATACCACTTGACCCGACCCGGGGATCGAACCCGAGACCTCGGAACGGCAGTCGCACCGGAATACAACTGCGCCACCGAGGCAGTTATCTTTCATTTTTTTAAACAATCGTAGATATATTATTTGGTGAAATTATATTTAGATAAAAGTGGATTCAGTTAAAAAGTTACCACTAGCTTAATATCTTTGGAATGTAGGTGAAAGCACTGAATAATTAAGAATAATATAATAAGCGAGTAAGACACATCTCTATTCTACTATTCGCTATTTGTTGGTTTGTAATTCGTGAATCACTAAACTAATTTACGTTGTCTTTTATCGATATTCTATAGGCGTGTTTTAGGGTTTATTTTATTGCATTGGGTAATATATATAATATATGGAAAAAGCTATGAATGTTATTGTTATAATAGCGAATGAGATTGATAGAAAAATCACCATCACTACGTCCCTTGAAACACGTGAGAAGTTAACATTAAAAACACTAATATCCTGGTTAAAATCGACTATTTATAGATATTACCTAAGCGTTTCGTTTCCCACGGTGTCGTGTTATTTATTGTATACAGCTTGATCACAATTTTGTAATTTATAATTATTTAAAATCTATCAAAATAGTAACAGAATAAGTAGATGTAATATTTTTTTACAATTCTCTGTTTTGAAATTCTCATTTATTTATGTCCTATACATATTTTTAATATTACCATTAACTATAGCGTGAACGTGTTTTGTTCCTGTGTTTTTTATGTGTAACAGTTTTATTACGATTCAGCCTAGCTCTAAGATTGTTTTTTTTCCCTGTTTTGTATTTGTATTTGACAGTTTGCCAAATTATATGAATAAATAAATATTAGGGGTTTTTTGGCGGGATCTCAGTCTGACATGTAGCAATTGTTTTCTTTAATTCATTAAACTTGTGTACTTGACTCTATATCATGTAATCTTGGTGGCGTTTTGTGTGAAATAGTTTAGTTATTGTGTTCAAGTTAAGTTTATTATAGAAGACAACGCGTAGCATACATTCTGAGGTGCCGACAAAGCTCCATGGAAAGTTCGAGCAGGATGGGCCACCGTTCTGTTGGAGCTTGGTAACGCTGATACAAGATTGAAAATCTTACCTACATGACATTGGCACAAATTGTGTGTACACACAGATTGCCATTAACTAAGAAGAAGAAGAAATAAATATTACATCGTTTAACGTTTTCAAGAAAAAAAAAAACTTTTTAATTAACTTGTAAATACATTTCATATTCTCCATGACCGTCGTATCTTGATTAAAACTGAATAAATACCGTTAATCTGTTTAATTGTAATATTATTTTTAATGCATTAACCTTTATAAAAATGCAAACTGTACCTATTCTAGATTCTTAATTGGATTCTGTCCTAAATTAACATGAAAATAAATTTTCATATAGGTAGTTTCAGAGAATTACAAATTTTAATTATAATGTTAATGAATTCGATCATTTCATTGGTTATATTATACATGTATACAATGTAACAATAATATGTAAAACTTATTATAATCAGAAAGTAAAGTATTTTGAAACAACCTGTATTTGACATAAGCATGCGGCCGGCGTAGGAAAGTATGCGGATCACGCACAGGTGGTTCCGCCCCTTGGAATCCCGAACTTTTTGCATAAATTCCTTCTATGTTTATTTTAGAACATCGACAAATGTTACTGTAACATTCTACGTAATAACGGAGTAGATATTATTGATCGCTTTATACGAAATTGCGTAATGAAAACAAACAAATATAATGTATTTAAAAAAAAAAGAGTTGAAATTAATTTACATCCAAGTCAATTAAAGACTGTTCAAGTTTTTTTTTAACTGAATAGGTTATAGTGCTTGGCCACAGTCTCACTTGATGTTAAGTGACGTTATGGTCCAGGATGGTAAGCACATAACTTAGAGGTAGTGGTTCTCAAGTGATGCCCCAGAAACACAACTAATGGTATTTGACGACAGGTTTTCAAACTTGAGGGTGGTAGCTACCCAGGCGGGCATTATTAGAATGCTATGGTTTCCTTCATCGAGTGCTCAGGCTTATTTTATTAATTGGATAGGCAGGCTTAAACTCGAGTCCAATGACGCGGAATCCGACCGCACTACCTTCTGCGCCTTCATCGCCAAGTATCATCAATAGGGGTGGCGTATGCTTTGATTATGTATGCTGACATAGGGAAGGGAAAGTAGGTCTGAATGGTGATTACGTATGCAAGACTAATTAATGTTCGTTTTTTTGTTCGAAATTATGCTAGTGCTTTCGTAAGCGAGGGGAGGAGGAGGTGCTAATCAAAAATAACCAAAATGTTGCTTACTTCATACTTGAATGACCCCATATAACAAGTATTTTAACGAGAAACTGTAGTAGTTTGATATTATAATTTAACTATTTACGAGTATATTATCTGCCTAGATGTTTGTTTATTTTTATTGCCTTTTCAATAAATTATCACATTCTTAACACTTTTCACATTCTTAAAATATTTAAATATAATTCTGACTTTTCAGTGTTCCGTAACTCAAAGTGGATGAAGCAGAAAATTGCTGAAACCTTTATATACCTACCTAGATAATGGCAAGGTGTAATTTTTGAAAGATCGGGAAAAAGAGAACCTTTTTTTTAATAATATTAAAAAGAGTATCAAAGAAAGTTTCCTGATAAACATTCGAGTGGTTAAAACAGCTGTATCGAATAAGTACCCGCCTACTAAGAAATGCAAAGCGAAATGGCTAAATTCTTATAGGACCCGACCCCCGGCTTTATACGTAACACAACTCTAATAAGATTTTCCTCCACTCGAGAACTCAACAATACTATCATAATCCATCAGATTAACTCCGAATGTTTGATCAAATTAAAAATAATTAAACTTCTAAAACGTACACTTTTCGTTATGATTAAGATATATGTATTATAATAACTGGCAGTGAATACATTGCAGGGTTTAGATATGAAAGGTTCAAATATGAAGCACAAAATCACCTTAATACATTGTTAAATAAAACGACGCCAGATTACTTATTCGTTCAATCTACCATTCCATGGACCTTTTTTTTTTCTTTTTTTTTTTTTGACGGGTGGAAATGCATTTACGCACGACCCTTACCTATTGCATTAGTGAGACCGAAGTCCCCCAATGCAATAGGTAAGGGGGCACGGAGGGACGAACTCCGTGCCAGTGTGGGACTCGCCCGGGCGTGAAGCGCCCGGAAATACCCACTAAAACCCCCCGGGGCCGTCCGCTGCATTTGGGATGGGGGCGACACGGGGTGGCACCATCCATGGACCTACCCTCGATCTAATCCGTTCTCAATTCCCTAATTAATAGTTATTTCAATCGAATCCCGAACCCTCTGGTGGTAGCCGCCGCTACCTATTTCCCAGACCAGTATGTCCTGCGAAAGAAACGCCACTATCAGCCCGATACAGTGACACTGCATGCACGAGCATCACACGCATCGTACTTGCACTCTACACGCTAGGTGCACGGGTTTTGTGAGGAACCTTTTCTGATACTTTAACAGACCGTTAGATTAGCTAGAACTAGTTCCGTGGAATTCTTAACATCTGAGTTAAACAGCTCAAGCTAAGATCCGTACCATTTTGGTGCCTCTGCACTGTTTACCATTTTGACTTCTGTCTTCATTAAGCGCTCGCCCCAAAGTCTGATGAAGCGGCCAAGTCTCTCCTGGTTGATAACAAGAAATACTAGTAAAGAAAAACTGAAGAAAACAAAGAGAAATTACTGGAATTCATACAAGAAACGGAAACAAAAATAAACAATAAAACAAAAGAAATTTAGACACGTGGAAACTAAGAAGAATAGACATAGACTCTGACTCTCGTTAGAGGTTGCGGCAGATACGCCATAAGGCGTATCATTAAAAAAAAAAAACTAAGCAGCCATGGGGACTGCCGACAGAAAACTTTGAAAAAGGCTTTTTTTTATTGTTTAAATGAGAACACGAATAACCGTTTACAATTGACTAATTTAATTTTAGTATGATATATTGTGTATGTAAAAATATTTTAAAAGATCATTATCCATTTAATCAATCCTAAATATCTTTTGTTTATTAATTTATCTTCCTTCGTCTTTAATACAATGGTTAAATCAGCAACATTACTACAAAATCTTTGAAAGAAATCATAGACACTGGCAAATGCTTCAGCGGTGCCAAGGTAAGAAAAGAAACACGATAAAATAATAAAACTTTCCATATCGTTGACAGCAGGTTGACAGCTAATGTCACATTGGATTAGTAACGCGAATCTATAAGTTATTCCCTTATCGAGAATTGCTCAACGTCATATATAGTGTAGGTACATATATGATACTAATGTCGGTAACATTAATGGTGTCGACCACAGACCTAACATTACGTACATTCTAAATCAATGGTTTCAACACACAGCAGCCTGGTCGGAAGCGTGACCTTTTCTACAGTAAAATCACGCTATCATCCCGACCCGCGCGCTTTATGTTGCAACCAATGATCTAAGTTTACAGTATAACTTGGATAAACGAGAAATTTCTATTGCGTAGCAAACCTCTTTTTTAAAAATACCGCCTCTGATGATTATAAAAGCCATTCATAGCAACGGTTGGGTTAGATCAAAGCGTCGCATGAAAGCTTCCAGAGGTCTGTCAGAGGTCCCACTAATGAGGGCGGTACCTACTCCGAGGGAGGCGCGTTTGTTTGTGTTACAACATGTTTTGATGTCAACGCGCACCGCGTTTTGAGTAATGAGTTTGTTTGCGGGGAATTAAAAATTGTTTCATCATTAAATATCTCACATGTGACTTGTTCCCGCCGGCGGTTTTACATTCTTTATTCAATTTGGACGCTGAGAAGGCGGTTATGAACTTCAAAAAACTACCACCGGTTTGGAAAACAACCCAATCAAGAAACCCACAGTTGGGTGTCATTTCTGGACACCACTATCTTTCACGTAATGACATTAAAACCTGCTTGACCTGTTTGCTTAAACTTATTGTCAGGTAAATCGGTAATGTGCTTTGGAATGTGTAGAACCTGACACTATTACCTAAAAAGCTATCGTTGGACTTACTAAGCATATGACGGCTACTTTATGATTGATTAATTCTGTTATTAATATTTGTACCTAAGAAGTCATAATTAATTTTCCTTTTTCTAACGTAATTAGTCAAATGTATTAGAATTCTTTTTGTTCGAACGTTAGATGTCATCATTACTTACTATTTAATTCTTTCATTGTCGTATATTTAACAATAGAGATGATACAACTGCCGTATAGGAACGGATCAGTTAATAGCAGCAGAAATAAAATGAAAAAGGGAGAAATACATCGATCCCTGCATTTCTGGAGAAAAGTAATATATGTATGTGTGAGACCGACCATTTTCTGTAGCTATCTATGCGGCCATTATTAAAAAAAAACTCTACCATCATGCTAGGACACCTCACGATATTTTTCTTCACCGAAAGCTCAGGTACACTTTTAGAGCGACGCGGTGCCTGCTTGCGACGCGGTGCCTGCGAAAGCCACCCCTTGTCGCCCCCATTCCAAATGCAGCGGACGGCCCCGGGGGGTTTTAGTGGGTATTTCCGGGCGACTCTCGCCCGGGTGAGTCCCACACTGGCACGGGGCTCGTCACTCCGTGCCCCCTTATCTATTGTATTGGGGGACTCCGATCCCTCAAATACAATAGATAAGGGTAGTGCGTAAATGCATTTCCCCCCGTCAAAAAAAAAAAAAGGTATACTTTTAGAATTGGAGAGTTGGGTTCGAATTCAAGACCATTGACGCAAAATCCAACCACTGTAACAAATAAGCCGTCTTCGCTTGAATATTGCACTATTATATCTCTTTACCTTTAATTTACATAAAGAGTTTATTAAATAAATTTTTGATTTACAGAATCAATTAGTTTTACTTTTTCGTGCACGACTTCGTCTCGCCTAAATAAACTAATTTTCTTATCATATGTATATTGCGGTAAAAAAAAAACATCACTATTCTAAGTGGCTATTTTGTAGAACGGTTATAATATTGCCTCGATGATTATAACTGCCTCGGTGGCGCAGTTGTATTACTGTGCGACTGCTGTTATGAGGTCTCGGGTTCAATCCCCGGGTCGGGCCAAGTGGTATTGTTTTTTTCTACTCAGTATCCTCCCGGAGTCTGGAGTGTGTCCGATATGGGGACAGGCTCGCCCCCTATTACATCTGGGGCGGAACTAAGCTCGGCGAAATGTGGGTGGTGTAGTTCGCTATTTCACCTCTGCCTAACCCTTCGGGAATAACAAGCGTGAGCTTATGTTATGTAATGTTATTATAATCTCATCAAAATAAGTACTTAAATTTTTAAACTCGAACAATTTCCTACAAGTCAATGAGAAAAGTAAAAAAATTGACAGTAAGACCGTATACGTGATTGTCAACAGAAAATACTTCAAAAAGAAAAACTTTAGTAACTAATATAAATCTCCATAACCCATTTATAAAATGAACGTAGGTAATTGGGCTAAAATGTATACGGCACCATATTTATAAATCACCGCAGGTATACCTGTAATAGCAAGTAATTTAATTTCTTTGTGGTACCAATAGGTATAATGTGAGTTAGTTACCTACACGCAGTGATCCATTGTGATCGGATCAAAGCGGACAAATGACGGCTACGACAGGAGCCGGGGGATAAATGGAGATTATCCCGTCCGGGTGAAACCTACCCCGATTGCCTGTTACCGGATGAAAATCGTGCGGATTAAAAATTACCACAAAGCGCCCTTTGTGTCTTAATTTCATTTCGCATAAATTCATTTTTTACCGGAAACATAGAAGGTACACTAGTAAATAATTTATGGGATGCTAGTACCTTCTGAAAGCTATAATGTATTTATTGTTTTAGGTTTTTTTTGTTGTATTCTATACCTATAGTTTTGTTTTCGGAGCTAAATGTCATATCTGGAACAAGCTAAAGGATAGTTCATGTATTATTTATTTATTTATGCCAAATTTTGGAGATTTTTGAAAGCTCTCTCCCAAATATTGCTATCACTATTCAGATAACCCCGTCCCCCATGGCATCAAAAATAAGCATAATATAAACCCCCAGCCATTAATGTTTACCTAGCCCTTGGACAATCCTTAAGCTTCGAATAACTGACTCCAAAGTTTTACCGCCAGAATCTTCCTATATGTGTGACGGATTTCTAAAATTGAAGATGGTAGCTCACCAGACTGGCGTTAAGAAAATTCCTACCACCATGCTATGGTTTCATCACAATATTTTCCTTTACTGAAAGATAAGTAATAGTGTGATAATGAGAAAAAGAGTGTAATGGTAGAAGAAACGTTGTGGTATGGTAAAGGATGTAGTGATAAAGATAGAGAAAGAAATGCTTAATTGGTTTGGATGCAGAATTGTTTGGAGAGGATGGATGAAGGAATATTGACGAAATAAATTTACAAGGCGAGTGTGACTGGGTAAGCCGGTAAGGGTCGTCCTAGACGAACTTATCTCTACCAGATCATGGACGTTCTGGAGAAAGGCCGCGTCAAAAGTGCCATTAACCGGAGAGCATAGGTATATGAAGGCGTTTATGAAAGTATAAGAAGCGAAAAAACGTGTGTCAGAATCGTAGCAAGTGGAAGGATGTGGTCTCTGCCTACCCTTATGGGAGAGACGATTGACTTTATGCATGTATGAGAGCTCAAGCTCAGTACAGAATAAGACGGTGGATTCAAACCTATGCCCATTAAACTTGTATCCGACCACAATACCGTAAAGCCATTATCGCTTTATGCATTTTGTAAATTACTTTTTAGGTAATGACTTATTAAATTCACTCATCAACAAAGTATTAAAAAAAAAAACTTAAAAATAATACCTCTCCATACAGGGGCGGTCCGAGGAGGCGTTCGTTGGAGCCATAACCCCCTCCAAAATAGTACACGTCGAATTGACAAATATTTTAAAAATAGTCGATTTACGTTTTAAATGAATTACTAACTGTTTAAAACGTTTAAATAATGAAATAAAAAAAAACTAGTTATTCAAAATAATGTTGAAAAATGCATAAAAATTTGTTCAAATATGACCGCACAAAGTCTTTCACCACCTGCCTGCCTACATTGATATCTAATTCAATTATTCCGTCTGGTTTTTATTACTGAATCTTAAAAGTTAAGATTGAGATAAAACCAATATTTATAAATCGCTTCTTTTTACTGATCACTGTTTGCTGACACTGATCTGACAGAGAAAAAAGGATTGAAAAACAGATTGAGAGCGCATAATGAGATCTGCCGTTGGACATGGAACGTATTTGAGGTATTCTAATATTGTCATTTGAATAGTTTATAAGTTGTGTGACATTAAGACAATACATAGATAAATAATGTTCGTTTTCAGAAGGTACACAAGGTATCCTACAAGAAAGTCTTCGCCTTGCGCATCCTGAAAATCAATACGTGAGTGCCTTTGTCGCATCCCGCGCCCTCTCCCCTCGCCCCGCCTCTGTTCTCCCGGTCACTCCCGGTTTATCTACCGTGTCCTTTACCACTGGGTCAACGTGCTTCCACAATTGTTTTTTTTTACAATTGTACCAACTACTATCGTGCGCCCCGTATACCTAATGATCTTTACACGCAAAAATACCTTGAGTTATTTTATTGTAATTTTCTTTGGAATCTGTATTAATAAATAAAAATGACTTGACTGTTTGTAATGTCCAAATAACAAGTTTTTACTACTTACATATGAATGTATATACGATGCGTATACCAGAAAAACGATTGTTAACAATTTTGTCTGTCCGTGTGTTTGTTTGTTTCGAGTAATCTCCGGCTGGATCGATTTAGACAGAGCTGAAGTTACTTCGGGTAACTTAGAGTACTTTGATTTTATTAAAAATACCGTGTAAAAGAATTAAAACTCATAAAAAATTGAATACAATCAGATTCAATGCATAGATTTACGGGGAAGTATTTTAGTTTATGAGAAATATTTTTGTTTTATCTTAGTACTAAAAAAGAATTAAGGAAAATAATTAGGGTTCCGTATAAAAAACATTGAAAGTCAGTGAAGAATACATGAAACCCGTGCGCAGCCGCGGGCACACAGCTAGTCTCTAATAAAATAAAGCATATTTTATGTTACTCACTGACAATTTAGCTTTCTACAGGGAAAAGATTTTATTAAATCGGTTAAGTAGTTTTTAAATTTATTGATAACAATCAAAAAAATAATTTTACCTATTTAGTGGGTAACAATAAATTGGTAAGTTTTTATTCGAGTTCTAGCGACTTGTTGTAATAAAAGTTTAAATAAATATGATAATAGGAAATTCTTATCACCATAGAAGTAGTAAAAGAAAAAAACATGACATCCTCAAAATAAGAAATTAGAATTAGAACGCTTTTTGTAACACTGCCACGTACAATTTTATATAGAAATGTAATGTAAATTTATAAACCCTAAAAATTCGTTTTCAAATTTACGAAATATTGCAAATAGATTAAAAGTAAGGTATTTAAAAAAAAAACTATTTCCACTAAATCGCCGTAAAAACATGTAGCGAAAATACGTAGGGAAATTTTCATTTTTAAGTTCTAAACTTATGTTTTTAAGTTTGGATTCTATCGGAATTTTAGTTAGATCTTAGCCTGTTATATAATATTTGATTTAACGTGCATTATTTCACCGTATATTATGTAGATTTTATGGTTTTTTGACATGATATAATGTCGGATATTGCGAACTACCTCGGTGGCGCAGTTGTATTACGGTGCGACTGTCGTTCTGAGGTTTCGGGTTCGTTCCCCGGATCGGGTCAAGTGGTATTGGGTTTTTATACCAAGTATCATCCCGGAGTTTGGAATTTGTGCTCAATATGGGGACAGGCTCGCCACCTGTCACATCTGGGACGGAACTAAGCTCGGCGAAATGTGGGTGGTGTAGTTCGCTATTTCACCTCTGCCTAACCCTTCGGGGATAACAGGCGTGAGCTTATGTTATGTATGTTATATTGTGAACAGATTAAGCTTTTCGGAAATAATAACACCTAAACATACACCCTGGAGTACTTACCTTCTACAAAACATCTTACAAATTTCCAATAAGATAGCATAATTACTGGAATAATATCTTGTTCCATCCCATACGTTTCATGGGATCTCCATTTAATTAAATAGTTTTTTTTACACAGTAAAGGCTCAGTGCTTTTGACCACAATCACACCTGATATTATGTGACGAATTAACATAATTTAATTTATCCAGTGTTTGATGTAACAGAAAATTTTAGTACGTGCAAGTATTATTTTAAAAAAATTGTTTTACATTTCAAATTGCCTATATTTCCAACTTTGTTTTTTTTTCTCGAAAGTACTTCTATTTTATAATATACTATAAAGTCTATTAGTATTGTTAGGTAATGGAATGTGAGTATCCTAATGAGTTATGTGGTCGAACTAATAAGTGTTTATCGAAACAACAAGCTTAATAGTTACTCTATAATAAAGATAACTTATTATATTAATATGTCGATCACCCATAAAAATGAGACAATAGGAAAACAATGGAAAGCTGGCGTAAACGCCAGGTTAGTGCTCAAGGGGTTAAATACAATGTTACATAAGAAATATATACAAAAAATAACACCTTAATAAACTTCCTAATTGCTTATTATATTTTACGCACCTGTAAAAAAGAGAAACAACGTTTAAAGATGTTGCTTTAATTTTATTTGTTTAAATTTATTTATTTCTTATTAGCTCTTCAATGTAATGACATCTCATAAATCATTTTTTACATATACATTGTTTCTTAGTCAACCATAGATAAAATAGAGTTTGAAAAGAAATTACATATTCTAAATGAAAGGAGTTTATAAGCGGGGAATTGAAATGAAGGTTTAAATGACTTTAGTTTACACGTATATACATAAGTGTTGCGCGTAAAACGTAGGTTGTTTTTCAGCGGGTCGAGGTAATTACCTAAGGGCGTCACCCCGCGTTATTGGCGGGGTCATGACCCCACGCCGGTTTACCATTGGCTCGATTGCGTACACCCACCGTTTTTCTCATGATACTACTCGGTATTTACTCTAATTTATACCTTTTTTTACTACATCACTATACGAGGTATGATATATTACGTGTAAATGCGGATCCAGTGTCAAACATATAAAAAAAGTTAATAAAAATAATTACTACATCTATAATTTTTTTAACCGTGGTAGAAAATTACTAGTGGCAGGTCTCTCTCTAGGGTTTCAAATAAGTTTACTTTGGACGACTCTAATGAAAATGAAGGATAATTAAAACAAATGATGTCCTGGTATGGACGTGTGATGCGCAGGGAGAAAGACGATGTTATAAGAAAGGTATTGGGTACGATTGTGAACTGAAGAATATATGGGAAGGGAAAGACCAAAGAAAAGATGGATGGACTGTGTGAAAGATAATATGCTTAGGAAATGAGTGAATGCGGAGATGACAACAAATGGAGAGGAATGGAAGAGAAAGACATGTTGCGCCGACCCTAAATGAAAATGGGAAAAGGGTAGGAAGATGATGATGATGATGTGTTGCTTTTTAATAAGCCATTTTAAGTTTATTTTTGACAAGGTGGTACAAAAAAAATATCATAACGGTCAGGCATGGCTTTCCTAAACATAGAAGCTAAACTCTTTACAAAGTTAAATTAAACAAATATATTTCTTTACGTATATAATGGTTGGTAAGTGGGACGATAAGAGCCCTCTAACAAATTTGTACTATTTGATATCTATTTACATAATAAATATTTCATTTGTGTGAACAACATGAACATGAAATTATATGCCTGTGAAAAAATAGAGAAAAAACTTTCAAAAATCAAAATCAAAAACATCTTTATTCAATTTAGGCCCTAAGAAGGCGCTTATGAACGTCTAAAAACACTACCACCGGATCGGAAAACAACCCAGTCGAGAAGAGCCGGCAAGAAACTCGATCTGGTTCTTTTTTTTTTATAATAAATATAATTTTTTTTTAATATAAAAAACTATACAAGTCATAGTCTTAACTAATGTTAGCGAGTGCGCACCCTGTAATAACCTTTTGAGATTAAAACTTGCTCGACATAATACTTGAAAACTTATTGTCAGGTAAATCGGTAATGTTACTTGGGATCTTATTGTAAAACCGAATACTATTACCTATAAAGCTTTTATTACACTTACTTAACCTAAAGCGTGGGACGGCCAACTTGCCTTTACTTCTAATATTAAAATTATGACGATAATTCACTAAATCTAGCTTCTCTATGTCTTTCACCTAGGCTTCCGTACCTATATTAGGCGCTTTCAGATTTCTCCTTTAAAATTTTGTACATTAACTAAACGCAAGTAAAAAAGAGTAAATAAAATTGTCCGTCTCGGGATACACGGAAATATAAACGACATACAAGTACGTTGAACTTTACGACGATAAAACATTAGAAAGGTCTATCTTACATTTGCGTGTAGTTTGCAAATATGTGTGCAGTGTGAAGCATGTATTCCTAGTTAATATGGTGTCAGTTTTTTTAAAGATGTCAATAGAAATAAAATGTCATAGATGTCCAAATTTTTTCTTACGACACTTCTTGGATAGTTCGTAAACAGACGAACGCCCGAAATGCCCTATCATCGAATGAACCTTTTTTACGTTACAGACAAAATAACTGCAGATGATATCTGCGTGTAAGATGTCATATTTCATTATAAGCGAGCGTTTTATAACGTTTTCATAAAAAAATATATATATTAAGTACCCTCATGGAGACTACTATATTTTACGCCGCCATTCGGTCGAGTCGTTTGCGTTATCTCTAACCGATAACGCGTGAAGCGATCTCGTGGGACGGTTTCCCTAAACTAAGGTTTTTTTTTACGGGCGTAGGTAATAATATGTATTGGTAAAATTACAACCCTCACAAAGGTTGTTGATAAATATCAAAATCGAAATATGACAGAGAAATATGTAGGATTTAAATAGAATAGGTAGCTTACAAATCACTTAGCATCACTCGAGAGCCTCTATCTAGGCTTAGTGGGTTTACCATCTCGAGTCGCATGAAACTGTAGTCAAAGTGAAAGTTAATAAAAAAAGTTTATAAAAAAAAACAACTAAAAATGTTTTATTTTATTTATGTCCTGAAAATACGATTATGAACATTAAAACACTACCAGTCGAGAAAGCCCGGCAAGAAATTTGTTTTTTTTTACATACCTATGTATATCTATATGGTATATATAAGACATTGATTTCAAAAATCATCATTTTTTTCTAATTAACCGCACGGGTAAATATCTTCTAAGTAGTAAGAAAAAGATGCCTTTAGTTAAAACAATAAAAAGTGAAAAGTAGTTATAATATTCAATACTAAAATAAAATCCCATGTTACTTAAATGGGAAATAGCAATTTGCGATGAGCGACCTCTAAATATTAATATGAAGAGCTCCTATTTTCACATATATTTCAACAAGTATGTATTGCACTGGGGTTTATAAGACAAAAAAAATAGTAAATATATTTTCTCAATTTAAAATCGGATATAGCGGAAGCACAGACAGGGTTGTCATTTCAAGACATCACTATCGTTAATTGAATAAACTTTTGAGATAAAGACTTTTTCGACTTATTATGTTAATATGTAGTTGGCCGAAGATTTAGCACGCTTCTTTATCTAAACTAATCAATATTTACTAATGTTGATAGAAATGATAGTAAGTTAAAGTATTTAAGATTAGAGGGGAATAAAACTGTTTTCATTTTTTTTTGCTAGTAGGTACTACATAACTATTATAGGTATATATGAATGCTGGAATTTACCGAAGCAAAACACACAAAATGATCTCACTCCGATGTGTCTTATCGTAAACGTTACGATTGGGACGTAAACAACATCCATTTATACCGAACATAAACCTCGTTATCATCTGTCGACTGTCTTCAATATATACTTATCGCTACGGAATTATAATGTCGCTTCGATGTCACAGAAGCCTTGTTCTCGACATGGGTGACCCTCAAACTAGAAATTCCTAGAACATTTTTACACTTGGCATAAATAAGTAATATTAACTTAATTGTTTTTATTTACTTCAACAATTTTTTTTTTAAATATTGCAATGCTCACGTTACCATGTGAACGGGTAGGGGCGGACGGGGTGTTACTAGAGCTAAGCTTTAGAGATCAAACAGATATCCGGTATTTGACTTATTCGGCTTAAAATTACTATCCACCGGATACCGGATAAAAAGCGTCTATCCAGCCAGATACCGGATTACTCAGCAAAGCCCAAGCCGAGGTTCGTACCACTTTGGTAACCCTTGTGTCAGTTAACTTTTGCGTCTTAAGTGCTAAAGGCACTCGCCTATAGCACTCACCCCCAAAGTTCGGTGAAGTTGTAAAGGCTCTTCCGGTCAACAGCGTTAGATAGGTTCAAAAAAAGATATCGGATTAAAAAGAAACACTATTGCTGGCAAGGGGGGAGGGGGGTCAAATGGAGGTCAATAGATGCGGGATCGAGCGCAACAATTTAACTTTAAAAATTAGCTTTTAGTGAAAGGAAATATCGTGAGCAGAGCATGACATGATGGTAGGGCATTTTCTAATAATCCTCGCCTGGGTAGCTACCACCCTCGAGTTGAAAAGTCTACCGACGTCATCTGTAGAGATATTTCAGCAACATTACTCAAGAACCTAGTGATATCTCTATGAGCCTCTTCCAGGCTTAGCGTATTTACCATCTTAGGCTAAATCGTCACATAATAACAAGTGAAATTGTTGGGAAACCGTTGAACCTGTTTAGCATAAAAACACCTGAAGGTCCTTGCCAATGGATTTACAACTATATAGGTACAGAGGTTTGGATCAGACCGACAGAAAATTTTCAATGTCGTCAATATCTATTTGTTACAATTATTAAAAACCGTCAATGTGTGTATTACTAACAATATCCATAATATAAGTAGCTATAATAGAATTCCGTAGTGATTTTTTTTTTTTGTTATATTACTATACTAGCTGGTGCCCGCGGCTCCGCCCGTGTTTCATATGTTCTTTAGGCGTGAGTGAAAAAGTGCATACAACATTTCATTTAAATCCAAGCTAAAAAAAAACAAATGAATGAAGAAAAATGAGAGTCTTTTGTTTTTATTAGCGGAAAAAAATATACATAAGAGTAAATCGAACGAAGAATATACATGAAAAAAAAAATGAGAAAGGGTCGATGGAATACAAAAAATAAATAGCCTACGAACCTATATTTTTTTATACGACAAATTCCGCGTCGAATGGATTTTTTTTTTAACCTAACTAATGCTGTTGACCGGAAGGGCCTTTACAGCTTCACCGTGACTTTGGGGGCGAGTGCTGAAGGCACTCAGCCGCAAAACGTGACTAGCTTTAAGCTAGGCTAAGTTATTATTATTGTGACAGTGTAAAACAAAGTCAAAGAAAAGAAAAAGATCAAAGAAAAGAAAGAGAAACTATATAACTATACAAAAAAATGACAAAAAACTAAAAGAATAAAGATAAACAATAAACAGGCAAAAGAATAAGACCTGAAACATAAATAAATGGGGATTGGGGGACGTTTTTTCTTATTTTTTTGAACCAGTAATGCCAAAGTCCCTGATTATGTCAGGGGGGCTATTAAAACAAAAAAAAAAAAAAAAAAAAAAAAACGTGACTAGCACAAGGGTTACCAAAATGGTAGGAACCTCGGCTTGGCCGCCACCTGAGCTTGGAAACTCTCTCGCGAGTTGTGTCCTAGCGTCGAACGGCAGTAGTGTCATCTTGATACGTTCAGTAGTTTTGAAGTTACGGTGCGTCAAAGGAACTCCTTCTTTTTTTTGGAAATAGTTTCGAAAATGTTGAAAATCATTGTTACTCTAAGTCGCATGATGAAATAAGATATACAGTGATGATAAACTCTTGACTGTTGCGTTACATATTTTAATAATTATTATATTGATAAAAGTATAATCGTTATTGATAAAGTAAACATTTAGGCGGATACCTACATCTCGGCTGCTAACAAATAACATAACATAAGCTCACGCCTGTTATCCCCGACGGGTTAGGCAGAGGTGAAATAGCGAACTATAAACCACCACCCACATTTCGCCGAGCTTAGTTCCCCGTCCCAGATGTGACAGGGGGCTAGCCTGTCGCCATATCGGGCACAAATCCCAAACTCCGGGATGATACTGAGTAGAGAAACCCAATATCACTTGACTCGACCCGGGGATCGAGAACCCGAGACCTCAGAACGGCAGTCGCACCGTGATACAACTGCGCCACTGAGGCTAAAAAATAATATAGTAATTAATGTTTTTTGGTTATAGTTATAGAATTAGATCGTGGTGATTCTTACTGATTGTCAAGGATGTGAGAAGCTTTGTACGTAAAGTAAGTCGTGTTGATGCTTTAGCCGTAGTTAGCTCAGTTCAAACATTGTTCAATGTGGGCTTGGATCCTAAAATGAGCTCGAGTTACTCGCGTTACCTATTTTTTTTTTTTTTGACGGGGGGAAATGCTTTTACGCACTACCCTTACCTATTGTATTAGTGAGACCGAAGTCCCCCAATACAATAGGTAAGGGGCACGGAGTGACGAGTTCCGTGCCAGTGTGGTACTCGCCCGGGCGTGAAGCGCCCGGAAATACCCATTAAAACCCCCCGGGGCCGTCCGCTGCATTTGGGATGGGGGCGACACGGGGTGGCTTTCGCAAGCACCGCGTCGCCCCTTGCGGCGAACCCACCGGGCCTCGTCGTGCAATGGCCCAGCGGGGATGGGGGAGTACCTCTCCATCCCACCTCTTGAAAGAGGTATGACCTAGGATGGTCTGCAATCCAGGGGGCAAGATATACGTCTCGCCCCCCAATAAATAGGAAAGGGATAGATCAGTGGCGGGCAAAGAAAAAGGGGAAGAAGCCCGCCACTGAAGAAGAAAATTTGGGTCCCTCTCCTTCACTCACTTTGTCATACATGACAAGGCATAGGAAGAAGAGGGATACCCAGAAGAGAAAGGGGACAGACGAAGAACACAAACAACCAAAACACAAACAGGTTACTCGCGTTACCTAAAAAAATATATAGTCATTGCACATCATAAGTGGATCTCCCATAGAAAAAAGTAGGCCGAATGAATTCAGACTAGAAAACCCAAAGAGAAAGGGGAGGCAGCCTTACAATAGCTATAGTATTTATTTATTACCCATACTAATAAATAAAATTGAAGTGTGTTTTTTAATGTCAAAATTATTATTTTTTTTACTAAATAGATATGAATGTATATACGAAACCTATACCAAAAATACAATTTTTAAATTTTTTGCCTGTCTGTCTGTTTGTTCTGGGTAATCTCCGGAATGGCTGGACGGATTTTGTCGTGAATATTTTTGGTAGATAGTTACTTAAGTTAGATAATTTACTCCGGGTAACATGGGGTACTTTTAATCTTCGACAACAATTAGGGTTCCGCTTAAAAAATGTAAACGTATAAAATATTTAATAAAATCCGATTTCATGCAGTTTACGTGCAAGTACTTGAAGTTACTAGAAATATTTATACTCTATCTTATTACAAAAAAAAAAATAGGGTTTGTTGTATAGAAAAACTAAATCGCAGTGAAGAAAATATGAAATGCGAGCGCAGCCGCGGGCACACGGCTAGTTAACCAATAATAACTTAATAAATAAAAACTATTTTTCTTTCAACTTATTCCTTACGTGAACGATAGTGATGTCTGGAATTAACCCACATCTCTGTGCGCACCCGCTAACATTAGCTAAGACTATGATTTGTTAGTTTTTTATATGAAGAAAAAAATTATATGTATTATATTTATTAAAAAAAAGAACCAGATCGAGTTTCTTGCCTGCGCTCTTCTCGGCTGGGTTGTTTTCCGAACCGGTGGTAGTGTTTTAGACGTTCATAAGCACCTTCTTAGCGCCTAAATTGAATAAAGATGTTTTTGATTTTGATAACCAATTAATTCTAGGTGTTATTATTCGTATGAATATTAATGGATATTTTTCAAAGTAACTTATTTTAATGAAAAATCGGCGTTCTCTGTATTTATATGTTTTGTAATTTAATTATTGTTGTTGTAGACAGTGAATGGCTGGGTGTGTTCGCCAGATCCATCCATCTGGTCGACCATAAGACGTCCACTGCTGGACATAGGTTTCCCCCAATAAGGGGGGAGGATTGCCATAATCGCCACGCTTGACAGGTCGGTTACCGCTTACAGTAGGTGTTTGTGGTGCTGCCCATCCATTGGTTTAACCATTAGTCGCCTTTTACGACACCCACGGGAACGATATGAGGTGATACGTACTATTCTTAACTACACTACACGGCAAGTTCGCCTGATAAATTAATTAACTACAAACATTATTGAAAATTCTGATGAAAAAAAAAATATTGATATCAAGTAGAAAAATTAGCTACTAAAGATAAGTGGCCGTTCAAATGTTTGGAGATTTTTGAACCTCTCCCCTCGGTAATCAGCAATATTATGCAAAACTCTTATTATCCCCTTCCCATGATTACTTACGTAAATATTGGTGAAATTAAAAAAAAAACTCCATGTCACCATAAATAAACAAAGCCTTGTCTTATGTATATAACAAATATACGAATATTGATGATGCCGCAGTTAGTAGCGCGGCCATTGCCGTTAATGGACGCGGGTCAATGGACCTATTCAACCCTAAAATCAGCCTGTGCTTTCGGTGAAGGAAAACATCGTGAGGAAACCATAGCATGGTGGTAGCGAATTCTCTAATAATGCCTCCCCCTCTGTAGCTACCATTCTCAAGTTAGTAAACCTGTCGCCAAATACTAACTGTTTACTATCCATGACCACGTCCCTTAACACTAGGTGAGATTGTGGTCAAAGCACCACAGAGCCTATACCGTGTAAAAAAATACACCAATTTTCATGGTGACCAGTTGATATGTCATAACGCCATCTGGTGGGAACTTAAAAAAGAGCATGATATAAAACGTCATTGACTTACGAAGACTGTACTTTTTTGTTTACTAACCTAGCTAACGCTGTTGACCGGAAGGGCCTTTACAGCTTCACCGAACTTTGGGGGCGAGTGCTGAAGGCACTCAGCCGCAAAAGGTGACTAGCACAAGGGTACGAACCTCGGCTTGGCCGCTACCTACACTATAAAAATTTGAACCTAGCTAAACCTTGTATTTTTTATTTCTTAAATAACAAAAAAGGTTCCTTACAGGATCTATGTACCTGCGTGGTATGTGCAGGAGTGTCTATGCAGTGTTTTTCGCGTGTAATGCTTAATGCATGGACAGTGTCAATGTACCGCGCTGGTAGCGGCGTCAAGAGCCTCCCCAGTTGGGGAACGGAGCACGTCTTGGGCCGTCACCGGAGGGGGACTTGGACGAAGACTGTGCATGGTTCTTTTGTTAGGATCTCAGTCTGTCATTTAGGAGGTATTGTCTTTAGTCCATTAACTTGCATATTTGAGCCTATATTGTGTAAATTTGGCGTTTTATATTAGGTTATTATGCACAGGTGAAGTGTATTGGAAATTATATCCGAAACGTTTATTCTGATGTGCCACGAAAAGGTGAGCAACCCGTTTTGATGGAGCTTAGAATCGTTGCGTCAAGATTGAACACATAATCACACATTCTACCACAGTTGTGTATGTAAATCGCAGATTGCCATTAACCAAGAAGACAACGAAGGCTGTACCTACATACACAAATACAAGCCAATCTTAAAATTAACATATGAAAATCTGAAACCCCATAAAAATAATAACTTCACCTCAGTTTGATCAGAACCGCAGGCATTGCTTTTTAACCGACGAAACATTTTGAATGCAATCGCACGTTCATTATCATGAATGATAACTGAGGGACATGAAATTATAACATTCGTTTGAGCACACATAAAAAAAATATATTTCGCACAGTAAAATGAACCTTTGGACTTGTGTCTAAAGATTCATTATTACACCCACATTGCTAAAAAATCACTGCATATCCTCAACACAATGGGTAAGAAGCGATAAGAAAGTTCAACGGGAGATAATTAATATCTTAGTGAAAGGTCCTTGAACAACCATCGGCCGAGTGGGTTGTGACAAAACTGGATTCACAAAAACATACAGTTTTGCTTTTATATAGGTAACCTTTATGCCTGGCCCTACACCGTTGGCCTAGGGTTAAACGATACACTTTTGCAGCCAGATGTCATTCGTATCGTACTCACCCCCAGAGGTCGACGAACAGTTGGATGTATTGTTACCAATGATAATAATTATATGAGGCGGACGTTTTTTTTGTATCGGCCGAGGTCACGTTGTGTGTTAATGAGTGATTTACAATTTTAAGGAATTCATAGATTGTTCATTATAATATGTGCCACGATGTGTTATTTTCACTTTGGTGTTTCTTTTACATCACAAAAAAGATGTATTCGAATCGTGTGAAGTGATAAAAAATGATCATGGCGGTGGCACATATATTTAAAAAAACATAATAACATGTTAAACTTTTAGCATAGTCTATCTATGATAGATGAAGGGAAAATGACTTACGACAATTTTAGACTGAGAAATTTGTAATTCTGTTCAGGTATTCTTTATTTTCTACAGTATATAGCATTGCGTTCGACCACACTTTCAAATGATGCTAAGTGATGATGTAGTACATGAACGAAGATGATACATAGTGGATGTTGAACTTTGCAAGTTTCTTCGGAAAGCTTTTATATACCGTCGGCTGACTGTATTTTAAGAAAAACTCAAATTCGTTAATCTTTAAGCATAAGTCGCATGAACGAACAATGAATGAAATTTCGCTTAAATTTAACATTTTCAGCCTAATTTTTATTTCGGAGTCATACGATCGTAGGTTATATACCGACATAAGGAAGATCAAATAAATAGGAAGATAAATAAAAATTACTTGACGATTGAAGTTGGTCGTCCAATAGGTCCATCATATTTTTTTTTGGAAATTACTATATACCTACTGTCGATCATAGGGGCCTTTTTTCGAACCTAGCTAACTGTTGACCGGAAGGGCCTTTACAGCTTCACCGTGACTTTGGGGGCGAGTGCTGAAGGCACTCAGCCGCAATTACTGTATCCCGTTGGCGGCGGCTATAAAAGATTCCCCAGGTGGGGATCGGAGCATTTCTTGTGCAATTGGCGGAGGAGGATCCGTAGTGTGTACGGGAGCAAAGTTAACCGCCCGTTCCCGGTGCCTCCGCTTCGGTAACGCCTGGAAGCTTCTGGAACTATAACACCCAGCGCTTATCATCAGCCACGAAGCAATTCGGTTTCCGTTCGATTAATATAACCACGAGGCTGAGACTTGAGAATGGATTCGAAAAATCGAATAATATACATCAATTTCCTCGACACACACAATATAGGTGTAGGTAATTACTGGCACGATTTGAATCGATAATTAATGGAGTAGTGACAAAATAGCATTATTCCAAAGAGAATAATATTTTAATTGACATCTAAAAATATATAACCTTTAATTATAAAAATTCTGACGTTTATGTCTATATAATAAGAAAATAAAAAAAGTGATAAAAGATATGTTATAGGTAATATTTGAAGTAAAATATTACCTCACACAATATTAACACAGTTCAATTTCATAAGCTTTTAATATAATAATACATGACGTTCTCAAAGGCTAACAACGTGGCGACAGTAATAATAACACACAGGTCAATTTTAAGAGATCAATTACAAAAAAATAACTAATATACTGAAGACATTACAATCGCAGAAAAGACTTATCAAACTGAAGTAACATTTAAAAGCAACATACAAACAAAGAACTCAATAATATTATAGAAAAAACAAAATTAGATGAATACAAAATAAAATATTACTTTAAGAAGACGAAGAGGTAATAGTAAAAGAATTTGAAGAAGTTGAAAAATATAATTCTAGATGGCTTCTATATATGGAAGAACTTTACAATTAATGATATTGCCAAATTCGATGGTCATATTAAAAATTGGTTGACACGGAAGATAAATTTGTTTATTTAGTACAATCTATCACACCCAACGCTGAGGGTAACAGTCTAGTCGAAAGTTATCCTACAAATGTGGATAACTATCTAAAGTGTGTATCTAAAATCAAGGTATGGTAAGGTACGTCAAGACCTTTTAATACTATTGTATGTTCGAGAATTTATAGTTTCTAATATTACAACGAGCCGCCGGCGAGGGACTAGATTTAGCAACTTCATATGATAAGGTTACTGTTTATTTACGCACCCTTGATGTTACTAAAAATCATGCAGCATTCATCCTTGCAATGGTTGAATCGGCTCTGCTTCGCGAAGTACTAAACATCGCGTACTGGCTTACATGATAATAAGATGATCTCGAAGTCCTACTTATATTTTAACAAAAAGTAGTAGAAAGCGACCAGCGTATTAAAATTGCAAATACGTTTACCCGAAAGCCCCCAAAGCAAAAAATGCAAACCATATCACCATCTAATGCATAGCGTCTATGTATAACGGAAAATATTATATTAGAGAGAGAAAGACAATGCTTGAAAAAAAAATGCTTGAAATTTCAAGAAATAAAAAATATTTATATACCTAATAAACCTTCACAAAGTCCCACAAACACATTACAATCTAATATGTAATGATGTATAAGATTGGTCGTACTCACGCATTAAGTGAATATTCATTGAGTATATGCAATTAAAAATGGATTTTTATTAAACAAAAACTCAACAGTATTTATTATTGCATACACTGCCATCTATTGGCGGTAAAGATAACGATTTACAAATAATGCAGTTTTGTCTTTATAGAATGTGTCACAAATTAACCACTAGATGTCGTTAAAAGTAACTACTTCAGAATAAAACGTATTTTTACATGAACGAGTATTTGGGTTTTTGGCGGGATCTCAGTCTGACATGTAGCAATTGTTTTCTTTAATTCATTAAACTTGTGTACTTGACTCTATATCATGTAATCTTGGTGGCGTTTTGTGTGAAATAGTTTAGTTATTGTGTTCAAGTTAAGTTTATTATAGAAGACAACGCGTAGCATACATTCTGAGGTGCCGACAAAGCTCCATGGAAAGTTCGAGCAGGATGAGCCACCGTTCTGTTGGAGCTTGGTAACGCTGATACAAGATTGAAAATCTTACCCACATGACATTGGCACAAATTGTGTGTACACACAGATTACCATTAACTAAGAAGAAGAAGAAAGAGTATTTACTACCTTATACGAGTTAGTTGAATCAAATTTTTCATTTTTATGTCGAGAACATTAGACATTATAATATAGCGGTCGTTCTTTTTGCCATTATCGTTGAATACATAACATCAACTTGATACATTAGGGTTGGCATACGGACTATATATTTGATGCATGGAAATAAAACACTCAGAACGGCAGTAGGCATACCTGGAATGAAGCCTTAAAAGTCCATGCGCCCCATGTTATTCGAGTTTTTGTATGGAACTTTCACTCTTAGCGTTAATATTCTATGTATATTCTAACTCAATTATGTATGTACTTATATATAATATTAAAAAAGAAAACAAATATGCAAATCACATCTTTAATTATTTTATTTTATATTTTTACACATCATTATTACATTACATACGTATTAACAACGAGGTTACAGTGTAAACAGAAAACAAACATTAAAAAAAAATTAAAAATAAAGCAACATTATAGACCTACAACGTTGATGCATATTTACCGCTTATAAAATAGAAATACTATTTACCTTTTTTATATTATTATTAAACGATTATAGATTTATAATACAGAACTTTTAAACATAAAATATTATGTTTCATAATTAGTATTTACTCCAGTGAACTATTTAAGATCTAATGAATTCGAAAAACCCGCATCTGTTCAAATTTCTTAAAACGTCAATTACTATCAATGGATGACATTTTATTGATAACAGTGCAGCAGAAAGATAATCCTTATCAACATAAAAAGTTCGATTGATTCACTAAAGTTATTAATATGTCGATTACCTAATAAAAATGAGACAATAGGAAAACAATGGAGAGCTGGCGTAAACGCCAGGTTAGTGCTCAACGGGTATGCGTAATGTCTAAAAGTTCTGCACCTTAACATCTCTTTAATATTTCTATTTGTCTTTCTGTATACAATACAATTACTATTATAATTCTACCGTAACATGTTATTTACATCAGATCATTTATCATATATAAATAATCTTAAATAGTTGTACGTCATTTCACTGGTTCATATTGATTTAAATTATACAGTTAAAAAAAACATCAAACAAAACATCTGGCTATCGATGATTGTATTAAAAACAATTTAAAAAAAAACCAATTAATTTATTTAAAAAAACCATAATATGGTCAAAAATAATTTATAAAAAAATACTGTTCCGAAAATTCTAAAATAATAATATTTCACATTAAAAAAAAATCTAATTTAGAAATCGACATATTTTGCCAAATAATACTCTATCAAAGCACAAAGGAGTCAATTATAACTTAAATCAATTTTAATTTCTTAGTTGAGACCATGTCACTTTAAGTAGTTAAGAATAATTTTATCGATATTATATATAATACATTTACGTCAATCACATCACTAAACTATATTTACGTTTTGAATCCAATAACACATATAGTGGTCTTTTCTACATTATAAACCTACTTGATTAATAATTAGTGCCTAAATGCATATAAGAAAGCTCGATTAGCTAAACGAAATGTTAAAACGTTTATAAATGTCAAGTTTGGGGACAACCGCCATTGTTGTTGATAATTGCTGACGGCCATTGTATAAAAATTCTTTGGGAAAGACTGTTTCTTTCTTTCTTTTTTAATTTTCATATACACTTTTTACACGGTATAGGCTCAGTGCTTTCACCAGAATTTCACCTAATGTTAAGTGACGTTGTGGTCGAAGATGGTAAACAAACTAAGCCTAGATGTACTAGTTCTCAAGCGATGGTGCCGGAATACACCTATTGGTATTTGGCGACAAGTTTTCTAACTTAAAGGACGTAGTTCCCCAGGTGGGGATTATTAGAGAATGCCCTACCACCAAGCCATAGATAGCAAGACTTTGATGAAACTTTCTGAGGAGTTTTTAGACATCTCAGAGTTCACTTCACTTGTGTCAAATAACAAAATTCTATATGATGTATTATATAACAACCCCAAAATTACCATTACATGATAGACTAAGATCCCTCAAAAAACTCTTAACTATGACTGCCGGGCGTTATTTTCCTCAGATTCTGTGTAATGTTACTGTTTCATTGAGAATGAAAAAATTGGGGTTTTTTCTGTATATTTTTTTTTCAAAACCGTTCTTATTTCTAAAGCACTTCTAAAAGTTACGTATTTACAGTTTAAAGAAAAGAGTATATAATGTTTGGTTAAGCGCAGTGTATTATTGGCACAAATGGATTGCAATTAACAAAAAAACAAATTCTGCAAATCCATTCCCTCCAATAAATCCCCCTAGCACGTAACCAATAACTAGATTAATAAACTTATCTATTCCCACACATATTTATCAAATTTGAAAGCAACCAACTATGTAGTTGGGGTATGTACCCCATATTCTGCTATGTTTTGTACATTTTTACCACTAATTTACATTTATTAAACTTACGATATTCATACAATTGTGGTAGACCTAGGGCTGATTGTCATTTTCCATTGAGCTCCTATATAAGGGCTGGCTACACAGAATAAAAAAAAACTTCCTACAGATTCATCAACTTGATTTTTTTAGTTTAATGGCCTACATATATTTTTATATTAATATATCTGCAATCATAAACATACGTACATTCTTCTAATAATTTCACTTGTACCATTTAAGTGATATTTAGATAATAGTCTATTATAAGTACCTGCTTCAAATGGTTTTCATTATAATTTGAAATGATATTATTATTTACATTAATTTATGATATTTACATAGATGTTTTTTATTTATTTCATGAATAATAAAATATTTATATTATAAATGTGAAAGCAACTCTGTTTGTCTATTACTTTTTCAGGCATAGACTAAGAACTAATTTTGGTAAGTGATAGACGGGACCTACATTTGGTTGTGGAAATAAAACAAGTTAAGTAGGAAATGAATGTTTGTATGTGGAACATATCACTTCTCAAGTCATCATCATCACCCTGCTTCCAATTTTTAGTCATTAGATTATTTTTAGTTAGTATGTTTTCCATATATCTCTATCAACCACCACATCTTCATTCACCCCTTTTATTTTCATATTTTTCTCTCACACACTCCATTTGTCTTTTCTTCCACTCGCAACCAATCATTTTTCAATTAAGGGATATAAAAATTCATCATATCAACATTTTCAAGTGATTTTACCACTAGATGTCTGAACATGTCGATTAGACGATGGTCAAGTGCCTGAATTTAGTCAACATTCTTCAAACAGACTGTAAATGCCTTAATCAGACTTAAACGTTGAAGAGTAGAACAAATTCTATTAAAAATTATTAAATCTGCTAAATCTTGATAAAAAGTAAAGTAGAACATATAAAAAATATAAAATTAAAATAACTGTTGTTAAAAAATACTATAGGATCTTCAAGGCATAATAAAAATTCATATCACTTCCGTGTTCAAACGACCTAACAAAATGGCGGCCCTCTACATAGAACATTCTGGGATTTTTTGTGATACCACTTAATATATTTTCCTCTCTATCTATTTACTTTATTGTATTCATAATAATCAGACCGTATCATGTAAAGACTAAATTTCCGCTAAGAAAAACCCCCTGAATTGGTTTAACCTCCTTAGTTTGATTAAAAAATTATAGATCTCTAAACACACCACTTCTTCTTCTTAGATAATGGTAATTTGTGTTCAAACAATTAGTGCCAATGTCATGTAGGTAAGATGTATTTTCAATCTTGTATCAGCGTTACCAAACTCCAGCAAAACTGTGACTCATCGTGCTAGAACTTTCCATGGAGCTTTTTGCGGCACCTCAGTATAAATGATACGCGTAATTTTCCATAATAAACTTGAATTGTAGACGATAACCAAACTATATCACACAAAACGCCACCAAAATTACATGATATAGAGTCAAATACACAAGTTTAATTAATTAAAGAAAACAACCGCTACATGAAAGACTGAGATCCCGCCAAAAACGCCAACCACTTTACAGAGTTGTAACATGGTGACGTCATCAAATTTTATCCCTCACTATCTCTATACTAATTAATAATATTTTTGACAGACCTAGCACTTGTGGAAGCAAGCAAACAGCATTATCGATATTGTGTATTCGCTCGCTCGCACATAGTAGTAGTAATCAATAGATTCTTATCGATAAATTGAAATCAATTTTTACTTATCAAAAAACTAGGCAAATAAATTTGATATCTATTTATTTATCGAAGATTTTAAATGCAAAATCAAAACATATATAGGTAGATATATAAAATAGGAGACATGTAAACGATCCTAATTCAAACGATTAATAACTCTCATAAAGAATAACGGAGAGTGGTTGAAGAATTAAATGCACAGATGAGTTAAGCTGCAATATTGAGGAACACCATGGGATTTTATAATATCCGGCATAGATAGCCCACTCTTTGCTGCCCAGCAGTGGTAAGATATCCCCATGTTAAAAATACACTAAAACATAATCCATTCATGATCAAAGATTACCAATAACCAATTCTTACGTATTCACTTATAACCTAAAATTAATTATGTTCTAAAATGTCATACATTTTGGATCTGACAGCCGTTATCAGGATTGTTTATAATCACTTCAACGTTTTAATCACTTTCAATATTCACTAGCTCTTTGATACAAGAAACTTAGTTTTTCTTTCGAGTCCCTTCAAAGAAATTATTTAATAATACACTACTCGAAACATAATTTATATGTTTAAATATTGTAAATTTAGCAAATAAAAAAAAATAAATCTTATAAGTATACGTTATACTTAAAAATAGTTAAATAACTTTGAGAAACATCATCAATATAGATGATTGCATTTGTTTATTATATTTTTGATAATTTAAATTAAAAAAAAATTATCTTTTAATGTCTATAATTTAACACTAAATAGATGCCTGGATAGGACAGAATTTCATTTTCTGAGTAATTATTATTTTTTTAATAAATTATTTATTAATTAAACTATTATATTTCATCAGTACATTATTACTGCAACTCTATATATGAATGGTATTTTGTGAAATGTCTTATGGGTGATAGAATTTTCAGAGACATTAGGAATACTAATTCTAGTTAGAAATTAAATACTAATTAGAAATAATAATTTGGAATAATTACTTGTTGGAATCATGATTATTAATAATTACCAGAGATAAATATTATTTATATGTATATAAATTGAAGCAGTTAATATTATTTCCAACTACTAATATTGTGATTTGTACGTAATATGTGTACTTTTATTAGTATTGCCAGATATAAAAAATAAATAAATATGTATAGTGTATATTTTTAATGACAATGATAATGATTGTATTCTATCGAAATTATAATTTGTGATTATAAATAATAAAAAAAAAAAAATACAAACCTTGATCATTTTAAAACTCAACATAACATATAAACTCTGATCCGAGTAGTATGTGAAACCGGTAATCACTAAACAGCGTCACTAAACACTAGCACAGCGTCACTAAACACTAGCAGAGCGTCACTAAACCGCTCACCAAAAATACACTCAAGTGTCACTTGTCACGTATAATGAGGTATTTCCTAAAGTCCCAGGATCATTCCGGCTCAGTGTACATAAACGAGAACTTATCGTGGCTAGTCGGTGCGATGACTTTGGCCTCGATCAGGCACTGGACTACCCAGGTCGTCGAGACCAGCGGTATGTTATCCTGGTTCGCCTTGTTCTGTACTTCGTGGGGGCAGTCCCATTCGGTGACCAGGGCCAGTGCCCCGGACGTGTTCAGGTCCTCCTCGTTCACGACCCTGGTTATGGCGCCGGCCAGGGTGCAGACCCGTTCCCAGAACTTGACAAACGTGTCCTGATCACCGCACAGGAGTATTATCTTGTCTTTGAAGAAGGTCGCGTTGCGTTTCCCATTTGCAGACACCTGTTCGTAGAAAAGTATACATTAATTAATGCTAATTCCCTCGGTTGGTCGTTTAACAATTTCGTAAGCATCCGTGGGGCATTTTAAGGTTTGCTTATTTTTGATGACACGGGAGATGGGTCGTGGTTTACATAGTGATAAGGTAAGCTTCGTTTTTTTTTTTTTTTTTTTTTTTGTTAAAGTAGGTAAATGTAACACAACTTATACAGTACCTTGAAAGTTTCAAATAAGAACTTGTGTTGTATGAAAGTCAGTTTCCGTTTATGTCGACCCCTGGGAATCTCTGCTATATTGCATACTAGCTGTCTGGTTGCGGCTTCGCCCGCTTTACACGGTACCCTAATTATTGACCTACTTTTTTTTGGTACTAAGAGAAACCAAGGATATTTCTCATAAATTCAAATACTAAAAGTAAAACCGTGTATTGAATCGTTTTTTTTTTCATCAATATTTCCTGAGTTTTAATTTGTTTACGTGAATTCCTAATTATTTTTCAAAAATAAAGTACCCAAGTTACGCGGAGTAAAATTAAACCAAGAAAGTCCCGTCAAAACTGTTCAGCCATTCTGCAGATTAACCGGAACGAACAGACAGGAAAAAATTACAAAAAGTTGTTATTTTGATATTACAAACAGACACTTCAATTTTATTTATTATTATAGATGTCACACAAAATGTACGTTATTATGTGATTCTCCCTCCTGAAGTTCCCCGTCCTACAACCTTTAAATGTCTCCTTCTCTTTACCTTTTGTCCCATAATCTATACTATATATGATGTAAATATGTACAAATGATTAACATACATATGTTACTACCATTTTTACTAATAAATACTATGTTTTTTTGTCCTACTAATATTGTGTTGTCTTATTGTCTGTTTGTGTTGTCAATTTTTCAGGTTGATCACCTAGGTCAAAGTATTTTTTTGATGTGAAACATCTACAGCGTGGCGACGCATGCCGTGGCGACGCGACGCGGCAACATCGAACATAACTATTACCGAAGTCACTGATTAAACGAATTAAGTAGTCACGATTTGAAATAAATTCGTAATTTTTTGTATTGAATGAAAATGAATGTTTATTCAATAAATAGTCATCGTTATCTGGAAAAAAAAATCGTAATTTTATTTTATCACTATGACATATTTAGTTTCTATCGCAATCTGTTCTTTTCTGCATATTACTTTTACAAAATAATGTCGATGTTTCACATCTGCCGGGCGTCCCGTGACGGCTCACATTTTTTTTTTTTCCATTTCACCACCAGCCATAGTCTTGTTTACCAGTTTCCACTCCTTGGTTCATGACTCTACCTTACGGATACTGGCAGAATTGTGGCCAATAGTTCCGTTGCATTTAAAATTATGGTTGTAATATATATATATATATATATATATATATACTAATCAAATATGTGCTATGTGTATATGATGGAAATAAACAATTTCTTTCTTTCTTTCTTTCAATAGCTACAAAAGGCCAAAAACCAAGAAGTGAAGTGAAGTGATCTTGCATTTGATAGCAAAGTCTTGATTTTATTTCTGCTGTCTGAATGTTGACGCTGCTGTATTTATCGAGTTTTTTTTTCAACTGGGTAGTTTTTTTTTTTTAATTTCACCTCTCAGGCTCCAAAATGAGTGAAGATTTTTTTTAAATATTTTTATTGCATTTCAGTGTCCAAATATGCCGAGAGAAGCTGGAAAGAGAAAATGTGAATGGAAAAAAAGAATGTATACATTACCCAATTAACGAAACACTGGTTCTGTATAGACCAGCCGGTTGGCAGCGCGTAGGAGTCGATGTCGGATGGCGTGTTGTTGATACAACTAGTGATGACCCAGCCGTGGGTGAGCGCGCGGATATCCGCCGCGAGGCACTGGATGTATTTAGCGGTCAGACACGGCCGGGGCGCTATCAACTTACACACGACGTATTTGTTCTTCGGTACATCGTCGAAGTGGCTGCGGCAATTCACGTGTACCACAGTTAATACCAAGTTAGTACCCAGGGGAGGGGAAGTTGGGGTGGGGAGTGGGGGGGGGGTATTGTTATAATTGCCACGCTTAGCAGGCGGGTTGGCGATCGCAGTAAGACGTGTGTGGTACTCAGAGGATGCTGCTGCCCCCCCCCCACACTAATAATACACTAATGTCCTAATAACATGGGATATAAGGTTTTTGGCGGGATCTCATTATGTAATTTTTAGTGGCGTTTTGCGTTGTATAATATTCGGTTATTACGCACATGTGAAGTGTATTGAAAATAATAATGCAAGACGTTTAAGTATTCTGGCCACTAGAACGTATCATACCATGACCGTAACCAAAAAGAATTAGTTCGTATGAGCTACTATGAGACTATGCCCGCTAGACCGTCCCGTCACTGAACAAAATCCGTTGCCGCGTATGCAACGGGTTATAATCGCGTGTTCCCTACGACAATACAAATATATATTATTTTGAATATTAAATTTTGAAAGCCTTTGAACGCAAACGTGTTAATTAATTAATATGGACGTCGTACAACTGATAGTGATACTGATAAATACGAATTGATATATAATTTTCAACACCCGTAATATATGGGATCTCTGAGAATACAAATAGCTTGTAAGGAAATTTCTAAATTCGGAACGAATGAAACAAATTTGCATGTTTATTAAATTATCGTTTGTTTTTAAATGAGTTAGCTTCAAGGCGTATTTGAGCCGGTCACGGCGACAATGGCGGAGGTCCGGATGTCGCCCGTGCGGCATCGGGACTTCATCGCATTGCTGAACCAAGGGGGGAAGGGGCGGGGGCCCTGACCTTCCATTGCACTGGGGAAGCCGTCGGGGGACTGGTCTTGGTTGACCGGGGACCTGGCCTTCGGGCTGAGGCTTGCGATCCCGTGTTGCCCTCCTTATGTGGCGGTAGAGACGGTCACTCATAGGGTTTAGTGGGTAGTCGCTAGAGTCTCCTACCCTAGTGTTATCCCACACACCCTCCCTGTCCCCGCATGGGAGGACGGTGCCTAAACGCATTTCCCTATGTAAAAAAAAAGGCTTCAAGGCGTCCACGCAACACGGATACGTATGCGAAAATAACATATCAGGGCAGTAAATATATTCCGAACGCTTAGCAAACGAGTATGTAACCCGTTACATACGGGTATGATACGAGTATAGAACCCGGTCGATCCTTAGCAGTGGGCAGTTTTTTTTTTCGTTCATATCACGGTCATGGTATGGTCCGGTTATGTGGCTAGAGTCTTTTACTCTGAGGTGTTATCAAAAATTATCAATATCATTTTTGAAAAAAAAAAACAAAAATCAAGATTGTATGAGAAGCATGGCACGTTCGGTAAATAATAGGTTATAAATAACAGAACATAATCACGACAATCCCTAAAATCAATCAAGATGAGACACGTAGACGAAGTCGCGGGCGCTCGTTAGCACACTATGAAAAATAGATTGTCAACAATATGAAATTTTTTTATTGAAATGAGAAGAAATTCTTTAGCGGCGTCAAGTGATTCTCGGTAGCAAAAAAATGTTTTTTTTTTTTATATCAATGGACGGCGAACGCCTGACTGCACATCTGATGGTAGATGGTTACCGTCGTCTATGGACAACTGCAACACCCAGGAGTATTACCGATGCGTTACCGTCCTCCGGAGTGCGTATAGATTCGCGTTACCAACGCTATGACGTCGGCCGTCAACATGCTACATTATGTCAAGTATAGGATGGCGTTTAAGTGCTGGCAAAATGTACTAAACAATTGCGAGGAACGACGGTAGACGGTAAAAAAACCAGACAAATGTAATCTGTTAAATGTTAGGTTATGTCAATCATTTCCGGGCGAGTCCCACACTGGTACGGAGATCGTCCCCCCGTAATGCAATAGGTAAAAAAAAAAAAAACAGTTATGTCAATCATTTGATTATTTAACAAGTTATGGATGTTTAAAATCACTAGAAACACAGTTTTCTTATTTCCTAAAGTTTAGAGTTTTCACTTCCGTCGTAAGTGCCCGCGGCTGCCTGTTTTTTTTTAATTAGTCGCTGTGTCAATTTAATCTTTTAACCCTAGGGATTGACAGTAAAACACTTCACTTATTTATTAACACAATTAAACTATATCTTAAATATATATATATATATATATATATATATATATATATATATATATATATATATATATATATATATATATATATGCGAAACAAAAACCCAAAGTATTTACAATAATAATTTGATCCGTACCAGTGCGACAAAGCATTCGACAGCGCGATACAAATCGACACTGGCGCCATCTTTTGGAATAAATGAGTGAACATTCAATTACACACACTGTAATAAAAGAAATAGTGAGCACGTAGTGACTACGTACCTGTAGACAATTCCACCACCTGCTTCGAGCTGTTCCTTGAGCCTCTCCTTGTTGAAGGGCCGGTTACAGAACTCTAGGTCCTCCGTGTCGGTACCGGCGACCGAAGTCGAGGTAGTTTCCCCGTCCTCCTCAGAGGAATAGTGCCTCGTATCTTGGTACTGAGTACACGGGGAGAGTTACGTTTAACACCAAGATATAATAAACCCGTATATATCCCACCGCTGGACAACACGCAAAGGTAAAAAAAATAAAATAATAAAACTGAAATCACAATGATCTAATTCAAAAAAACGAAAAAAACGTATGTTTTCAAAAAAATATAATTACATACATTCATATAACGTATATTATTATAAAGTTTCACTTAGAGCAGTGGTTCTCAAACTTCTTCCCTTGAAACGGGACCGCTTTGATTTTCTTCCCTTGAAACGGGACCGCTTAGATTTTCTTCACTGATAACAGGGACTACGATGAATAAACCGAATGAATATTAATTTCAAAAAAAATCAATTTGTATGGCATGGAATTATTTAAATGGAAAGTTATATGATATTTTAATTAATTGCAATCGTAAAGTCCCTAGTTACCGCGCGTCTGTGGACCTTCAGCGAAATTCAAGTATTACATTTTGCTTACTGTGGACCATTGTTTGGGAACCATTGATTTAGACTCACTTTACGATTCGGTAAGTAGTATCTCGATTTTTTTTTGACTTGGGTATTTAAGAAAATCTATACATGCCCTTATCTTGGGGAAGAGGGGGTCATACCCATTCACACGTAATATTTTACAAGTCGAAGTTTATTATAAAAAATCTATTTCTCTTTCGGATGCTGAATGCGATTTCCTTCATAGCGTGCACTTTGATTTACACATTATTTTACAAATTTTTAGATAAATTTGTAATATCATAAATATGTTCGCTTTGATCCATTTTTAAACGTCATAAATAACAATTACATTAGAACGAAATTGGATCTTACGTAACAAGAGGAACGGGGGTTCGAGAAATCTTATGTATTCTTACATGGGGATAGAGGGAGCGAAGGGGGGGGGGCGCGTTGTTTAAAAATTGTCAAGAAGATCATCCTTACGTAATTAATGAATGGTCCCTTGAGTCAGTTTCACAAACAACAAATTTCTTTATACGATTTAGTTACCCTGAGAACAACTCAGCCGAGAAGAACTAGGAAGAAAATCCATCTGGATTTTTTTGAACGCAAAAGTTTATTGAAATTAGTATACCGCAAAAAAAGTAAAATTTCAATATATAAATAAATATATTTTTATATAAAAAAAAACTATTCACATTATAATTATTATAACCGTTGCTAGCGGAAGCGCAGATAGGGATGTCATATCCAGGCATCACTATCGTTCACGTAATGATCCACCCTGTATTCTGAACGTGAATACAGTGATGGCGAATTATTCCATACTTATTTCATTCCCTCCCAATACATCTTCGATAACTTAATGCATATTCGTAAAAATTTAGACAAACTCGATCTAGTGAATGATCGTCATAATTTTAATATTAGAAGTAAAGACAAGTTGTCCGGAACCACGCTTTAGGTTAAGTAAGTGTAATAAAAGCTTTATAGGTAATAGTATTCGGTTTTACAATAAGATCCCAAGTAACATTACCGATTTACCTGACAATAAGTTCACGTAATATGTCAAGCAAGTTTTAATCTCAAAAGGTTATTACAGGGTGGATCATTACGTGAACGATAGTGATGTGTCTGGAATTTACCCACATCTCTGTGCGCACCCGCTAACATTAGTTAAGACAATGATTTGTATAGTTTTTTATATGAAAAAAAAAATATATTTATTAAAAAAAAAAGAACCAGATCGAGTTTCTCGCCTGCGCTCTCCTCGACCGGCTTGTTTTCCGAACCGGTGGTAGTGTTTTAGACGTTCGTAAGCGCCTTCTTAGGGCCTAAATTGAATTTGATTTTGCTGCATTTTAGAGCCAGTCTCACATTTCTTGGCTTCATTGAATGAAACCGCAAACAAACCGTGACTTACAAGAAATACGAGGGAATTTTTAATTAAAAATCTCAGCGGGCATAACATGACGTAATTATTTTAATACATTGTACACCTTGTAAGGCATCAGAGAAGAAGTTTACTTTAGAGATCTCTTCTCGACTGGGTTATTTTCCGAACCGGTGGTAGTGTGTTTTTGACGTTAATTAGCGCCTTCTTAGAGCCTTAATTGAATAAAGATTTTTTTGTTTTTTTTTTTGATTCGATAGTTTCTAAATCTTTTTTTTTTCCCCCAAAAGAACTTATGACGTCGGTATAATGTAATCTTCTTACCTTCTCGATTCGCAATCGTTTCGGTGTTTCGGTGCAGGTGAGAAGGAAATGCATACCGGCGAATAGTTTCCCATCGCCGGCCAATATCGGGCCGAGCTTCGAAACCGTGTCTTCGTCGTTCTCGAATTTATTAAGCTTCGAATTCTTCTTGCCGATGTTCTGTTTCGCTGCGCCTTTCAGTTGTAAAGGACCGGCTGTTAATTCATACATATCTATATATAAATAAGTAGAGACGAATCAGTTCGACCTTTTGCTCTTCCGTTTGTCACCTAACCTAACCTAACCCCTTTCTTACGTAACGCGTTACGGCGCCAGTCTGTCTGGCTTCCCTCTCTCTCACGCATACGGTAGGCAGGCTCTTCTCTCTCACTCTAACCCACAACGCTAGCCGTATTTCGGATAAACGCTTCCCTCTCTCTCTAAACACAGTGTTTAGAGTGCGATAGACATATACTGTTGATTAAATAATGATACTAATAATGTGTACATACGCAAAATTCTAATTTACATATTCGAGAATTGTAACTAAGAATAAATTATATTTAAATGATCAATAAAAAAAATTATTAATAAATATATAATAACCTTTTCTTACATTATCATATTAATATGCATAAAATTTAAGTAATAACCTAAGCTTTTCTGAAGTTAAAGACGCACGCATATTTTTAAAATTCTTTTTTGTTTTGTATCGATTACGTCACGTAAAAAAAAACGCCGGCGAGGCTTCCGCCTACTCTACGCCTACTAAAAAAAATTGTCAATAAAATCTGATTCGATGGTCAGTTCTAACTTTTACTAGCAAGTGGAATTGAATTTGACAGCTTGATTTGTGAGAAATATATTTACGTTCTCTTAATACCAAAATAGTTTTAAGAAAATAATTAGGGTTCAGTGTAAAAAAAAATTAAAACTGAAATTATGATCAAAATAAGATTCAATGGGCTGCACATCAAAACATTACTTTTCAATGATTACTTAAAATTTATATTACGCAGTGAATAATATATGAAATGCGAGTGGGGCCGCGGTCACACAGCTAGTTTTTAATAAAAGTCGTTATCTGTTGCAATGCTGAAGGACTTACTTATACCACTGACGTCACCTATATACATATTTTTTTGTTTTAAAATAAATAAAAAAATCTTTATTCAATTTAGTCCCTAATAAGGCGCTTATGAACGTCATAACACTACCACCGGTTCGGAAAATAACACAATCGAGAAGACCCGGCAAAAAACTCAATCCGGTCCTTTTTTTTAAATTCAAAATATAAATATACATATATTTTTAAATAACAACTATACAAATCATAGTTACAACCATTGCTAACGGAAGCATAGAGAGGGGTTTAAATACCAGACATCTTCCATTCCAGAAAGAGAGTTTACGTCACAGTTATAAGGTTCATTTTAGTTTGTACGTTTTTGACAGTTACGTAATCGAAGTTTGTATAAATTTCCGAACGATACCATTTTCGTGCGCGACATTACCCATGCGAAGACCCATCCTCACCATTATCGAAAAGCGCTCTTATTATATAACGCGAATTATATTTATTAACGAGTTTTAGTGCAGTTTTTTATTTCTCGAATTTTTACTATTTTTTAGGAACCCTTCAAGTATTTTTCGCATAACTGCTTTGTGTATTTTCAATCAATCGTTCGATAGTTTTTGTAAGGCAATACCCCTACGCAAATCAAAGATGAGTTGGATTCTGTTTAGGTGGACTCTGCACCATCATTTACGACAGTGAAATTTTGGGCAGCTGAATGTAAACGTGGCCTTAGTAAGAGCTTGGGAGACGATGAACGTTAGGGACGTCCAAAAACATCGCCAAAGTTCACCAAATGGTGTTAGACGACCGCCAAATTAAAATGAGAGAGATAGCAGAGGTTATGTACATATCAAAAGAACGTGTTTGTCACATATTAAATCAACATTTAGCCACGAGAAAGCTGTCCGCGCGTTGGGTGCCGTGTTTGCTCACGTTAGACCAAAAACGTGTTCGAATGAACATTTCCAGGATAGACGCAATAAATCCGAGTTTTGGCGCCGATTAATTACTATAGATGAAACTTGAATACACCTTATACGCCCGATACAAAAATACAGTCCAAACAGCGGACTGCAAAGGGGGAACCGGCTCCAAAAAAAAAAAAAAGCAAAAACTGTTTTTTTCGGCTGGGTAAGTGATGGCGACTGCTTTTTGGGATAGTTATGGAGTTATTTTGATCGACTGTCTTCAAAAAGTAAAAACCATTACAGGAGCATATTACGCATCATTACTTGACAAGCTGAAGGCGAAATTTGCAGATTTTTGCTTTTGTTCCCTCATTTAAAAATTGCGCTCGGAGGACAGAGATTTTCCACAAATGTAGAGGCAGTCATAACATAATACGACCTGTCGTCTTGTATGGATCAGAATGTTACCCCATAAAGGTGACGGACGAAATAAGATTACATGCAGCTGAGATGCGAATGTTGAGATGGATGTGTGGGGTAACAAGAATGGACAGGATTTGGAATGAATATATTAGAGGAAGTTTGAAAGTGGCGCCAATAACAGGCAAGTTAAGAGGCGGTCGTTTATCCTGGTATGGACATGTGATGTGCAGGGAAAAAGAGAATGTTGTAAGAAAGGTATTGGATGTGAATGTGGACGGTTACATAGGAAGGGAAAGACCAAAAAAAAGATGGATGGACTGTGTGAAAGATGATATGTTTAGAAAAGGAGTGAATGCGGAGATGACAACAAATAGAGAGGAATGGAAGAGGAAGACATGTTCGCCGACCTCAAATAAAAATGGGAAAAGGGTAGGGAGATGATGATGATGATGTAGAGGCAGTCACCTTCGTGAACAATTATTTTGCAGAGAAAGACGTCGAGTACTATTTGGACGGGTTACCGAGATGGGAGCATCGCTGGGAGAAGTGTATAGAGTTACAAGGAGACTATGTTGAAAGAAGAAAAAAATAATTCTGCAAAAATGTCTTGATCTTTGTTATGTCGGAAACTTTTCAGACCACCCTCGTACTTCGTAAAAGAGAGTGTGTATTTGCCTACTATTGCTGATGGAGGGGTGTCAGAAATGATTAAAAGTCTGCTTATGTAAACGTGATCTTGGGTTTGAGATCAAAATCTCGACGTTTTTGTTTTTGAATGGTTTTGCTTTATATCTGCTTTCGCCCTAATTTTTTATTCACTATTTCTCTATTAATTTGACTATGTATTATGCAATTATGTTGTCATTTTGTGTAATTTAAAATGTACAAGTGAAGGTTTCTGAAATTTACCAACCACAACACTTAAGGTTAGTAAGGTTAGTTACATAGTGGTAACCAAAGATTTATACAGATCGACCTATAGCCGTGACCGTACGTGAGACAGAAATAATTTTTAATAATACGACTTTTGCAACCTGAAACACTGCAACCCGCTTAGATTAATTAAAAGTAAAAAAACACAGGAATTAAATCAAAGATCAAAGAGTCACTGTCACAAAATGAACTTATGAATGAAAAAAAAAAAACGAAAACACTAAACGTATGTTTGGATAACCTTTAAGATCGTCATGGGATAAAAATCGGTCAAGGCAAAAAAATCTTTTGTCTTTTTTTTTATCACACAGGTAATATCATTGAAACATATCATGCAGTCTGTTTCTGTCGTATTAAGTAACATTCTGGGAGTACAGTAATACCCCGCTTTACGCGTGGGATACGTTCCGAAAAAAATCGCGTTAACTGAAATTCGCGTATATCGAGCTTTATGATTAAACATAGTCAAAAATTTAATACAAAAAAAATACAAATCATTTTAATCAATCACTTTAATTCAAAGAACACTTTATGCAATACATACTCTTATTTTTTACGGAAAAATACATCTATTGTCTTTACATTATGTATGTTTATACGCACTCTTTCGCGTAATGCGAGGCATTTTAGCGCGAAATTTGAAATTCGCGTTATAGTGAAACCGCGCTCAACGGGGTCGCGCTAAGCGGGGTATTACTGTAGTCATTCTATTATGACCGCCATTTTGTTTACTTCGCTGTTCCTGTTCCTTACGTCAGACTTGGCTGCATGGTCTATGTAGTAGTAGTACCTTTGCCTTAAAAGGGAATAAATGGAACAAAAAAAAAATGGGTGCGTGTACTTATGTACGCGCGTGAGAAGTTATACTTCTTTGCCATCATTAAAAAATAGTTTGTAATTGCATGCAAATAATTAATTACAATAAAATAATAATTTAGTGTTAATTATATCAAATAAAAGTATTTTAATTTATATCAATAAATAATACATACGGATAGTTGACCTCAATTACATTGGAGCACTTGAAAAAGTATATAAGCACAATTTTTTTCACTAATATTCACAAATAGTAAGTGATATCAATCGAAATATTCAATTTAAATCACTACTGAATATAATTTATTAGCACATATATAATGTAGCACTTGTATGAAACTAAAACACGTGTTGTGAATGTATAAACTAGAAACATGTTTGGTTGGGCGGGTAATCCGCATTTTTTTTTCTTTCTTATTTTGGTTTAATTAGCCTATGCAATGAATCGGGGGTAGTTTTCTGACGCCGGACTTTCGGGTGAATGTCAGTCGCCAACCGCTCGCTTACCGTGCGCCTGCGTTTCTTGCGCGCAGACGCCATTCCGCATAATAATTACAATTAAGAATTAGCCTACAATAAAGAACTTTAAGTGTGGTGTAATTACTGGTGGCCACCAAGAAGATACGAGCCAACGGAACCCGCAGATAGCAGTCGCACATCATAAATCACGGTAAGCGATATACATTTTTACCCGATGGTTCTTGGTGTTAGATACACCCCTGGTTCATTATAAAGGCTATTCATCCGCAGACCTATCCCTATGATGGTCCTTTGAGCCTGGATTGTTTCCAGCCTATATTTGTTAGAAAATATTTACCCGCAGACCACTTAAAGACAAATTGGACAGTCACGTATCCGCGTGTACTGTCGTAACTGTTCACATCCCGCTACTGGAGCACGGCTATTTACACGCCTGCCTATCCAATGTTGATAAATATTATAAATATGAAAACAGCGATCAGAGGTGACGAGCGTACCAACATGCGCGACTAACGAGACTTAATGAGCGGTTAAGCAGACAACTTCGTACTGTTAATTTTGTGTCACAGATGCGCGCGCATCTTAAAATTTCACTCTGATCATTTTTTCATAACGCGCCTAAAGAAGTATAACTTCAAAAAATTATTTCAAACATCCAAAGTATACGATACCTTTAACTCCGTCGATCTTTCTAGGGGTCCTTTGGACTTCAGGTTCGACTCCAGCCACCTCCTCGATCCTGATGCTGGGAGCGGAATTGCTGCTCTCGCTTATCTCGCTACTCTCACTCGCGACACGCTTCCGACCGGCCGGTGTACTTTTACCCTTCACACCTGCACCAATATCACATGTTCAGGTAGCGGCCAAGCCGAGGTTCGAACCCTTGAGCTAGCTACCTTATGCGGCTGAGTGCCTTCAGCACTCGCCCACAAAGTTCGGTGAAGCTGTAAAGGCCCTTCCGGTCAACAGCATTAGCTAGGTAGGAAAAAAAAAAAAAAAAAAAAAAAACCAATATCACTTTAACCGCTTACCCACGGATCTTCCTTCGAGAATACTCGACAAGTCCGTAAGTTGTTCTTCAGCCCCCCTCTTAAAGGTGTTCTAGTGGAAACGAATTATGCGATTGACGATATATACCTTTTTTTTTTCTTTGTCCTTTTTTTTTAAAGTGACAACTTCTTTACCGGTATTGAGCGAGCGATTCTCGAGATCGGGGAAAAACTTATAGATTCGCGTTACCGATGCTATGACGTCACCGTCAACAACATGCTAAGTATAAAATGGCGTTTAAGTAGTAGCACTTTTATGTTGAAACATGTAAAATGTTTTCACATGAAAGCGTATTTGAATTTATTTTAAATTCGAGCTGTTTTTTTTTTACAATTTTAATAAATTGAAGTGTATTAAAACATAAATACGTGCACGTTCTTAAGATACCGAGTAGGTTTAAACTTTTCACTTCTGTCGACAGTCCCATGGTTGCTTGTTTTTTTTTCTTCATTTTTTCCTTTTTTATATTTTTTATTATTAATAGGGTCTTTGATTGGTCTTTATTAAGAACAAATAGTGAATATAATAACAATACAAAAAAAAAAATACACTCTAGTGTTAAAATTCTGAGCTGTAAGCGTTTACATTGTTCGAGAGCAAGAGAGGATTCTTTATCCCTTTCCCCCAAAACGAGTATGGAATTTGTACAAAATAGGTGTGATGTCATATTTACGCTTATTCTTTATTATAAAAACTAAATACATACCGTACATTGTGACCTAAATAAATATACTATACTAGCTGTGTGCCCGCGACTGCGCCCGCTTTTCATATATTCTTCACTGCGTTTTAATGTTTTTGTACGGAATTCTATTATTTTTTTTTTTTTGTAATAAGTTAAAGTAAAAATATTTGTCATAAATTCAAGCACTCGCCCGTATAACTTTGTATTGAATAGAATTGTATTCAATTTTTTATAAGTTTTTTTTTTTACGCGGAACCCTAATTGTTTAAGTAACATAAGTTTCCGGAGTAACTTCAGCTATCTACCCAAAAAATTCACGTCAACTCTAGTCACGGAACCCTAATTGTTGTCGAAAATTAAAAGTGCCCCATGTTACCCGGAGTAACTTCAGCTATCTATCCAAAAAATTCACGTCAAAATCCGTCCAGCCGTTCCGGAGATAACCCGGAACAAACATGCAGACAGACAGACAAAAAATTTAAAAATTGTATTTTTGGTACATATATCGTAAATACATTCAAATCTATCTAGTAAAAAACAATTATGACATCTCAAACAGACACTTCAATTTTATTTATCAGTATAGATTAATAAATATATAAACATATGAGGTTATTATATTGGATGAATTAATGACCACATTATTAGAAATATGTGGAAAGTTTTTTTTTTTTTTTTTTTTTTAATTTAACACTACTAGGCTACGTCCACGAATCCGCTCGCATGAATTATCAAATTATGACCAGCGTTTTTATAATTACCCTTTTCTAATAACACCTATAATGTAAGGTTAAGGATGTAAATAAGGATTACAATAATTCAAATTACTTTTTACTTATGCACTCTTAAATACATAGAGTATAACAAAATATATAGTGTTTTAAAACCTGAACGAATCACATACCGTTTAAAAAAAAATGCAAATCGATTGAGTTGTCATTAGTTATAAGCCAACTAACAGACAGAGATAAGTTGACTTTTATGTTAGGTTTAATACACATTGGCGTAAAAAAATGTAATCCAAGTAAAACCTGAGAGATTGTCAATAAAATTCTTGGCAATTTAATGTGTCGAGTACCCATAAAAATAAGACAATAGAAAGAGAATAGGAAAACAATGGAAAATTGGCGTAAACGCCAAGTAAGTGCTCAAGGGGTTAAGAAAGAAAAAAAAAACGGTGAAATATCTTACCTGAAGTCGATGCTTTTGGACTTTTGGGTGAAGCGACACGTTTTTTAGCGCTCGCGTTGCCTTTGTCCCGTGTTCGAGCGCTTCGTGGACCCTTGAATATGTTAAAATAAACTTTTTTTTTTAAATACACTAAAGGAAAATTATGATAGAGTTATTTCTTCTGTTTAATATGTCGATTACCGATAAAAAATGAGACAATAGGAAAACAATGGAAAGCTGGCGTAAACGCCAGGTTATTGCTCATGGGGGTTAACTAAAACAGTAGCACGCTATAAAGGGCGTTTTAATGGTATTGTTAATAGAGGCGTGACAACAATGAAAATATAGACGTATTTAATTAAATATGACCTTTTGTGACACCTTTTCCCGGTTGTACGTTTTTTTTAATCGACTTAAAAAGTTAGAGGTTATCAATTCGTCTGTATGTTTGTTACGCGTTTTATTGAACAAGATTTGTAATTTTTTATAAGTAGCTATTAAGTAGGCTTCACAGCTATACCTAAAGGTACATTAAAATTAAAAAGTAGAAAAAAAAAAGTTTTGAATAAAAAACAAAACCGACTTCAAAAGAATATAAACATGCACTTAGATAATTACTTTATTAACCCCTTGAGCACTAATCTGGCGTTTACGCCAGCTTTACATTGTTATCCTATTGTCTCATTTTTCGTATGTCAATCGACAGTCGTTTTTTCGTAACGGTGTGCGCGCGCATCGTATATTGACTAGATAATTTCAGGGTGTCGTTTGTTCGTGACGGTGTGCGCGCGCATCGTATGTTCACCAGCTAACTTCAGGGAGTCGTTTTTTTTTTTCGAAACGGTGTGCGCGCGCATCGTATGTTCACTAGCTAACTTCAGGGAGTCGTTTTTTCGTGACGGTGTGCGCGCGCATCGTATGTTCAATAGCTAACTTCAGGGAGTCGTTTTTTTTTCGAAACGGTGTGCGCGCGCATCGTATGTTCACTAGCTAACTTCAGGGAGTCGTTTTTTTTTTCGTAACGGTGTGCGCGCGCATCGTATATTGACTAGATAATTTCAGGGTGTCGTTTGTTTCGTGACGGTGTGCGCGCGCATCGTATGTTCACCAGCTAACTTCAGGGAGTCGTTTTTTCGAAACGGTGTGCGCGCGCATCGTATGTTCACTAGCTAACTTCAGGGAGTCGTTTTTTCGAAACGGTGTGCGCGCGCATCGTATGTTCACTAGCTAACTTCAGGGAGTCGTTTTTTTCGTGACGGTGTGCGCGCGCATCGTATGTTCACTAGCTAACTTCAGGGAGTCGTTTTTTTTCGTGACGGTGTGCGCGCGCATCGTATGTTCACTAGCTAACTTCAGGGAGTCGTTTTTTCGTGACGGTGTGCGCGCGCATCGTATGTTCACTAGCTAACTTCAGGGAGTCGTTTTTTCGTGACGGTGTGCGCGCGCATCGTATGTTCACTAGCTAACTTCAGGGAGTCGTTTTTTTCGTGACGGTGTGCGCGCGCATCGTATGTTCACTAGCTAACTTCAGGGAGTCGTTTTTTTTCGTGACGGTGTGCGCGCGCATCGTATGTTCACTAGCTAACTTCAGGGAGTCGTTTTTTCGTGACGGTGTGCGCGCGCATCGTATGTATGTTCACTAGCTAACTTCAGGGAGTCGTTTTTTCGTGACGGTGTGCGCGCGCATCGTATGTTCACTAGCTAACTTCAGGGAGTCGTTTTTTCGTGACGGTGTGCGCGCGCATCGTATGTTGACTAGCTAACTTCAGGGAGTCGTTTTTTCGTGACGGTGTGCGCGCGCATCGTATGTTCACTAGCTAACTCCAGGGAGTCGTTTTTTTTTCGTGACGGTGAGCGCGAGCATCGTATGTTCACTAGCTAACTCCAGGGAGTCGTTTTTTTTTTCGTGACGGTGAGCGCGCGCATCGTATGTTGACTACCTAACTTCTGGTTGTCGTTTATTCGTGACGGTGTACGCGCGCATCGTATATTGACTAGATAATTTCAGGGTGTCGTTTATTCGTGACGGTGTGCGCGCGCGCATCATAAAAATTTACTCTCATATAATTTTACCCTAACGTGCCAAAAGAAGCAGTAACTTCAAAAACCTATTTATTATGAAACACCCTATTAATATCATCCACAACTATATTACGATTACTGTTACTCGAGTAATTAAGTATGCAAATTAGTATTTAGACTGTTTACCTGTATGATATTGTCTAGATCTAGTTCCCGGTTGTGCCTCCGGCGGGGGGTGACCGGCGCCGGGGTGGAGGGGGAACGCGTGCAGTGCGACTCCTTCAGGAGCCGCGCCTGGTCTTCCGTCAAGTACAACTCGTTACCGGTCACCAATACCATCGTATCTCTTTAATATAACAGTGACATTTTTAAATCGGGTAAAGTTTTCCTAATAAAAAAAAAAAAACATACATATACATATGTTCACGCATGTTATCCCCGAATGGGTTAGGCAGAGGTGAATTAGCGAACTACACCACCCGTATTCCGCCCGAGCTTAGTTCCGTCCCAGATGTGACAGGGGGCGAGCCTGTCGCCATACCGGGCACAAATCCCAGACTCCGGGATGATACTGAGTAGAAAAACCCAATATCACTCGACCCGACCCGGGGATCGAACCCGAGACCTCAGAACGGCAGTCGTATGTATACACACAAATACTATATGTCCATTATAGATCCCCGCACTAGAAAATCATTCTTGTATCGCCGTAAGTTTGTCAAATGGATTAATACGATATTGATTATAACGGTTTTTAATTACATACTTACATAGATAATTAATAAATAAGGCAAAAAGACATCCCTAAATATAAACAAACATGAATATACAAAACATACAGACATATATAGATATACTTTACATACAGGTTTAAATACGGTAAGAGAAAAATATATACACACATTCGTAACATTATAAAAACATATAAATTTCTCAATTACATTAATTATAATGGAGTTATCAAATTCATTACGTACATATTTCAAAAATGTAATCTAAATGTATGTATTATACAGATTTAACAGAAAATTTAAATTTTTTTAGCAACACTAAAATTCAAATCAATACTAACAAATAAAAATTTTCGAAGTGTCTGTTTGTAACGTCAAAATATAAAAGATACAGTTATTAAAATTTTTGTTTGTCTGTCTGTTTGTTTGTTTGTCTGTTTGTACCGGGTAATCTCTGGAACGGATCGACGGATTTTGACGGGACTTTTTTCGGTAGATAGCTGAAGATACTCCGGGTAACTTAGGCTACTTTAATTTTTCGAAAATAATTAAGGTTCCGTGTATTAAATAAAATTCGTTTCAGTGGTCAGTTTTAAGGCCCTGAATTTATGAGAAATATTTTTACTTCATCTTAGTACTAAAAATATGATTAGGGTTCCGTATAAAAAAAAACTTAAAGGGCAGTGAAGAATATACGAAACGCGGACGCAGACGCGGACACACATCTAGTTATATATAAAGTAAAACTCACCCGTCAGTTGTGCATCTGTAAGTGACTGTTCCGCTGTCGTTTTCCTCGACTCCAAGTACGAGAGCTGGCTCGTAATTCTGCTCTTCATCGACCACAGCATAAACAGACTGCCCAACTAAAGGCAACGTCTTCATATCACCGAATATAATAAACTCGTCCAACAACACCTTTTTGCGGCCGTCGTCGAACTCAATCAGGTATTTATTGGGCTCGGTAATCTCCAAAACTTTACCGGAATAATAGCATTTGTTCACCCACTTGGCCAACACCACCGTGTCCGGCGGATAGCCTGCGTACTCTTGTTTAACAGCAACCTTTTCGACGGGAGTCGCGGGGCGAGGCGATGTCGGTCTGCGTTTCTGTTTCAATTTGCTAATCGACTTCGGTGTAGCGACCAACGGAACCGGCGGTTTCTCGTCCTTCAGAGCCTTCGTAGGGGATTCGTTCCCGTTCTCACCGTTCGTCGGCACCACTTCCGGTGAATTCATACCGTGCATGTACTCGGGTTCCTCGTGCTGAGTTGGTAATATCGCGCGTTTCGTTTTACCGGCCATCTGCCGTCGCCCTCGGACTCGTGTCTTCTTTAACGAACTCTTCGGAGTCGCCTTGTCGCACTTGCTCACCTCTTCAGGGCTCGCGTTGCCGTTACTCAATAGGCCATCACTTGAACCATGCGAAACCGAAGTCTGTATAGCTACTGATACTTTATCATCGCCAACGGTATGATTACCGTCCTCAGCCACTTCTCTGAAGTGTGAGAAAATGTTATTTAGCATTTTCATCAGACCGTCGTATCCTTTAATGGACGTGCTAGGGTTGGAAACCGATTTCCGCGGTGGTTGTGGTACGACAAACGCTCCGTCACTAGTCCGATTACTTGACGTTGAGGTCGAACTTATGGTAGACGCGTAAGATGTCCTATTAGGCAGGGTTATCATACCACCGCTAGTCACACTCGAAGGGGAGTTGCTCACAGACACGTCCCCGAAATAGGCATCTCCGGTAGTAAATCTTTTAGACAATCTCTGGTATTCCTTATACATATCCATGCCTAAATTATTATCAGTCCTAACAATATACAGTGAAACGAATTCGTTGTCTTCACTATAGTTCGTGTGGATGTCGAAGACGGGAGCTTGTGGAGTATCCATTGGTAAAGAATGGCCATTTTGTAGAGGTGATATTGTCGATGGGGTAGTTGTATTATTCATTCTGTAAGATTCATTTTTGCCCCTCTTCCCTTTGCTCGTGTTCAGTTTTATCATATCGGGGGGTATTATCACTATCTTCGTTTAGCCGTTTGCTTTCGATCAATTCTGTGGGAGTTGACGAATTACCATTGGACAGTTTTGAAATAAGTTTAGACGTAACACTCGGTATGTGATCTGGACTTTCTAAGTTTAAAGAGCAAACGCTGTCAGTGCTCTCTTGATCTATTGATTTGCCTAAGTGAACGTCTTTCGGTCTAGGTTGAGAGAAACTGTGGTCTGAATAAACGTAACCCTCGCTATGGGGTTTGTGTATCGCACCCGGTTCTAAAATCTCACTTCTATTATTCGCAATGACTATATCACTGCAATACTTTGTATCTGGCTTTTTCGCCTCCTCAGGTGATGGCGACATCACCAAACGGAATCCTTGAGAATCATCATCAGAACTACATTCTTCGGTTATTGTCCCGGGTACATTTGTAGTTGTAGGCGGTGCTATATCACTTACGAATTCAACACTCGGCCGTAAATTGTAACTCTCAGAACTAGTTAAATTTTCACTTTCTGCTTCATGTTTACATACATTTACGGGTGTTGTCGTTTCCTTCTTAAGAAGTTTACGCGGAGTCTTATCAGTAATATCGACACTAGCTGCTCGAGAATAAGGAGTCTTTGGTGTTCTATGTTTAACAATGTCGGCGCTGTTACACCTTTTGTTTATATTTCTAGGACTCGACCGAATAGGTGTCCGCACACGAGAGGTAGACGGTGTTACATAATCTTCTATTTTACATTTCAATGTACTTGTTATCTCAGATACTTCATTGTCTAAAGTTTCCGATGATTCAATACATATATCTTGACTTTCTTCAAGTTTTTGTCGTTTTGTAATATTCTCTATAGTATCGTCCATTAGTTTCCTTTTGGTATCAGTAGCTGTCAAGTCTGAAAATAGTTGAATGTAAATAATATCCATTGTGGATATTGTATAGTTTCATAACATTAGCTATCAATGATATATTAACCTCAGTCGTGTCGTGTAAATACAGTTAATAAGACATTAAAAATATAACGTAAAATTAATTAATCAATTTGTATATCTCCAACATAATATTTATACAGCCCACATAATTATACGCTTTGAATTTTGACATAAAGCTCAAATCGTTTTTTTTATATAGACTATGCTTACAAGTGTTACTTTTAAAAACAATAGACAATTTATGATTTAGTGAAGAATTTAAACAAAACACGAAAAGGACATACCTGTAGAACTTGATATATCGATTTTGCTGTTATCTGGTTTACGACAAAAATCCTGAAATTCAAAATAGACTAAAATAATTGATGGTCCTTTCTTAATTCATTATGCTTTGGTATCATGAGAATATTTAATAAAATAGTAAAAAAAAAGATTCAAATTTGCACAGTATACATGTGTTGTTCACTCTAACAGTAAATTATCTTCTTGTGTAATTTTGGAATATGTACAGATTTAATTCACTTTTATGTTAGGTCAATCCAAATGCAAAAAAAAAAAATATAGTATAATTTAGGAGCATTTTACAAAAAGTTTTTTTTTTGTTGTTTCTATCTCTTTCTCTTCATAGTCGAGTTTATTGATATCAATAAAATGATGTTGATAACTTATTGAAACTTCTTACATATAGAAAAACAAATAAATAAACTTATCTGAAAAAAAAAATGTTTATATATACAAAACTGGGACACGCTTAACCTCCATCTCACCTAATAATAAGTGCAGATGAGGCCAAAGTTGGATCGCGCTTACCCAAAAGATGTCTATTCACCCTTTTTTTTTTGTATGATTATGTATCATTTGTGTGAAAACACCCTCAATTATGTAAATAAAATACTCTTACAATGAAAGACACACATATTCTAGTAACCCCAATATATTTTTGCTGAAAAAATTCACTGGTTTGTTTAATGGCATATTTTAATATGAAAATATTGATTTTAACAAAATAGTTTGGTCTATCCTTATACTGACCTCTGTATCCTCAGGCTCATAAACAGGACTATCTGGGAACAATGTTAGAGAGTTGTTATCATTCGCACCGGCAGCTTCTAAGGCATTCGGTTGAGCAGAAAATACTGAAATAAATACATTTTAAAATATAATATGGGTATACATGATATAAGCCAATTCCAATATTGTTATAGATTAAAGGTTGTTTGATTAAATGTTTGTTTGGAAAAAATAAAAATCATATTGTAATCGCTGAAAACTAAACATGAATTTAATTTATCAATGTTCTATGTTTACAATTTAATGTAAATTACAAGCCTTTATATCCCCATTTTTTATTTATACTTAAATATTCTGTAATGTCGAATTATTACCTTTAAGGCTTATTACGAAAAATTAAACTAACTATGCATAATCATTTCATAGACATTTTATTGATTACAAAAAAAACTAATTTTAGATTACTATAGATTATGTTTTCTCTTTCAGCATTTATATGCTTAAATCTGGAAACACCATGTATTTATAACAATTAAACATTACACTTACTATTAAAATGTATTTTAAGGTTATATTTATAAGTAAATGCATAATATTCATATAAAAAAAAAATTAAATCTCCTATAAGTTACAATAATTCTATACCAGTGATTAGACCATTTTGTTTTTAAATTTGGCAAAATTTTCATAGTATATATATTACCATCAATCTACATACTATTACCAATAGGTGGAAATTCAACCACACTTATTTTTGAAACAAAAAAAAAAAAAACCCTTTTTTTATTTTACATGTTACTTTATCAAGATTATGTAAATTTGTATGTTTTATGATAACTATGATCTCATAAGTAGTCTCTAAAATATGTAATTTACATGTGTTAATGTAAAGTCCTTATCAAATTAATATCTGGCGTATGTAATGTAATTTGAATTTGAATATTTTTACCATTATAACTAGTTAACAAATTTTCATAATAAAAGCATTATAATGTAAATAATAGTTATCATTATAAAATATTATGGTATCTGCATCGGCTAGTGTTAGCGACGCTTCAAGAATTTAGTATTAAGAACTAATTGTAAATAAAATAAGAACTATATGATATGAAAATGTGTAAGATGATAATAAAGATATTAATTCTCTAGTTAGGTTAGTGTATACAAACGTAGTGCGCTGTATTATTAAGATAGCAATTATTGAGATAAATAAATAAATAACATGCATAATAATAATATTTGACCATACAGCGCGCTACAGTAGGGGTACGCCAATGAAAGAGCTTCTCGCGTACGGGGTGCCGAACTAGCCGGCACAATAAGAATGGGCCATATGGGCCGAGAAAAGGTTGTCTCGTCGCGATCGTCAAAGTGAAAGTTAAGTTCAAGACAAGTGATTTCATTGTAATACTTTAGTGAGTGAATATACTGCATTGTTGCATTTTTCCCGCCAACGACCCGGTCCACATGCTCTACTGCGTCCTTTTCGGCATACAGAATTGTCAAACTTATACCATCCTGTTTCTATGCTGATAGGGCGTGGCAGAGCAGTCTACGTAATAGTATACACTGACGTTCATACGGGGGTGTCCGCTCATACTCGTGTGTCCGTCCGTTACAGCTAGTACATTAACACATAACACATGCTATATGTGCAAATCTACAAAAAGTACACTGAGCAGAAAGTAGAATTATAGTTGTACCTATATCTAAATCTAGCAGATATTGGTTAATGCACACAAAAACAGATTCTTATAGCACATGCTATTTTAACAAATTGAATGCCATCCTTGTCACCGATGGCCGGACCCCATCTTGTATTTAAGAATCATGTTGGCCACCGTTAACTTCAAGACAAACCTGTTTTCAGACAGAATTATGCCGGGGGCTACGTTTATTAAACGTTTAGCGTATGCAAGTGACCGAAGCAGCCCTATAGATTGTTGCTTTGACATGGTTTCACTCTGTTTATAAAATTGTGAGAAATATAGAACAAAAGTAGAAGTTAACAAAAAACATAATTTATGAAAATATCAGGAATTTATTTTCATATCCTATTGAAACTATGTGTGAAATTTTAAAAAAAACAAGTAACTAGATAGTGTAGTAAATCTCAATTTTCCTGACGAATCTCAATTAACAAAAAAAAACTGAGCAATGACAGACAACTGAGGGGTGTGGGTGACCGGAGTTGTGCCCGCTCCGCCACCTTCGTAACGAAAATTCACAATTCATTTTCACAGAGTAACTAAGTCACTAGTGACCTCACATTATTTTTTTATAATTATGGAACCAAGTTTTTGATCAAACCCTAAATTAGATATATATATTTCTGGCATCTATTTTCATCAAAAAAAAAATTTTTTTTTTTTCATTATGGCATTCAACATGTTAACTTAGATATGTGAAACCTATCTTAGTTATCCTTACACTTCAATGGTTTAGGTATTTTACTAAAGGTAAACAAACAAAACCACAGGATGTATTTCTACATAATTAATAATGATAATTTAAAAAATAATAAAACATAATTATAAACAAAAATTAAGTAAATAAGTTTAATTAAGTACATAAAGTTTTGAAAATAGATATTTGATACTAAAAAAAATCCATAAAATTTTGTTTGGTCAATGTTCTACTCTTATCCATAAATAGCAATTTCATTTGTAAAAGTACCCAATAAATCATATATTTATTGTAATGTGATAATCAAAATTATCATTAAGTTCATCAATAACTATTATCACGGTATCTCTTATAAGACTACAGGAATTAGAATCATAGCAACAAAAACAAGATGTTTATAGAGTTATCAAATAAAATCATATTTAAAAAGTTATCATTTGGTCTATTTATTTAGTTTATAGTTATTAAGTTGTTTTATAATAACTGAATTCATTTTCATAAATATAAACTTTAATCGTAATTACATACAAACTATAATTAGAAAATAAGATAATAAAAACTGCATATTTATAAACTTACAATGACAAATACGTAAGTCAATAATTTACACAGCATAACCTAAAAATTTTCAACAACAAACATTTTTTTTGCTCCTTCTATTTATTTCATTACTTAAAATTTGCTTTCAATCTTACTTTGTTACATAAATTAGAAAGATACATGTATCCTACATATTTTAGTATAAATCGGGTGTTTCATTATTATCCCTCTAAATGAAGAAGTACCACAAGTGTTCTAATATGTACATAAAAACTTAATAATTCGTTATAAAAACAGTTTATATTTATCAATTTTGAAGCTCTAAATTCAATTTTCAGAAGCTATTTCAACTTATTATAAGTATAATAGCAATACAACTAGAAAATAATAGGAAATATAATAGTTCAATGGTCCATAGAGAATTCGATCGTGCATTAACAGATTGGTACATTTATTTACTAAATAAAAAACTGAATCAAATACCTGTATCTGAGTCTGTAGAAGTCTTAATATCATTATTTTCAACTCTTTCTTCCATGATTTACACAAATAATGAAGAAATAAATTAAAAAGTGGCGCGTATATCACAGCACCTGTCACTGTTAGTAATGCGAAACGTTAACCATTTCTATGCTAGAATAAATACTACAGAAGTATCTGCCTATTATATTAGGAACTACGAATAGACTATTGATAACTACATAAAGAAAATCTTTTAAATAATTGAAATTTCTTTTACTAAAAGAGATAAAGTTGAGTAAACTATGTCAGCAGACCGCTGTCCGCTTGTTGATTTTGATAGTGTTACCACTATATATTGTATAAAAATACTACAAAATACTGAGTTCTGACACGAATTAATTTTCTGTGGCTAAAAGCTACAATCTTTTTGGGCATAGGTTTTACAATATTTCAGAGGTAGGTAATAATAACAAAGGCATCAAATTCCATGAAATATAATTTTAGACAATATGCTACTAACTTATAACACTGTAAAATAATCAGATTCTTAGGTACTACAGCAGTTGTATTGGGGGACACTGATCTGTATTGGGGGACTCTGATCTGTATTGGGGGACTCTGATCCCTCAAATACAATAGATAAGGGTAGTGCGTAAATGCATTTCCCCCCGTCAAAAAAAAAAAAAAAAAGGTACTACAGCAGTGATAGTTGACATTTGTGTATATCAATGTATGGTAAATTTCAAGTTCCTTTTTTTAATAAAAAAAAACTGTATTTAACGTTTGGTGCCGGCCAAGAATAGTACCACCCATATTTTCCCGTGGGTGTCGATAAATGTGACTAAGGGATAAAACAGGGGATGGGCCACAGCATCATCATAAACACATGACTGCGATCGCCAACCCGTCTGCTAAGCATGGCGATTAAGGTAACCACCCTCCAAATGAAGGATACACCAAGAAACCGACTCCTAATATCCGGCGGACCTACTATTCCTGGCCACAGTGGTAGCGCCTAAGGGAACGGCGAGGCAAGGGGTGCTTTGAATCTCTGGCCGAGATCCAGCTACCACAACCAACGACGGAGCGACCTAGCAACGTATAACACACGAACACTGCGGAGGAGTGACGGGAAGATTATTGAGCTAGAGGACGTAATGAGCAAGTTACGATGGCATATATTGGGATTATCCGAGGTCTAAAGAGAGGGGAAGGACTTCATAATCGTCAAATCCGGCAACTTGCTGTATTTCCGGAAGGGCGAATAACAGTCCCAGGGTGGTGTCGGGTTCCTCTTCCACAAGCCCCTTGTAAACAATGTGGTGATGATCGAGAGCGTGTCGACCAGAGTGGCGTAACTAATACTCAGAATAACCAAACAGTATTCCTTGAAGGTTATCCAGGTATACGCCCCAACCTCGGTACTCTCCGATGAAGAAGTGGGGATTATGTAGGAGAATCTTACGCAGGCCATACATAGTAACAAAACCCACTATACCATTGATATGGGAGACTTCAACGCAAAACTAGAAAAGCGAAATGGTGAGGAGCTGCGAGTTGGGCAATTTGGAGTTGGACGGCGGAAGCACCGAGGCCACCGACTGAGCAGTTTTATGGAGAAGGAAAAACTCTTTATGATGAACTCCTTCTTCAGACACCGGCAACATAGAAAGTGGACCTGGATAAGTCTCAATGGTGTGACTAAGAATGAGATAGACTTCATCATGACTACAAAAAAGGAAATATTCAATATAAGAAATATTCTCTATGATCAGTTCGGTAAAAACAGGTAGCGATCACTATATTGTCAGAGGTACATTGAATCTGAATATCAAGCTTGAGAGATCCCGTCTGATAAAATCTACGCTTCGTCTGTTGCCCGTCCAAATACAAAACCCCGAGAGCTTTCAGCTCGAACTCAAAAACAGCTTCGATTACCTAGGGAGCGAAGTGGACGAGTACAATGATGGGTTTGTGAAAGCTGTCCATACGGTTGGGGTCTAAGTATGTTAAGAAATGCCGTATACGTTGAACCGGCAGTCTCCCTGACTTTACCCTCGGGCTCATGATAATTATTTATTGACTTCTTAATGCATTTTTATTATAGGTTAATCTTTTGAAGTAGGTTTTGTTATTCATTTAAAAAAAATAGATTTCCCAAGCAATTGGTGGTAATGAACCCATGACAGAGTTGTTAGAACTGCATGTCGAATAACTCTAATTTTCCTCTAATAACTTATGAGATTTAAAGTAAATACAATTCAAATTTAAATTTTGTTTATTTTAGTTTCAAAAGCACATATATGACATAAATTTCATGTTAAGTTAAATGTTAAGTGGAAATATAAATAAAAAGGATGCCACGTTACATATAATATGGACGCACATGTAAATTATAGTACATATATTAGTGATACAAAATAGCACTAAATAAATCTTAAAACGCAGAGATGAAATTTATCTAATAATGTTTTCTGTTGTTGTTTTGTTAGGCTAATTTAAAAATTATTGTCGTACTTATTTCGTGAATAAATTGGTGGAGTTTTCGGCAGGGCTTTACTTTAGGATTACTTTATTTTTTTTATTCATGATCTTGTGATATTTAAATCTTATCGTATAAAACTTTGGTAGTATAATATGTGATATATGATATATTACAACAACTCCCTGGAAGATTTTAATCCATCATTCATGAAAATAAAAAAATTGAAGACGTAGCTAAAGAACTTGTATTCAACGACCATAATAAATTACTAAAAATGAATACATTGGCGCGTCTTATTGTGAAATGTTTAAAGTTTGGTGAAGCTCACAAAGGTCTTGAAGGCGTGAACGCGGTTACGGTCAACAGCGTTGGTAACAGTTAAAAAATATTTATAAAAATGGCATCCAGTGCCCGAGGCTTACGTGTTTTAGCAGCTTTGAATTCATATATCAAAGCGAAGCCAGATTATTTTGATACTCATAATATATTTAAAAAGGTAAGACATGGAGATTTAAGTTTACTAATAATATTATGTACACAACCATATAAAAATTTAAACTAAGAAATACTCATTGGAACCTTACGATCAAGCCCAACCTCACAGCAAAGGAGAATATATTGATTAAAACGGTAAGTGGTTTTTTAAATGACGACCACTAAGTAATTTAACTGTGTATTATGTTACAATTTTCAGCCGTTACATTTTTTAGATTTTAGCGTGTGGTAGGTTCGATTTCATCGTCATAACCGCTAACCGCTACATATTTAATATTGTAGTCTCTGCCGCTACCGTACAAAGTTAAGACGCTCGTCTTATTGCCAAGTTTTTGAAACATTGATTTCCCAAACAAAAATTAACATTTTTCTTATTGACAAACGTAATCATTCGAGACCAAGGAACCTCGGGAGTTATACAATTTTAATTTAGTTTGCTCGTTAGAGTATAGAGATAAACTGACAACAAATAAATAGGTCAGTGATTAGAAAACAAATTTGACTTTGATATGGGTTCGTGCTACAGTTCGTAGGTATAATAGACATAAGTACGTATTTCATTCTAATGGTTTAATTAATAAGCATATCATGCCTCTCGGGGCCAGTCTCACCATTGGCGGCGTGAGGTTTAGAGTCAAGGCCCAGATGAAGTATCTAGGTCTTCTTCTAGATGGGAGGTGAAAGTTCGAGAGTTACTTCGATGGACTCAAACCTCTGGTTGTTAAGGCGGCGGCGGCATTTAGTCGGCTATTACCGAACCCTGTAGGCCCAGGCGCTAAATGCCAGCGCTTGGACTCTGAGATTATGTATGGCCGCCTACGGGGCACCGGTATGGGTTGATGCCCTCAGTGCCCACAATATGCGTAGTGTGCATAAAGTTGTCGCAGTGAGAGTAGCCCGTTGTTACCGAACGGTGTCCGAAGGGGCCGCCTGCATCCTCGACAGCTCTCCTCTGTGGGAGCTAGAGGCAGAGGCGCTCACATACGTCTACCACAGCACAACAGAGATGAAGAAGAGACGGGAGGTAACTACGTTAGAGAAGATCTCCAAAATGCAGCAAACAGGTGATGGGACGCTAGAAAAGAGCCCTGGTGAATGTACGGTAGGGCAGGTACACGACCAATGCGATCCGTCCGGTCCTGAAAAGATGGTGTGATAGAAAGTGGGGGGGGGTACTAACCTTCAAGATGGCGCAAGTACTGTTGAATCACAGTTAATTGTGGTGGTACCTACACCGAATCGCTAGGAAGGGACCAACTGCTGCATGTCTGGAGTACGGAGTTGTATCTTAATACAACTCAGCATGGTGTTGAGGAATACTCCGCATGGATGGAAGATTGACAGGTCCTCAGGTCGGTTATGGGCAGCAACCTGTCACTACCAAGCATCATTGCTGCGATGCTTGGCAAAATTACTGCTACTTTTATTGAGTATAAGAGGATGAATCCGTGAGCACTCCTCTCCCATTGCACTGGCTCTGTGGGCGGGGGAGACAGTGGGGGTGTACCAAACCGTCTCACAAAATGTTAGAGTCCGGCCGTAACGCTGGGTAGTTCGGTGAGGTTAAGCAGTTAAAAACGAATTTGATCCCGCATAGCCTCCAACAAGGCAACGGATAGTACACCGTGTGGTTATAATGAGCAAGAGTCTATTTCACATAAGCCTATTGTTCCCCCGGATAGTAGGGTGGCAATGACGAGTTTCTACACGTAAATAAAAAAAGAAAAACATAGCTAACTAACGTGTAAAATAGTATTAAATCTGAACTAAACATTATCTTATACATCAGTGCCTACAAACTTAACGTTTGTTCCAAGAATTTTCTTAGTAATCACGTTTATCCCTGAACGTAAGGGCTGAGTATAAATGTAATGAATGAATACATTGCTGAATCCTTAAATATCCAAAATATGTGCATGAGGTTACTTTGTAAAGTAATCAATAATAAACGAGTACTTTACTCTCAGTTTTTTGTTCAACTTCTCTAATAATAAGATCTAACAAATAAATGATAAAGAAATTTGAAATATTTAATAGAAAAAAACACATAACACATTGAGAAAAAAAAACTTTTATGAGCTATACATGGTTTTATTTTAAAAATGTCTAATTATGGTTATGTTGTTTTCAACACACTGCGGGCGGGTCGGGATGCCAGCGTGATGTCCCTAAAGAAGACGTCGCGTCGACACAAGCCGACCGAGATTTCTATAGTAAAATTACGCTGGCGTCTCGATCCGCCCGCTGCGTGTTAAAACCATTAGTCAATTATTAGAATTTTTTTTAACATACGCCAAAAATTTCATCGAAATCATTGATTACTGAATTAATTACATCTGTGATGATTTGACACGAGTGAGACCCATTGGGATTAATTAAGTTTTTTGTTGATTCTAATACATTCGAACTCTCTACTTTTCCAGATACATATTTCATCGTTGTCAAACGGAGTGATGAAAGCTACATTTACAGTGGACAATAGTATGTGCAATATAGTCGGTTACATGCACGGCGGCTACATAGCATCATCCCTTGACGCCATCACTATGTACGCTCAACTGAGCATACCAGACAGTCGGATTGCCTGGACTACTAACAGTAACTTAAAGTATATATTTCAGATTATTTTAAAGACTGTATAAGATCAGCGTGTTGATCGCAAACTCACTTGATGTTAAGAGACGATATGGTACAGATTACGAATATATTATATTAACTCGGTTTGGAAATGTGTAATGTACGTAATACATACGTAAATCTTAATCATAGTGCTTTTAAAAGTTAATAAATTAATAATAAGTCTATCTATCGCATGTCGCATTACAGCCCGCTGCGGAGTATGGGTAAACTGAAAGACGCTTGACAGAGCAGCCAACTGCATTAGCTAACATTTATATTCTCGCTCATTCGTGCAAGAGCTTCGCGGTATTTGTGTATTATGAAATGTTTTATGGTAGGTAACGAAAATAAGCAAAAAAATCTATGACTTGTCTACCATAAAAGTTTCACTTGCATCGTGGTGTCACAAAACCACACAATGTTTGTTTCGAAACATTCTGTAAAATATTTTGATACTTTTAGAAACAGGTTTGTTAAGGTGTTTTTGTTTTATAAAACAACTAGATGTGCCCGTGTAATTTAATTTTTAATACATTAAATCCCGGAACTAATCAATCAAACTTGAGAAAATGTCTTACTTACCTTATTAATCTTAATAAAATAGTGAGACTATGCTTTCCTTTATAAGACCTCTCATATTGTATAAATCAGAACGCTAGGCAGTAGGCTAATATGGTACTTGAGGCACTCCGGTATTTTGGAGTACCCCAGTACATGCGGGGGCTGTTGAAGAGTTATCTCTAACACAGGGAGGTTGCCTACCTGTCATTAACCGTGGTTGGGCCAGCCGCTGGGGTTATGCGGAGCATATCACCCTATCCCGAGTCACCCCCCAGAAAGGCGGCAGATGGTACTGTTAGTTTTAGTGGGTATTCCTGACACCACACGCCGGGCGATCCCCACATACTCCTGGCATCTTTAATCCGACAGACTTTGCTTCCGGTTTAGAGATATGAGGGAGAATGCGTAAATGCATTTCCCACTTTAAAAGAAAAGGCAGTAGGCTAATAAGAAGAGGGATGAGAAACGATTCTATGTATCTGAGATTCGAATGTTGAGATGGGTGTGTGCTGTCATAAGAATGAATTTGAAATATATATCATATCATATAATATATCAAAGAGAGTTTGATAGTGACGTCAGTGGTAGAAAAAAAAATCGTTTGTTGAATGGACATGTTATGAGAATATAGGAAGCGGGTTTAGATGAATATGAGAATGGAAAACTAGAGGAAGGCCAAAAAAAGGGTGGATGACACTCATAAGAAATAGTATGAGAAAAATGAACATATGACGACTGATAGGGACGTATGGAAGAAGAACACATACTCCAAAGGAGCTGGGAACGGGGCATGAAGGCAGGCTCATTATAGAGTTGAATATGTAGTCTACCGTGTATATATTATATATTCCGTGTGGTACAGCCTAAGAATAGTACCATCCCTTATCGTTCCCTTGGGTGCCATAAACTGGGGGATGGGCAGCAGCGTCGTCTGAGTGCCACAAACACTTATAGCGAACACAAACCCGACTACCAAGTGTGGCGATTATGCCAATTCTCTCCCTTTTTGGGGGAGACCTATATCCAGCAGTGGACGTCTTTCGGTTGAATCAATCAATCAATGTAGGCTACAACTAACGACTTTCGACGCAGAATCCGACCGCACTATCAAATGCGCCATCATTGCTGCGATCGATTTTATACTTTGTTTTTACTTCACAGTTTTCTAAGGAAATCGAAAATCGGCGACAAAGTTACAGTGGAAACCGCTGTACTAAAAAACCGCGCCGCACCCGATAATGGAAGCCTTCATGAAAGACGAGTCTGGTGCCCTATTGGCTAAAAGCGTCTCATCTTTTGTAAATGGAAACGATTATTATCAAAAAATGGCGAACGAATTTCTCAAATTTGATGTAAACGAAAAATAAAAATTTGATGTTTTTTTTAATATATTGTTTTTTTTTACCTTGTATCTTATCTATGCCGTCAAAAGCATTAAACATTAAGCATTTGGGCTCTATAAAAGGCCCAGTTAGTGCTCTCACTAATACTCGCAGTTGATTACTACTGAGCATCAGGGTTTCTTTTGTTTTACGCTGAATGGAAATTTGTTCCGGAACTGTATAACATTACAACTGTATTTTAGGATACTTTTTTAATTTAATGTTACTTTAAATTTAACTTTACTAAAGTAAGTAAAGCTACCTACCCTACCCTTCTAAAGGGTTCTAATTAGTGGCATCATAATTCTTTCAATGTCAGGGTATAAGAACGGGGATCGAAAATTAGCTATTTCCAAACTTTTTTTATATACACCTTAGCTATCAAGAGGACTGAATCTTTTATAATGGGAGGAAATTTTTGATAATATCCAAAATTATTATGCGTTTATGGAAAACGGGACAATTGTGCGTCCCGGAGCTCGTTTTGGGGACAACGGGAGAGATGATCGAAAAAAGGTACCGTCCCGCTGAAAAAAAAGCGACGTACGATCAAGTTATGGTCTCACCTATTGAAATCTGACCAAAAAATACACCTAAGATCGAAAGTAAGAATCATGCAAAACTGTATAGTGAGAATAACATTATGAGTTTTTTTTCACAGGTAATTTGTAATTTTTTTTAAACATTATGATAGATTTATAAAGCAAATAACATTGCAAATAAACAGTACGATAAAATCTTGATATATTTATAATCGCATTGTAAATTGCAATTTAGTGACCACATTAGCTTGCACCCGCAGCTACGTTTACGTGATGATTGCATTAACAACTGTTACCATGGCAATGTGACTGTCTTCTTATTGACTCTCTACATCGAAAAAGGAGTGATTTTTGAAAATTTGAAGTCAAGCGGATGTTTAATGAAGGAATCGAATTAGGTTCCCAATTGAGGAACGTTTTTACAAAGTGTTACAACAAACATCGTCTCAACAAAGTTTTTGTTGTTGTTTTTATCAATCTTTCTAGAGTCGATTTTATTGACATCAATTAAAATTATGTAATCAATACATAAATCGTTCAAAATATACTACAAAGTAACTTATTAAAACTTTTTACCTCTAAAATATAAATAAATAAACTCGTTTCCTGAAAAAAAAACCACATGTATCGTTTTGTGAAAACGCTCCTCAATTACGAGGGATTTTAACTGACATCATAGTTTTTGTATCATCGTGAAATTGACAATGTTATGTTCTAATGTCAATTTGTTATTATTTTTCGTAGAATTTTTTCTACATATACAAAATAATAAAATCGAAGTGCCTGTTTGTAATATCAAAATAACAACTAAATTCATATATATGAATGTATTTAGATTTATGTCTGTTTGTGTGACCGGACCGGCTGGACGCGATTTTAATTTGACTTTTTCTGATAGCTGAAGGCGCGTAAATTAAGTGACTTTTGCTTTTTTAAATTAATTAGGGTTCAGCGTAAAAAAAAAAACTCATGAAAGTTCGAACAAAATCCGATTTATACCACAATTTTACTTGCAAGTGTTTCAATTTTTTCCTGTTAATACCAACTTTATAATAATTTTGTGTTTGTACAAAAATATAGGATACATTTTTTTTCACATTGATTGTTTATATCTTTTATTACGCAGTGAATAATTGTGGGTAGATAATAGAACAATTATACGCGGACGACTCTGCTCATAGATAAAATACACTAATGACTCCGTTAATGTAGACCACTATTTACAGATGTAGGGTCGTTCGAGTATTAGGTATGTTATCAAAATATTAGATATCTTTACTCCATCCCCCTAGCACCTTATCAGTATTAGATAATATATTATCAAATAGATGTGCTCGCTACTTCGCTCGCCTGAACTTCAGACGATTATATTCTAATATATCTATCTATATTTTCCCTCTAGATACAATATATCTATGTCGCATACCGTTCCGTCCCGTCCAAGTTAATAAATAAAATTGGCGAAAACTAAAAAAATAAATAATTAAACTGTTTAAATTTATCCTGTAAGTAGATTCTGAAGATCTACATGGTTTTATTCTCAAATTAAAAAATCGAAGCGTGATAAATTGATTCACAATAAAATCGAGGTCTATATAATAGATTTTTCAATTAGGTATATTTATTTCTCAACGAACAGAAGAAAATCAAACTTTTTTTTTTAGAATTACAGATATATTCTGGTTCGATTTCGTATCTATTAAACATAGAATAAAAAAAAGTATTTTTTTTAATCAATTATGAGAATAATCGATTTCGAATCGCCATCTCTAAAAGTAAGCTCTTTTCAACCATCCAGTCTACCTCCCAAATAAGATTAACTAATTTATACATAACATTTTTTAATCTACTCCCAAACATTTTATTACAAATGGCGAATTGTGATGAATGACGTTCATAAAAAAAAATGTACGGAAGTGGAGTTTTCGTATTTAGCACGAAAATTTTCAACTTTGAAACACAACAGGATGCCATAACTCGTTTACCGCTCGAGATGTCTTGGAAGATATTCATGTAAGTATCGTATTGTTTTCATATAAGTAGCTTATACATGCGGTATATATCTTTAAAATAATCTGATAACATACATTTTTTTTTATCACTTACTGCAGACTCTTGGTCCGCACTCTTACATTTTAAGCACTTTAAATTGCTTTGGCAACATTTCTTGTTGACGTGTCAAATCAATTATACAGAAAAAACATTATAATATAAAATTCTTTTTTTGAAATAAGTTTACTTATAATGAAATCCCTTAGGAGGTGTTGTCAGATTATAATTATAATCTACGTATTCTAATTTGTAATATTTATTTATATTCTTCATAATTATTAACTGTATTTACATACATATTTTAATATACTGATGGTAATTTATATGTCGTACCTACTTTACTTTTTTATATTCATAATTTGACCAGATAATACACGGTTTTAAATGAACTCAAAAGAAATAAAAAAATTCTTTATTGAATTTGTGCCATTCAGAAAACAGCCCAGTCGAGAAGAGCCGGCAAGAAATTCGATCTGGTTTTTTTTAATATTACGTTTTTACGTATAAAATACACAGGTCGTGGTTACAGATGGTTTTGGCGGAAGCACAGATTGGGTTCTCATTTCCATACATGACTATTGTTTACGTAATGATCCACCCTATAATAACCTTTCGATATTAGAACCTGCTTGACATAGTGCTTAAACTTCCATCCATCCATTCAACCGAAAGGTCTTCACGACGACCGGTCTTGCGCCATTCGCATCCACCGGATTCCCGCGACCTTTACCAGGTCGTCGGTCCACTTTTGTGGGGGGACTATCCACGCTACATCTTCCGGTGCTGGTACCCATTAAAGAACCCATTGAGCATCGGTTCTGGGAGCTATGTGCCCAGCCCACTGCCACTTAAGTTTTGCAATTCTTCGGGCAATGTGTTTAAACTTATTGTCACGAAAAAGTGCTTAGGAACCAAATTATAGAAACTGACACTATTACCTAAAAAGATTTTATTAGATTTGGGACGGCTAATTTATGATTATTTTTGGTATTAAAATTATTGCGGCCGTTTACTATATTAAACCTATTTACATTTTTGCGAACGTACATTAAATTATCAAGGATGTGTTGGGAGGGAAAAGTTAAGATACTGTATTCCTTAAATATATGACTTAGTTATTCGTGAGGTCATGTAATAAATTACTCGAAGAAGAATCATGTAAATCGGTTTAGTTGGTAACCATTTTTGTACCTTCAATATTTAATATGGCGCTAACTATTATGACAAATGTATAATATTTCTTTAAACTTCTATTTTAAGGTTATAATATGGTTGTTTCCTTATTTAGGTATTTAGATGATTGGTCATTGTTTAATGCGAAACGCTCAAACAAGATTTGGTCACGAATAATATTATCAAATAGAAAACTGAGAAACCGTTTAAACTATTTCGAACTGGCTCTCTTGTTGGGATCCGAGAGTTTAGCGCAGTTTCACATAGAAAGCAGGCAAATGAAGAAAGGAGGTTTTAAGAATTATTTGCCTTGTTACGAGGACACAGGTTGGTAACAGAACAATATCTTAAGAACAGTACATAGTTTATATGAAATATCGTCTGTCGTAGTATTTATGTGTTCTTGATAACAGTTTGTTTTCTTTACTCTTAAGTTTGGAAGCATCTATAATTAATTACTTTACACGAATTAATCATGATTTTAACGCCCCTTCGTCCTTCTCACGCCTGGTCACATTTGTGAGACTTCCTCCTTAAGGTAGTTCTTGGTGCGATTTTGTACTGTCATGTTGTGATCCTTATTTATAATTAATTTACTTGTAGTATATGACTCTATTATACGATATTATGTAGTTTTACGTGATGAGACGTACTATCCTTAATGTGACGTCACATAAATATTTTGCAAATTTTACGTCTAGAAATGGTTAAATTACAGGAATAGTTCCGTCATTTGTTTTGTTTTCATTTTGTAAGATTATGTTTTCAGGTTGTTTAATATTTTTATACATGTGTCTTTCATGTGCTTACTTTTGAAATAATATAATCTATAGTAATAAATAAAATTGAATTGTCTGTTTGTAATATAATTTTTTTTTACTTAATAGATATGAATGTATATAAAACACCTATACAAAAATACATTTTTTTAAATTTTTGTCTGTCAGTTTATAACGGGTAATCTCCGGTACGGCTGGACGGGCTTTGACGGACTTCTTTTGGTAGACAGCTGTGGTTACTCCGGGTAACTTACGGTATGTTTAATTTTCGAAAAGAAATTGGGTTCCGGGTAAAAAAAAAAAACTAAAACTCATAGAAAAATAAAATCCTATTAAATGCACAGTATTACAGGCAAGTGCTTGAGTTTATGAGAAATATTTTTACTTTATCTTAGTACTAAAGAAATTATTAGGGTTCCTTATAAAAAAATTAAAACGCAGTGAAGAATAGAGGAAATGCGAGCGCAGCCGCGGCCTCAGAACTAGTAACTATTAAATATAAATAATAAACGAATTTGATTAACGAATCAATAAAGTAAACATTTTTTCACCTTTATAACCAGTTTTAAAAACTTCCAAAAATAAACAAGAAAAGATCAATTTTTTATTTAATTATTCGCAACTAAATATCTTGAATAAAAATAGTTTGTCTAATTTCATATTATTTTTTCGTATGTACAAATGGATTGATACATTTATTTTTATTTTCAGGTGATTCGAGGACATTACCGGAGTTGACCTTGAAAAGAACAAGCGATAACGTCAAAACAAATGTAAAACGATTCAGGCTGTTCTGAATAGCTTAGATGAAGTTACTTCAATCGATACTAATAAATAAAATTAAAGTGTCTGTTTGTAATGTCAATTTTTTTTTTTGGCTTTTACTAAATAGATATGAATGTAACTTACCAAAAACACAATTTTTTTTTTATATTTGTCTGTCTGGCTGTTTGTAATGGGTAATCTCCGGAACGGCTTTACCGATTTTGACGGGAGTTTTTTTGGTAGATAACTGAAGTAACTTCGGGTAACTTAGGTACTTTTAATTATCGAAAATAATAACGGATTCGCTTAAAAAAAACTCATAACATTTTCAATAAAATCCGATTCAATGCACAGTTTTACGGGCAAGTGCTATATTTATGAAAAATATTTTTACATTAAATTAGTATTAATTTTTTTAGGTTAATCATTATTAGGGTTCCGTATAAAAAATTTTAAACGTAGTGAAGAAAATATATTATACTATGGTTTGTGTTTTCTCTAATTTTTATATCACATAAAGTATATCTTGGTGATATTTGTAACACTTTTAGCCCATGCATGGTATATTGTAAAGAAAAACTATTTAACGTAATATCTAATTTAAAAAATATATGTTTTATAGCTTTTTATATTTTCTATAGCTAATCAAGCACACAAAATTTTATCAAAATCATTCATGCCGTTTTTAAATTAAATATGAACACAAACTCAGACAAACGCAAATTTAAAAAAAATGTGATTTTCTGGATACGTGCCATATCCATCCATCCATTCAACCGAAGGACGTCCACTGCTGGACATAGGTCTCCCCCAAAGATCTCCTCGACGACCGGTCTTGCGCCACCCGCATCCAGCGGACTCCCGCGACCTTCACCAGGTCGTCGGTCCACCTTGTGGGGGGGGGGGGGGGAGGGATACCCACGTTACGTCTTCCAACCGTATATACACCCATATTAGTAAATTGTTGTTATTTTGATATTAAATCAGAGACTCTAATTTATTTATTTGTATACATTTATTTATATATGATATTTCCAACACGCTGTAATCATCATAACAGTGGTTCCCAATCTTTACGCTTCTGCGCTCCCTAAAAGTAAATCATAATAAGACAGAGTTTCGTTCTATCTTTCCGTCGATTACTACTAGCTTATTTAAATTAAAACCAATAGAATTGATGTAAATGATTGTTTTTTTTTATAATTATGCAATAATTTACAAAATAATTAAGATATATTTCGTATCTAACAATACAAGAAATGGAGTGGATATTCAATTAAATATTATAGCTATTCACACTAAATTAATTACAAAGTGCACGTCTAAATATATTAACTAGAGTTCATCTAGTTGTCATAATTCGTCCAAAATTATTAATAAATAAAAAAGAAACTGCCTCCAAATATTTTTTAATTCATAACTCGTGAAGTTCTTCAATAGCTCCGAGCAATAAAATAAAGAAAATCGGTTGGCAAGAGAAAAATTATTTCGAATTGTTTTATTTTCGTCTATTCCTTAATTGGTTTCGACGTGCGAATGGTTCCCACGGGCGAAACTTTTATATATGATAATATAAAAACGTTTTAAATGTCAAATAATAACAGTATTTGGAAATGATATAACGAAAATTAATATTGATATAATGATAGAATTTTATTGTGAACATAATATTTTATCAAAAATGTTACCGTCTCCCTTGGGGGCCATGCCTCTTAGGTTGAGAATCGAAGCATTAGGTACGTACTATAGTATAAATAGCACAAAAACTGTTAAAGTGACATAGCTATATGCTACGAAGCGATGATGATGCAGTGGGTAGTGCGGCTGGATTCCGCGTCAATGGACGCGGATTCAAACCGCCTATCTCACTCTAAAATCAGCCTGAGTTTTTCGGTGAAGGAAAACATCGTGAGGAAACCATAGCATGGTGATAGGGCATTTTCTAATAATGCCCGTCTGGGTAGCTACCACCCTCAAGTTTAAAAAGCTGTTGCCAATTACTAATAAGTGTGTTCCGGCAGCATAACTTGAGAACCATTACTCACGCTTAGTGTGTAATGCTTACCCACGCTTACTATCCTAGATCACATCGCCACTCAACATCAGATGAGATTGTGGTCAAAGCACTGAGCCTATATGATGTAAAAAAATACTAACAAAGGGCTTCTAGAAATTGAAATCTCATAGGGTGTAAGACAATTGGTGATATACGAATAGTAGGTACCTAAGTAATTATGGGGGCAGGAAGTATATCCTGCCCCCGGTCTGTCGACCTGAGGGTCGTGCCTCCTTCCGAGGTGGGCTAAGTGGTGGAGGGGAATTTTTCTCCTTCATCCCTACCGGGCCATTGCACGACAAGGCCTGGTGGGTTCGCTGCAGGGGGCGACGCGGTGCCTGCGAAAGCCACCCCGTGTCGCCCCCATCCCAAATGCAGCGGACGGCCTCGGGGGGTTTTAGTGGGTATTTCCGGGCGCTTCACGCCCGGGTGAGTCCCACACTGGCGCGGAGCTCGTCACTCCGTGCCCCCTTTACCTATTGTATTGGGGGACTTCGGTCTCACTAATACAATAGGTAAGGGTAGTGCGTAAATACATTTCACCCCGTCAAAAAAAAAAAAACAAAAAAAAAGGTACCTAAGTAATTAAAAAAATAGAAACTAAAACAATGTGCACAAAATTCTTTATAAGAGCGCTATAAAGTTTTCGAAACTTCAGACCCCTTAGCAAAATGCTAATTTTGAGCTGTCAAAGTCGTAACGAAGTTTAGAATTTTGTTTCAAAATATATTTAAGGTAAAATGTGATAAATGTTTAAATTACAAGTGTATTATATACACTCAGATATATTTGTTCGAAATCAGTAATTTGTGACATAATACCTACATAAAAATAATTATTAGAGTTAAGCAAAATGGTCTTCAGCCCAGGACACCGATAACGAAGGAACATAGAAGGAATATGTTTTTTTTTGTATTAAGAACTAGCGGGCGTTCGCGACTTCGTCTACATGTTTCATCGATTAAATTTAGCATATCTACATTTTGATTTGTTCTTATCCTATCAGTTACGGTTACGTAAAATTTAGATATAACAAATTTAGTCAAGATAAAAAATGTAGACGAAGTCGCGAGCGAAATTTGGGAAGTTTGGAATATCTCAATTTTGTTCTGTTCTTATCCTATCAGTTACTGAACGACATAAGGTTCCTGCTCGCTAAATATATATATATATATAGTCTGCGTGGATACTGCGTTCGGTATTAATAATTGTCCGAACAAGGTTAATTTGGACAAATTGTATGGATAGTTAATAAAATGAAACTACTTTTTGTGGGTGTTATATGTATGGATGGATGCAACAATGTTCAAAATTATGCTTTTTGTAAAATTAAGATAAAATTATTCCACGTGAAAGAAACCACTGGCATCAGCTAGTTTATTATTACAATACATACCCATCGAACAATCAAATCAATAACCGCGAGTTACCATAAAACAAGATTATCGTTATCGGCAAGCTGTCGGTTTATGATAATGGGTGTAATTTGGTCAACGTTGCCCTCAAACAGATGGCTTTTATGTTAATTAGATATTTTTATAAATTAGCTTGTTACACTGGCTTGACACATATATAAATTTGACATATTATAGGTACTTATTACGCTATATTTATAGGTACGCCATCTATCGGTCAAAATTCAATCACAATGATGATTGCAAATTAAAGAAAAAGTTCTGTTTATAAAATGTTATTTAATGGTAATGAACACTAAAGTTTGTTAATAACTGTTAAACGAATTAACAAAACAGATTCGCAGAGCAGAAAATGTAGGTGCTGAGGTATCTCTTTGCCTATTTAATATACGGTAGATTAAAAGTAAATCAATCAACATTTTTTATCGGTTGATTAACCAAATACCTATTAGGTGCAAATATTTATTTCGTTCTTTGTAAAAAAAGCTTAATTGTTTTGACAGAATTTATAAAACAAATAAATGTAGATAAGTAATTACGTAAGCATTTATTTTTCAAAATTATTCTAAAGTATACGTACTCATTGGGAGATGAAGGGGGAGTTAAACCTTATTGGGAGGGCTGGTCAAAATGTGTAAAACTTGAACGGCCTCTAATATTAGAAGGTTGCTTTAAGATGCATAGCATCTAACGTAAGAAAAAAATGTATGGTGGTGGGAGATTTTCTTTAATAATACTCGCCTGACTAATTTCCACCCTCAAGTATAAAATCTTAGTTAGAAAATAAGCACCAATCGGTGTTTTCCGTCAGTGTCACTTGAGAGTTAATGCCTCTGGACTTAACACAATAGTGTGTTTACCATTGCGGACCACGTCATCGCTTAATCATCTGTGATTGTGGTGAAATAAAAGAAATAATTTTTCTGTATTATTAAATACGTATAAAGTAGTTATGCGTTTTGTTTCATACCAATATTTGCGTCTAAGAACCTGATTGAATTTTTGAAGAGAAGACTTCTTTAACGGCGTTGAGCGATTTTCGGTAGTGGAAAATCTTATATATTCGCATTACGAAGGCTATGACGTTAGCCGTCAACATGCTACAGTATATCAAATGTACGATGATGTTTTTTTATAGTCCCAGCGACACCCCTAACATAATCAGAGATCTTTTAATTACAATGTTTTTTTTTTCAGTGTGTGCCTTTTTTCTTCTATTTTTAATTTCAGCTCATTTTTTTTTGCTGTTTTTTTAACTTGTAACTATTACAGTTATTATTTCTATTGCATTGCTTAAAATTACATTACTATTTAGACTCCCGTGTCTAGAGTTTCACTTGAGTTGATTAAACTTATCAAATTAAATTTAGTGCAAAGACAATTTTTTGCTTGTACTATTTACATTGGATTTTGGGTTGAGAGTACGATGGTGTTTAAGTGCAGGCCCTCAGAGATAAATAATAAAATTCAAACTTACGCAGCTTCACGTATGTTTTAATTATAGATAAACTATTGGAAAATGTATGTAATTATTGCTCGGAGCGCCAATAGATGTAAAAACCAGATATATGTTACAAGTGAAATGTTAGGTTATTTTAATAATTTAAAGTAACAAATTATGAAATATAATCATTAAAAAAACGATTTTCCAAAGTTTCGAGTTTTTACTTCTGTTGGCATGGGTGACTAGTTTTTTTTTGTAATAAAATGCATTAATTGGAAAGTTGTTATCTCGTAATGTTATATTTAAATTAAAACGAGGACCTGTACTGCTGATTCCTTTAATATAATATTTTATTTACGTAGTTTTATAAAACAAATGATATTTAAATTCAGGTCAAGCGTCATTCATAAAAACGTACGTACATATTATACGTTCCGAAATTCTCACACACTTCTGACGACATGTCAAGGAGTTTCAAGATGGCCGTCTCAAAATTCGTCACATCCGGCGGGCGGCTTTGACGTAGCCTCTCGCCGGAAGCACACTTACAGCATCTGATATCCACTCACTTGAGAACGTTCTTCCTGGGCACGACTTGTGATAAATATAGTCTCTTACATATTTCACAATCTTTTCATTTACTGTCAGAGAGAATATTTTTGAATTACCTACGAGAAAAATCATTCTTTTTAAAACTTTGGAAAGTTTGCTTTAATTACTGTTTAAATTTCATAATTTGTTATCTGATGCGATAATGGCGCAGTGGGTAGTGCGGCTAGATTCCGCGTCAGTCGACGCGGTTTCGATTCCCACCTATCCGACTCTAAAAATCGGCCTGAGCTTTCGGTGAAGGAAAACATCGTGAGGAAATCATAGCATGGTGGTAGGGAATTTTATAATGATACCCGCCTGGGTATCTACCACCCTCAACTTTGAAAACCTGTCGCCAAATACGAATAGGTGTGTTCCGACAGCAACACTTGAGAACCAGTAACTCTAGGCTCAGTGTGTTTACCATCCTGGACCACATCGTCACTTAACATCATGTGAGACTGAGGTTAAAGGACTGATCCAATACAGTGTAAAAAAAAAAATTGATGCATGACGTCATAACGCGAATCTATAAGTTTTTCCCCTACAGAGAATCGCTCAATGCCGCTAAAGAAGTTTTCATTACAAAAATACTGAGTCTCGAGTCTCAAAACAATGGAGGTAGAAGTTAAACTTCGTTTTAGTGACATCTAGTTTGTTTATTTTGTACTAACAAACAAATGTGTTGCAACAATTACGTGTGTTATTTAGTGACATCTATTGGTTAATGATGCAACTATTGCCTCTTTTTCAATACACATTTTCGTATTTTAAAATCCAAGATAATACAAATATGAAAAAACAATAATATTGATGCTTAATTGCATACCTACATAATATTTTTACGGCTCCACAGGACAAATGTTAATGTGCGGATAGTGACTAACCTTTCAAACAGAACCGTGACTAGAAAATAATTGAAGCGGTAGTCGTTAAATAACAAAGTAAAACTATTTCAATAAAATCATAATTACCAGACGAAAAGACGTAAAAAAAAAACAATGTAAAAGAGTTATTTAATACTAAGACAACTAATTACTTTGTTTCTAAATAATTAATTTGAAAACGCTATACAAGTTATAATTTTTTTGTCATCAAACATTTTCTTAATAATATTTTAATTGTTAACAAGAAACTATAGTTTATGAAAAGCCAGTATTTAAAAAAATAAGTCAAGTTATAAACAGAGGAGAATAATGTCTTGAACTTTTTTTTGTTTGATTATTTATCATACCAACACAAAAAGAGACAATGTAATGATTGGTTTTAATAAAAATTGTTTTTGTAATATTTATTATATTATTATTATTTATATATTACCATAATATTTATTAATTTTATTCATTGACGAAACCCGAAGGTTTTCTATTAGTTTTTTCATGTCTATGCTTCAACTTGTGTAAGTGATTATTCTTAAAAATTAAAAAAAAAAACCCGCTCAATAACAACTCTTCGTAAAATCAAGATAAATACTTTTAACTAAATACATATGAATGTATGTACGGTAACTGTAGCAATGTTTAATTGTTCCGGCTAATATCCGGAACGGCTGGACGGATTTTGACGGAACTTTTTCTGCCAGATAGCTGAAGTTACTCCACGTAACTTAGGCAACTTTCATTATTAGATAAGGTTAAAAAAATCAGGGTTCCTCGTAAAAAAATATAACTCATTAAATCTCTTATTCACATGATTTTTTTTTTTTTTTCGGATTTCGTGTCAATCGACGCGGGTTCGATCCCCACATATCCGACTCTAAAATCGATCTGAGCTTCCGGAGAAGAAAAAACAACGTGAGGAAACCATAGCATGGTGGTAGGGCATTTTCTAATGATGCCCGCCTGGATTGCTACCACCCTCAAGTGTGAAAAACTGACGCCAAATACCAATAGGTGTGTTTCGGCAGCATCATGTGAGAACTATTACCCATGCTTAGTGTGTTTACCATCCTGGACCACATCGCTACTTAACATCAGGTGAGATTGTGGTCAAACCACTGAGCCTATTCCGTGTAAAAAAATATATGTTAGGTTATTTTTGGTTAGGCCATTGCACGACGAGGCCCGGTGGGTTCGCTGCAGGGGGTGACGCGGTGCTTGCGAAAGCCACCCCGTGTCGCCCCCAGCCCAAATGCAGCGGACGGTCCCGGGGGGTTTTAGTGGGTATTTCCGGGCGCTTCACGCCCGGGTGAGTCCCACACTGGCCGGAGCTCGTCACTTCTGCCCCTTTACCTATTGTATTGGAGGACTTCGGTCTCACTAATACAATAGGTAAGGGTAGTGCGTAAATGCATTTCCCCCCGTCAAAAAAAAAAAGGTTATTTTTGGTTATGTATGTACTAACATTATAAATATTTTCGAGGTTTACTTCATTCGGAGAAATAAATCTAAATGTTTCCAGTTATTGAATCGATAAATATCACATTTTAGGTATTTCAATCAAGGGCGTTCGAGACAAATTGTTAAAAGCTCTCGCAATTAGTTGGTATTACAACGGATTTGAAATTCTATCGCCTTTTATTATAATATACTAATATATAAAATTGAAATGTCTGTTTGTAATATCAATATAACATTTTTTTACTAAATACAAATGAATGTATAGGTATACGAGACCTCCATCAAAAATACAATTTTAATTATTTTTTGTTTGTCTGTTTGTTTCGGGTACCTGATCTCCGGAACGACTTAACCGATTTTAATAGGAATTTTTTTGATAGGCAACTGAAGTTATTCTGGGAACCCTTAGTTTTACTTTTGTTTTTTTTACAAATAATTAGGGCTCCGCGTAAAAAAATTAAAACTCATGAAATTTCGAATAAAATCCGCCCCCATCCCAAATGCAGCGGACGGCCCCGGGGGGTTTTAGTGGGTATTTCCGGGCGCTTCACGCCCGGGCGAGTCCCACACTGGCAAGGAGTTCGTCCCTCCGTGCCCCCTTACCCATTGCATTGGGGGATTTCGGTCTCACTAATGCAATGGGTAAGGGTAGTGCGTAAATGCATTTCCCCCCGTCAAAAAAAAAAAAGAAAAGATATTTGAATTTGTGAGAAATATTTTACTTAATGTTAGTAGTAAAATTTTTTTTGGATAATAGTTAGGGTTCCGTATAAAAAAATTAAGAACTACATTACGCAGTGAAAATTTATATGAAACGCGGGTGCAGCCGCGGGCAAACACACTTAGTCTTTCTGATATTTTAAATTCAAACTAAATTGTTGTATTCTATTAAAAAATTATAATATTCTTTTCTTGTCGACTCTTCTCGGTTGGGTTGTTTTTAAAGCGATAGTAGTATTTTGATGTTCATAAGCGCCTTTGCAAGGTTCAAATTGAACATACATTTTTTTTTTATTGTGATCTATGTTTCAGATTGTTTTTGAGTCTAAATAAAACTCTGTACCCAATGATATTATATTTTCTGTACTCATATAATCTTGTTTCCAAGAAATGTGTTATTTTAAACCATTTTTATTCGTTTACCCTAATTATCTAATATATTCTGCTAATAACAGATCTTAATTTATAACTTCACGTGGTAATCTATTATTGGCCCTCATTAAATGTAATTGTCCTATAAATTAATATATTAGGTCCAAGTACGAAATTCCGTGTGTAGGATATTACACTACGATATGACGCCTGCCGAGTAATGCATGACGGACTGTGACATTATTGCTTACATAATTTACGTAGGCGTTACTAATTTTCATTTGTCTATTTAATAAATACCTTATAATATTAAAAGTGGGCGTATTCAGTGTAATTTATTTTTCTAATGATTTCTTATTATATTTTAAGCTTTTAGTCTAAACATAAAAATAGTTATGTTAGATGCACCTACATAATATTTTAGCGCTTAAAAGATTTTGTGTACTATGACTTGACATTATTTTATATTTGTTAATTTCTTTAATAATAGTGAAATTTAGTAATATTAAATGAAAAAATAAGTTTTTATTATTACTATATGGATAGCCCATATAGAAAATAGTGATTACAGATTACAGATTACAGAGATTTATATATAATTACAGATTAGATCAGGCGCTTATTGATAACTTAGACCTTATTTCTCTTTTTTTATTTACAAATTTGAGGTAGGTAGTAGCTTATAGTTAGAAAATGTTCTACCACTATGCGATGGTTTTCTCACGATGTTTCTCTTCACCGAAAGCTCAGGCTGATTTTAAAATAGGGTAGGTGGGTTCGAACCTATGTTCATCGAGGCGGTTTCTGACCACACTACCAACTCAGCGATCATAGCTACACTAGCTACTACTTTAGCATTTAACGCTTAAGAACAAAAATAAAATAACCGTTGAATAAAATAAAGACAAACAAACAGAACAGTTTTATTGCAGATACTATGTTATCAACCAGCTCTAGAACTGCACATCTATGGCACTACACACTTTCACAGAAACAGCGCACGCACGCATGCATACGCACAGGTAAGTACATGTTCACAGAATTGATTGATTGATTCTACCGAAAAATTGGACATAGGTCTTCCCCAAAAAGGGAGAAATTGCCATAATCGCCAAGCATGGCAGGTGGGTTGGCGATCGCAGTAGCTTGTTGTGGTTGTCAGTGGATGCTGCTACTCACCCCTGGTATAATCCCTTAGTCGCTTTTACTACACCCACGGGGAGATATGGGGTGGCACTATTCTTAGCCGGCACCACACAATACACACAGACACGTACAAATTAAACTTATTTTTACACTGTTACATACATAACATAAGCTCACGCCTGTTATCCCCGAAGGGTTAGGCAGAGGTGTATTAGCAAACTATACCACCCTGATTTCGGCGAGCTTAGTTCCATCTCAGATGTGACCGGGGGCGAGCCTGTCGCTATATTGGGCACAAATTGCAGACTCCGGGATGATATTGAGTAGAAAACCCCAATATCACTTGATCCCACACGGGGATCGAACTCGAGACCTCAGAACGACCGTCGTACCGTAATACAAGTAAGTGTACGAGACAGTACACTGTTACACATACCTATAACTATTTTATTCAAATATTCATAAATGTCAAAGTCATAAATGCACCATGGGCCATTGTATAGTTTTCATCTATTTCGGTATCATAGGCTTCCAAGTTACAGGCACTGCATAGTTTAGAGCCTAAGTTAAGGCTATATATTATTTTGTTTATGCTTTGAGGAAATAAAACTATTTGTAAATATTTCTATTTTATAATATTTCATTATTTGTCAGCATATTGATCAAAATCGCACTAGATGTAAAGTAGAAAATAAAACATTGTAATTACGTAGCACGATAGTGACAGGAAAACAGTAAAATAGCTGTTAAACATCGATTATTACTTGGTAATATATTGTTATTTGTCGATTACAATTAACTCTGCTAATACCGGAAAGTAGCATAATTTTATGTTATTACATAGTATATTTGTTGTGAAAAAAAAAAAAAAAAAAAACGATGAAATGCAAATCTAAGACATACATATTATATTTAAAGATTAAAAAACAATTATTTTTAACAGTAAAATCGTAGATTTAAGCGTAGACATATACGTCGTAGTGTATTTCCCGTCCTCGGTCGCTCTTCATGCGAAGGTTCATGAAGTTGTAGCCGAGGCCGCCCTGCGTCACGTTTGCTGATGCTCCCGAATTGGTCTTATCGTATGCGAGGATACCCTGAAACAATTTAAATATATACATTTTTTTTTAATGGAGAAATTTTGCATAATATGCAACGGGACATAAATTTGGACTATTTTAGGATTATCGGGACTGCATTATTACTTCTACTCCGACCTATTGGAGAGGCAGACACATTACCTCAACCCATCTGGGTATTAGTTGTAAGGGCGATGGAAGGCGTTTTCTACAGCGGCCTTAGGTCGTTCTACACGACTCTATGTCGCCGTTTGTTAGTTAGTTTTTTGTTTTTTTTTTTTAAATGCTGTTGAAGGGATTGATATATTGCTTGATAGCTTCTTCAAAACTTCAGAGGCGAGGGCTTAGGGCGCTCAGCCGGGAGTGCTGTCCAGCATAAGACCACAAAAGTGGTACGGACCTCTGCCTGGGCTGCTACCCGAAACGTAAATGACGAGGTATTTGTACTGTAAATATTTGTATACCATGCCATGCTCGTACGTTTTTTTTTTTTTTTTTTTTCCATAAAATGGTTATTGTAGACACTAGGAGCCTTTGAAAATAAAAAAAAATGCTCGATTTTTACCGTCATTTTAAGACGTTCGTCAAACAAATTTGATAAATAAAATTAATAGTTTTAAACGTAGAGGCGTAGTTAAAGTTTTTGTAATGTTAAAACTGAAAGAAAATTCAAAATCCGTTCAGTTTTGGAGGAGGAAACAGGATACTACGAAGTGATGTTTTCGTCAATTTTGCACAGGGTAAAATCAGCCCGAGCTGCAGTTGTCCCTTCCGTGTTTTATAACACTTTCTATGGGGCGCAACGCGATAGCAATAGATATCCGAAATACCTACTTTTGAAATCTGTTGCCGACCGCATGCCCTCTTAAAGTTCCTTAAGGAATTAAGCGTAGCGTGCAGGAATGCGGAGCACAATATAATTCGTTTACGTTTTTCGTACGTTGATCGCAAGGGGGAGGTCGGTTTCCTCGATCACTAAAGAGCATGGCTTTTCCTTAAAACGAGGTGATGGAGTCCAAACCACTTTTATTTTCGACCATCGTCGATCGGAAGCGAGTGGTCGGGCCTAATCGTTGTGATCAAGTCATCACATCAACGTCATTCTATCAATTCATATCTTTGAGTATATGAGAAAACATTAAAAAGTTTCTCCTTTGTTCGTTAGGCGACTTTATTTCTTTAGTAGCAGGCTATTGGTAACCATTTGTTAATTATTGATCATAACTGCAAAAAAAAAGGGGCACTTGAATTCTACCGTAGTACCCGCGAGAATTGTCGCAGAGTTCAGTTTGGAAATAACTTGACGCGAGCATTCACGTTGTTATAGATGAAAGTTATTTGTGATTAGCGTTAAATGTTAAATTGATTGTTTGTTGATTGTTAAGCCTTCCTAGCTATTACTCAATTCACACATTCACACTATACACTGTTTCCTACACACGGGCTACGGAAGGTGAAGTAGGACACCGGCGTTACTCGAGAGGTAAGTGTCGATCTATAAGACATTATTTTGGTCTACTGCGAATCGCAGGTCGGCCAGGGTTAATCACGACCCCGAATCGTTTAGACTAGGGCCCAGCGCGATTCGTTTGATTACAGTCGTGACTAACTCGAACACCATTAGTGATATCGTTTTTTTTTTTTTTAACAATTAACTTACTATTTGATCATTTAAAAAACTATAGAGATTTTTAGCTTTAGTTTAGTTTCAATTCAATAGTAGCTATATTTATTTTTATTAAAAAATATGTTTTAAATTATTTATTTAGAGACATAGTCGTTGGGTGGCTGAATTTTTATCAATTATTAATTCTTTTACATTTTTTTACCTTTGTCTCTGATAATTGTTCTATCAATATATTTTATAGTCCGGATTGACTCCTAGGTCATCGCTGTTGTGGTCGGAGGCTATCTCGCGTCACAGCTCATTTCTGATATAAGCGAATTCGTAATAAGAATCCGATGCCTTGACTTACTGATATATTAACAATATAAGAAATTATTCTTATTTTGAATGTTGTTTTTTTAATTTATGTTTTTTTGTTCAAATGTTTAAAAAGTATAATCATTTATGTGCTTGATGATGGCGACTATGATACAGTTTTTTCTCTCAGGTAACGGCCAAGCCGAGATTCGTGCCACTTTGGTAACACTTGTTTGTGCTAGTTACCTTTTACCTTTTATTCACGGTCGAGCTGTAAAGGAACTTCCGATCAATAACATTAACTAGTTAGAAAAAAAAACTAGTCTAATTTCTAATGTTAATTATCATGTCATAAGTTAATTACAGCTGTTTATACTATTTTACATACAAATTTCCAGGTGGTTTAGTTTGGTATAGTTACCTATTTAACGTAAAGGGTACACTAGAATCAACAAATTTACAACCATACATATTGGGCCATTGCACGGACGAGGCCCGGTGGGTTCGCCGCAGGGGGCGACGCGGTGCTTGCGAAAGCCCATCCCAAATGCAGCGGACGGCCCCGGGGGGTTTTAGTGGGTATTTCCGGACGCTTCACGTCCGGGCGAGTCCCACACTGGCACGGAGTTGTCTCTCCGTGCCCCCTTACCCATTGCATTGGGGGACTTCGGTCTCACTAATGCAATGGGTAAGGGAAGTGCGTAACTGCATTTCCCCCGTCAAAAAAAAAAAGAAAGGTAGGTATATAGAACAATGCAAATCGGAAAACAAAAACGTATTGTTTTGAATCATAACAAGCATATTGTTTTAGTTATAGGACATATTTTAAATTAAAAAAAACTAAAAGGTACCCGAAATTTACAACCATCCATATTGGTCATAAATTTGTTCAGTGTCACTTTGGTCAGATATCTACCATCCTCAAGTAAAAAAAAAATGGAACTCTAAGTTTAATGTGTTTTTCATCTTGACTCTCACATTGTTATATGGTGAGATAAAGGTCAAAGTGCTGAGGTTTGTCCAGTATAGAAAAAAACACCTCTTTTTACATCTACAATAAAAATGTGTATTGTGTAACACTAGCTGTGCGCCCGCAGCTGCGCCCGCGTTTCTTATGTTTTCGATACTAAGATAAAGAAAAACTATTTCTCACAAATTCAAAGACTCATAAAACTGTACCGTGATCGTATTTTATTTAAATTTTTGTGAGTTTTATTTTTTCCTTTACCCTTTTTATTTTCGAAAATTAAAAGTACCCTAAGTTAAACGGAATAACTTCAGCTATCTACCAAAAAAAGTCCCGTCAAAATCGGCCCAGACGTCCCGGAGAATATCCGATAAAAAATTAAAAATGGTATTTTTGGTATGGGTACCGTATATACATACATTCATATCTATTTAGTAAAAAAAATAATTTGCATATTACAAACAGACACTTCAATTTTATTTATTAGTATAGCTTACTTCTACTTATATGATATCAGATCAGACACCTTGATCACAGATAGAAAACAACTTGATTGTATTTTACCTTTTTTATGTCGGTATTATTAAAATACTTTTTGCGGCTTTTTTGGCTGGAATTCGATCTTGAACTTAAAATTAATTGAACCTGAGAATGGGAAAGGGAACGTCTCTAGTCTCTGCCTACACTCATGGAAGAGAGACGTAATGTTATGCTATGTACATATTTACATAGCAATGTACATTCGTTAACAATATTTTCGCCACACATCTGGCGGCACCTTAAGATTTTATCCGCCTACATCCGGTGGGACCGTCTCTCACCTGACACATGTCAGATCGCATGGAATGACTATATAAGGCTCTGTAGAGCCAACACAAGCACACTTGAGGTCTAACTGCTAAAGTGAACGTTACTGATATTGCGATATAATAAAGTAGTGGCGTGGGAATAATACATAGTGAGTGTTTAATAATATAGCGAGAGTGTTTTAACATATTTTTATATACGTTATATTGTTTGATTATTTATTACACGTTACATGAATTCTGGCGTGTCATAAAAACTCATTGGAAAGTTCTAGCAAGTAGTTTTTTGTTTTGTTACGTCAATGAAGCGCCGAGATATGTTTAGAAAAATATTCTATCCATTTCGTGGCCGGATAGTGTTAACTTAAAGATTGTGTTAACTAAAAAGAAGAAATAGTTAAAAATTGTTCGGAACTAAATTTATGCGATGTTATGATACACATAGGGATTTAATTTTAAAACGATAATCTGTTAAACGAATATATTCCGTTAATAAAATATATTTCAAATCGTTCGTAGAGTTTCTAACAATATTCGCATTATTATTATAACAAATTTAACATTTCTGCAAATTGTGCCGATTTACAATTCTTTGTTACCGCTGTGTAACTTCGGTAAACATTTTTTACATGGTAACAACAATATCGTTATTGTTATACCCTGAACCGTTATTATCAAGTCTCTCACAACTTAGGTCTTAGATAAAGAGGTCAGCCAAAATGTAAATATCTTATATCTTGTGATTTAATTCTGTGAATATTAGTTAAATGTTATATGTAAACAGATTAATTTTCTTAAAAACAAGAGTCTCTTGGTTACGTAATACAATGTTATATCTTTCTGATATAAAAGAATAAATGCGGAGTATAAAACATTGCACTTTTTAAATAACTGACGGTTTGATCACAATCTCACCTTATGCTTCAGTGACGAATGTGGTCTTGGCTTTCAAGTTGGTAGTTATTTTATGTTAGTTTAAGTAGTATCTGCGAGGGCAACTTCTTTTCCTCTTGTGCCTAACTTCCGCCCCTAAACATGTGCATTGAAATCGCAACGCCGCGAAGTTGATTCGTGGTCAGTCCACGTCTGGAATCGGCCAGAGCTCGCCGCCGTGCTTGCCGTGTCCTTCGGACTATAAAATATAAACCGCTACCCGCTAATTATCCAATCCACAAAAGTGTTTCGCCTATAAATTAATATAGAAGAAATCACCACCACAGCAGCGCTGCCACCGGAGTCACTTGAGCGTCCGCGCATCACTCGCCGCCAAGTAAGTGTGCATAGGGATTGCAATGAGAATTGAAAAAATATAGAAGAACTGTAAGAATATGTAATACATAATGTCTAGGTTAAGTAAGTTAAGTTTAAGTTAAACATAAGTTTGTATACAAGATAGGAAAGACAAAAGAAAAGGTAAAAAGAAAGACAAAAAATAGAGACAAAAGAAATAAAGAAAAAAGGGAAGACATAGGAGGTTAAAGAACCAGTCTAACAAAGAAAAAAAGGGGATTTGGGAGGAATTGTTGTATTTTATTTAAAACCGTTGATGCCAAAGTCCCTGATCATGTCAGGGGGGCCTTAAGTAAGTGTGCATGTTTTTCTTTCCTTACAGCTCAACTGATTCAATATATTTTCTTCCCGCGGTTGAGCAGATCCGTTATACCGTTGCCCTCGCATTTAAACCAGCTACAGTCCACTTATCTACCGGATCGTCCACCACAAGTGATTCTGCCGATTGGTGTTTGGGGAGTGGTAGCTACGGTATAGTTTATAGGCCACCATGCTATAGTTTCCTCACAATGTCTTCCTTCACCGAGACCTCAAGCTCATTATAGAATTAGATAGATAGTTTCGTCCAATGTTCTTTGACGCGTAATCCGACCTCACTACTAACTATGCTATCATCGCTTCAATTTTTATACATAATAATAACATAACGTTTAATAACACTTCATATTTTTAACACTTTTTCTTTTTATAACACTAGCGATCGACATCGGCTTCGCATGGGTAAAGTTACTTGCAATCATGTAACTCATTAGCTAATTTCTACAGGTAAAAGAATTTTCGACATCTTTTAAGTAGCTTATGAATTTATCCACAACAAACAAACAAAGGAAAAAGCAACATTACCCACTTTTTAGGTTTACAACTTTGTTCCAGCCGTATTTTTTTTCTAATTTGAGGCTTTATTACTCTACAAAACGATTACATACATTTAGTATTGTCCATCGTTAGCTACTACTTTGGCCCACCTCTCTGGCAGGAGGCGAATCCCGCGGTGAAAAAATTCTTTATCTTTCGATAAGATCCATGAGTCGATCCAATTTTTCATTTCTTCATACGAGCTGAAGTGCTGGTCCGCCAGGCCGTGTGCCATTGAGCGAAATAGGTGAAAATTAGACGGAGCAATATTTGGAGATTACGGTCGGTGAGGTAAAATTTCCCATTTCAACGTTTCGAGATATTTTTTCACCACTTTGGCAACGTGAGCTCTAGCATTATCATGCTGTAAAATAACCTTATCGTGTCTCTCGTTGTACTGTGGCCGTTTTTCTTTTAAAGCACGGCTCAGGCGCATCAATTGCGTTCTATAACGCTCACCTGTGATGGTTTCAGATGGTTTCAGAAGCTTAACTTATGAGCCATGGGTATTCGGCCGAGGTGTTGACGTATCTGTATGACCGGGCAATCCCCATAGATTTTTTCCGTTTGGGGTTATTCTAATGTACCCATTTTTCGTCCCCAGTAATAATACGATGGAGAAATCCCTTTCACGTTTTCCTTTCCAGCAGCTGTTCACATGCAAACAAACTTCGCTCGACATCTCTTTGTTTGAACTGGTGGGGTACTCAATATCCTTCTTTCTGAATCATTCCCAACTGTTTCAGGCATTTTGAAAATGCTTGCTGACTGATACCCAATGATTCTGCTAAGTTTTCTTGAGTTTGACACGAGTCTTCACTAAGAATCGCCTCCAATGCTGCATCTTCAACAACTTTTTCCCGTCCACCACTATCCCGGTCTTCGACAGCATCACCACTCTTAAAACGTTGGAATCATTTTCATCATTTCATCAAAGTGTCTAAGATAATCCGGTGAGCCTCAGCAGCAGATTTTTTCATATTGAAATAAAAAAAGCAATACTTTCCACAAATGACAAGAATTCGGTTTAAATTCGGACAAATTTAATAAAAAAATTATTATGATGCAAACACAAATTAAGTTATATCAAAGTAGGGTTATATTTACAAATGTCAAAACAAAGTGTTTACGACATCTGTGATTAATATATTACAACTACTACCCACTACTACCGCCATCTATTGGAAAACGGCGGGAGCAAAGTTGTAGATCTAATATAACTATGAATATTAATATAATAATATAATAATAATAATGTTTAATAAATGAATAATAATTCTTAAAAATGAAATTGAAACATTGATTAAACGTTATTAACCAAATTTTTTAATGTTTATTTATTACACCATATGCAAATAATTTTAAAAGAATAAAGACCGTCACCATCTAAGCTAGGACTACCTGTGGATATTTGTCATCAAATTATATTTATGGTAATTACCATCTGTGTACCCGCGGCTTGTATGTTCTTCACTGCGTTTTAATTTTTCTATACGGAACCCTAATTATTTTTGAAAACCAATATTACCCTGAGTTACGCGGAGTAACTTCAGCTATTTACTAACAAAAAGTCCCGTCAAAATCGGTCTAGGTGTTCCGGAGATTACCCGGAACAAGCAAACAGACAAAAATTTGTATTTTTGGTATACGTATCATATACATATTCATATATATTTAGTAACAAATGCTTGTTTTGACCTCACAGACACTTCAAATTTATTTATTAGTATAGATTAAAACCACTAAAAATGGATAATATGAACGGTACAAATTAATATGAATATGGTAACAATTAAAAAAAAAACACTAGCTTATCAATAAAACACACACACACATATGTTCCTTATATCAAACAATGGTAGCCATAACTTATCATATAGTTCATCTAAAGTTTCCGGATTTAAAAGAAGTATAATATTTATGTTACCGCCAGTAATAACGCCTCAGTTTGATGTTAATTTTTTACAGAAATTAATTTTTATTTTACATTTATGTTTCTTTAATTTTTATAGTTTATTTCGCTTATTTGCAAAAGTTGTCTTATGGTGCGGAATTCGGCTTATAATTTAGTCCCTGCTTGTAATATAATAAAATCTCTCACCTGAATCGTTCTACCGTAGTTGGTCGGTACACTCGGCAACGAAAAATACAAATTCTCAACTCTCTTCTTGAATATTTTCGAACTGTACTGTACATCGTGATGGTAGATGAGCGGTCTCAACACGCTAGTACCCAAGAACGTGTGGGTACAATCGACGATAACGATAAACGTTAATAAAGACACTAGTAATAGCAGCTTCATTTTCGACAGACTTACGCTCTGACCGAGTCGTGAACAACGAATGGCGAGCTCACGCAATATTAATTTACTTTTAAATTATTACGTATGTTTATTAACTCATCGAACGTTCTTGAATTCTGGAACGTTATTATTAGGAAGTAAAAATATATTGGTTTTTCTGTAATATGGGACCTCGCGAATCTCTAAAGAACAAGTTTCAAGAATATGATATCTTAATTTTGCCCTCGCAATACATCTTCGATAACTTAATGCATATTCGTAAAAATTTAGACAAGCTAGATCTAGTGAATGACCGTCATAATTTTAATATTAGAAGTAAAGACAAGTTGGCCGTCCCACGCTTTAGGTTAAGTAAGTGTAATAAAAGCTTTATAGGTATTCGGTTTTACAATAAGATCCCAAGTAACATTACCGATTTACCTGACAATAAGTTCAAGTATTATGTCGAGCAAGTTTTAATCTCAAAAGGTTATTACAGGGTGGATCATTACGTGAACGATAGTGATGTCTGGAATTAACCCACATCTCTGTGCGCACCCGCTAACATTATTAAAACTACGATTTGTATAGTTTTTTTATATGACAAAAAAAATGATATATATTATATTTATGAAAAAAAAGAACCAGATCGAGTTTCTCGCCTGCGCTCTTCTCGACTGGGTTGTTTTCCGAACCGGTGGGTAGTGTTTTAGACGTTCATAAGCGCCTTCTTAGGGCCTAAATTGAATAAATAAATTTTGATTTTGATTTTGTATACTATTCAACTGTTTTATCCTTATTTATCAAGGAATCCTTTTTCCTTCTAGTTGCGCGCTTTTTTTTTTTAAAGTGAAAACTTCTTTATCGTTGTTGAGCGATTCTCTGTAGACCTTATAGATTCGCATTACCAATACTATGACGTCACCCATCATCATGCCACGGTATGTCAAGTATGAGATGGCGTTTAATTGCTGGCACTTTTGTGGTTGCAACAACTAAAATATTTTCCCATATGTATAATATGCTTATAATAAGTTTATTTTATTTTAAATTCGTTTTGAATTTATTTCATAGTCCATTTTCATCCATTTTTCCATTCAACCAAAATACTTCATCTGCTGGACATAGGTCTTCCACAAAAATCTCCACGACGACCGGTCTTGCGCATCCGCATCCAGCGGACTCTCGCGACCTTCACCAAGTCGTCGGTCCACCTTTATTTTTTTTATTAATTAATCTTTAATTTGAATTATTTAAAATTACTATAAATTCATTAAAAAAAAATTGTAAAATGAAAGCTTGTTAAAACATGAAAACCATTTAAAAAAAGAAACAGTTTTTCCCAAAATTCGAGTTTCCATTCATAGTTCACATGCCTGCCTATTTTTTTAAATATTGATACGGCAAAATGACTACGCTGTATTTGATTTTAAACTAGACGGAGTCCGAGAACAATGACGATACTCGATAAATGAAGCTCTATCGACTGTCGCCAATATTACAGCGGACTACATTGATCACGGCTAAAGTCTGGGTTAGCTTTGGATCAATTGTTGATCTCGAAAAAAAACATTGCTCTTTAATATGTCCACTATAAGGGCTATTTTACTCGTGTACAGTGGTCGTATCACCTCCTAACTGTCGTTAATTTGGCTTATAACTCGTGAACTACCCAACAGTTTTAAATGTTTGCTTCTTGAATTTCCCTGGTTGTTTTATTATATGTTCTATGAAGTAGTATAGAAAAAAGTTACAAGGATAATAGAGAATAAAGTCAGCATAGTAATCAGCAACTACTATGGTTTTCTTTGTAACTAAATATTTGTAACGTAATAATTGAATATGTTTCAAAATACAAAACAATAAATAACAATAAAGAATATGAAATAGAAATGGAAATATAAGCCTTTGATCTATGTGTGAATAGCTGTATTTATAAATAAATTACGTAATAAAAAATATTTCTAATCATTTTAATCCAGTAAACAAATGTTCCATTTAAAGGTAGTCGTTAAATTTCGTATATATATTTTCGAAAGAAAAAAAAACATTCAAGCATAAATGTAAATGTCATAGTTTAGTTTCTTCCCACGGTCACTTTTCATTCGAATATTCACGAAGTTATGACCAATGCCACCTTTTGTGATGTTGGCGGAAGCACCACTGTGGGTCAAAATCGTAAGCGAGAATGCCCTGAAAAAAAAAAGTATGAGTAAAACCAGGTTTGTGTATGTGTTCTAAAATGTATGAAGTTTAAATGGAGGAACTTTAACTTTGAAATTGGACGTACAATTTTAACTAATTAGTACGTACTTGGACGAAGCATTGCTCGATCTCTAAAATACTATTACGATTTAGCGCCATCTGTTGTAACATCGACGTAAATTGATTAACTACAAGGCAAGGTATATAATATTCATTAGATAAATTAATTACAAACGTCAACTGGTAATGTCAGATCGTCAAACAAAAGAAACACGTTAACAGATGAATTTAGAAATTGAAACTTTATGTCATCGAAAATTTTATAATAACAGATGCAGATGTTTCTGAGAAACCAATTACAAACATTTATGTACAAAGATTGCATGCCTAATAGTTTTTTTTTTTGTTTAGGAAGTATTAAGGAGATTTAGTTTTATCGATTTTAAAGATTTTGGAGATAGCTACTATTCCTCAAATTTTCCAAAATATTAACAACTAGCCTAATGTTAGTTTCCTTTACGTACCCTACCAGTATAGCTACGTCGAAACATCCTAAATTAAATAAAAACTAAGTTTTAAATGATGTCTTTAATATATTTGTTACACTTTTTATCTTAACGTATTTATAAATTGAATTAATTTACTAAATCATTCAATTACTAATGTTTCCTTATTTTATGTAATTAATTAAAAAAAACCTTACGTTTATATATTCTTACCTATCAAGGTTAAGGTGACAAACAATTAAAATTCAACAAAAGATTAATACATTTCTAAAATTTTGAACATATGACTTTTATTTGAACACATGTCTGAACAAATTATTGTATTATAATTTTTCTCATTACCTACTGTAAAAAACTTTATACAGGTGTGTACACATTTGAACTATTCATTAATAAGTACTGAGAAATGCGAATATTAAGTAAATTTATATCAGACAGTACGTGTACCATTATTATTTATTTATTTAGATTTATTTATTTATTTAGATAAAACAGAATTTATTTATAGATGAAGTGTACTGACTTCGGATACAAACAAATAGTGATGTCTGGAATTATACCCACATCTCTGTGCTTCCGTTAACATTATTAAGACTATGATTTGTATAGTTTTTTATATGACAAAAATATATATATATATATATATATATGTATTATATTTATTAAAAAAAAAGAACCAGATCGAGTTTCTTTCCTGCGCTCTTCTCGACTGGGTTGTTTTCCGAACCGGTGGTAGTGTTTTAGACGTTCATAAGCGCCTTCTTAGGGCCTAAATTGAATAAAGATGTTTTCGATTTTGATTTTTTGAAACTTAGTAAAAGTAATAAGAGTTTTGTAGGTAATATTTTTAGGTTTTCGATAAAGTCCCAAAGCACATTACCAATTTACCGGACAATAAGTACAGAGCCTATGTCAAGGAAGTTTTTCGAAAGTAATTTCTAGAAATTTCGAAAGGTTATTAATGTGATGTCTGGAAATGACACCCTTCTCTATGCGTGTACTAACAAGGATTGTAACTATGAATTGCATAGTTGTTCTATAAAAAAATATATGTAATGAAATAAGTTTGCCTGTTTTTGACCGGGCTGTTTTCCGAACCGGTGGAACCGAACAAAATACTATTTTGTCGTTCATAAGCGCCATATATGCCCGTATTTTTAATTTCTGAATTTTTGAACTGATATATTTTTTTTATTATTTATAACATAGAGAATATTTATCTATTCAATATAGTTTCTTGTTTTTTAATTAGGTGCGCTCTTAAAAATAATTCCTCTAATAAGATATAATTAATAAATATTTGGAATAGGTAACATTTTGCTTTGTTCGTGGTAAATATAGTCGTTTTTCACATTTTTGAAGGTTCCTAGTTTGTATATAATAAATAATTAATATATAAAAAATGCTATAAAAATATTCAATATAATCAGATTGACAATCTGAAGGAATGAAGCAGGGAAATACGTTTGTATGGAATAAACGCCGCCCGCATATCCTCTTATTAGTAGAAATAATCTAATAATTACGTACCTGAATAGTATTGAAATACGGTAGTGTATAATTAAAAAGCTCGATTCGCTTCTGCATAACTTTAGAATCGTACGGTAAATTTTTGTGTAACATTAGCGGCCTCTGAACGTTCGTTCCTACAAACGTATGCCCGCATTCGACGATCATTATAGTTGCTAGGGTAAAAATTAATATGTATAATCTCATATTTTTAATAATAAATGTAGAGTTAAACAACAAAAAGTTATAACAAAAATAACGCAACCTTTTTTTACGGCTGTGATAATTTTATATCGAGGTAAAAGGTATTTATATCAATCTAATGACGCAAATAAAAATACTACCACTTAATTACTGTGGTTTCTAATAATTGCTTTAACCGAGACTAATGGTTGTTTGTAGATTGTTAATTTCTTTGTCAAAGCAATCATTTTATTGGCGCTTGATAAATTGACTTCACTTCTTATAGTGTTAAATACAGTACAGGCCAAAAACAATGACTAGGTATTGGCGACAAGTGTTTGTGTTGTTTTTGTTCTTCTTCTACGTATCCCTCTCCTTCCTACGTCCTGTCAGTTAAGACAAGATGAGTGAAGGAGAGAGACATATTTTTCTTTCTACAGCAGTGGCGGGTTGCTTCCTATCTTTTCCCTTTGCCCGCCACTGCTCTGTCCCATTCTTCTGTTATCCTTTTTATTGGGGGCAGGGAGTATACCCTGTACCCGGACGGTTGACCATTTGGTCATGCTTCTCTTTGAGAAGAGGGCAAAGAGGTGGGTGGGGGATTCCACCCCTCCCATCCCCAACGGGCTAAGTATGGACGTGGCCCTGTTGGGTCTGCCGCAGGGGACGACGTGGAGCATGCATTCGCTATCCTGTATCGTCCCCATCCCAAATGCAGCGGGCGGCCCCGGGGGGCTTAGTGGGTATTTCCGGACGCTTCACGTCCGGGTGAGTCCCACACTGGTGCGGAGACGTCCCTCCGCACCCCCTTACCCATTGCATTGGGGGACTTCGGTCTCACTAATGCAATGGGTAAGGGTAGTGTGTAAATGAATTCCCCTCGTCAAAAAAGAAAAAGAAAAGGTATTGGCGACAAATGAGATCCTATTTTGGGAATTTTCGCGGGATCTCGGTTTGTCATTTAGACTCTATATCATTTAATCTTGACGGCGTTTTGTGTGATATAGTTTGATTATTTTGTTCAAGTTATGTTTATTATAGAAGATGACTCGTAACATTTATACTGAGGTGCCGACAAAGCTCCATAGAAAGTTCCAGCAGGATGGGCCACCGTTTTGCTGAAGTTTGGTTACGTTGATACATGATGGGTAAAATACGTTTTATCTACATGACACTGGCACAAATTGTGTGTACACAGATTGCATAAGAAGAAGAAATTGGGATCATCATCCAGCCAACGTCCATCACAGCTAAAGCCTCTAATAGGTTTGGAGATACACTTACCAATCCCGAAATGTGATGCATCTTAGGGGTCGTTCAAGAATAACGTAAGATGTTTTTTTTATTTTGTATTTAAACATTTATTTATTTATTGAGAAGAAACCAACAGTTAAATGAATGAATAACTACAACAAAAAGACATTACAAACAAAAAATACCTACAGTTCCCTATTTGAATAACGGTAAATATATAAATACAATGATCACAAATAAAAAAATACTTTATTCGATTTAGGCCCTAAGAAGGAGCTGCTTGTGAACGTCAAAACACTACCACCGGTTCGGAAAATAACTCAGTCGAGAAGAGCCGGCAAGATACTCGACCTGGTTCCTTTATTTATAAATTGAAATATATAAACTATAGTTAGAACCATTGTTAGCTGAAAGAGGGGTGTAAATCCACCCTGTAATAACCTTCATAATAATAATAAATTAATACTTAATATAAACATTACTAGATGTTTACTCAAGAACGGAACTGAAACATCCTACGCTGTTGACCTTCCTTCCGTTCGTTAGCAATAGTAGGTAAGCAAGTTTCTTACCTCCCCGTGATTACGTAAGTATTAGCGTAATTTTGAAAAAAAAAACACCGATTTATAAATATTGCTCACGTAATCGCCATTCGCATCCCCGTCTCCCATGTCATCAATACTCATAAACAAAATATATTTTGAACTAAATACATATGAATGCATATAACGATACATATACCAAAAATACAATTTTTATTATTTTTGCTCGTGTGTCTGTTTGTCGGCGGTACTGCTTTTGACTGGATTGTTTTGGCAGATAGTTGAAGTGAAGTAACTCTGCGTAACTTAGGCTCCTTTTCCAAAATAATTACGGTTCCGTGTAAAAAAAAGACTATATTACCCAGTGAAAAATATATGAAATGCGGGCGCAGCCGCGTGCACAAATATAGGTAAAACATAGACTCTCCGCCCATGTTTGATGTTTATACGTCACTATGGCTGTTTTTTCACAAGTTTTCAGTCGCCGTGGTTCAGTCAATCTCAATACAACTTCACTAACTGTTCGATTGTAGAACTGGTGCCCGATGGGGTCAACGGATTCTCGAATGTTATCGGAAGATGCAGCGTGGCCCTTCACAAGGTCGACCGAAGATCTGGTGAAGATTGCGTGAATCGTTGGATGCAGGTGATGCAAAACCGGTCGTTTTGAAGATCTTTTGGGAAGGCTTTTGCCTAGCAGTGGACATCTTACATCTGATATGATGATGGTAATAAACTGGACCTTTACTGGTTGATACCGGAACGCGATGCGACAAAACAAGTCAGTATGGCTGGTAACATATGGTGACAAACCATATACATAGTCACAATTCAGATGGGTACGAATGGTCTACCACCCCGCACTTATCCTGTAATGAGCTTTAGTTTCCGATGAAGGAAAACTCCTGATGAAACCATAGCATGATAGTGGAAACTCTAATACTAGCATAGCTCACAACTATGCTCGAGTTAGGAAATCAGTCGCCAAGCATCTATAGATAATTTGTATTCGGGCAGTGCCACTTGAGAGCTAGTACCTCAAGGTTTAGTGTGTTTACCATTTTACATCGTCACTTAACATCAGACGAGATTGTGACTGTTGTCTTGTCTGACAGCGTTGTGGCTATATTAGAGGGTTAAGCCTACTGTCATATCAGCGGTATGGAGCCCTTGGGCTACAAAATTTGTAAATATATATATATATATATATATATATATATCTCAAAATGTATTTAACTAACATTTATTTTCCTCATTAAAGAATACATTATATTAACATCGAATTTATGTATAAATAGCTGTGCCCGCTACTTCACCCGCTTAGAATTCAGACAATTTACAACCTACGTTCTCCCCTTGAATGCAATATATGTCATTACCAAATTTCATCGGATTCGGTTCAATAGTTTTTTAATAATTGAAATCAACCAAGAGACAGACAATTTTGTTTTATCTATCGAAATGTGTTCTGTTGTCGGTTCTGAAGCCCCGCATTGTATTTTTTCTTAAATATCTCCAATGTACAGATTTCGTCTCGTTAACCTTTTATTATAAGTACAGGTGAAAGGTTTTTGGAATAACGTGAAAATAAAATGTTGCTTTAAATTTGTTACATTTCGATTCCTTTCACTATTAATTGATAATGTTATTATGTATATACTTAATTATTTTGGGTTTTTAATGAATCCAGATAAACGCTATTCATGGATTATATATAAGTGTAAAAAGTATGTTAGATGTTTTTTTAGTATAGATTACCTACTTACATTTGATCGGTAATATTCAAACATATTCGTCTAGATACCTACTGATCTTAATTGTTTATAATATTATCTAAAGTAATGGAATATGCTTAGTTAATATTTAAATTATTGCATTTTAAGTCTCGTGTACATTAGTTAATAATGATAAGAAATCATTTGATAAGTTAATTGCTTAACGGTTGCCTGCGGTTTTACTTACATATTATGTCGATTACCCATAAAAATGAGACAATAGGAATACATTGGAAAGCTTGCGTAAACGCTAGGTTAGTGCTCAAGGGTATACACTAGATATTTTTAAATTATTAACTACCCTTTTTTTAATATTTAATGATTTAATGAAAATAATGCACATTATTTTTAACTTATATTTAGTAGATATCATGCCAGCATGACTGCCAGTGGAGACTGGCAGTGAATTCTGTTCAGTGTCAGTCACCGCTGTTTTGGATTGTACTGTACTTACCATCAGGTCCAGTGCAGTCACTATGCTGTGCATTATAAAATAATAATAATAATAATCTCTAAAGAACAAGTTTCAAGAATATGATATCTTAACTTTGCCCTCCCAATACATCTTCGATAACTTACTGCATATTCGTAAAAATTTAGACTAGCTAGATTTAGTGAATGATCGTCATAATTTTAATATTAGAAGTAAAGACAAGTTGTCCGGAACCACGCTTTAGGTTAAGTAAGTCTAACAAATCTTTATAGGTAATAGTATTCGGTTTTACAATAAGATCCCAAGTAACATTACCGATTTACCTGACAATAAGTTCAAGTATTATGTCAAGCAAGTTTTAATCTCAAAAGGTTATTACAGGGTGGATCATTATGTGAACGATAGTGATGTCTGGAATTAACCCACATCTCTGTGCGCACCCGCTAACATTATTAAGACTACGATTTGTATAGTTTTTTTATATGCCAAAAAAAATGATATATATTATATTTATAAAAAAAAAGAACCAGATCGAGTTTCTCGCCTGCGCTCTTCTCGACTGGGTTGTTTTCCGAACCGGGTAGTAGTGTTTTAGACGTTCATAAGCGCCTTCTTAGGGCCTAAATTGAATAAATAAATTTTGGTTTTGATTGAAAAAAAACAAAACACAAAAAAAAAAAACATAATTTGACCTAAATCTACTTACTGACTAACGTAGCGTTTTAAGAATGCAGATAGTATATACTTATATCCTTAACATTATTTACTGTGTCGTACTTGATGTTAAATAGTTAGTGTCATTTTTATAAATATTTAATCGATTTTTATATCTAGTTATAAAATCTAGTAACAATTTTTACATTACAGAATAATATATATAACATTAAAAAAAAAATAGTTCATGTTCTCTAGTTATAAGCCAACGAACGGATATACAGACAGGGAGACGTTACTTTTATAATTTGTGAGAAAAAGGTACAAGCAATGATAACAAAAGTAGATTAAATGGATAAAATATATTAAAAAATGAAATTTATACCACTGTGAATTCAGATTAGTCTATTGTATTTCTATTTCGGTAGGTCACTATTTAGGTAAAACCGAATAGGTAAAAAGAAATGAGTGGAAAAATATATCTGATAGAATGGACAGACTGACAGACGTGAAAGAGGTCTCAAAAATTTCCACCGTACCGTAAGCGGAACGATATTGCAAATGGGTTCTAGTGTGTAAATTAACTTACGTTAAATGTAACATAATAGTTGTGTGCTTGCAGCTGCGGCTGTTTAAAATGTACTTCAGTGTGTTATAATTTTTTTTACGGATACCTAATTATTTTTCTTATTTTTTTTTTGTTACTAGGATACAGTAAAACTATTTCTCACAAATTCGAACACTTGCCAGTGAAACTATTTGAATCGAAATGAGTGGAACTATCGTTGAATCGGATTTCATTAGAAATTTCAGGAGTTTTATTTTTTTACGTGGAACCTTAAATATTAAAAAAAAAATTAAAAGTACCCTAAGTTATCCGGAGTAACTTCAGCTATCCGTCAATAAAGCTCCCGTCAAAATCCGTATAACCCTTCTGGAGATTACCCGGAACAAACAGACAGACAGACAAAAATGTTATGAATTGTATCTTTCGTATAGGTATTGTATATACCATTCTTATCTATTTAGTTTAAAAAAAATTGACATTACAAACAGACTGATTTATATTTAAGAAAACACTGGATCGAGTTGTATCCATTCTTTATTAAAATACCAACTGAATTTCGTTGTAGGTAAGCGCCGCACACAATTCGCGACATACCTACATTTTTACGTCTATTAATTATCGCTATATATAGAGATGTTATTTATTACACAACACAGACGTTTCAATTTTATTTATTAGTTTAGACGACAAAAAAAAAAAAAAATTTTCTTTGAACGATTCTACATCGCGCTATGGTTGTGTTGTCTTCCATTGTACATATATGCTTCGAAACGATCTATGGTTTGGTTAGCCAGGATAAAAATTCCGCGGGAGTTTTCACACTCAGGTTGCGGCCAAGCCGAGGTTCGAACCCTTGTGCTAGTTACCTTTTTGCGGCTGAGTGCTGCCTTCAGCACTCGCCCCCAAAGTTCGGTGAAGCTGCAAAGGTCTTTCCGGTCAACAGCGTTAGCTAGTTTAGAAAAAAAAAACAACTATGGTTTGACTTTATTTAATAGTATATATTTTGAACTCTATTACATGTAATATATTAATCTTCTTTGCAATTTTTTTTTACACATTTATAACTAATTGTTTTATTAGGAACACTAGAGTTCATGAATAGCTAAGCTACTAAACAAAAATAATATAAAATAAAAGAAAATCTTTAAACAAAAATGGAGAAAAAACGTAATAAGCTCTTTTATTTTTATCTATTTAGGTATAGATAAATAGCGGGTGCCCGTGACTTCGTCTACGTGTCTTATCTTTATTAAATGTCCTGGGATATCCTGTATGTATATTGTTTTTATAGGCTTATCAATTACCGAACGACACGTATATACAAATTTCATTTGAATCGTTAAAGTTCATTTGGTGTTTTTATAATTTCTTAAAATTATATTCATAACTCGCTGTGCCTGCAGCTTTACCCACTTTTATATAGATAATTTGGAATTTGCCCATGTTCTCGGCCTTGATGCAATAATTATACGCATGTCATTATCAAGTTTCATCGAATTGGGTTTAGCAGTTGTTGCGTGATCGACGAATAAATTAATAAACAGACAGAGAGACAGACACACAGTCAAACAGAAAAATAAAAGTATCCAAATGTGTTCTGTAGTTGATTCTAAAGCCCCAAATAATATTTCTTCTTAAATATCTTCAATCTACAGATTTCGTCTCTTTAGCCTTTTATTATAAGTATAGATTATTATAGTCTATGTATATTATAGTATATAATAAATATGTTTACATACATACAAAGTTTTATAAAAATTCATCAATCCGTTTTTGAGCCAAACGAAACATTTCGTTAATAATTTTGTATTACGATTCCTAATAATAATTTTAAATACATTCATAGCATCATCAATACATCCATACATACATACATCAATTGTTCCTTGACACATACTTCTCGCGTACAAGGTTTCATTAAAATCAGTCAAGCCGTTTTCGACAAAACAATTTTTATTGCTAGATTTGAAGTTTGAATGGCTAAAATAGACGTTCAAACAGATGATACAGACAACAAAGACGGTTGGTGAAACCCAGCCGAAACGTCGGGATAGGAAGAAAAAAGCAAAGGTAACGCGTGAAAACCCGTTAAAATTAACTGATTTTAAACAAAGATTGATACAGAAATGCTCGAAACATTCGGTTTAAATTGAAATAAAAAACATGAAATGTGGTCAGAAAAATCATATATAATTTAGAACAAGGATATAAATAATTTCATTGGATCAATCGTATAGACAGTAAGAGACGCAGTAAGATTCGTTTGCTTTTGTTCGTCTTCTTAAATTTTGTACGTCGTCCTATAGTTCGGTGTGATAGCCGGTATATCAATTTTTTTTTAGGAAAACTAAATCTGACTCGCTCGCTCGGGGCGTTTATCGTAACGGTATACTATTTCCAAAAATGAGTTTTCGAACTATGTCTACTGCGGTTTGGTTTTTTTTGGTTTTGTTTTTTTGAGTTTTTCGCGTTGCATCACATACAAAAAAAGAATTAGTTCGACCTCTGAAGTTCTATCATATCGATTCTCATTTTTCTGAGAAAGAAAATGTTATAAATAATCTTATGAACCGTCCAGAAAAAGATAAGTACAGTGAGTACATACTTGGTTATATGTATTTACTTCTGACTAACTTCTGATATCGTTCACTGAAATGCGTAAATCCCTATTTAAAGGAATTCATTAATAACCATCACTAATATAACAGTATACCCAAATATAATGCTGTACCTACTTTTAAATAATTTTCACAACTTTTATTTATAACATCCAGTTGACGGGTTTGATTTCATTTGCTTTAAATAATCCGTCATTACTGCTTAGCTCCTACAGTGGGGCATAGTTATATGTTCATTATTATAGGTAATTCCTCGGTTTAATTCTTGTATTATTCTTGAAACTAGTCACCATAGTAACTTAGTGATGCGACTTTTACTTTATATAATTTGCAAGGCTGGCTATATCGACACGATCAAATATCATAATTTGGTCAGGTTATACCGAAATTTTAACAAAAATTAAATCTAAATGCCACACATATAATTGGGAAGCGTGTTTTGATGAAAGATCAAAAGATAAAGGTGTTTGATATAAATTCAGCCGCAAAGCGAGCCGCCTCGAATATCATGTCTTGCTGACAGGAATTTAAATAGATCCCTCATTGTTACGGCTCTCAGAGCACGTTCCGGATATATGCCTCTCAACAAGTTAGTTATTATCATGACAAAAAAAAATCAACAAATTGCGAATCCTGTGGGATTCCTGAAGATAAACACCACTTGTTGATGGAATGTAAGCAGGGCAGTGTTCCACACACCTCCTTTTAAAATGTATTTTAAATAATATATATTTATAAATGGCAGATAAAAATGATTCGTACCAATAAGCAACAGGCTTTCCATTTATTTCGTTTCAATATCCTCCACCCAACATCTCCAGACTAGAAAGGCCGATCGATGTAAACAAAGAATGAGGATGATTACAAATTTTGTATCTCCGAGGAAATCAATCGAGGCACGTCACTCGTAGCCCCCCCTCAAGGGTATTATACAATGTTTGACAATGGCCGCAAGTCGAGAACAGGTATCGAAGTTGTATAAATTAAGTTGCAAACTTAAATTGAGTCCTCTGTATCACCGTCGGGGGGTAAAGGTTGTTCCTAAACCGATTAACTTGTTTTTATTGTCATCCCTACGTACAGAGATAATAAATTCAGTACAATGTCGTGTTTTACTTATATTAAAATTAGTTTTATATTTTATTCTTATGAGTATTATGAGGGGAGGGGACGCATAAATTACACGCGAGCGAAGTCGCAGGCACAGCTAGTAAATAATATGTTCCAATATAATATACATTATTGTTGAAGTGGTTGTTATATTTAAATAAAAGATAGAAATATTAACATTTTAGTTTTATTTTACGGGCACATTTTATTCTACTCATTGCAAAGACAAACGACGCACAACAAAACCACATCACGGGAAACTTCCCAAATCAGTACTAGATGGCGTTACTTGTATCATTTGAACATTAACAAGATTATTAAATTTACCTTATTACAACAATTATATTCCAAGTAAAAAAATTAACATCACAAAACTCTGTAAGCTAAATTACTAACGTAATAAGATATCCATTGAAGTTTCAATAATTTATCTGAGTATTTTCACTTTGAACATTAAACTAGATAAAATAGTAATATGTCTCAGGTACAATTACATTATAATTTAAAACATAATAAATAGGCTTTAATAACACTTTAATAGTTAGACGAACTAAAAAGCAGATTGAAAGACAAGTTGGCCGGAACCACGCTTTAGGCTAAGTAAGTCTAATAAAAGCTTTATAGGTATTCGGTTTTACAATAAGATCCCAAGTAACATTACCGATTTACCTGACAATAAGTTCAAGTATTATGTCAAGCAAGTTTTAATCTCAAAAGGTTATTACAGGGTGGATCATTACGTGAACGATAGTGATGTCTGGAATTGACCCACATCTCTGTGCTTCCGCTAACATTATTAAGACCATAATTTGTATAGTTTTTATATGAAAAAAAAAGTATATGTATTATATTTATAAAAAAAGAACCAGATCGAGTTTCTTGCCTGCGCTCTTCTCGACTGGGTTGTTTTCCGAACCGGTGGTAGTGTTTTAGACGTTCATAAGCGCCTTCTTAGGGCCTAAATTGAATAAAGATGTTTTTGATTTTGATTTTATAAATCTTACTAACATTATAAATGCGAAAGTAACTCTGTCTGTCTGTCGCGCTTTCAAGCCAACACTACTGAACCGCTTTAAATTAAATTTGGTACACAGATAGTCTAGAGCCTGAGAAAGGACATAGGCATAAAAGGGTTGAAAGAGGGGATGAAAAGTTGTACGGAACTATCAGTATTTCTTGAGCTAGAAGCTTGAAACTTATTTTTTAGACTGTTGATTCGATATAAATAAATATGATATTCAAAGTTTGAAAAAGTTTTACCCTCAAGGGTGTAAATTAACAATAGGGAATAGGGTATGAAAGTTTGCATGCAAATATATGGTAAGGTTTATGTGAGTGTTTTTATAAGTTTGCGACAAGATACAACATATTAAAGTTATTCTGATGTTATGTAGGGGGGGGAAGGGGCGGATCGCGACCGGGTTCAGCGGAGCGCGGCGTGTTACGGTGCACGCATCGCATCAGATTCCGCAATCAGCCAATAAATAGATCCGAATATTTGTGTGGTGTTAAGAGAATAATCCCGACTGAGTCGAGACTACCATACACATGAATGTTTCTAATTTAACATTAGGTGAAGTGTAGTCATTTTGCGGAGATCGAATAAAAATAGCTAAGATTTCCGTAAGTCATCGAATCTGACGACTTGGACTTCGCTCAGCTTAAGGTGAGCAAATGCTAAGCTTGTGACTGTAAATTTGATTTCTGGAGTTAAGTTTGAGAGAAGCCTGAGTACGCTCTATAGATTTCATACTAAGTGTGCTTACCCGAACAGGCAGACACGTGAGAGCAGACGACTGTGTCACACGCATGCGAATACTGATGGCAAAAGAGGGGAAAACAAAAAAAAAAAAAACGTAGTTTTACAAAAATGTACTTAAATAAACTCATATTAATACTTTATACCTTATGTACGTATATATTTAAATAATACATTAACCTTATTGAAAGTGTATAAAATCGATTTAAGAGGCGCTTAACTTTTAAATGTATATTGTCAAATAAACCTTTGCCACATCTGCCTTCACTTACTAATCGTCGAGTAGTGAGAGATCAAATTTATTTATTTAAACTTCTTAGAAATTTTATTGATTCTCTGTTTCTTGTCAGTGAAATTAATTTTAGGGTTCCTCGACCAAATGCCAGAAACCACTTACTTTTTAAAATCCCTGTTGCTCGAACGAGGTATGTGAAGAACACATATTTATTTCGTTCGTGCGATATGTATAATAAGATGTTTACTAAAATTGATATATTTGCACGCCCCATCAGTTCCTTTAAAAAAATGCTGAAAATAATTTTAAATTTATAGTGTTTGCCATAATATTATAGCTTGTAATGATGGAGGTATTAGTGTTGTTATATTTACTTTCATTAATTATAATTTTAGTGGAAACTTGACTGGTTTATGTATTATTGTTATGTAATTTCATATGTGTGTATTATTAACTGTGTGTTTCCCAAATAAATAAATAATAAAGTATTTATACATATTTATCTTATTTATAAAATAATTCGGTTAAATAATTTAAAATGCTAACCAAAGACACTATTCTACGCGAACAAAGTCGCGGGCATATATATATATATATATAAAAGCACTAGATTATAGAACAGGTATAGCCTTTACGGATTATGCAACAAGCGCTTCGAGGCATAATATGATATCTTTAAAAGATAGGAGAGATTACCTTGATGCAGTTTTCCTTTATAAAATAATTAATTCATCCCAACTCTTAGAACAAATTTATTTTAAAATCCCACGTACTCACACACGTTCTCATGACACTTTTCATGTTCCTTTCTGTCGAACGAATTATCTAAGGAACTCGTTCTTTCAACGGTCCCTGTTACAACTATAACAAATGCCTAAATGATGTTGACATATTCTCAAATACTTTGTCATCTTACAAAATGAAGTTGGCTAATATTTATTATAAAAAATAACTATATCATACGGTTTTAGCAAACTGATGTGTTTGTTTCATAAATTTATGTTTATTGTTCTATTCATTGTTTGTACTTCATGATTGTAACCTTTTTCTTTTTATTGAGCGTACTCTACGATTCCTTAGTTAATAACTTTTAATTATTAAATATAAGATATGGTAGTTTAGGCCTTTTAGTGTATCTTCTTATGTAATCATATTTATGTAATGGCTGTTTGTTACCTGAATAAATAAATAAATAAATAAATAAAAATATCTCTTCCTCCACTCTTATCAGGATCGGTCATAGCGTCTTATGTGAGTATAATTACAAATTGCAGCGAAGTAATTTGTTGAATAATAGATTAGGAAGAATACCAATAAAATCACTAACCTAGTGATTACAAAATCTTTCAATGTATAACTTTTGATTATGAGGAACGTAGGCGATTCGTCGGACATGATCTGCTCTCGCCGTTGACGTTCACGATGAAGTGAAAACTGCACCGACCATCGACACGACCACCAAAATTACATAATTACAAGAATACTACATGACAAAGTAAGATCCAGCTATAAAAAATAACATAACATAAGCTCACGACTGTTATCCCCGAAAGGTTAGGCAGAGGTGAAGTAGCGAACTACACCACCCACATTTCGCCAAACTTAGTTCCGTCCCAGATGTGACAGGGGCTGACCTTGTATCGGACATAAATTCCAGACTCCGGGATAATACTGCGTAGATAAACCCAATATCACTAGACCCGATCCGGGGATCGAACCCGAGACCTCAGAACGACAGTCGTACCGTAATACATGGGCCACTGAGGCAGACTATAACTATAAAAAACCTGGATGTAACTATAAGCATCTTGTGTAAATATAAATGTTAAAGAAACACATTTGGAGAAAAAAATTAACTGTTTCGAAGTAATCAGTGTATGTGTCATTATGTCAGTAATGTTATCTATTGAAACGCGTGCCAAACTTCTAAGATACTTTTAAAAAACTTTATTTCCCCGCTGTGATGTATATTGGTAGTTGGCAAACGTTGCTACTCGAGACCAGCGGCTCCCAAACTTGTCTCGACGAATCACCATTTTGATTTCTTTGTTGAAATATAGGACCACGATAAACAAGAAAAGAAAAATTCAACGGTAATAGTGTATATTGAAATGATTACTTATTTTAAGGGGGTATTCTGGACTAGAGCTCTACTTCTTGGGTATTTTTCAAACTAGGACAAAAATAATTTAAAAACATTTTTACTATACATTTTTTAATACAATATTTATTGATTTTTAAAGTTTATAAAAAAAAAAAAAATAAAAAAAGGTCAAAAATTCAGGCAGTGACAGGCCGGTGAAGTGGGGGTTGCCAGTCAAACGGTGCTCCCTAGTTGACATGATTCCAAACCTTGTAGAGATCTATATCGAACAAACTAAAAACAATCTTAATTAGTGAAGATGTCGCTATAACTTGAACAACGGCCGAAAAAAAATTTTTTTTTTTGAAAAATCCTTCTAAGAGCATATTTTTGAAAGTCTAAAGCTTAGAAAATAGCCAAAAAAAGAAAATTGATTTTTTCAATTTTCTAGACCAGAATACCCCCTTAATAGAAAACATTTAAACTAAAAAGTTATCTTTTGAATTAATGTGACTTTTGAACTTGCCTCTTTTCGTCAACTTCTTCTGCAAACTTGAAATTCTTTTCCGTACCATATTTTTGCTCCTGTGGACTATCGTTGGTTCGCAATCCACTGATTGGGAAACACTGCTTTAGACACTGAAAAAAGAAATAATTTAAAAGCCACTAAATTGATACGTATGGTAAACAATTTAATCGAGTATCATGTTGATTCGAAAGATGAATTAATCGCTTTTTAGTGGATACATAACATAAAGCATCACAATGATCAACTATTTTTATGTTTTGTACTGTTTTGTATGTTTATCCTGGTATGGACATGTGATGCGCAGGGAAAAAGAGAATGTTGTAAGAAAGGTATTGGATATGAATGTGGACGGTTACATGGGAAGGGGAAGGCCAAAGAAAAGATGGATGGACTGTGTGAAAGATGATATGCTTAGGAAAGGAGTGAATGCGGAGATGACAACAAATAGAGAGGAATGGAAGAGGAAGACATGTTGCGCCGACCCCAAATAAAAATGGGAAAAGGGTAGGGAGATGATTATGATGTTTTGTACTGAACCGATTTTATTGTGAATTGTATTCAACTTTTTAATTATTCTTTAAAACCGGTTCTTTTGTCTTGAAAATATGTAGATAATATAACTCTCTGGTTTGTGTACTTCACCCTAATCTTAAATCAATTATTTATTAAATATGTAATGAAGCGAGATGGTTCAGTTACTTAATTGCATTTTTATTTTAAAAATTTGTAACTATCAACTTTTTATATTATTCTGAGCTTTTGGCGAATTAAAATATCGTTCGTAAACCATAGTATAGTGGTAGGACATTTTTTAATAACGTAACTATCTATCTAACTATAGGAGCCTTTGATAATCCAAAAAATGCTCGATTTTTACCGTCATTTTCGGACGTTCGTCAAACAAATTTGATGTATGAAATTAAAAAAGCAAGTCTTTATTATTTAATAACTGAAAGAAAATTAAAAATCGGTACAGTTTTGGGGGAAGAAACAGGGTACTACGGAGTGATGTTTTCGTCTATTTTGCATAGGTAAAATTAGCCCAAGCTGCAGTTGTCCCTTTCGTGTTTTATAACTCTTTCTTTGGGGCGCAAAGCGATAGCAATAGATTTCTTAATTACCTACTTTTCAAATCTGTCGCCGACCGCATTCCTCTTAACGTTGGGTGAGTTTGTGGTCAAAAGCCTGAGCTCATACAGTATAAAGAAAGATATATAATATTGTATTTATTTATTTAATAATGTTTCCTTAGGTACGTTGAAAGAGAAATAACCATAAAAGGGAATGGAGTAAACAAGACAGTGACCGGGTAATGTTCTCTCAGTGTTATTTTTAAAATAATTAAAAAACTGTTATTACGAATCGTTTGCCGACCATAACAGCTTGTTTCAGTTAGTTTTCTTTTCCGTTTATTTAGTGAAAGGTGAAAGTAAATATATTTATATTTACAAGTTGTATTGTATGAAATTGTATGAAAATAATGTTTGAATTAATATAAACAGAAATAAAAAAGCTCAAAGTTACTCAAATGACCATACTCGGCGATTTACTGCGTGATCGAATAACAAATCAAGAAGTTCGCACAAGAGCCAAAGTTACTGATATTGCCCCAAAAATTTGTAAACTTAGGTGGTGGTAGAAGGCTGGGAATATTGCTTGTAGAACCGATGCCCGATTGAGCTAACGGATTCTCGAATGGCTGCCGCGTATGTTAAGAGGCAGCGTGGGTAGGCCCTCAACAAGGTGGTGGGTGGTTAGTTGATGTGGTAATCTGTACATAGATACATATGTTTACAAACATGAAGGTTTTAATTATTTATCGAATCATTAAACTCTAACACCATCGAACGACCGAACACAATTAATTTACTGTATACACTCATCGCTTTGATCACAACCTCACCTGATGTTAAGTGATCCAGGATGAACACTCAAAGGCTATATCTGTAAAGTACTCTGGGTCTTAAGTAATGCTGCTGGAACACACATAAACCGTTCATCTTTTGTGAGAAACTTTGGTGAGTTGTTCTGGGCACATTCGAGAAGGTTCCTATTCCAAAAATCCATCTATATACATATATGGAAATGAATGTCAGTATCCTCTATGCACACCTAAACTATTCATCCGATTATTTATTCAAAATTTTGATGAATTTTTCTAGTGACCTAAAAGAATTTTTTTAAAGAAAATTGATTGACAGAAGAGAACAATGTAAAACTGTTTTATTTTTGCTTAATTATATATAAAATCTATCTAATTTACATCTTAGTATATCAAAAACGTATTCATCCAAACAAAGTCGCGTACACCGATTAAAAAATATTAATAAAATACCTCAAATTATCTCTCTAATATTGTCAAATTCATAAAGACTTACATATAAATGAGAAACGTTTCAAAACGTAATTAAAATTAAAAACAAAACGCATTATAATTTAATTAAAATACGGCACGACTGTTCTAAAAATGAGTATAGAATATATTTATTGAAATCATTTGAAGCGAGCGCTGTGACGCGCGGAGGTGCGAATTGAAAGTAATATGAACACGTAATCCGTCAAAACCCTCCAAATTGGGAGACGTGTACCGTAAAAGCAGAGACGTATTAATTTTAAACACGAGTAGGGTTCTCACATTCGATCTACAGAAATTAAAAAAAAATATATATATATAATACAAATGAGAAATATTCATTTAAAACTAAAATAGTACATGTAACATAATCTATTTGTTAATCCTATTACCGGAAAACAAGTGCTCCAGTGTTATTTAATTTTAGCTTATTATAGAAAATTATAGAATTAAGATTAGAATTGACGACCAATATTTAATTTTAGCTATAAGTACACTATCATGTAATATTATTTTTAGCATTAAATTTAATTTTTATTGATCTGATTCCTGACTTCAGCGTAAAGATGGAGTCATTAATGTGTCGAGTACCCATAAAAATTAAACAATAGAAAGACAATAGGAAAATAATGGAAAGCTGGCGTAAGCGCCAGGAAGGTGCTCAAGGGGTTAAGGAAAATGTAGTACCTATTTCAAAGAATCTTTTTTCAGCAGAATTTATGCTCTATAATTGACCGAGTCAGAGATTATCGCCTTATTACTTGGACAATTCTTGCATAATCTTGGCAGCGAAAGAAGAGGTATGTAAGGTAAAGCCCCATGGCGTTCCTTCGTTCGTCTATTTGATCAGGGGGCGTAGTGACTGCTTCTCCATTATCTTTATTCCGCGGGAGGTGTTTTGAACTCTGAGGATCCGGATTTTGAGAGGTCTTTCTAACAATCCGATGGTGAGGCGCATTGCAGACTTCGTCTCTATTCCCCTACCCAATAATTGTATGGATATGGCCGCGTCTATGCTTTCATACCCTCTTTACGATGGCCGTAAGTTGTCCCACATTACCTTGCCATTAGGGGAGGAGAGCCTGCTTGGGAGCTGCTCCGTATCTTTCATAGCCTTATTTTTGCGAATATTATTTGCTTAATAGCTAGACTGTTGCCACGCTCTACCTAGAGTGCTGGACATAATACTAAAGTTAATACGGGAGTGTGAAGCGATGAGTAGTGTACTCGGATTTCGCTTCGATGGACAACATTTCGAACCAAACTATCTAATGCTATAATGAACCTGGGCTTGCGGTGAAGTGAAATAACATGAGGAAACTGTAGATAGCACGTTGGTAAGGCATTTTCTGTTAATACTCGTCTGGCTAATGGCGACAATCAAGTTTGAAAACATACCGTCAAGCACTAACAGATGTATTCTGGCAGTTGAGAGTCAGTATCTATAGGCTTAATACGTTTACCACCATGAAATTACATCGTCACTTAACAACAGATGAGTTAGTGGTCAAATCGCTGAACCCATAAAAATGCTATCATGTGGAGAAGCTGGTACTATATAATACGTATACATAAGTATTCGTGAAAACCCTAAATATGGGACGATGGAAGCTCGAAATACGTACCAATATGTCAGATGACACGAATCACGTCTCAGATATGATTAGTGTAAACGAAAACATGTTTGCGTGGAGATTGATATAAAAATGCACGTTAGCTTTTTTCGTTTATGTTTGTTGGGAAGTGCTGTGATGGCTAGGTATGGGTTGATTCCGCGTTGATGGCGTAAGTTTTAATCAGTCTATATTATTGTATAATGAGCCTTGGAATTCAATGAAGGAAAATGTTGTGATGAAAAAACAACATGAGGCTGGTAAGCAAGCACTCTCAAAGCTGGAAAATCTTTCTGGAAGCATCTATAAATATGTTCTGGTAGACGACGTAGGCTAGTATGGTAGATATAAGTGTCATGAGGTCATGGGTCGTGACTCTTTTGGGACCCTAGGCTACCTGATATTTTAGGACAAAACTATCTATTGGAAAATATTTTATGTGTTGAAAGTAATTAAACTAGTAAGTTTAATTGTATGTGGCGCAGTTGTATTACGTTGCGACTGCCGTTCTGAGATCTCGGGTTCGATGCCCGGGTCGGGTCAAAATGAAGTGAGTAAAATAATTGCCACCAGGCACACTGGCAATGTTTGAACTAAACATTTAAAATATAAATATTACAGTAGTGAATAGTTTTTAAATAAATAGCAAAATAATATTATAGTTCAAAATATTATTTGAAATGCAATCGATATAATATTACCATAACATTAGTAACTTTATTTGTATTTAATGTAACTTATCAATTAAGTAACTGCCTCGGTGGCGCAGTTGTATTACGGTGCGATTGCCATTCCGAGGTCTCGGGTTCGGTAGGGTCAAGTGGTATTGGGTTTTTCTACTCAATACCATCCCGGAGTTTGGAATTTGTGCCCGATATGGTGACAGGCTCCTCGCCCCCTGTTACATCTGGGACGGAACTGAGCCCGGCGAAATATGGGTGGTGTAGTTCGCTACTTCACCTCTGCCTAACCCTTCGGGGATAGCAGGCGTGAGCTTATGTTAAGTTACAGGTTGAAGGACAAAATAATTTCTTTGTTTAAAAAAAAATATTAGCTATTAACAAACATTAGCTAGTTACGGGACTCCTTTCGCTTCGGAAGCACTAAGCTTCAGCCACCTTTTTTCTTTGGGAGAACCGCCAATAACTGTCATGGTTATAGCAGTATACTACCTTTGGAAAAAAAAAATTAAGGTAGTATTAAATATAATTAGAATGTCGACTTTCAAAATTAAGTATGAGGATACAGAACAGTTGGGTAGCTACTTATCGTGATGAGGCTATACGTTACTTAAGTTTGGTACACTACGAGCTTAGTTTCAGAGCCATGTTGTCTTGTTGCTATAGGTATTTCATACTTTAATTGGGTCTTAAGACTTTCTAGTTCAGGCTGACTTTGAATAACTTTCGGTCTTCTAATTAGCCGCTTATTTTGAAATAAAGACAACTCTAGCTTAGAATTTAATTTATTATTCAAATTTTAAGACTGTCGGCTGTCTGCTCCTAACAAATATTATAACGATGAATTTAAGTCTAAATCATCTAGTCCTTAATATTATTTTTTTGTCGTCGACGTTGTTACCTTATATCGTACGTAAGTATGGGGGAAGTAAGTCAAATATAAATTCAACCTTTTAAATTAAAAACAAAAATCGACATCAAAACAATAAAAATATAAAAATACACAAGTGGAAAAGTAAATAAATAATTACTTTATTAATCAACTTCTATATATATTTGAATACCATTGATAATTTTGAAATCGGTGCCGGCTGGATGCGGGTAGTGTAGTCCGGTCGTTGTAGAGATCTTTGGGAGAGACCTATGTTTGTAAAATATTATATATCGGTTTACAATTAACGTAGACATTGCGTAACAATCATATAAAAAAACATACAGACGAATTGATAACCTCATACCAACCAACCTTCATACTTTTTGAAGTTGGTTACAAAAAAGTGAGTCGTCGCGGGACGTTGGCAAATGTGAAACATAGAATTTATTTTTACAGATATTTTGCTTCACTGTACTACTTATGAGGTTTGTTTAATGAATAGTCGTTTATAAGAATATGTCAAACATTAATATGCGTTTTACCTGCATACATTGTAATGTTATTACAATATACGCGACTCTAAAGTGGTTAACACACGTACGGACCTGACCGTAGACATAGTACGGGGAGCAGCTCAGGGTAACGGCCTCCTAAGTAAGGATGGGAATCTTTTCTGAATAATATAGATTTTTAAATCGATTCCAATCTAATTTTGATGCAACGATTCACAAAACATCGAAGTTCAAACGGTCTATGTTTCAAACTAATAAATTATCGATTATTAGTGTCCATTTTGTTTTCTATTATATGATGGTTATTTGTAAATAGGCAAATTTAAAACAGTTCCAGTGTCATTTTTACTTAGTAGGTTAGGCGTTCTTTTTTTTCTGTTTAGTAACTGATGACCTTTAGTGCTGTTAATAAAACAAAAATTAGAAACGGCTATTGCAACATGATCTCTTAGACCTTTTAGACTCTCTTAGACCTATTCTTTTGTAAAACGATTAAAAAAAATAACCTTGTTGAAAAATCTTATACCCTGTTCAGGCAACACCATTTAATCTGTGCCCGGTGGTTTTCGGTGTTTCGACGCTTGGTGGCACCCCTCTCTCGCCAACGGGTTTTCGGTTAAGCGACACGGTCACCACGGAACATTTTTTAATTAAATCGATTTCGGCTATTATTTCTGCTTATTTTAAGCTTAAAGCGTGTTAAACGTATGTGTGTGCTTAGATATTGAAAATAGCTATAGCGAAATTGGTTACGGAAAAGAGCGGCCGCTCAACATCAAGAAGACACAGCGGACAGAGCTGTCCATCGCAACTCAGGGCGAAGAATCTGCATCGACACACCAGGTAAGTCGACACTGTTACTACTAGGTGCGGTTATTTGGTGGGCCAGAACAATAAATAAGGAGTAGGAAGCCCTAGGATCGACGACAAAGCTATCGAGAAACTTCAAAGTCCTTCGATTCGGTCATCAAACCCCCATACCCATCCCTACTTAGGTGACTGGTAACTTCGGCCGCTTGCCATACCATATCCGTGGTACGGTCCGTGCGTGCAGCTTAACCCAACGGTAAGGAAGGATGACTGTACGTCGTGTCACTTTTTTTTTGCAGCAAGCATTACAGTAGCTACGGGTAATATATTAGTTCTACAACTTTGCTTCCGCCGTTTTTTTTTTTTAATTTGAGGCTTTATTACTCTACAAAACGATTACATACATTAAGTTTCCAAGTATTGTCCATCGTTAGCTACCACTTTGGTCCATCACTCGGGCAGCAGGCGAATCCCGCTTCGAAAAAATTCTTCATCTTTCGGTAAGATCTATGAGTCGATCCAATTTTTCACTTCTTCATACGAGCTGAAGTACTGGTCAGCCAGGCTGTGTGCTATTGAGCGACATAGGTGAAAATCAGACGGAGCAACATCTGGAGAGTATGGCGGTTCGGCGGGTGAGGTAAAACTTCCCATTTCAACGTTTCGAGAAATTTTTTCACCACTTTGGCAACGTGAGGCATTACCATGCTGTAAAATGACCTTATCGTGTCTCTCGTTGTACTGTGCCCGTTTATAGAAGAATAGTTTATGTAAGGAAATAAACATGGCATAATTAATAATAAAACATTCATATTTTTTTAAAGAAAAGTATGATTGTTTATTTAATGAATATTTTGTATAATACAAATTCCAAAATTTTTTTGATGTAAAACTATAGTTTTATCCGCGATGTAATTAAAACTTCATGGCGACGCGACATCCGTTGGCGTTTTAAATGTTACTTACCGTAAAATAGCGTGGCCATGCGTCGCCACTCCAACAGTCGGTCTGAGCTGCCGCCGGTCGTTTTATTTTCTACAGGTATTTTAGCAAAAAAGCTGCACTTCATATGATGTTGTTTAGAGTATTCTCTAAGACTGATGAGGACTGCTGATTTAACAGAGTTAAAATGTGTAAGTATCTCCGTAACGCAAATAATGCGACACAGTTGGATATGAGAGCCTTGCTACCCTGTATCGTTTAAATTATCTCTAATTATATCCTCTCTAAATTATCTATACGCTTTAATAGAAACATAACTGGGGCAGTTACGTTAATAAACTAGGAGATACTGTCAAATATACTGACCGACGGCGAGGCGTGGCGCGGCGTGCGTTCTATTGACTGTCGATCGTAAATTGTTTAAATTGAAAACAGTGTTGGGCACTACATAGCTGATGTTTGCATCGATGTCGATAAACAACAACGAACAGTGACGCTGACGCGGACCTCAGCAAGGATTTGTCGATATCACATACTAACGCTTAGTGTACGCCGTCGATATAAACGTAAGTTCTAGAATAGTTAAACAGAACGTAACATGAATTCTATATGCATTACGTTTTTTTTTCACCCTGAGCCAGAATGATATAGTTCACTTTGATATTGTTTTCATGTTCTTAATTTTATAAAATAAAACTTCTTTAGGTGCGATTTGAGTAATGTTTTCGAACGAAAATAACGCTCAGTAAATATGATTTTTGAATTACTCAAAAAATTCAAATAACTTTTTACTTTCATAGCACGTGAAAATTTCACGCAGCCTATTTTTAATGCAATACTTATTGCACTCAATTATAGTTACATATTAACTAAATAATTTAACACTTTTATGCGGTGAATTTGGACAAAAGAGATCTGGTGGATATTCGAAATTATATTGAAATTTGTCAACTGCAAGAAAGAAGAAGGGAAACAGATAGAGCTACAAGGCTACAAGCTTGCATTAATCTTAACAACCATATGTTAAGAAAGATACGTATCTTAAGAATGATAAGATTACGCATTTTTCAATTAATAATTATATTTAAAAATTTGCGTAAGGGTTGGGAACCACACATTAGTAGGATAGAGCAATTGTAGTAAATATTTAATCTAGTAGGCTAATATCTTTGGTGCAAGCGGTGCACAAATTTGGACTTGGTAATAAAATTGTTTGAAACCGTTTGACAATTGTTTATGACGGTGCGATGTCACGGAGTGATTGCACATGTAAATTACAATGAGTGATATTATGTTCAAATGTTTGTATAGCTTGTATTTTTATTTATTACTAGCTGCCGCCCGCGGTTTTGTTACGTGTTTATGTGCTTGATGTTCCACGAGAGGTGTGCCTCTTGTCTTACCGTAATCTATACATGAATTGGTAAGATTTTAGGTGAAATTTCTCCTATGTTTCATAACTGATTATTTGCTCACAGTTACTTCTTTTTTCTAAAAAAATTCAAAAGAATTGGGGTCGAATATCAACCATCGTGAAACACTAGTATATTTTACACAGCTAATTCTCTTATAGCCTTTCTATTTGTTAATGTACTTGTATCTAAAATACAACTAAATCAATATAACTACTCTTTTACAACGATTCTAGTAAAAATATTGCCAAATACTACTAAAATCTACTAAACGTTTTCTACCTACTAAAGGGTCATATTTTTAAAATCAACTGAAAAAGTAGAAATTTACTAAAAGCAATCACGCCTCCCTATTTTGGTCCAGACTCCATCAAGACGACACCATTCCCCGTACGCGCTTACATCTCGTAATCAAATGAGTATCTATACTACTGACCTACTCTACAATACTATTCACTATCTTCACTATACTATTGACCATCTCTTAAACTTATATATTTAGCTTATCCAACAATACAGGAAAAGTCGCGGGCTGTATCTATATATATATATAATAACGTAAAAAAACAACATAAAATAAGGGAAAACGATACAATTACCAGTTAAGATCAACAAATCTATTGGATAGCATCGTTTGAACGAATGTATCCCCGAACGTCGCAATCATTCTGAATTGTTCTGTATTGTGGTCCGTGATGGTTACCATTCGAATCACACAATACACGGCCTGTACATACATATATGCTTCTATGAATTGATTATCCGCTGCACACGTAGGGCTGTCACGATTTTATTACTTACCTAACAGTGTAGATACTTTTCAAATATATATTTCTGTATTCTATGTTTTTTTAAAATAATATTTTTAATTATTTAATAATTAATTGACTGTAACTAATTTCCAATATAAATACATATTAAATCTTTAAAAAGTTAACATATAATTTATATGTTTATTTATAAGTTAACGGTGAACACTACCACCTTGGACCTTATTATCACTTAGATGGTATACACACTAAGCCTGGATGTACTGATTCTCATGCGATGCTGCCGGAACACACCTGTTGGCATTTAGCGACAGGTTTTCAAAGTTGAGGGTGGTAGTTAGGCAGGCGGTGATTATTAGAAAACGCCCTACCACCATGCTACGGTTTCCTCACGATGGTTTCCTTCACCGAAAGCTCGGCTGATTTTAGAGTTGAATTCGGTTTGAACTCGCGTCCATTCAAAAGGTTGGTTCTTTGAAATATTATCAATGTAAATGTATAAAAATATTTACGTTGCCCCAATTAATACTTAATTCAGTAGCAACCCTAACATGTTATGATGAATTAAAGCAAAGAAAGCAACACAGCAAGACCGCGCACAATAACAATGCAACAATGTTTATTCTAGACCCACGGAGTAATATCAATTTTTCCACGGGCAATCTCGACTATTGTTTAGTTTTATTGCCGGGTTAATTTATTGGAGCACCCCCCGTATTACTGCTTATAAGGAGCAGAACATAGTAATTACAAGAAATAATTTATTGAGGGCCAAACAGGTTAATGTTTTCTTATTGCAATGTTTCTACGAACGGTTTCCTGATGGTGCGGGAGTGGATTTTTGTTTCTTTATTTCAAAATCGGCTATATTACAGTCTTTTTTTTAAGTGACTAAGCCTAGAAGACTCTCAAGTGATGCACACCTATTGGTGGTTGGAATTACATCGTTGCTATATTTTCACCTACCTCTGTTTTTACTCTGTTACAATTATCAGCCTTAGCAACTGAGCGTTAATATTTTACGAGTAATAATCTGCTTCATTTTTTTTTTTTTTTTTAACACAGTATAGGCCCAGTGCTTTGACCACAATATCACCTGATGTTAAGTGACGATGTGGTCCAGGTTTGTAAACACACTAAGCCTAGAAGTTTTTTTTTTTTTTTTTTAACCTAGCTAATGCTGTTGACCGGAAGGGCCTTTACAGCTTCACAGTGACTTTGGGGACGAGTGCTGAAGGCACTCAGCCGCAAAAAGGTAACTAGCACAAGGGTTACCAAAGTGGTACGAACCTCGGCTTGGCCGTCACCTGAGTATTCAAAACTCTCTCGCGAGTTGTGTCCTAGCTGTTCCCTACATTTTTTTTTCAAAGCCTAGAAATACGGTTTCTCAAATGATGATGACACACTTATTGGTACTTGGCGACAGGTTTTCAAACTTTGGGGTGGTAGCTACCCAAGCGGGAATTGTTAGAAAATGCTCTACGACCATGCTATGGTTACCTCGCGATTGTTTTCTCCACCGAAAATTAAAGTTGGATAGGTGGGCACAAAACTGCGTCCACTGTCTTCAGTCTCTAGTATTTCAAAGTTAAATGCGATAACCTATTACAGAATAGTCAAAAATTGTACAAGGATTTCGAACAGTTCTAATTATGGAGGCAACATTAAATACACTATGTAATAAACAATCAAAAATTCGAATTGTTCATTTATAAAGTAGCGTATGTAAATATTACTAAAGTATTAAGTAGAGAAGTGATCATAACACAGTATTTTGGATTCTGCGTTGATGGACCAACCTGTCATCGCATGGTGACAGGTAATTTTCTAGCAATCCCACCTTTTTTTTTTTTTGACGGGGGGAAATGCATTTACGCCCTACCCTTACCTATTGCATTAGTGAGACCGGAGTCCCCCAATACAATAGGTAAGGGGGCACGGAGGGACGAACTTCGTGCCAGTGTGGGACTCACCCGGGCGAGAGTCGCCCGGAAATACCCACTAAAACCCCCCGGGGCCGTTCGCCGCATTTGGGATGGGGGCGACACGGGATTGCTAGGCATGCCACCGCGTCGCAAAAATGTGTTACCCACACTGGCTTCGAACATCCGACTTATCAGTCGTACCGTCTATGAGACATGCGAATTAGTCCATCGGGCTAACCACGCTCTAGCAATCCCCACCTGGGTGGTATCTTGAAAATGGTAAGTTTGTAATCCTATTGTCAAGGGCCAATAGATATGTTCTGGCGTATCACTAGAGAATTAGGCTTAATGTCTTTACTATCATGAACAGCAACGACTTAATATCAGATGAAATTGTATAAAAAAATATACACATCATTTAAAAGTATAAAATAAGTTTGTGTTTGTACAAGTATGTATAAAATACAACAGTCATTTTTTTTTCTAAAATCTCGGATTAATTTAACATCGCGCTTCGTAATATACGATATACAAAAAAAAAAATACTTTGATGTTCATTTCAATTAATTCTCGTTGAGGATTACAAGAAAAAAAAGAAAAAAAAAAAAACAAATTCCAAAGCGACAAAAAAATAAAGAAATACTTCCTCGTAAAAAGGTAACTGTGAAATAAGTAATCAAGGGGACAGACAAAAGACATTTGAAGGGAAATAATGTAAAGAAACGATTACATAATATTAAAAAAAAAAGTTTGATACTTTCATTCGGTTAATCGTGATCAAGAGAGGTCGTATTAAAATTGTAATAAATTATTTTACTAGCTGTGCCCGCGGCTTTACCCGCTTGGAATTCAGACATTTTGCAATTTACCTATGTTCTCGACCTGGATGCCTTTACCAACTCTCATCGAATTCGGTTCAGTACCTTATGAGTGATTGACGAATAAATTAATAAGCAGAAAGACTTACAGACAGTCAGACAAAAAGATTTAAAACTATCGAAATGTGTTCTGTATTCGATTTTGAAGCCCCGCATAGTATTTTTTCTCAAATATCTTCAATGTACAGATTTCGTCTCGTTAGCATTTTATTATAAATATAGATAATAGGTTACATTTGTTTCACTACTATTAACATAAATCGAATTTAGAAATACGTACGCGTCTCAAATTCTATTTTTATTTCATAATATAGTTAGTGTGAGAAATAGGTATCCAATACGCTTGATGCTAAGGAGTCATTGAAGTCTCTTGTTGAATTTAACAAAGGGTTGTGGTACCGTGGGAGAATATTTAAAAAAGCTGTTACTTTTAAGAGGATATCCTAGCGGTATTTATTCCATACAAACGCAGTCCGCTGTTTCCTCTCCTGGATAATAACATTATGGTAAATATTTTTATAACAAATAATATACACTCACCACCGCCATGCCCGTATTTTTAGTTTTTTTCATAAATTAGTTATTGTAGAAACTAAACGCCTTTGAAAATGGAAAAAAAAATGCTCGATTTATACCGTCATTTTCAGACGTTCGTCAAACAAATTTGATGGACTAAGACAAAAAAAAATGTTCAAATCCGAAAGAAAATTCGGTTCAGTTTTGGAGCAAGAAACAGGGTACTATAATACGAAGTGATATTTTCATCTATTTTGCACGGATAAAATCAGCCCGAGATGCAGTTGTCCCTTTCGTGTTTTATAATTCTTTCTTATGGGCGCAACGCGATAGCAATGGATTTCTGGAACATACTTTTCAACCGCGGGTCCTCATAAGGATTCATTTGGAATACCTACCTCATGTGTTGATGCGTTTTAATATGATGGAGCTTTAGCAATTAGGTTAGACTTATGATTTATGTATATAACGTCATACTGACTGTGGATAGATTCCCATCTATTATATCATCTATGTATATAGAATTTTATTTAATATCAGATTAAGTGCAGTCATTTTGCTGAACTCGAATAAAAAAAAAAATTAACTATACATAATAATTAGTATATATAAGTCAATATAGTATTTTTTTACTGACGTCAACTCCAGTATAAAGTAGTAAAATTATAGGTCCAATAGGTTTGGCGAAAAGACATTTGTGCATACTGCCTATTTGAAGTTCAAACACGTATTAACATTCTAGCAAGACGATGGGAATCCTTCTTGAGTATTCCATGGAATTTTCGTGGCAACTTAGAATAAACGTTCAGTCCCATTTTTTTAGTACAGTTCACTTGTACATCAAACTATTTTACGTAAAGCGCCACCAAAATTACGCAATATACGCAATAAAACAAATTATTCAATTAAAGGTAACTACTACAGGACAGACTGTGGTGCCGCCAAAAAATCTTACGTTAACTCTAATAATGACATAAACCACATATATTGTCTTTTCTTTATAAATGTAAAACTTTTTTATTTTAGCCAGTAGAAAAATATAAAGCAACATATAGCGATGGTACTTTTTTGTATAACCACACATTGATGTTACTTACTTTGAATCTTCAAGGTCCCCGCCGTTAGGAGCGCAAAACATACTCTAGTTTTTGAAACAGCTAGTGTTGACAAAACTGAAATCAATATTTTACTATTTAAGTTTGTCTAAAAAAGAAAGACAGAAATACCAGAATATTAAATTAACAGTTAAAACATTTTCAAACACAATTTTAAAACTGTTTCTTGAACCTCTAAAACATTTAATTAAAATAATTAATCTAGTTGATTAATTGGTTAAAACTAAGATTTTAATTATAAAAGTTATGAATATTATAAGATGATGCAGAGTAAAAATCTCGTCTGGCGGCGTAGGAGGAGGTAAAGGCATTAAGTTATTCAGCCACCCCATCCCAGCAATTCCATTTGCCCGCTAAAACTCGGCCGGTATCTAACGAACTGTCACATTTAGCGCCAAAATGAGCACCATCATAATTAGGTTCGCACCTCTTACCATAGTATCGTAACTACGGAGATTGTCGTAGAATTTTGCAGCGTTCTCTAGAAAAATACTTTCACAGGTTTTAAAAAATTTTCCGTTTGAATTTCGTCTTAATTTTATTTATAGAAATTTTATTTGAATGAATTAATAACATTTTGCACACTAACAGACTACGTACAAACAGGTTTACAACAATTGACGGATTTGACAGCTTTACAGAACTTTAAGTGGAGGCCTTAAGGGGCTCAGCCCAAAATGGTAAGAACCTCGGTTTGATTTATCGGCTATCTGTGTTAAAAAAATACCGCAAAACTTTCGTTAGCTAACCCTGCGGTTAGTAAAAATAAATGAAAAAAAAGTCCGTTTCAGAACCTACATATGTGCCTTGTGTGTAGTGTGCAAGTATGTGTGTGCAATATGATGCGTGTGTTGATCGTGTGTGCAGTGTTACTATATTATGTAAGGGAATAATTGTGCCAATCAGAAAATGAGTGCAGTCGCGAGCATAGCTAGTTAAGAAAAAAAGAATGGTATAGTGCTAAAAATACACTCCGGGTTCTCTTCCAGAAGCGCCCCAGGATGTTCTCCGATTCCCAACATGCAACACACTCCATATGGCCACACTTGTACACTGCTTGCAACATACATAGTTACTGATTTTTTTTTTGACATAATGGATAATTTTACCTACACTGAATTCCATGGGATATACATGCAGGTCATAGGCGGCGCGACGTAAGGCGTGGGCGACGTGGGCGACGGTCCACGGCCTCACGAACCAGTAGACTCGCGCCATAGCCCAAATACTAACTGATTGCCCGCGGCTCCGCCCTCGTTGTATGTATGGCGTTACTTCGCCCACATCAAATTATGGTCTTGCTCCGCCGCTGATGCAGGTAGCAAACTAAACCGAGGTTAGAAAGATTGTAGTGTTGTGCTGATAACCTGCTATTTTCGGGTGGAGTTCAGCCCTAAGCATTAGCCGGTGAAGTTGTCAAAATGCTTTTGAGTCAACAGTGATTGTCAGTAAAAAAAATTAACGATAGTAAACTATATCTCGATACAGTGGTACCGGTTTTTGTAGGGTTCACCATTATATGATTTAATTAACGCATCGTGAACGCCGTCTGTGCCTAAATAAATAATAATAAAGTTCATTTGGAAATTTCAGGAATACGACCCAATATAATAATATATTATTACGTTACAATTAACTAATAAATGAAAAATTGTTTTTTACTTATTTTCATTTGTGTCCTGTATTCTATGACAAGTTTAAAAATCGTTGAAGCATTGATTTTAGATTGATTTTTAAACTTCATCGTACTTGAAAGAAGTTTTAAAAATTCGAATAGGTACACACTTTGTTAAGTAGATCCGGTTCTCGGTACACGAAAATGATTTATATTATGTATGAAGTAATGTTTTCTCAGAATCAGACAAACTGTGGAATGATATTCGAGTACATTTCTTGGTATATTAACTTTGCTAGTAAGTACTTCGAGAGCAGAGCTAATTACCTGTCTTACTTGTACAAATATACGAATTTCAGGGTTTTCAAGTGATGTTTGTTAGACCACAAACAAGTTCAATTTTTACCTTTGTGATTTCTCGACTTCTGAAATAACGCACGTAAAGAACATTAGCAAAAGAACATGGCTTAAACGTTACATAAGGAAATATCGAAATTTCCCTGTCGACGATATGTGTCAGATCAAAGACCTCTGGTACCCGGTTTAAGGAGGGGCTTACCCGCGGGCGGGATTCCCGGGGACTTGATTGATGACGTGTGAATTTCTTATGTGTTTTTTTTATACACATATACGTTCTCTTATTCCAAGCTATCTGTTGGGAGTGTTATTCGAATAGAAGGAAATATCTAGAGCTGTAAATAAATATACGTTTTTTACGACCTTATTTTGTAGTTTTGGGTGTCTATTTTTTAAATTGTTTCTCTAGTCGATCACGATATAAGGCGGATTTACAATACAAGAATAAAATATGTAATAGTAGTATTATTTGCGTACTTATGTACGCATATGTCAATATATGTAAAAAGAAAATTAGGTTGCTTTGACGCACCGTCACCTCAAAATTACTGAATATATCGGGATCGGATTACTACCATTCGACGCGAAATTTTTCGTAGATGATTATAGGCTACTTATATGGATTTCATCTAACTTTTCTCTTTTTTTTTAAATTTAAAATAATAAAAACAAAAAAACTCTCATTTTCCTAATTCTTTTGTTTTTTTAGGTGCACAGCGAAAAATATTTGAAACGCGGGAGGAGCCGCAGCACCAGCTAGTATACGTATAAATGTAGATGCGTAATTTATGTACAGAGTTAGTATAAGATTTACTTTTATTTCTATTCTTAGAACTCAATAACTTTTCCACTTCTGTTTCTCAATTGGTTTTCTTTTTTTTTTTGTTTAGTGACAATTAACGAGCTTTAGTGGACATCAATAAAAAAAATAAGAACACTTTGATTTAAATTTTCAATACTAATAATTATGGTTAAAATTAAACAATATAGCTATACTAATAAATACGATATTGCCCATAATTACTATATTATTTATATATTTTTTCAAATGTGTGCTCCAGTTGTCAGGTCTCGTGGTGCAACTGTCAAGAACCTCTTCTATTGAATTGGGTTGTCGCCATTCAGATTATGATACACGAATACCTTTAAGGTTATATATATATATATATATATATATATATATATATATATATATATATATATATAATTTATTTACTAATTGTTTCAGTGTTTGTTATAACTTATCACCGCATTGATATCTTAAATACCTATTCAATGGCTTACTCGAACTATTTCAAGGTTGGTAATTTTTTATTAACTTTATTCTAGTATTCATAACTTAAGTCATGTATTGACTAATGTAACAAATCATATAATAAAAACTAAAGAATACATCTACGGTTAAAAATGAGGTTTAAAAATAACTTTATTTCTCATAAAGAATTACATGATTCACGAAAGAATATTACATGCAGCTGAGATGGATGTGTGGGGTAACAAGAATTAACAGGATTGGGAATGAGGAATATTAGAGGAAGTTTGAAAGTGGCGCCAATAACAGACAAGTTAAGAGGCGGTCGTTTGTCCTGGTGTGGGCATGTGACGCGCAGGGAGAAAGAGAATGTTGTAAGAAAGGTATTGGATATGAATGTGGACGGTTACATGGGAAGGGGAAGACCAAAGAAAAGATGGATGGACTGTGTGAAAGATGATATGCTTAGGAAAGGAGTGAATGCGGAGATGACAACAAATAGAGAGGAATGGAAGAGGAAGACATGTTGCGCCGACTCCAAATAAAAATGGGAAAAGGGTAGGGAGATGATGATGATGACTTACTGAGAAACAAATGTTTAAAACTAGGATTATTATTTAGAGTTACGTTTAGTGATTTTCGAGTGATAAATTATTTAACAGACAGAAACATGTATTTTATGATTTGTAGACATTCATCTTGTTAAAAGTTGAATTAGGTCTAATTTATACTTGAATTGTAATCGAACATTTTTGCACAATGGCGATTTAATTTTTAACTTACAACTTAAACTATAACGCATAAATCAAATAATTGTAAGTCTATATAAGCTTAATCGAAGCTGAAGTCGGATGCAGCCGGCTTTATTTTATTATCCGGCAACATAGTGAGCGTACTTCATAAAATTGTCGGTAGCGGCATTCAATATGGCCTTAAAATGCGGCGTGCGGCGTGCAACAAAGCGATATGACTCGAACCGTTTTTTCTATTGCTGTACTTTGGGCCCTCAAAAGCGCGAATAACGTTAAACGTAGCGATTTTGTTCAAATTCTTTACTATGTAATACCTGTTTGAGGTTACTTTTTGTTAAAAATGTAGAGGGAAGTTTTAAGTTTCAATGAAGTTGTAATTTTGATTTCTAAACTGTGAACTTTAGCGTTTTAGCTGTCCTACTATGTATGTCACTAGTGAATGATTATAGGTAACGAAACCATTTATCATCAATGAATACTGTTTAAACTAATAATTCTATTACATATTTTGTTTTTGAAGTGAAAACTTCTTTAGCATAGTTGTGATTTGAAAGTTGATGAAACGAAAAAGCGACAGTACGTGTTTGTGCGCGCATGCGTAGTACAAAGCTTGGGAAATGGCATCACAACAACCGTGGTGTTTGATATTCGTGAATGTATTATACGTTTTTTGAAGGTTTCATTTCTACCACGTGTGAATTGCTCACATTGTTTTTTTTTTTTTTGGTGTAAATATGCTAAATTTTTGCACCAAACATCTCGGTATTGTGATGGTTTGGTAAAAATATTTGAGCGTTACTTTACTCGATGTGAAAACAAATTAGAAAAGATATCAAAGTGGTGCCCAAAGCATTTTGTCGTCGAACACCCGGTGGCCGCTACTGTTGCTCACTTATATTAGATTTATCGTCAGGTACACTGTTGTTGCTTTGCTATGCAATTATATAAAAAAAATATGCAAACAGTTGAGTCGTATAGAATCATAGGCAGCTATCTACAATTTAGCTACCTACAATCGCCCACAAAAAAAAAACGTTAATATTGGCTTATTTTTAAACATTGTGCTAATAAATTCATGTTGCTATATAAGTGAACTCTACCTGTAGATTATAATACAGTTTATACATCAATCATGACTGTTATATTTAAAAAAGTATACATATCCACTTTTAAATCCATCCGACTCAGTTATGTGTGCATGATGATAGTCACCGATTGAGTAAACTTACATACTAAATATACCATAAGACCCTAAACGAGTAAGGAGACTATGAAATTACAACGACAGAAGTTTTACTTGTTCTGCCGTTAATTATACCACGTCTCAAATTAAATAAGAAATATGATTTTATTTCTATTCGTTAACTTCTGTTATTATAGTTTCTTTAACTGTAAAATAAATAATAAACAAATGCCCATTCTTCTGTCCAATCTAGCAGGAATATAGCGTGATAAATAAAAAAGTTGATTTGCCTATGGAAGATTTATTTTACTAAAATGGTGTAACTGTTAATATTGAATTAATAAAATCGCTTGTTCCGTTGCCGCCTCAATAAAAACCGAGTTAAACAATATAAACAACAATGTCCGATATGGTCTACAGTGTACCAGATATAAAGTTTTACTAGAAATGTACGTCGAAATAAAGCGTTTCATACCGACTATTGTAATGTTGTATTTAAGACTCGATCATGACAAACGGGGATATATTTTTTCTACTGGTTTCTGCCAATTTATTCAAGTAATTTTGTGTCTAAAAGTAGGATTAAAATTTAAGAGTCTAATATAGGTTATGAAATTCTCTCAAAGGTCGCTCTGTATCTGATATTCAGCTTTCCAGATCCAGTCACTTGTAGCCGTCTTTCACAAGTCGTCGTTCCATCTAGTTCAAGGGCGTGGGTATGTATTTTATACACGAACCACGAGAGTTTTCTTTTCTTCGATAGTTGCAACGGCTCATGTCTAATTTAGTATGCTATATTTTTGAGCTCTATCTGTTTATTACTATGATTCCCTAAATTAAACTTTTTGTTATGTATATTATCCCTTTTTTTTTTTTTTTTGACGGGGGGAAATGCATTTACGCACTACCCTTACCCATTGCATTAGTGAGACAGAAGTCCCCCAATGTAATGGATAAGGGGCACGGAGGGACGTCTCCGTGCCAGTGTGGGACTCACCCGGGCGAGAAGTCGCCCGAAATACCCACTAAAACCCCCCGGGGCTGTCCGCCGCATTTGGGATGGGGGCGACACGGGGTGGCTTTTGCAGTCACCGCGTCGCCCCCTGCGGCGAACCCACCGGGATGTATATTATCCCTAACAGAAACTTTGAAAAATATGACAATCAAACAATATGTAAAGTTAAGAAAAAAGTTAAATTTTTTGAAATAAAACTTTTTTTAGCACGATAGAGTGAAAAAAGATACAACGGAAGTTACGTTAATTATGGATTTCAGTTAATTGATTACGTATACATAAATCGTTACGTTAAATTGTTAAAAGTTGATGGGAAAGTGAAAGTTCACCTCAATCATGTATAAAGTGACCTTTCTTATGCTGTTTTTAGTCTGATATATGTAGACTAATTGACTTTATGATATCAAACGCTAGATAACTTTAGGTTGCTTTAGCGAACTATTACAATATTTGCTTGTATGCTGCCTATGATTAAAGTTTAGTGTGCGCTCAAATAAATTATCACATCTAGATATCAATTAAGCTTTAATTCTAAGAAACTGCTTCAGCTATGCCGGTGACAGTGTTGCGCCACAAAGTCGATTTCGTAGTAAAATACATTCCTCCGCTTAAGTTTAAGTTATGATGAATTACAGGTATTTGTTGTGTAAATTCCCTATCACGTTTTTATTTCTATGAATATTTGTATATTCTTTTAACGTTGGAGATTTGCTTATCAGACTGCAGCTACCAAAAGGACGAGTGGGGAAGGTGTTAGTTTGGTCTAAGTTTGACGGGAATTTTATTATTACTTAAACAAAATTTTAGAAATTTTTGATCCCCACCTTCCTCTTGCAATAGCAATAGTAAGCAAATCTCATATACGGCTATCACAATGATTGGGTAAAACATTGGCATTAAGTAAAGAAAAATAATAAGTAAATAATGCTTACGTAATCATCGTTCAGACGTCCCGTCTCCCGTGTTGTTACGTGATACTTAAACGACCCCTAAGAATTAGCATACACGCCCGCATTCTTTCAGGAACCAACCTAATCCTGTCCCAAACGAAAGTTAACTCAGAAATAGGTACTGGTGAGTGTTTGGACTTAGTGTTAGACTATTGCTAGTGTCATTCTCTACAGCTTCCTGAGATTCTGGCCAGACGATTATGGCAAATCTGTATTGTCAATAATTGCAAATCATCATGGAAAAGCTAGGAGTAAAAACAACTGAGACTGGTCAATCTCTTTAGCCCACTGCTGCTTCAGGACAACGCTAGACGTCATGCTTAACTAAATTAGAGTAACTGCGGTTGGAATGTCTCCGTGACTCAGCATACTCCCCGAAACTTGCTCCAACAGATTACCACTTTTTGGGCAATTTCTACCAAGTACAACATCTTCTCACAATTTTTATTGATTCTCACTTCCATCATTTTATTCAGCAATGGTAATAATAAACTGCGTGTAAAATTGATACATAATAATGCTATATACATCGACTGATTATTTATATATAATTTCATATATTTTTGAAGTAAAAATGTCGTGCGATTCTCGGTATTAGAAAAACTTACAGATTCGTGTTACCAATGCTATGAGACAGCAGCTGTCAATATGCTATAGAAATATTAAGTATAAGATGACTACTTTTGTGTTGCCACATCTAATATGTATTCCTATAAAAGCTTATTTTAAATGTGTTTAATTAATAATTAATTTATTTCAAATTCATACCAAATTTAATTTATTTTTATTTTAATAACTTGAAGCGTGTTAAAACACGTGTTCTTAAGACACGGAGCTAATTTAAAAAAAAACAGTTTTCAAACGTTTTCACTTCTGTTGGCGACCCCGTGGCTGCCTATTTTTTCCCCATTTTATTTGTTTCTATATGAAACGCTAATTTCATATAAATATATATCAAGATCTACACGTAATAGTCTAAATGTTTTCATGGAAAAGAAAGAAACTTGCCGTTGTTTATCCGGTTTGATACGCTAAACTTATCCAACGCAGCATTATTCAAATTTCAGGTGAATCTATTTTCCCTGGAACAGTAGCAACGAACGCACGAAAGGTAAATAAGCTAGCTTACGCTGAACGCTCTTTTATCTCCAAATATGATATAACAGTGTGACATGTTTAATTTTATAATTTATTAATGCCTGCTTATTCTTCAAAAAAATTTGAAATGAAAACTTATTTAGCGGCGTTGAGCGATTCCAGATAGGGGAACACTTATAGATTGTCGTTATGAATGCTATACCGTCAGCCATCAACATGATACAGTGCGTCAAGTATAAGATGGCGGTTAAGTACTAGCGCTCAGAGATAAATAATAAAATGTGTATTTGTGCAGCCTGGCGTGTGTTTTTATTGTGAATAAACAATATGGAAATGTATATAATTCCTGTTCAGACAAATATTGTCTGTTACATTTAGTTTATGTTAATACTTCAATTAACAAATTATGAAATTTAAATAATAAAAAAACATTTTTTCTAGAGTTTCGAGTATTAGTTAGTTTTGCTTAGTTTTTAATTTACAGGTATACCTGAATTTTATTAATTACTTAAAATATACCATTAATTGTTTTTACGTATTTCAATTGACTCCTCGTGTGATATTTAAAATGGTCTCCGTTATCGTTTTACTATAATTAGGAATGTTCGTTTATAACATTAGAAGAGTCGTGTCAAATAAGGATTTTAGGAGAATCAAAATAATTAGTTTTACTGATATATAAAAAACTTAAAAGATGAAAATTAATTAATGTGGTGATGAGATTTAAAGTAAATAAGTTTCAAGATGTAAAATCTAGCATCTGTGTAAATTTGGTTCCAACAACTATAAATAATATAATATCGATTTTTAAATGGTATAGATATGACAAAGTTTTATCACAATTTCACTAATTGCCCGGGTTTATATATTTAATGTCACAAATATATAATCATGTAAATCCTAGTAACATTTTACTAACTATATGATTGAATGAATGAATGAATTTGGAGTGAATGCAGAGATGACAACAAATAGAGAGGAATGAAAGAGGATGACAATGAAGACATAGATGATCATGATGATTGTTATATTATAAAACAAAAATTTAAAATATCTCTGTTAAAGGTTTATTTATTATGCCGCAACGTTAATATTGCATACGTATTACATTTAAAGTGAAAAATGAGATTAATATTATAGTCTTATAGACATTGGCTATGGGAATGGGAATGTTTCGTTGTTACATAATGTGATAATAAATACAGCGACGACAAAGTAATCCTCTGAAAAGTTTTAGACGAACATTCTAAAATGAGATAAAAAGAGAAATAAAAAAAAAACAATATTGTTTACACTTAGACTTGATATAATGATTACAATGATGAAATTTTCAAATTCAATAGTATATCTATATATAAATGGTCAATATGTAAACAAAACCTTCATGAAAATAACCCTTTTTAGAACACTAAAAACTTTTTTAATTAAGAGCAAAAACGACTTCAAAAGAATAAATAATTACTTAATTAATCTGATTCGTTAATTTTGAAGTCGGCGCCAGCTTATGGATAACAAAGTGGTGTAAATTTACGTCTTTAATATTATAGTCAGTTTTGATTAATTGTTTTTTAAAATCATCCTAGTCCTTTATTTAGCTTATGTGTAATTGTGATATAGTTTAGGCAGTTATTTCCATTTGTAAATGAGTACATTGGTTAACTCTAGTTGACACCGCCTCCAATATTAATGAAACAGATTAATAAAGTAATTATTTATTGCATTATTAGTGCATTTTTATTTTTGAACTTTTACTTTTGAAGTCGGTATTGTTTTTAATCAAAAAAAAAAACATTTTTTTTTGCTTTTATTAGTTTAAGTATGTGCTTTTAGGTATAAGCTATGAAGCCTACGTTATAGCTTTGGACACGAATATATGAAACACGTATAAGTGTCTATAATATTCGAGGGTTTTTCTCAATTTCCCTGAGTTCCATTGATTAGATCCTTTTTTGGTGGAAATGGGACCACCTCGGAAGTGTATTCCTTCAATTAAAAACAAATTTTGCAAAACGGCCCACAAATGACGGAGAAATCGGGTAAGAAACATACAAAAAAAAAAAACTTACAGACGACTTGATATCTTCCTCCTGCTTTTTGAAGTCGGTTAAAAAAGGGTTATTTTTATGAAGGTTTTGTGATGAACACCACACTTGTAACAATGTTACATGTGTAGTATGATGTGAAGAGATAATCCAAAATTAACGTTGTTGCCATACTGTGCCGTTTGTATGTAATGTCATCCTCGCTCTAGGCAAGACGATGTTCACCTCAATGCCGTAGTTTTAGGGATGCGGTTACATTGTCAGAGGGAACTTGTATACATGATTTGCGTGATTTTCCTAGTTTCCAGAAACATCTTGATACATAAACCGGTATGTTAATTTACAATGTATTTACTGGATACGTGTAGAGTTAGATAACTTTTTAAAGCCTACTTAATTTCTGAAATTGGTAAAACATTTGCATTCGACTGTACAATTTGACTTGATTATGATTGTTATGAATTAAACGTCTCTGGTTTTAATACAGACAGTAACTGAATAATCTCTTCAACCGAATACTAAAGTAGGCGAAACGCCAAGTCAATCTCCTGCTATTTAAATAAAACGAGCAATTTACATTTTAAACACAAAACATGAAATATGTCTTCTTTGTACAACTTGTATTATTTTTTAGTAATAATCCAAAATATCAGTTCATTTAATTTAATTACCTCAATTAGTTTAATATTTAATAGGTATAAAATATATTTAAAATGTAGGTAGGTATCAAGGAAATAGGAAAATATAGGAAAAACAAACAATAACAAACATAGGAAATACTTCATTTGCTTAAAAAATAACGTAAATCTCAATAAATTATAAACTCTTGAACCTAATTATTTATCTTAAAGTTATTCTATTTTTAATTGACTTCAAAAAGGAGGAAGAGACTTTTTTGTATGACTTTTTTTTTTACGCGATTTCTTCATCATTTGTGGATCGATTTGGAAAAAAAAAAAAAATTAATCAAAGTAGTACACTTCCGAGTAGATCCCATTTCCACCAAAAAAGGAACTCAATCAATGGAACTCAGGGAAATTGAGAAAAATCCTCGAATATTATAGACGCTTATGCGTGTTTCATATATTCGTTTCCAAAGCTATGAAGTAGGCTTAACAGCTATACCTAAAAGTATATACTACTAATCTAAAAAAAAAAAAAACAGAAAAATAACTTTTCTAATTAAAAACAAACGCGACTTCAAAAGAATAAACTATAAAATTACACTAGAAAGTTAATAAATCATTACTTTATTAATCTATTTCGTTAATTTTGGAGTCGGTGCCAGATAGAGTTAACCGATGCACTGATTTACAAATGGAAATAACTGCCTAAACTTTATCATAATTACATACAAGCTAAATAAAGGACTAGGATGTTTTTAAAGAACAATTATTCAAAACTGACTATAATATTAGTGACGTGTGTATATTTACACCACTTATCCGTAAGTGCACCGATTTCAAAATTAACGAAGTAGATTAATACAGTAATTATTTATTGACTTTTTAGTGCATTTTTAGAGTTTATACTTTTGAAGTCGGTTTTGTTTTTAATTTAAATAGTCTTTCAAAAAGAAATTGTTATATTTATTTTTCTTATTAATATAATTCTTCAATACAGGTATGTTAGATATCACTTTACTGGAATCAGAATTCTGTGTAACTAAATGACGGCAGTATAACCACTACGCTGACACAGGCAAAGACAAAACAGTTTACAATATGTTTCTCCTCTGTTTAAAAACAGATTTTTTATGTATATTGGCTTTTCCAACTCGTTTGGGCCGTGTCCATGAAGCTACGCAGATTCTTCTGGTCCAAAATACTACAGCATCTCTAGATGACAGCCTTCGACTATAAGTGTATTTTGCCAGTGATGACGGCACTGAAACTGACACAATGAGCTTCATAAGAAAGCTAAGTTACTAAAGATGCCATCGAAAGAACGATGTTCGGAATTTCATTGCGTGATCGAATAAGAAACGAGGAGATCCGCAGTAAAACCAAAATAACCGACAGTGCTCGAAGAATGGACAAACTAAAGAGGCTTGGTTACGATGAGGCCAATGAGTTCTCGAATAGCTACCACGTAGATACAGTGTAAGTAGCCCCCTAACAAGGTGAATCGATGACCAGATGGGGATGGCGTAAGTTTGATGGTCGTTTTGGAGATCTTTGGGGGAGGCTTAAGCTCAACAGCGGACGTCTTTCGGCTGAAGATGATATAGTTTTCGATATGCATTATTGTTATCAATAATTGGAAACATTTAGTTTTCTTTCCTTCTAATTCTAAATAATGAATATGATCGATTATCGTTTATTGGATGAACATAAGATAAATAAAATTTCTAGAAATTATCCGCCCTGAGAATAACAAAAACGAATCCTGGTAAGAGAATCACGATTTCAGTTAATAGCCAAATATATAATACGAGTATAATATAAAAACATTTACGTACCTAACCACACCAAATCAATGATATAATGATATCGTTCAGAAAATTTCTCTCACAGTAAAGAAGAACTCTTATACGATTTTCCGATGCAAATACGTCATTAGTGGTTCCAAGATACCTATTTGCGAACGGAGAATTTTAATGTATGCAAATTTACCGCTTTGATAAACGGTTTTTTAATTTTTTTTCTGTTTTATATTCTGTACTTATATATCTGTGTTTATATGAATTTTTTTTTAAATGATATCGATCTTTTTCTAATTATGTAGTTTATCTTTTCAAATTTTTGTGGTAGTTTTTTGAAGATTGTACAGATATTTACCAAAAAAAAAATTAAATTAGGAAAATATAAATTCTGGAAGGAATTTATTTCTTACTTATCATTGTTTAAAGAATAAGTTTAGCTATTGCTTGTAACTTGCATTACAGTTACCATTTTTTTTCTGTACAGCCTTTAACCAAAATCTTACCTAATGGAAAGTGACGATGTGTTTAAGAATAGTAAACGCACTAACCCTGAAGGTGACGACTCTCAAGAGATGCTTCTAGAACTCACCTATTGGTATTATTAGAAAATGCCCTAACAACTACGGTTTTATAGCAAAAAACTCAGGCTCTATATAGGGTTTCACTGCGTCTATCGACATGACATCTGGCTCTACTACTAAATGTGCCATCATCGCTTTCATATATTTCGACTAAGTGCTATCTCGATCAGAAACAGAATAATTTCTGATGAATGTAATAATAACCTTCCAAACGCTATTTATTTCTTTATAAAGTATACGTTTAAAAAATACATTTCTCCACATAGTATATCAAACGTTACACTCTCAACTTAAATAGATTCTTACGCTGCAGTTGACGTACCGCTCAAGCCAAAATTTAAGGAGTTTTAACGAGAGCACCCCGGGTAAACTTTATGCAATTAGCGCAAGCCGAGTCGACAAGAACACAGTAATAAAGTACCACCGCAGTTAGTTAATGATCGGTTCTTAATTACTACCATCCTCACTACATTATGTACGATTATCCTAATATAATAATAAAAAACCAAGCAGATTACCGATTAACCAGATAATAAATTCAGGAACCATGTCAAGCAATTATTAATTTCCAAAAGTTATTATAGAGTGGATCAGTATGTGAACGATGGTCTGGAAGTTACACTCTTCTCTGTGCATCTATTTAAAAAAAATCAATATTATAAGTAGTATAGTTCCATTAAAAAACTATATCGAGTTTCTTGCAGGCTCTTCTCGACGACTGGGTTGTTTTTCGAACCGGTGGAGAGAATTTTCACGTTCATAAGCGCCTTATCAGGGCTTAGTGCCTAGAGGAACTGAGGCTTAGGGCTGTGTTTTTTGAATTTTTAACTCTATCTTTTCTCTATTTAATTATAACTAGATCTTAACTTGTCCGTTTTATGTACTTTTTAAATTCATTACTGTATTTTTTGTTCAGTTTTTAGTATACGTTTTGTTATACTAATAAATAAAATTTAAGTGCTTATTTGTAATATCGAAATTAATGTTTTTTAAACAGGTAGACTATTAAAAAAAAGTTCGTGAAGAAGATTCATTTTTACTTACAACTCTGAGTTGCATTTTATTAATTCAGGAGCGATACGAAGTTCGCTGCCTGGGTTATTAGAAATGTGCCTCATCTAAATAAATAAAAATAATTGTTTTGCCCTTTATCCGTTCCTAATAATTCCGATAAGCTTTAAAGCTATTAAGATAATTCTTAAAAAGAAAGAAAATTACGAGCTATCCAAAGAAGATATGATGAATGATATGAAGTCTAATATGGTTAACCGAAAAAAATCAGAGGTTGAGACTTATGCTCACTAGGCGCCATTTTAATTACGTCACGAAACAACATAACAATGAGAAGTTTGACAGCGGAACTTCGCGTTTTGCCGCGCTCCTTTGTTTAACATTCGGTAAATTTCTACATTACCAGTTGGTCTCATTTATGCGTATTACCGTTAAGAATTATGATTCGACACTTTGATTATTATTATGTGTTATAAATATAATAATGTTGCAATAGATTTAAAAAGAGTTTTTTTTTTATAATAATTTGCTTCAGTAATTTATCATATAAAGTAACAAATAGGCACACATTAGACTATTGTAGACTAGTACTATAGAGGACCTATCCAGTGGGGTCCTCTTCATCTTCTATCGAGAGAGTCTTCATCTTATTTTGAGGGGTCATCTTCAGCTTCTAGATTCTAGTGATAGATCTTCTAGATCTAGATCTAGTGAATGATCGTCATTATTTTAATACTAGAAGTAAAAACAAGTTGGCCGTCCCACGCTTTAGGTTAAGTAAGTGTAATAAAAGCTTTATAGGTAATAGTATTCGGTTTTACAATAAGATCCCAAGTAACATTACCGATTTACCTGACAATAAGTTCAAGTATTATGTCAAGCAAGTTTTAATCTCAAAAGGTTATTACAGGGTGGATCATTACGTGAACGATAGTGATGTCTGGAATTAACCCACATCTCTGTGCTTCCACTAAAAACTACGATTTGTATAGTTTTTTATATGAGAAAAAAAAAATGATATATATTATATTTATGAAAAAAAAGAACCAGATCGAGTTTCTCGCCTGCGCTCTTCTCGACTGGGTTGTTTTCCGAACCGGTGGTAGTGTTTTAGACGTTCATAAGCGCCTTCTTAGGGCCTAAATTGAATAAATAAATTCTGATTTGATTTTGATTTTGCTTCTTTCGAGGCTCCTTTTCCCTTCGTAATCTAAATAATAGAAAAAAAAACATCACCAATTTTGTGTTCATTAATTAGTTGGCGTATAACTCGAGAACCATTGAATTGATATAAAATAATTCTATTTTTAAACATAGACGCTTTTATAATCTGAACATATTATTAAGATGAAGTGAGAAAAAAAAATGCCACCAGGCACACTGGCAATGTTTGAACTAAACATTTAAAATATAAATATTACAGTAGTGAATAGTTTTAAGTAAATAGCAAAATAATATTATAGTTCAAAATATTATTTGAAACGCAATCGATATAATATTAACATAACATTAATAACTTTATGTGTATTTAATGTAACTTATTCATTAAGTAACTGCCTCGGTGGCGCAGTTGTATTACGGTGCGATTGCCATTCCGAGGTCTCGGGTTCGGTCGCGTCAAGTGGTATTGGGTTATTCTACTCAATACCATCCCGGAGTTTGGAATTTGTGCCCGATATGGCGACAGGCTCGCCCCCTGTCACATCTGGGACGGAACTAAGCTCGGCGAAATGTGGGTGGTGTATAGTCCGATACTTCACCTCTGCCTAACCCTTCGAGGATAACAGGCGCGAGCTTATGTTATGATATGTTATTCATTATGGTGACTCTGGTTTTTACATTTAATGTCATGATTTTTTACGTAAAGTATCACATCAAAATACATCAACGAGAGTGACCCTCTTAAGCAGAAGACTAGAGGCGGAATTGTTTCGTGTAGAAAATTAACGAACACTCAGAATTTTGATGAGTTCATATATTCAGAATGTTATTTTTGCAATTAGAATAATATATAGATAGATATTCACATAATTAGTATGCTGGTGTTTTAATTGCCTAAGCTACAACCGGCAACGCAGTTGATTTAAGAATTAGCTCTTGTTATAGTATTTGGCTGTCTATTACTTTATTTTTCTATCAATTTTCATACTAATAAATAAATTTATGCTACTTTCAAGCTATTCCTCGGTATAAAAATTAGGGATTCAATCAAAATCAAAATCAAAATTTATTTATTCAATTTAGGCCCTAAGAAGGCGCTTATGAACGTCTAAAACACTACCACCGGCTCGGAAAACAGCCCAGTCGAGAAGAGCGCAGGCAAGAAACTCGATCTGGTTCTTTTTTTTATAACTATAATATATATCATTTTTTTTGTGACATAACTATACAAATCGTAGTCTTAATAATGTTAGTGGAAGCACAGAGATGTGGGTTAATTCCAGACATCACTATCGTTCACGTAATGATCCTCCCTGTAATAACCTTTTGAGATTAAAACTTGCTTGACATAATACTTGAACTTATTGTCAGGTAAATCGATAATGTTACTTGGGATCTTATTGTAAAACCGAATACTATTACCTATAAAGCTTTTATTACACTTACTTAACCTAAAGCGTGGGACGGCCAACTTGTCTTTACTTCTAATATTAAAATTATGACGATCATTCACTAGATCTCACAATCAAAGCAATATTCTAAGGATTTTTTTAATATCCAGCTGGTTAGTTAACCACCCTTAAGTTTGAAAATCTGACGCAAAACACTTAAAAATCTATTTATGGACCATTACTTAATATAAGGAATGACATTTTAACCGTCTTGTTAACATCAAGTGATATTGTGGTCAAGCATAGACATTTCTTCACATCCTTTGGACATATAGTCATCGTCGATAGTACATCGTCTTATTAGTGTAAAAATGGATAACTCCGATCCAGTATTGCATAGATACGTATTTGCAATTAATAATATTATTTTTTTTTATATTGTAAATTGACGAATTTACTAATCTTTAAATAATAGTAAGTACTATAACGCAAAACAACAAAACATTGTAATTACACTTGCTATTTACTTCACAGATAAAAAAATACGGATGAATACAACCAGAAATTGTATTGGGTGACCTCTTTACGGACGCTGCATAACCTAAGATGCAATTAGATAACATTGACATGCTCTGACAGGCGAGCATGTATGTAAGCGCTCATGAAAGTAGAGGAAGCGAAAGAGATGTGTCATGATCGTATCAAGTGGAAGGACGTAGTCTCTGCCTACCCCCACGGGAGAAAGGCGTGATACTATGCGTGTGTATATATGTATGACATGCCCTTAATCTCCAATATTCTCAACACAAGAACGACAAATTAGAACGTTCGGTACAGAGTCGATTGAGAGGTACGATGTCGAATTTATTCCATGATTTATTTCCGTAACTTATAAATGCCGCAGGGTAAAAGTTATTAACCGCTAAATTAAAAGTTCGGAATTTAATTATGTATGGTGATTGAAACTTGAATATTCAAAGGGCACGAGAGTATCCTAGGAATCTGCTATCGTCGTATTTTAGTTTTCTAAAAAGGTACAAGAACCATTGCTTATTAAGGAATGATGTGAAAGATAAAATGATTACTTTTAGCCCATAATTTTTAATCTTTATAGCTGATAGACTATTAAGAATTAAGGTGGCTATTGGTGCATTTGATTCCCTTTACCATTTCTTTAACTATATGATCAGATACAACCAAAATAAAATAAAGGCGTTTTGTTAATATTATCGAGTCTAAAACGCACACTTAATTGGTTAATTTCTCGACGTTTCGGCCTGGTTACACATATCACGAGACGACTTAGGTTTAAACTTGATAATTTAAGAAAAATTTGAGTACGAAACGCGAAAGTTTAAAAAGCACTTTATTAATGTGACTTGTAACATTTCTTGATATATGTAATATATGTTTCTACATTCGTATATCAGTCAAGTTATAGAATATTAAAGAAAGCTTACAGACTAACAGCTGAGTGATAAATAAAATCTCGATTATGTGTTTGATCCAGACTGGTCCCTCGCGATCCCTTCTTTATCACGTCATGAATTCTTATTAGCAGATATTAATGTTCGTATTATGTTTGAAATATCGACAGCGGTGTTGGAGATCAGTGTTATTCATATTCTTATTACTATCCACTGAAGCTTTATTAAATAGACCTCTCAAATAGTAGACAATTTTTTTAAACAAATGAAGCTTTGTCAAAAATAATAAAATTAAAATTTGTTAGTTCTATATAGCAGTGTATTAGTTAGTCTCTTAGTTATATTTTTATTGAAATATTAAATACTATCTGTGCCCACGGTTTTGGTCAATTGGAATTCAGACAATTTACATTACCAACTTTCATCCAATTCGTTTTAATAGTTGTTGCGAGATTGGCGAACGAATTAATAAAGTATTTTTCCTTAAATATCTTCAATGTACAAATTTTGTCTCTTTAGCCTTTTATTGTAAGTGTAGATTGGAAACGTGCATGCACGTATCTAAGTGTTTTTGATTACGCCGAAGTTAATATTTAATATTTGTCTGTGAACATACATTTAAGCCCCTTAATTTATCGTCGTTTATTATTTTTGTTTGAAAATTATGGTGAAAAAGTAATATAACACTGTGGTCTGTATAATGAAACCGAATCGAGTATTAACATTTTGATATGTTGAAGAGTATTAAAAAAAATTACTCGTGTTCACCATTATTAACTGTATTGTATCTTTAAAGATCCAATTAAGTATCGGTGGATATTATTTTCTGACTAAAATCAATTTTGTCACTTTTTTTAAACATATCACTACTCTCGAAATATGTCTTGACTAGATTACAGATGAGTGATATCAAAAAAAACCCCTATAAAATATAAAATGTAGACAGACAATCAGTCAGAGAGGCATTACCTTTTATAGTGTTTTAGGATATATTGTTTCATGTTCAGTATAGAAGGTAAAGAGTTAAGGCTTTTGTGACCGACTTTACCCTTGCACATAGTTAAAAAATCTGCTATAACGATACGTCAGAGCACTTTGAGTTCTTGGTTCACCGAGTGTATATCCAGGCCTACATGATAGAAATAGACTCATCTGTCAGAGTTCGTAATCATTCTTATACTGTAGTGACTTAAAATAGGACGAAAAGTGTCAGATTTTGCTGAGCTCCAATAAAATTATATAGGAATTTATAATCACCAGGAATTAATCTGTAATTCGTAAGGTGTCAGGTTGCTATATTCTAAGAAGATATCTGTTACGTCGAAAAAACATTGCGAATTAAATATACCAAGTTTTTCTCGCTGAGCATTAGTACCGATTTACACAAAGAGCTTCTTTATTATATTGAAAACATGAAATATATAATTAGTAAGTTTAGTAGACATTGTTTATAAATATTATATTAACCTAAGTTCGCTACAAAAAAATATTTTATGTTCGTGTTACAGTAATAAAAACATTACTATAACAAAACAAAAATAACATGTTTTCATTATTTTATAAAGACATTTTCCTGTACAAAAAATAACAATAGGATTTTCTCATAACAAGTCTTAGGAATACAAAATGGCGGATATGACAAAATGGCCGTCGCACAATACTATAGACAAAAGAATATAAAGGACGTGGCTCTTTTCGCGTCCGTTTAATGAGGGTTTCGGTCATTTTACGCTCATTTCGATGCAAATTCAAGGGTTTCACGATGTTTTTAGGACTATGCAAATACGACCGAAAGATTTTGATTAAAATTTACCAAAGAAACTAACCGTTGACTCGAGGTTTTGTCTGAATAAATTAGTTGACAACGTCACAAACAGATAAAAAACCTTTCAGATACAGAATTAGAGGTATAAACTATAGAGATATAGAAAAAGTATTACGAAGTATTATTTATAAATTTGTTATTTAAGTTATTTCTTTTTTATTATTATACAGTCTATCAAGTTTTTAAAAGTTAAATCAATCTCTATCTATCTATATAAAATTGTATTTCTGTTTGTCTGCATTTACCAAATACAATAGTAGAGATAAAAGGTTGTTTTAATACATGTTATACTCAGTGCAAGAAGGTACCTATTGAGTCGTTGATTCGTATTCATAATTGTTGTTTGTTGAAGAAGTTAAGTCATTACGACGTGTATAAGGCGTCCCTTGAGGTCGTCTCGTGATAACAATAGCTTTCAAGAAATCATTGTACAGTTGGATTGAGTCGTTTTGACAATAGCTTTTGATTAACCTTGATCTTGAGATATTAAATGGTAAAATATTAAAGATGATGCCATCGTTATCATGAGTTGATTGATGTCTTGCTTATTGATAACTAGTTGGGCTCGCAAAACGTTATAAAGCCACAGAAAAAAATACCAAATTTTCATTATAATCAGTAGAATAGTTCAGTATAGAGTACAAACCTACTCACATTGATTTTTAAACAAGAAGATAATGGAGAAGAATTTAGCCTATCGTGGATAAAAATAATAGATAGAATAATATCAATCAAATACAGAATAATTCTACATCGATCCAAGGGAAGATGCTTATTTCCTGGACCTATTAATTTGTTGATGATAAGTACCGTCTCTAGCCTGAGTGCTATTACTAACCCTGGCGCCCCTCATCCGTGATGTTCAGATCGTTTTGTGGGCTTACAGGACTTGGCTTGGGGGTGCACTACATCCATTGCACCCTAGGTCCGGACGGTAAAAATCGAGCATTTTTTCATTTTCAAAGGCTAATAGTTTCTATAATAACTAATTATGGAAAAAATCAAAACGTATGTGGATGGCGGTTGTGGACATGTATTATTTGGTATAGAAATATTTACTATAATTCTATCATTCAGGGAGGAAACAGGGGACTACGTTTGTAAGGAATAAATGCCGCTAGGATATCCTTTTAATTCTTTAAACATATTATAACATAGTAAGTGTGTAAGTTCGTACTCACCTAGGCAACCATGATTTTGTGTGTGGGGAATTTTTTGGTAAGTCATGACGTATAATTGGAACAGAGTATCGTTTTATGATTCAAAAGCATTTACAAAGGTAAATATCACAAGTAAAATATTTTCATTTTTCTATACTAAAAATAAGATTTATTTAAAAGGTTCTATTTTTTTTTTGTACTTCAAAGCAATGAATGTTTTAACGAAGGAGATTTACTTCGAAAACTTAACTAATGCTTTACAACGCTTTTAGAATTTAATGTCTGGAATAAAACGAATCGCCCTTGAAGAAAGATGTGCTAGAAATTGCTGTGTAATTTTCTACGTTTAGTAAGTACTTTTTTAAATGGTCCTAAAATGTTGGTATGAAAATGTTTTTATTGATTAGCTTTTTTTTATCTATTCTATAGGGTTAACGCTTTGATTTCGTATGATATTATGTGACGATGTGATACAAGATAGTTAATACTCTAAGTCTAAACATACTGGCTCTACAACATATCGTCTATAGTTGTTTGTTTTCTAACTTGAGGGAGGTAGTACCACGCCTAAAACTTTCATTAGGTTTCTTTACTTCATTTAAGGTCATTATAATTTTCGAATCTACGTCCTTCAACGTAGTGTCCGAACACATAACTACTGAACAACAATACTCGAACTCGAAGGTTTTGACACTTCGAGAAATGTCATACATACACACGCACACACACACATACTGATACTGATAATTAGTTTTTAAATAGTTATAAATTCATTTTTGGCTCTTTATTTTATTTATCGTTTTAGTTTATATGTATTTTTTATACGAGCTGTGAATTTTAATGTAAATAAATAAATGCAGTCAAATATATATTAAAAAAATGGAGGTAGTTTTGACGCACTATCACATCAAAACGACTGAACATATCGGGATGGGACTACTACCATTCGACGCGTATTTTTTTGGATTCCAACGACCCTTTTTTCTTTCAATTTACTCTTATGCATATTTTTCCGTTAATAAAAACAGAACACTCTCATTTTTCTTCATTCGTTTGTTTTTTTTATTTAGGTTGAGTATAAATTAAATTTTATATGCACAGAACATATCAAACGCGGGCGGCGCCGCGGGCACCAGCTCGTGAAATATATATTCCGACGGCATTTTAAGCGTTCAAGACTAATAATCATGGGGTATAAGATCCAGCAACCCCTTTTCACCCCGGATTTATATTAAATTCCTTAGTCCAAATTTGGCGAAACAATGCCCATGGGCGTACCTAACCGCGATTTTATTATAGCCAACCGTTCGCATAGTTTCCGTTCTTGTATGTATTAGCTGAGTTTATCGTGTGTTAGGATTCTCATTGTTACCATTAGAGGTAGATTCCGCTGTCTTTTACATTCATGTGATCCTGGTAATTTTCTTGTTAATAGTAGATATTTGTGTATATTCTACATAGGTGTTTAACTCTGGATGTACATTCCACTGTCTTTTATGTTTATATGATCCTGGTAATTTTCTTTTTAATAGTGTATACATCTATATATATAAGCAAAGTTTGTTTACTTTGTCCGAGATAAACTCGAAAACTACTGGACCGATCAGCATGAAACCACAACCATTCGACGTGCAATTAATCGTAGATGGTTATAGGCTATATATTTTTTGTTATTTGCCATGTTTTCTCAATTTGTTTGTTTATTAATTTATATGGTCCCATAAAACAAAAGACAAGCATTTATCCTTGTAATAAATAAAAGGAAAATAAAAACAAAATACTCTTACTTTTATTCATTCATTTGTTTTTTTTTAATTAGCTATAAATGAAACGTCATATGCACAGAACATATGAAACGCGGGCGGAGCCGCGAGCACCAGCTAGTATATCATATATATGATTATTTTTCTATAGGTTTGTATGTAACATAATATTAAAAATAAAGAGAGTTATAATTATTGAACACCTTTGCCCGCGGCTTCGTTAGCGCAAATTACACCTCACCTTTGACAACAACCTCAAAAGATGTTAACTAATGATATAGTCCAAAATGTAACCACCCTAAATCTAGAGGCACTGTTTCTCAAGTGATACTGTCGGTACACTTCTATTGATGTTAAAAATACTTTATTCAATTTAGGTCCTGATAAGAACGCCAAAATACTACTACCGGTTCGAAAAACAATCCAATTAACGAGAAGATCTGGCAAGAAACTCGGCATAATTTTTTTCATTTGTTTTTTTTAACTGCCAAAAACCTACAAATATAATTGTTGAAGTAGACAAGGTAATATTCTTCATTAGGTCCTATACCAATTGCCACGTAATAATATCATAACACGCCTTTATAATTTACGACCTCTTGCAATTTCGACTCTTAAAAGTTCAAATTAAGATCAAACCAAAAATACATGGATTTTTTTAATTGATTACTGACGCTGATCTGGAAATAGAGAAAAACAGATTGAGATCGCATATTGAAACCGTCCGATATACAGCTCTGAAATATCGTTATTGGTTTTGGTCGATCGTAGGAGTTATCGTGTTTGTACCAAATTTGGTCACAACAGATTAATAAGATGATTATTATCGGTCTGATTTTACTTTTTATCTTCTCAAATAATAAAGTAAAATTAGGTTACTGGAAGATAAAGTTATATAAAAAAGTTTAGGTAGGTACGCGATATTTGAGAAGCCAACAACAGTAAAAAGACTTTTAGGATGCTTAGGTACGCTTTAATAATTTATAAATGTGAAAGTATAAAGTAAATTCTAGTGATGGATCATTTATACAACTGAGGTTGTATCGTAGAGTAACCCTTATTTTCGCTACCCTCGTTTTCTTTACGACTATGGTATTAGACATAAAAAACGTGTTACTATTACTAAAGTTACACTTTTATTAAAATTTCAAGCCGTAGCGACTAAAGAAATTAATTTTAGCCAATTGACACTTTTTTCGTGTTTAATTTTTATTTATTCAATGTAAAAATATATTTAGTAGTAACATCTTGTTATAAGAAACGGTTATGACTTAATACTAGAAGAACTGGTTCGCAAGGGGTCGTCTATTAATCACGTTATGTTTTTAACAAACTATTATTATTATTATTATTCGAAAAAGGGGCTATGCAGGCTAAGACAGTCCTGTGTCACTGCGACCTAAATAGATCTATTGTGATCGCCCCCATATTTCTAAAGCTCACTGCCTAGACCTACAACTTGGATATACTGTAGGAATTTTTTTGGCAGAGAGCGTCTGTACCTCCTACGGGAACAACACAGGTTTACCCAGAACTCGGTTGCGTATGGTTATTAGTGGGTCACAATCACACAAGATATGCTTTGGTGTTTCATCTGCAATTCCACAGGATCTGCACTCTCCTCTCTTGTGTTCTAGGCACCCATGTTGTGCATATGCTTGCCCAAACAGCAGTGCCCAGTTACTGCTCTTTTTGACAAACTAAGAAATGTTTTAAATAAATTAAGAAAAACAAGAAATAGCAATAAAGGTTAAATAATATTAATAAGCCAGTCCTCGTGGTCTGAAGAAAATACTGACGCAACTAGCTTGGATTATTTATAGGCGCTGGGATTCTATCCCGAAGTGGTGTTTGGGCATACATACTACTTTCAAAATTAGCTATAACTAATAGTGGGATTTCAACTTATTTAAGTATTAAATTAGATGTGTGCTTACAGTACAGGAAAATTAATTTTCCGAATGCAATTATTACCAGGTTGCCTGTACTTTTAATTAAATAACTTCTGGAAGCTAACAAAAACAAATGACGCAGGTAAAATTAATATAATTTGTAATGCACGAACCGCTTCCGGAACGACTTCCTCAGTTATTCTATGTTTTATATGGCTGCCATACGCACTGTTTATATGTTGTTTTGATATAATGCCTTAAGTGGATTAAACTGTCCACGGCGAGGTAAACATTGCTAAATATTTAAGGATAGAAATTTTTTTTGTTTGTTTTATACAAAGATTTATTAATTATATTTTTAATTATACCACGTGTTATCGTTATATTGTGTTGGGATATTACTATATTTTCATGTGGTTTCATATTTAAGTAAATACTTTTTAATTAATTCTTTATTATTATAATTTCTGATCGACAATAATAATAGAATGCTTTTCAACCTAAAACATTATATCAATATAATATAACAAACTATTTCGAAAACAAACAATAGTGGTTTTGATAAAGAAATTAAAAAAAATCTAGACTCTTAAACACATATTATGTGTAACTCATTATGTGGCTTTATTATGTACACATTTGTTTGTATGTATTTTTACATTTGAAGTGATTTTTTTTGTAAATAAATAATTAAATAAGTAATGCAGTTGAAACAGCCGGTAGAGGCTAGTATGCCATATTAGATATATTTCCATAATACCCGTATCTACTTTTTTCAACAAAATAAGCCAAACATTGAGCAAAGTAAATTCGTAGGTGGCAAGGTAGGACACGCAAATAGGCGAAAAGCAAAAAGTAAAAAAAAAATACATTTTTAAAACTTTTCTAATATTAACGTTTTAACAAAAGTGTCTTTTATGCGAGAAAGCTTTTACATAAAGCACATAACTGAGAGATACTAAGGATGTGCTAATTTCAGGCCTTTCAGGTTCCATTATGTTATTTCATGGAATTCTGAAGCTTACGCAAGCCACTCACGTTTGCCGGTACCTTTGCCTTTCGTAACTAGGTCCGTTTCGTTAGATTTTCATTTGGTAAAAGTTTTAACATTTAATTAATAAAGGTTTAGGGTTTTAGGCGGGATCTCAATATGCCATGCAGCAATTATTGTCATGAATCCAATAGCTTGAGTATTTATCATATATTGTGTGGTTTTGGTGGCATTTTATATGATATAATTTGGTTATTGTGCACAGGTGAAATGTTTATTCCGGCGTATTCATAATTTCTTTTATATACAGTAATACCCCGCTTTACGCGAGGGATACGTTCCGAAGAAAATCGCGTTAACTGAAATTCGCGTATATCGAGGCTTATGATTAAACATAGTCAAAATTTAATACAAAAAAATACAAATCATTTTAATCAATCACTTTAATTCTAAGAACACTTTATGCAATACATACTCTTATTTTTTACGGAAAAATACATCTATTGTCTTTACATTCTGTTTATACGCACTCTTTCGCGTAATGCGAGGCATTTGAGCGCGAAATTTGACATTCGCGTTATAGTGAAACCGCGCGTAACGGGGGTCGCGCTAAGCGGGGTATTACTGTATTACCTAATGTAAAAAATCTACGTTAAACCTACCCGGAGAATTTTTTAAAGATTAAAAGTATAATCATGTAGGTATAAGTCCACTAAAGTACCTACAAATAGAAAATAGATAAGACATTTTAATCCAACCGGCTAACATTTATAATTAATACTGGTTTAATATTAAAACACAAAAATTTGGTAAGTACAAATATTAGTTCATGGCATTCATATTTATTTCTAATCTATTGCATTTCGAATGCAGTCTACTAAAAAAGGAGAAAAATGACTTGATTTATAGCCTTAAAATTTGATTTTCTATATAGCTCTTCAGCTCTATTGTGTTGAAAGCTAGTTGACTTAAAGTAAGGTCGAATAGGCGATATCCGCAATTTTCGTCAAAAATCTCTTTACTTTTCCGTAAAACGTATGGCACATTTTTTTGTAATCATTTACCGAGTGAGTTTTTAACGAACTGGGTAAGACCAAAACGCCTCGGTGTCATCAATCAGGATGGTCAGGGGCAAATCTCTGGTAGCCCCGCAGGGCTGATCCCGGCGAGACTTAAATATTACGTTTTCGGACGAAACCGCCGGGACCGAAATTACCGCCCGAACGGAATCCGTGTTGATATATGCGGTTTTAGTACATATTATACTGCCTGAACGGATTTAGGTTTTGATATTCTGGTCTCGGAGTGCCGAAGTGAATTAAACTATATATTAAAACTCCGGTTTTGCTTGGGGATTTGTAGGTAAATGATACAAATATGGACCCGGTAAAATATGTTCGCTTTAATTTTACAACTTATTATGCGGCAAAGGGTGAATCTATTCTCAGCCGTCATGTTCATGCTTATCTGTAAGCATAAAAACGAGACACTATGACTGCTCCTTCATCGGTTTTCATTCTCGCTAATACAATTATCTGGAATGTGTTTACTGTATAAGGCTTAGCGTTTTGACCACAATATCACCTTAAATTAAATGCAGATACACTAAGCCTAGAGTTATTGGCTCTCGAGTGATGCTTTCGGAACATACAGATATATGTATGTAAGTTCTTGAGGATAGATTTACAAACTTGTTTGGTTATAAATTGGTTACAAAATGTGGTTTCAATGGGTATGCAATTTTAAAATATGTTAGGCCGATTTATACCTACGTCTACCATAATGCGACTAAGCAAGCATTAATGTTAATGTTAATGTAATTAATGTTAATGTCAAGTAACAATTAAATAAAGAGATTAACATACGCATTAAGTATAATGTTGTATGATTGTTGTTATAATGACACACGTACACCAATAACCGTTGCCGCGTAGACGTCGAGTTTCGCGCGAACTTTTCTCTTTAAAACTTGAAAAGCCATGTTTTTAATTTCCGCACCACTGAGCAACGTGGCCGAGTACTTTTGAAATACTTTTCTAACACCCTCACACTACACACCGCTCGAACGGCTGTCAAGTGATTTATATACTAAACTAGCTGCATGCCCGTGGCTGCCCCACGTTTCATTTGAGCATTTTAATTGTTTTTTAATACGAATTAGGGTAATTATTCTCGTAAATTTCTATTACTACCTATTAAGATAAAGTAAAGAATAGACTCATAAATGCAAACACTTGCCCGTAAAACTGTGCGTTGAATATGATTTTATTCAATGTTTATGAGTTTTATTTTTTTACGCGGAACCCTAATTATTTTCGAAAACCGAAAGTTACCCGGTATAACTTCTACTATCTACCAAAAAAGTCCCGTCAAAATAGGTCCAGGCATCGGAGATTATCTGTAACAAACAGACAGACAAATTTTTTGAAAATTGTATTTTTGGTATAGGTATTATGTATACAACCATAATTATGTGTTTAGGAAAAAAAATTGACATTACAGACACTTTATTGACGACTTTATTGACATTACAGACACGATATATTTGAGAAAAAAAATACTTTACAAGGTTTTTGAATTGAAAAAAAAGTCTATTTAGGTATATTATAGTAAATAAATGTCAAAATATTTTCGTATTATGCTAAACATTTGTTTAAATTAAAAGTTTTATTTTTTCACAACCCGAGTACGTTGGTTAAACTTGACGGTAATGTGTCACATATGTACTTAGAGTACGAGTTCCCTCGTGTTCTATTAGTGTGGCCTGTATTAAACTTTCTAACATACATTACATTAAAAACCTTTTCCATTAAAACTCTACTCTATCTATAATTTTTAATTATATAGCTGTTACATAATATAGAGATGTAAATATCTATAATTTTCATTCTTAAATAGCGTAAAATGGAACTTAAATTATAGTCATTTTTTTTTTAGTTTTCTAGGGTTTATACGGTGTGGCAACATTGAATTAAGAGCAGTCATTTTTTTTTAATAATACGCGTGTGGTTTGTTGTGGAAAGGAGAGGAGAACATAAATGTATCGTCTTTCTCAGGACTCTAAAATAAACGATCATATTTTTACCCGCGATATTTTCTACTTTCAGTAAGTTTCGTTGTGGTTAGTAGTACTTATAAATCACTACTAAGTAACGATCTGTCTTGGACTGCAGATGGCGGATGAAACTTTTGACGCCACACCGCCGCTGAAAAGTTTCTCAAGAGGATATGCTAGCTGTATATATTCATTACGAACGTGTTACCCTGTTTCCTTCCATTATGGGAAATATTTTTTGTACCAAATAATATATATCCACTATTTGTACGTTTTGTTTTTTTTTCCGTAAATTAGTTATTGTAGAAACTAGGACCATTTGAAAATGAAAAAAAATCTCGACTTTTACCGTAATTTTCAGACGTTCGTCAAACAAATAAATTAAATAAAGTAAAACGTAGAGTCTTAGCCAAAGTCTTTCATATTCTATAACTGAAAAAAAAAAATCATTTCAGTTTTCGAGGAGGAAACAGGGTACTACGAAGTGATGTTTTCGTCTATTTTGCATAGATAAAATCATCCCGTGCAGCAGTTGCCCCTTTCGTGTTTTATAACTCTTCCTTTGGAGAGCAACGAGATAGCAATAGATTTTTTAAATACCTTATTTTTCAAATCTATCGCTGACCGTATGTCCTCTTAACGATTCTCACTCGAAACATATACCAAAGTGTATGAACGGCTGCGTCGTGTAGCAACAAATACGTTCGCTTACATGATCGAGGCCCTGAGTTTGAATTCTTTTGAGGTGGAAAATATTGAAATGCTATTTACATTGTATCCCAGGAAATGCAGCGTTCTCGAAGAAGACACTACACTCACTGCAGAAAAAAAAGCAGTAGCCACCCCACATTGATACTGCTTTAAGTTATCTGTAAAGGTAATAATAATTTCTTCCACAAAACAATCAGACCTTATCAGAGAATGTCATGCATATCTACCAGTAGTATTTAGAAATGACAGACCCTATAACAGATCCAGTTATTTTGAACTATGCTGATAAAAAGAGTCTATTTAGGCAAAACATAAAATCCTTAATAATGGACTTTCCTAATTTGCACGTTAATACCTACATTTCTAGTTAAATTTTATCAGAAATAGAACGATTTAAAAAAATAAACTCTATAGAACAACTCACCGTAAATAAAAATAAGGCAAAGGAATATAACCTAGCTAGCTAGTACTTACTTGGACCTTGGAAATCGTTTCAAAAGACGTCGCCACCGTGACAACTGTAGACGGATACATGACACTCCGTAGTTTTCAACACGCCAAAACATCGTATTTTATGCCCCCGAGCAAGACATGTTTAAACTGTCCACCATAAACGGATCCCACATACGTCGAGTTTACGTATCTGGAGTGTTAAAGTTTGAGGGGTCATCTTTATCCGGTGGCTAAGTAAAGCGTGTTACTGAAGACGTGTCTGGCCCGCAGCTGACAAACCTCGCATTGTTTCGAATGAAAACAAAAAGTAAGCGATCGTTTGTTGTCAGTTTATTCCAGTTTAAAAAGTTTACATTTCAAAGAAATTTCGGTTCTTTTTAATTGCAGTCAACGGAACCTGGAAATAAACGTTTATTAATCAATGGTTCGTATTTTGAAGCATGGAAATTTATTTAGTTTATAAAATTGTCTTAAAAATTATCTCAAAACAATAATTTTATTATAAGGCTAGCGAATTTACCCGGCTTCCACTGGTATATTATTTATTTTTTTTAAATATAGCCGATGTTACTAGAGTTTATTATTAATTAACCAAAAAATAGTTTTATCTCTTTATATAGAATACTAGCTGTGCCCACGGCTTCGCTCGTGTAGTATTCAGACAATTTGCAGCCTATATTCTCCCTCTGAATACAATCTATCTCATTACCAATATTGATTGAAATCTATTCAATGGTTTAGGTCTGACAAGGTAACAGATAGACAGACAGAGCTAGCTGGTGCAGTCGACTTTGTCTGTGTAGAAGTATTACTTAAGTGTCCTATTTTTTTCCTCCAAACTTTCATTAATATCCAATTAAATATAATAAAAAATCGTCTGTTCGTCTTGAACGTTTTCAAGTAAACCTTGCAACTCAGATCTAACGGCGACACAACAGCTGATCGATTCCTATCTTCTGATGGTCTTGCCTGATTTATACTTTTACGTATCAAAGATACGTATTAGATCAAAAGTATTCTGAATTTCCATCTCCGATTTTATGTAGTCAATACAAAAATGTCAACTCACTCTTAATAAATGATAAGTAACATTCTCAGATACGCTTATAGTATAAATAAAGAAAGCCAATTAATGTTCCCCTGAGATCTAAAAAAACACAATTTAATGTCTTTTCAAGGGTAATTACAATCTTTTTTAATTAGCAAATACAATCTAAAACACTTCTATAAAACTCAAAAGTACATCAGAGTTAATCGCACACTAGAATCTTTGTAAAAGTAGTCAACAAAAACAATTGGGTAATTAGCGAAGTTAAATGACACGTATTTCTACGAGTTTTTTTTGAATCGTCAGAAGAAATTACCACTGTTTCAACGAGTATTAGTAAATCCAAGAAAAAACTGATAATTACTCTCTTACAATGTTCATCTTAGATTTAAAAGGATAAGAAAAAAATAATAAATCATTATCATTTTTGTGGCAATTTGAGTTGAAATATAAAATACAAAATTCAGACAATTTTTTTCTTTATAAGATTGCAAAAACTAATTTACACGAGGCTGAAGAAATTTTTGTAGGTATTTCTGTGTAATCCTCATGAATTTCGAATTGGACTGAACATTCGAGAATTTTCCCACCAAAATTCTGTCCGTTACGCTACCCCGATATAAATTTGGACGCTTCCAATTTTTTCTCTTTCTGCCCTAGTTATTTATGCGACAATCTATTGTCGCGACTAGGTCGTGGGGTTGCTAGTCGATTAAAATATACTTAATTTAATAGCAAATACAAAACAAATGAAAATAATGAATCATTTGACTTATTTGTAGAAAAAACTTTTTTTTTATTATCTATATTTAATTTACGGACTTAGGTTCAACAAGAACATGCCAGTCCCATCGTAACCTAAACTTAAAACTAACAAACTATACCTTAATATTACTGGCAAACTTCCACAAAATTTTGGCTTGCAAGAAAAAAACTTAACATGTTTTTTTTTAAATTATTAAAATTATATTAAAAAAGAAACATATATTAAATATCCTGATGACTTCATTATCCATAATATAAATACGTAGGATTAAAAATCTTAATTATAAACATATTATTATAAATCTACATAAGAGTGAAAAACGTATTTTTATTCTGATTGTTTACAATCAAAAGATGAATTTCGTATATGCCTTAAAAAGTATAAAACTATAATCAAGATTTGTACATGCAAAAATTATAATATTTTGTATGTTGTTTTCTGTATTCCAATCTGGCACATACTAGTGTTTGGGAATACGGTTAGCGTTTCACCTATGTTTAAATTTGTTTTATTAGTTCACTTTAAAATATTCCCATACTTACATTTCTAAAAGTGCATTTTATTTATTATTATTCATACAAGCTTTTAGTTTTAATTCGCAGTGTTCAATAAATTAGATTTATTAAATGTTAAACAGTTAAAGGTAGGCGCTTAATCTTCATGGGAATAAGCTACGATTATGTAGATTTTGAATTAATTTATTTATTCGCTTTATACCTCAGTTTATTAAGTATTACGTCAAAATAATTAAAATATTGCCATTATCTTTGATAATATTGGAAGAATTTTTTTACAAGATCCAGTCAACTTTTTCGATTCAGTTGTGTTTTTAAACTTTAGGATTACTAATACTTTTCGTTTTTTTTTTTTTTTTTGTTTATGTATGGCAACACCGAAAGGGAGGGCATTTAGTTTTAAATTAACGATGGAATGCGAAGAATTACGAGTGCTGCTATAGAAAAGACAAAGCTACCCTTTCGTAATTGGTCGATGCTTTGGCTAAATCCGATAAAAGTTAGAGAATTAAGTCGATTCCAGGAGGGTGATTCATTTTATCTATGTCACAGGCTAAGAGTGATTGTATTCAGTTTTATAGGAATGTTTGTGGATTATTTTTAATAAGTAAGCGTACGGAAATGCGCAACAAAATTCTTTTAAGAATGAATATTGCATTTAAAAGTTTTTTTTACATTCGTTTTTCAAAGGATTTATCTATAGGTTGCAGGGGCTTAGATGCCTCCCGACGGGGCGAAACGGATCTTGTTTCCATCTCGAATCGTCCTGTTTAATGCGGTAAGATGGTAATTCGTGGAGTTTTTAGTGGGTATTGTGCGGCGATTGAAACTGTTGCGCCTTTCTGCGGGACAGTTTCGGCCCCCGTGTTAACCCCAGAGGCAGTGCGTAAATGCATTCTCTCTACGTTAAAAAAGGATGTATTTATGGTTAGTGTGGTAATTTTTAGAAAATCAGACTTTTATTTTTAAAAAAGTTAATTTTTAACGACTTCATATCAAAGAGTTCTATTGATATCATTACTATTATCATATACGTATTTTTAATTGTTAAGTAATTTGTATTCTACCTTTTTTTATGTACAGCTTCAATAAAATTAACATCATTGATAGCGACATTACCAAAGTAATATCGGTCGAACTATATATATTATATATGGATTTCCGAAAATCAACGCCTTCAAAAACCAAACATCAGTTATACCGAGTTTATGTAATAATTTAAATGATGTTTCCATACAATTTATCATTATTATTCCGGTAAAATAATTTCTGAAGTGTTTGCATCATAAATGAGATTTTATAACACCCCTGAAAAGAGCTTTAACGTTGTTTACCAAAGCGGTTTTATTCTCGAAAACTCTTTACATAAAATTATGAAGACAACAGAGGGTTCATTTTATTAGTATTTGTATTTTTTTTTCATTCCGATCCGTAGTGTAACATTCAGCACTGCTTTTAAATTGAAGATCTGTTGTCAATAATTGATTGTGTATTATGGTGGCCATTTTTAAATTCGGGTTCATTTATGCTTAGCGTAATAATGTTGATTGAGATTCTGTAAAGTAACTCAAACAACTCTCAGCTCTCTAGTATACTGCCCTTATTAATAAGTTACTCAGCTAGTCAGTTCCAGACATTCTCAAAGATAAAAAGCGATCGGATGAATCGTAAACAATATATAGGCTTACGATCCGCTCTTTACAAAATGGCTGCCTACCTCAAGGTAGAACCGTGTCCTTTGCAGTCCCACTCCAGTGCGTCGATGGTCCGACATTATTATTATTGGAATATAATTCATGTAAAATAACCTGCTTTTTAAAGTACTTTACGTTTCGAATGATTACTTTATTTACCTCATAAAGTCTTGGTGAAGACAGATCAACGGTGTTAGTAATTAGTAAAATATAATTCAGAAGTAAAATCAATCATTTTTGAATCTCCATCAAGGACAAAGTTTGCGTTTTCTTGACAGTGACGTTTCTAAAGTATTTTTGTAGAAATTAAATTAGTTTACTTAAACCCCTTGAGTACTAACGTGGCGTTTACGCCAGCTTTCCATTGTTTTTCTATTGTCTCATTTTTATGGGTAATCGACATATTAAACCATATTAAATAAGTGATTAAATTAATTTCAGTACAATGTATGACTGAAAATTATATGTAAATGCGTAAATAATGTTATTGTATAGTACATTTGAAAACGTTATCTTCGTCGGCTTAAAGATCTGAGTTACTCGACAAATCGCGCCTAAAGGAGTTTTATTTCTTACATATACATAGTTAATAATAATGAAATAGGTTACAATTTAAATTACGAACAAACCCGGCATTCGAATATTCTCAAATATTTAATTTAACTACAGAGGTACATTAATAATTCAACAGCGAAAAACAATATTTATTTTAACCGGGCGTCGTCCTTTGACCACGTTTTCTCTCAACCGTTGGATAATCCCGCATAATAATTATTTGTATTATGATTCTATTTCAAATTTAGAACTCAACTTTCTGTGTGTAATATTTTTCTGTGTCCACAATTATCGTATATTTTTCACGGGACACTTGTCCAAAATCCCACAATGAGAGTGGGTCTTTATCGAAAGAAGGTCACAGCGTTTGCGATAATATCCAACGAAATTTAATATTAACTTCAATCTTACGAGTATAAAAATAAGGCAGGCTTTTGTTTGCATAAATATGAAAGAAGTTGTCTTAACAGATCTAAATAGGAAATAACAAATTTCAAGTAATGACACACATATACCTATATATAAGTCACGAATATTTCTAAAGCTTAATGTGTCGAGTACCCATAAAAATAAGACAATAGGAAAACAATGGAAAGCTGGCGTAAACGCCAGGTAAGTGCTCAAGGGGTTAAGAGGAACACTGACTAAATCGTCATTATACCTGTCGTATCGTATGCATATAATTGTTGAAAAATTAAAGAGATAAACAAAAGAAAAGTGCATGTAGCAGAGATATGAATGTCACGGTGAACGTGTGGTATAATTACAATGGATAGGATTAGAAAGCACTTTAAAAAAAAAGTCTAAATCAGTGACAAAGAAGTTAAGGAACAACAAGTTAGTGTTGTACACATGCCATGAGGAGAGACGAAAGTCATGTAGCTAGAAAATTGTTAAGGGTGAAAGTAGATGAATACAGAGAAGACTGGATAAATCATTATTGAGGGATGATAATTATTAAGGTTGAGATAGCAATAGACACGAGTACTTTAGGATCGTAAGAGTTCCAGCAACTATACCCTCTAATGAAAAGGTATCATCAATCCAATCTATAATAATAATTATAATTGAAGTGTCTGTTTTTTTTTTACTAAATACACATGAAGGTACGATACCTGTACCAAAAATGCAATTTTTAAATCTTTTGTCTATCTGTCTGTTTGTTTCGAATAACCTCGGGAACGGCTGGGCCGATTTGGACGGGACTTTTTTGTTAGTTAGTTTTAATTTTTTTTGTTTGTTAAAAAAAATTTAAAACTATATTACGCAGTGAAAAATATATGAAATACAAGCGCAACCGCAGGTACACAGTTAGTTCGAAATATAAATTGAAACAGGTTCCATAGTTACACAGCTATATCTATATAAAAGAAAAATTGACTCTGCGAGGAATATTGTTAGAGACAAGTACTCGTAGAACCAATGTCCAGAAAGACGGTTCCATAATCTCACGATAAAAGTAAGAATCAGCAAACTTTTTTGGTTCTTGAAGTTATGGGTGACACCATGAAACCGTGACAACGAAGTCCCGCCACCGTGGTTCTGTTATGGAATGGAGAAGAGGGGATCAGCTCAAAGAGCTCTTCAGAACACTTGCCATGATACAAGCGGTAAAATACGCTTAGAGAGGCAATGCCGATACGCGATTGAAGCGGTTTTATGGAGTTTGGTGATACCTGTATCATTTATAATGTGGACAGCCCGCCTCTGCAACCTGTCTAAGGCATCGATGAGATATTTAGCGGATCCATCCCAGAGGTGCGAGCAGTATTCCATGCACGGCCGAACCTATGCCTTATACAGAAGGTACCGCTGGTCGGGCAGGAAAAACCGTCGCACTCTGTTTAGGATTCTGAGTCTCCGAGATTTTGTGGAGTAGACATGTTCGATGTGGTCCTTGAGGTTTAGGTCGCTCCGAATATCCATTGCCAAGATATTTAGGCTGTCAAGCATTGTAAGCTGGATGTACTGAAGAGTAGGGTTGGGTGAAAAGGGGTTGGCTTCAGTTCTTGAGGCATTTCTAGTGAACAATGTTAGATACATTTAAAAATGAATATATGCATACAACGATCAATAATATTTGTTAAAAGTGAAAACATACAAGCTATGTTATAACAATCGTTGCTTTATATTAGCGTATACAATTCTGCCGCTGCGACCTACCGTTATCCCGCACATAAACATTTTTATTTCATTTATTTAAGCGACAATGAGTAAATCATATTGGACCGTTATTGGACATTATTATTGCTTTGCCCGGTGTTATTAGGTACAAGCAGCGGTTACAATTTAAATTGTGTCAATTTCACAAAAGTACGTATTGATAGTTTTGATAATAACGTTCGGCAGGTGTTAAATATCAAGCTTTAATTATCGTCAGGTTTGGAATCGCGGGAAATAAGCCGGTTTAGCTGTCAGGGGTTCGGCAATAGATGTTTCACATTCAAAACTACTTTTACTACAATAACATACAACGTTAATCCGTCATTACCATTACGACCTCATTTTTTTCCGTGGGGAAATCAATTAACAGATCCCCTCCCAGAAACTGGGACACGGGGACACGGGGAATACCCACTAAAACTCTACGACAGCACAGCGCGTATTTGAGATTGAGTCTCGGGATCGCGGTGACATGCTCCGCTACCCTGCTTACGCGTTCGGGTTCTAGGACTCTCGTATCGGGGAAGACAGGTATTACCCCATGCCTCTTATTCGGAAGCAGCATTACATCGAGCTTCTCTTACGGGACTTCCTTATGCAGCGACAGACAACCCTGCATCTGTCGTCTGGAGGCTTATCAGGAAGAGCTATGTTGGAAAATGCCTCGAGTTCTTCTACCACGTCCGCCACCGATATTCCCACAGTTAACAGTAGGTGCCACGGTTGCTTCCTCCCTTACCCACCCTGTTTCTGCTTTCTTCATAAGAACGCGCTCGCAGAACCAGGTCACTACGCTCCATGCCCTCTCTTCACCGATCATAGGTCGAACCACATCCGGTAGAGAAAGGTTACTGCCCACTACAGTGACAACTTCAGCACCTCGGCCCACGCCGGCCACTTTGTAAACGTGTGTTACTCCATGTCCACTCCGCTAGTCATTACAATGAGGGCATTCTGGTATCGGTTTCTTTCTAGCAATCTGGTGTAGGTACTTTCCGAAAGACCCGTGACCGCTTAGTATCTGCACCAGTCGGAAGGTGAGCGTCCCGTAGTTTCTGTCCACCCACTCCATAAATATTATATGAAAAGCCTCTATTAAATTAATGCCGACGACGGCGGAGATAGTTTGGTGTACGAAGCTGTCTCCCCCATTCACGACCCAGTGAATTCCAGGATGGCCACTGGGGTAAAGCTGTTGAATGCAGGTCCGAACCCGCATCACCCCCCAAATCAAGCGGCGGTTGGAACACCGTGGGGTTTTATTGAGTAACAGTCTCACATAACCCTACTGTTCTCCCGGACCCGCAAATTAATTAAAGCGGTAAAGGTTACAAGTCAGTTACAGGTAATAAGTCAGAGAGAGAAAAAAAAGGTTGAAACGTGCTTTGGTTTTCTCAATTTCTAATGCTTACATTATGGCTGCTATTACCACAAACTGAGAGGTTAAAATGAAATTGTTTAGGTGAGTGTAATATTTTACTACCGTCATTTCTTATGTTTTTCAAATACGCACTAAACCATTTTTTTTTTATAATGTCTAATTTCTGACTTTTACAGCGACATACATTTAGATATAACGCGCAAAGGAATAAATACGACCGCCTTTGTTAGGTTATTGTTATTACTTTGTTTTATGATTTGCGGAACGTCGCGCCGCGTCGTGCCGGCCGTGACGCTATTGTGACGTTATTGTTCGATTAACCGATAATGATTATAAACGATTATTTTCATCCTTGACGATTATAGACGTGTTATTTCTTTTTATTTTTGAGAGAGAGTGAGTCGTTGTCTCTCCTTTAAGTTCGAATGTGTATTAATTAGACTAGAATGTGTATTAACCCACATCTCTGTGCTTCCAATAACATTATTAAAACTACGATTTGTATAGTTTTTATGTGACAAAAAAAATGATATATATATTATATTTATTAAAAAAAAAGAACCAGATCGAGTTTCTTGCCGGCTCTTCTCGACTGGGTTGTTTTCCGAACCGGTGGTAGTGCTTCAGACGTTCATAAGCGCCTTCTTAGGGCCTAAATTGAATAAATAAATTTTGATTTTGATTTTGATTTTTAGAACTAGACATATTATGCTAGAATGTGTATTACAAGTTTTGGGAGAAAAAAAAACAAAAATATTTCGTTTTAAAGCGGTAGTTTAGTTCGTTCATATTTTATCTGCAAGTAATAAACAAATAATCAATAGTTTGATTGAATTGTCTGAAATCATACGAAATTATTGTAAATAATATACCTTTTTTTTTCTATTTACTGATATCAGTAATTCAAGGATAGCAAATTATTCTAGACTCTAATGTTTTCTCGCAATGTATTCCGTTGTGGTGGGCGTGTTATGTGGTCTAGTATTTGAATACTAGAATATCTATAAGTTTTATATTTTATTCGAGGGCAAGATGAAAGGAAACACAATATTTGTTTGACGGTATAATGAGCTACTATTTAGAATGAGAAATGCGTAATGAATCGTGTAGTCGCAGCTACAGAGTATTTATAAATATTAGTAATTAATAATATTTATCAATCATGGACGACCATCGATGCGCCGGAGTTGACATATGATTGGTCGTCGCATGCAGCCATGTTAAAAGGGGCGTACATAAGTTCTTTGTTCGTTTAATGAGCCTTATCTTTCAAGGAGCGTTTAAGCTATCCTTGTTACTGAGGATAGTAGATCCACCAGTAACGCGACTTAGTGGATCCGCTACACCGTCAACTAATAATATAACTGATAGAATTATAGTTACAATATTATTAAAACTGTCATTGCCATACCACAGATTAGCGCTTTCTTCCGGCGTCCCTCTGCCACGATTAGGAGGCAACTTGTCTTTCGATTGTAATCAATTAAGAGTGACGAGATAGAGTGTACCTTTTTTTTAACGTGGTGCTCGTAAATCTGCTCGTTGAAAGTACAGGCATCTAACCCATCTCTCAATGGCGATGTATGTTGTGACAGGTTGTTTTTTTTTTATGAAATAGGTGACAAACGAGGCAGTGGATCACCTGATAGTAAGTGATCATCTCCGGCCATGGACATTCACAACGCCAGAGGAATCGCAGGTGCGTTGCCAGCCTTAAATAAAAACATCACGCAAACCCGACCGGCGTAACGTCAGGGTTTCAGGAGGCGCATATACATGCATTCTTCTGACACCCGAGATAGAGTGCACTTATCTTTTAAGATGTCAATTAGTCATAATAATATTAGTGTTACTCCAATTGTATATTAACACGATTTTTTGTCTAATCATCAGCGTTTAATAACATATAAATTTATATAACAACTTTTTAAAAACCCAAAACGTATATTAAAAAAAAGGATTTACTTTTCTTAATATCCCTACACATGGATCATATAAGTGGGTATCAATCACCTTGAGCTAAATTTACATTATTCCGCGAATCTTTGACAGACTCAAGCGGGATTCCCGGGGAATCGTTATTACGCCCCTGAACACAAATGTGCCGAGTAATGAATCCTTGAGTCGGGAATGCTGTCCGTTTGTCACAAAGTTTACGCTAGGAAAAACTTCGACCTCCTTCGGTCTTTGTCGCTTTATATGAAGACATTTGTTTGAAACGTTCTTCGTTAATATTGTTAGATTGTCCTTTTTGCTTTTACGATTCGGATAAATTGTTAAATTAAAACGTTCCTTATAGACGTCGGACGTAAATTAATAAAATGGTAAGAGAGAGACGGTACGGCATTTTTAAGCGACTTTTTTTTTTTAATTGGAGAAATTCTTCTAGGTTACCCATCCCTATTGAGCAACAAGGGGTGGGTTGTGTGTCGAACTTCTACCGACTAAAATGCGACTGTACTCTCAACCCTGTTCGGAGTTGGAGCAGGGCAGACGAAATAGTGCATCCGTTGTTTCACTCCTAATAGGGTCTAATCCCTCAGAGCGGAGCCCCGCCGCTGCCAGAGCTCAAACTCTGAGACACACGCGGGAACAGGTGCGAAGAGTACCTAGCCGCGTTGGATTCCTGGCCTACGTGGAATGCACCGGACTCACACTAATCCGACGCGTGCAGGTTACATTTTTAACCAACTAGGACAACAAATAATAAGTGTTTTGTGAAAAAGTCACCTTATTGATTACTTCGGAGCACAGAGTTTCTGGTTGAAAAAAATGTTGGTATTTTCATTAGATAAAAAAAAAAACACATACGAGAGTATTTCTGAATATTTCCCTTGTACAATACGGTTAAAAATAAGATAATTTTGAAGTATATTCATTTATTATATAGACTGTCAAAATTGTATAATTATGGTTTATTAAGTAATTTGTAATATTCGTAAACATAATCCAAAAATGTTTACTTTCAAATCAGTGAAACCACAGATATCAAAACAGTGTCACTAGCATAGTCCCTTTTTTGACGTTTGCCCCAACGGCAAAATCTTATAGGTTTGAGTATAAACCACATACGGTTTTCTGTCTTGAATAAACATTTAGAAGAGACACAATTGCCAAACCGGTGGAATTAAAAGTGTACGAAGGCCTAAGTCTGCTATTTTAAAAAAGTCCGTTTTGCCTCAAGATCTTTCAGTTGATGGTCCGCATACATTTGTAGAGTTTTTTCATAGAGTTGCGTCACTATAGACTCTGTTTTTTAAACTCTTTTCCGCTCAACAGAAGAAATATTATATAAATATCCGGTGAAATTACGCTTAATTACATCTCTGTAATGTAGAAATTGATTTCCAGGTTTGCTTTATTCATGAGTCAATATTTGAATAGTGTACGGATTTAGGTAGCCTATCTTTTACGAGGGGAATGCTTTTACTTACTAGCTGTCGAACCTACACAGGGAAAAACCCCAGGAAGGTTGGAACCGAGGGGAGTGTGAAAGTCACGCAAGTGTGAGAGCCTGTCACACGCCAGATTAGTGTAGGACTCACCAGCGAGAAGCGCCAGCACTACCCACTAAACCTCGCTGACCCTCCCACAAACTTGTGTGGGGCAATACGGGATGGCTATAGCATTCTACCGCGTTGCCCCGGGATTTAGGTAGCCTGGAGTCGCTCATGGCTACAGCGTTGATGGCTCGTTGGCAGGTATCCAATTCTAGAATAAGTCTTAACTTCTGGTCAAGGAAAAAATCTCGAGAAAAGCATAGCATGGTGGTAAAACAATTTCTAACAATGTCAGTATGGTAGCTACTACCCTCAAATTGGAAAACCTTTTGCGAAGAACCATTAGCTATGTTCCGGCAGCAACGCATGATACACATTACATAAGTACTTCATATCAGGTGAGATTTTGAAGCTATGATGGCGCAGCGGATAGTGTGGCCGGATCCCGCGTCAATCGACGCGGGTTCGATCCCCACCTATCCGACTCTAAAACCGGCCTAAGCTTTTGGTGAAGCAAAACATCGTGAGGTAACCATAGCATGGTAGTAGAGTATTTTCTAATGATGCCCGCCTGGGTAGCCACCACCCTCAATTTTGAAAACCTGTCGCCAAATATCAATAGGTGTTTTCCGGCAGCATCACTTGAGAACCAGTACCACTAGGCTTAGTGTGTTACCATCCTGGACCACATCGTCACTTAATATCAGGTGAGATTGTGGTTAAAGCACTGAGGCTATTCCTTGTAAAAAAAAAGATTGTCGTCAAAGCTAAAAATAACAATAACAATATTATATAAGTTGACTGTTAATAAAAATAGATTTTGTGCTACTCAGGTTGGTCCGCTGAAAAATCTTTGAGTTCGGTATATGAATCTACCATTTCACCTGTAGAAAAGCTATAAGTAGATTATAAAGTTCCCAATAAAGCTTGAATTAAGTGACTCTTAGATAATTGAACAATCATGTTCGTGACAAAACATTCCATCCTTTTCAGAAAGTACTACAAGAGACTAATAATATGGGATTTTTTAAAACCTGATTTAGAACTAACATCTGGATACATAAATTATGAATTTAATGTATTGCGTATTTAATGTCTAAATGAGATTTATTAAATTTTATTGACATAATATGCATCAAAGTGTGTAAAAAAACACGTGATAAATCTTTTAAAAAATTCGTGCGTGTTCACATCGAAATTTCATTCCACCGAACGGTTTAGTTCATACGTGCCAGATGCAAGCGAGTGAGTTGCATTCAAATGTGTCGACGCTTGCTACAAATACATCAATATGTATTGTGATTGATTGATTGACCAAGCGAAATAAAATACTTTTTGTTTCGCCTTACTCTACCTACTACTGTGCCTATTTATTATGTGATTTAATTTACGACCAATCGTTTAATAGTGTTTTGATTTATCAATTTGTAACAGATTCTTTTTTTTCATTTAAAAATTTAAATTCAAGTATTCTATAAACGTATTAATCAAAAATTGTTTTGTTATTTTATAGTACACATATTCTATAACGTATTGTTGCTGAGAATAGAAATTATTAGCTTGTTTTCAGTAGCTTGTTTTTAAAATAAAAAGGTTAATAATGTAGACAAGGGAACACTAAAACTAAATCATAGTGTTCCCTTGTTTACATTATTAATCTTTTTATATAAAAAAATATACGGTCGAATTGAGAAACCTCCTCCTTTTTTGAAGTCGGTTAATACTAAATCATTTCCTTTACAAAATTTCATCTTTCAATTTACAAAAAGAAACCGAAATTATTATTATGTGACTTTTTATTAAAAATTCTTCAAAAAAGACTTTCCAAATATATTATAAAAATTACTTAAAGGTGAGGCTTACTATAAGTTTATAAGTTTTATAAGTTTTTTATAAGTTTTTTGATTACAGTTTTATATTTACAAACGTTATAACGTCATAAGGGCCAAAACTAAAGCATAAACTAAACTTTTTTTTTTTTTTTTTATAATGGACAGCACAGTGACTGCACTCGACCTGATGGTAAGCACAGTGCAATCCAAAACAGCGATGACTGACACTGAACAGAGTTCCCTGCCAGTCACCGCTGTCATGCTGGCCTGCTTAAATACCTCTTCACGCCTCTTTTGAAGGACCCAATATCATATGAAGGAGGGAACACGCTGACAGGAAGACGGTTCCATAACCTCACAGTGCGACAAAAGTATGAGTCAGCAAACTTTTTGGTTCTTGAAGTTATGGGTGTCACCGTGAAACCGTGACACCGAAGTCCTGCCCGCGTGGTTCTGTTATGGAAAGGAGAGGAGGGGATCAGATCAAAGAGCTCTTCAGAACACTCGCCATGATACAAGCGGTAGAAAATGCTTAGAGAGGCTATGTCCCTGCGTAATTGAAGCGGTTCTATGGAATTGGTGATACCTGCATCATTTACTATGCGGACAGCACGCCTCTGCAACCTGTCTAAGGCATCGATAAGATATTTAGCGGATCCTCTAAACTCACTCTTTACAAAATAAAATTAATAACTTTCTTCCATTTTTATTTATAGAAATAACTAAATAATACAAGACTAATTCAGAGTAGGTACCTAATTATTACACATAATTATACAATAATATTATATGTAAAAACAATAAATAATGTATGAGAAGAGACGAAACGCATGTGACGAAGAAAGTTGAGAGATGGAGGGGAAGAGAACGCCCAAAAGGATGGAGTGTGTGAGGGAAGATGAAAAGGCAAAAGGGGGTGAATGAAGATATGGTGGCTTATAGAGATATTTTTTTTTATTATTATTGAAATTAAACTATCTGCAGACTCTGCGTCCGCACCTTTTTTATATTGGAGATTTAAATCGACTTGCGTCGGAAAAAATTGCCTATAATAGCAATTCAAGCAGCTATGCAGTTAGTAATCTTTCGCATATGTGAGCATATAGAGATATTTGGAACAAAAAGAAACCTTATAATAAATTGAGAGCAGGACGATGATGATGAATAACATTATCGAAGAGGGAGGTGGAGTAATAAATATCTACATTTCTGCTTATGTATTACTCGAGATGGCCCTAAATTTATTGTTTTTTTTTTATCTGTACAATTAACGAGGCTTCTATTCATTCTGGATGACTATGCCAGCCTGTTAGGAGAAGTTGATGGTATGTAACATATCCAGTTATTGTTTACTTTATGTGCACCAAAAAACATATATATATATATATAGAATTCTGGCAGCCTGTGACATTTTCCTAAAATTATATTTATCTCCCCCATCCTCTTCTATGAATCCAGTAGCATTCTATGACGCATTTCTTCAGTTTTGACACATTCCCACAGTAAATGATGTAAAACGTCTGCAATTTAACAGAAGTCACACAAAGTTGAGGTTTTTTTTTTTTTTTTTCTTTATTATAAAGAAATAAATGTTTAATACGTGTCCTGACCGGATACGAAATGCTGCAACCACTTCCTTTCTAGAGAGCTTAGCATGATCAAACCAGGGTGGTTTGGTCACACTTTTCCTTCAAAAGTTCTGTACCACTTACCATTTTCTACTGAACTTCTATCAATACCCTCGATCCATATATTAGAACAAATATTTCTAGCTGCAGGTAAAAGTTCTGTAGAAAAAGGATTACAAAGAAGCTCCTTACCATTAACGACAGTACTAGTTGCTAGATTATTAGCTGTATCATTACTTACAATATCAATAAGTGACGGTATCTTATTCATCATCATCTCCCTACCCTTTTCCCATTTTTATTTGGGGTCGGCGCAACATGTCTTCCTCTTCCATTCCTCTCTATTTGTTGTCATCTCCGCATTCACTCCTTTTCTAAACATATCATCTTTCACACAGTCCATCCATCTTTTCTTTGGTCTTCCCCTTCCCATGTAACCGTCCACATTCATATCCAATACCTTTCTTACAACATTCTCTTTCTCCCTGCGCATCACATGTCCATACCAGACGGTATCTCATTGATCTTTAAAATTAACATTACGACACTGTAAATCATAAAATAGTTTCAAGGACTCGTACGCTTCTGGCATACCACTATTCGATAAGACAATAGAGCTAGATGTTCTAATGCACTTCTTGAATCGAAAAAATAACTATTTTGGATTCTGAACTATTTTTGTATATAATTTAAGGCCTCTTTAATATCTATTAATTCAGCCCTCATAATCCACATCTTTTTTATTTGTTTCGTGGAAAATGCGTTTACGTACGGGAGTATAATCTCACCGGACCGGTGTGAGGCGCCGGGAATACCCATTAAAACCCACGGTACCACCCGCCGCTTATGCCGGGATTGAGCAACATGATCCGCGTCGCCCCAGCATAATCTGCCATGCCGGGTCAGGCCCTCTCTATTTTCCGTCCAGGGGGGAGCTCGGCACAAAGCAACCCCCTTCTTCCTTACTTCTTTCCCGCCGACAGCCAAAAGATCCCGCCCCTCTTCTCCCATAATACACTCTCAGTTAGTTTAAACTGTTTCTTAATATTTTTTGAGGATTATCGTATTTGCGTGCGTGCGTGTGTGTGTGTGTGTATACATGAATGAAGCATCTACAACAGTAACAACCATTAATCAAAAACTGACATGCTGAAGTCAGTCACTATGTCGGGTATATGGTCACGTGTAGCTAGCTAGCTAAGTAGTGACCAACTATACCAAATTTGTGTTAGGTGCTTTCTTACTTCTGCCCAACCTTATTACTCTTCGAATAGGATTTTTCTCTCAAGGGATATTTACATTAACTAAGGGGTAGTGGGTACAATTATTATAGCTGAATCACTTAATTGATAAATTGTACCGTTGTGACTTGAGCTGGGATATCGATACGGACCGAACTCGACGTTAGTTTTGCTTTGAAAACATCTGATAAATATATTACTTACTTGCTATATCTCCTGGCTCCGTTCGCATTAATACAGTTTAGTGCCATTATTGTACGATAACATTTGTTTTCAAACGAAGGTGGCGTACAGGCATATGGTTCACCTGAAAACCATGTGACGCAACCTTAAAATTTTACTCTCGGAAAACAAAATCAAAAAACAAAATCAAAAAAAAACAATATTGAAGCCTTAGATTGATTATATAAGATGTCCCATGTCCTAGTGAATTATTCTGACCGAATATTAATAATAGAAAGATACATTTGAAAGGATTCTTTTAAACCTTTTAGCTCGCTACATTATTGTCCGTAATATTTACACTATATTACTAATATAGATTCTATTACAGTGTTTCAAATACCTAACACCTAAATACAGTGTATAAAAGAGTACTAATACCGCACACGCAATTCCATCATTTTGGAGGGAGACAAGCACTTAATTCTGTATTCAGCTGTGCGGTTCAATACTCAATGCTCCGGCTCACGTGTGTACGTGAAGGATTTGTAAACGGCGTGATTGCCGAGTGGCCCTTTGTGTCCCGTTTTCGGCAGGCGCGTGACGTTACGAAACCGACTAAGGCGCTTCGCTAACAAATCGATTTTTATGTGAAAAAAAAAACGCAATTAAGACAAGCTTAATATTTACTTTTAGTTAATTCCTCAAGCAAGGTGAACCTACGATCTGGTAAAGGTCCGCAAGACCGGTCGTTGTAGACCAGGAGACCTTCGTCCAGCAGTGAACGTCATTCGGTTGACTGAATGGATGGATGTAATTTTCGCTCATTTTACTTTACATACACGAAAAAGGGTTGAGTTTATACAATTTTTTTCCGTAATAAAGTGTATCTATATTCAAATTTGCAAAAACTACGGCCGAAATTTTAAAGAGTATATGACGCAGCGATAGTATGGTCGGTTATAGCATGGATGAACGTAGGTTCGAAATCATCTGTATTATTTTATAATTAGCCAGTGAATTCGGTAAAAGAAACTTAAGGAAACTATAGCGGATATCATTAGGATATTTTCTAATACTCGGTGTTTGAACATTTGTCCCAGCTACAGCCACAGCTCTCCCAGCAATACCAGTTCAGAGTTAGTACTTTAAGGCGTCCACTTCCAAGGTTAGTACTTCTACAATGTTTACCTTATATTTGGCCACGTTAGGCGAAGATTAGGTAGAAACACTGAAGCTATGAAAAATAAATTTGAGAGTTTTAATTAAGGAACAAATATAAATTAATACGAACATCATTATCCTAAGTAATTATATATTTTTTACGAATGGATAAATCGATTATAATTATTGAGTATCATCGGAGAGACACTCTTTGAATCCAGTTACATTAAATAGTTTTCAGTTAAATCAAACATTATATAAATGCACAAAATTTCATCAAAATTACCGTTTCCGAAAAATAACATTAGAATAAAGCTGATATAAATTTCGTTATTGACTAAAATTGTTTATAAATCAGAGAATGATTATATCTATAGAAAAAACGTTAAGTGTGTAATACACCCTTACAAGGTACAACATTTTCTTATTCAATGAATACCGTCCGGTTAATAATAAAAGTAAATGAGGGATGTTACAAGTAGGTAACTAGAAAACGCAGAGCTTTAAGAATCTACAGGGAATACAGAAAATGTTAGTTTCTCGTGAAGATAAAATTTCTATTACCTACATTTTATATTGAATTATATGAGAGAAGCAAATTTTTAAATTTTTCGTTTATATATTTTTTAATAGTATATTTACATAAATTTATGTACATAGATCGTATGGTGCCGGTCAAGAATAGTGCCCCCCCCCCATATTTTTCCGTCGGTATCATAAAAGTCGAATAAGGGTTAAAAACCAGAGAAAGGGCGGCAGCAACCTCTGAGTATCGGAAACACCTACTGCGATCGCCAAGCCACCTGCCAAGCGTGGCGATTAAGGCAATGCCCCCCTTATTAGGGACAGTGGACGTCTTATAGTTGTATGGATAGAAAGGATGGATGTACATATATTGTGCTTATCACTTTCAATATACATACAATTTATAAATACGAAAAAGCATTCTAAAAATAGATGCATATATATAGTAAATAAAGTTCTGCCTACGTCATTATTTTTAAATTCCTGAGATGGGTAATTTTCTCTAACTTAGCTTTAGCGCGGCAAAATTTTGTGAAATTTACGTTTCGGATTACAACCCAAACCGAGGCCTGTACCACTCTGGTACCCTTGCACAAGCTCCAGCCTGAGTGCTATGAGCGCTCCCCTCAAAAGTTTCGAGAAGCTGCTAGTGCCCTTCGGCCCAACAGCATTTAGTAAGTTAAAAACAACAGATTTTGTTTTTTATTTTATAACGGTTTTCAAAGAGACGAAGAAACCGTACCACTTCTACGGTAGGTGCTATATATTTTCATGTTATCCAGTATGAAAAAAAAAAAACGCATTTGCATGCAAATGCAAATGCTGCATGCTCGTTTTGATGATTACATTTAATAAATCTTCAAATAAATAGTATTAAAATATACGTATGGTTGTACACCATCGATTATTCATATAATAACATTGACATTCAGGAGAAATAATAATATGTCGGTTAAAGTTAAATTTATGTTTAACATTTGGTTAAGTTTCGTCAACAGATGAAACTCCTCATATTTGTCAATACAGAATAACGTTATATTATGTAGTACTGGACAATTACTGTTGTTTTTAACAAATAAAAAAAAACAGTCTCTTTGGCCTAGTTGCGTGCATTTCTTCTAAAACTGTTATGATACGTAGGTAGGTTGTTTTTCGAACTTACTATACTAAAGAAGAATTAAATAATTTGCAACTTGAATCACCTTTTGTATATACAGAATTCTTTTAATATTTTAACGCTCTAAAAGTTGGATTTGAAAACGCTTTTGGGGAAGACTTACACCGAAATGAGATTAAGCTGAATTTAAGTAGGTACATAATAAGGGTGGGTATACTTTTCGATTACTCTCTTTTCTCTTCTTTTGTGTTCTGGCGAAAAAGTTAATGATTCCTTAAAAGGTTTCATTGTGCGATATGATTGTGAGAGACTAATTGTATAAACTTTATCATCGGCTTATATAATTTTAATAAGAAAAATTCTATTATATCGTGAAACATCTGAAGTGAAATGTTTAGTTTCTCAAGGAAACTTTTCTTATAGTATCGGTTTACTGTTTTTTTATACCTCGGATCCTTTTTTATATTTGGTAGAATTAAAGTTTATATGGAGAAGAAGTGCAATTAGTTAATATTTTTTATTAACCCCTTGAGGACTTACCTGGAGTTTACGCCAGCTTTCCATTGTTTTCCTATTGTCTTATTTTTACGGGTACACTCGACACATTAATATTATATGCATTAGAAATGTATTACATTAATTAAAAAAAAGATATTTATCATTATCGTGGAAATGTAATTGGCAAGGATTGGAGAACCATATATTTAAAGCATTAAGATTTTCAAATTTCATTAAATACTTACAGCTAAACTTAATTATAACTAAACACTTTAATTAATTATGGTCGGATTTCGATCACAGGCGAGCACTAGTATCTGTAATTAAGTTTTAAATTAATATGTCTATTATCCATAAAAATGAGACAATAGGAAGACATTAGGAAAACAATGGAAAGCTGGCATAAACGCCAGGTTAGTGCTCAAAGGGTAAAATACTTCGTGGAAAACACGGCCGCTGCGAGCTTATTCCACATCCGGACAATTCGCGGGAGGAAACTTCTTTGGAGCCGCTCTATCCAGTACCATTTTGGCTCCAAGACGTGAGGGTGAGCTCCCTACTTATGGCGCGCCCTACGATTGTAGAAATTAGGTGTAGGCATTATGTAAAACAATTCATTAGATCACAACCCATTAACCCACATTTCTGTGCTTCCGCTAACACGTGTTAAGACTATGATTTGTATAGTTTTTGATATAAAAAAATGATATATAATATGATAAAAAAAGAACCAGATCGAGTTTCTTGGCAGCTCTTCTCGACTGGGTTGTTTTTCGAACCGGTGGTAGTTTTTTAGACGTTCACAAGCGCCTTATTAGGGCCTAAATGAAATAAAGATTTTTTGATTTGATTATACAATCGGTAGAAAATACATAAGGAAGCAAAGTCCCTCATAAGACTTAAAGGTTCTAAACCGCTTGCGAGATTCGGACCGTTAGATTCTCACAGCACGTCTTTAAACTAAGTAAAGTGCCTCGAGCTGATATCGAAGTACCGTTTCACTCACTCTACTCACCACACAAAACATTTTGGATTCCAGCTTGACCTTGTCTTCTAAATTACTACGGATTTTATTTACAATGGGTAGGTATTACTATTGTTACTCCCCCATCCTCGCTGGGCCATTGCACGACGAGGCCCGGTGGGTTCGCTGCAGGGGGCGACGCGGTGCTTGCGAAAGCCACCCCGTGTCGCCCCCATCTCAAATGCAGCGGACGGCCCCGGGGGGTTTTAGTGGGTATTTCCGGGCGACTCTCGCCCGGGTGAGTCCCACACTGGCACGGAGCTCGTCACTCCGTGCCCCCTTATCTATTGTATTTGGGGGACTCTGATCCCACAAATACAATAGATAAGGGTAGTGCGTAAATGCATTTCCCCCCGTCAAAAAAAAAAAAAAAACGTATTACTATTGTTGTTTTGTAGACACCTATACATATATTAACGTATTTAGATTTATAAATATAGTATTTGTTACCTGATGTACTGTCGCTAATCAATAGAGAACAAAATATTCTTGAATTTTGGCATACTTTATATTCAACATTATTAATAAATATGCCATGTGGTGCCAGCTAAGTATAGAACCAACCATTTAAAAGGCAAGTAAAGGATGAATCAGGGGATGGGCAGCAGCATCCTCTGAGCACTATGAACACTTACTGCGATCACCCAACCGCCAGCCAAGCGTCGCGATTATGGCAATTTCCTCCTTTTTGTCTTAACTATGTCCAGTCGAGGACGTCTTTCGGTTGAATCAATCAAACAAATAATATTCTGTTTTAAAATTATTTTATTTTGAGACATATAATATTATAATGATTTTGTTTCTGTTACTCTTTGGATATATTTTGTAATTTTATTATCGCATTTCCATTTCCTACGATCCTGACACATCTTTTACTTCTGTTATGGGTAATTTTAACCAGATCTTTCTCCAGATCATCCTCGATTGGGTCAAAATACGTTCGCCTAGAACGTCAGTCACACTCGACTTATAAATTTGTTTTATCAATTCATCCATCCTGTCCACGTCTCCAAACTAGTTAAGCATTCATATATCATATCTATATTTGCCACTAGATCCCTTACTTTATCCAACATTACAATTCATAGAAATCAAATTTGAAATACAATCATACACTCTTAGAAGAAATCACGTATACTTAAAAAATATATATATCAGCAGAGTTCCAGGGGATCTTCAAAATTGAATATTTTAAAAGATGCAAACGCGGAGTCTGCAGGAAAAATGCGCTCTGCAAGTAACGGTCATCGGCGTCCCGGGCGCTGATTGAATTATTATTCGTTGCAAATTGAATGTGACTGTGAATTCGACTTATGCAACTTTAACCGAGATATGTAGAGAAATTTTCGTGAATACACTTTTATGTATGTATTAGATACGTGAGTAATAATTATGAATGAATATAAGTAAATGTTTCACGAGCATCGCCGTAATAAGTTTGGTTTAAGTAAAAACAGCGTAAATCACAAGAAAAATATTTTATAATTTTTTTTTCTTTTTCGTTCTTTCTACGAATCTGTCTTCTCTTTCAATACTCGGTCAATTTCTGTAGCAGCTGCGTATTAAATTTTACTTTATACGCATAAAGGAATTTGGGATAGACGAAACGGTTAAAATCTTACCCAAAATCTTTATTGAAAATTTGAAGATGAAAACTGTTTATAACATTTTTTATTAATACCACCAAACCTCGTCAACAGCTACTAAATTAAAAAAAGTCAGATGGTAAACAAATGAAAAATAATTACTGATCTGTTTCATGTTTACTTATCTATGCTTAATAAATAAAATTGAAGAGTACTGCCAGAATATTTCTTTTACTAAATATTTATAAAATATATACACGGTATGTATACCAAAAACACAATTAAATAAAATATCTTTGTGCGTGTTTGATCCGGTTAATCTCCGGAACGGCTGGACCTATTTGAATGGGACTATTTTTGCATATAGCTGAAGTTACTCCGCGTAACTTAGGCTACTTTTATTAATCGAATATAATAAGGGACCCGCTTAAAAAATTTAAAACTCATACAAATTCGAATAAAATCCGATTCAATGCAAACAGCTAGTTTATACATAGAATTACAACAATACAAGAATAACTGCCTCGGTAGCGCAGTTGTATTACATACGTCTGCCGTTCTGAGGTCTCGGGTTCGATCCCCGGGTCGGGTCAAGTGGTATTGGGTTTTTCTACTCAGTATCATCCTGGAGTTTGGAACTTGTGCCCGATATGGCGACAGGCTCGCCCCCTGTCACATCTGGGACGGAACTAAGCTCGGCGAAATGTGGGTGGTGTAGTTCGCTACTTCACCTCTGCCTAACCCTTCGGGGATAACAGGCGTGAGCATATGTATGTATGTATGTATTACAACAATATTTAGAACGTCAACAAGACGGGTAGAATATAGATAGATATAATTTGAGTAATAAATATGGAACTAATTTATTCTCACCGATATTTATCAATCAATCAGTTTAAAAGTACTTGATTAATAGGTCAACGTCACAATGAGTCTATCCAGGGTTTCGGCACATCATTTACCCCCGGCACACTCTTGTTCGATGTCAACGACTCGTATTGACGAATACGAGTGAGCTGACATCATCGACCATCGAGTCAAATATTAAGCGTAGTGCGAAGCGACGTGTACACTCGACCGACGTATTACCGTTGTGCCAAATGTGAACTATTTGTCTTTAGTTCCATCCTGTGGAAAGAAGCATTCTAGTCCGCTGTGCTGTTAAACAGAAACGCTAATATTCACTAAGCTAAAACATATCACACTTCTTCTCATACAAGCATAAAGTAGCAGTGGCGTAGCGTGAAAAAAATCGTTGGTAAAGCCGGAGACTTTTAAGTTTATTATTATTTAATTATCAATAAAACATATTACAAAAAATATACATCTATAAAGCGCCACTTAAACCTTTAAGGTTTGTCTGTGGCACTTAAAATTTAAAAAATCGGTTACAAATATATAATTTAGTTGGGTCTTTACAAACAGGATAAGTAAAAATTTAAAAAAAAAAAATTTGCAACTTTTTATATTAATATTGTTGCGTAAGGGTGTAGGTAAAAAATTTAAGAGTCTAGGAATTAAGTAAGTAGTTGTCCGTTTGCCGTAACAATTATTGGCTGAGTGGGTAGTTAACATATTTTTTGCGATCTGACGTGTGTATGTAGGGTGGTCTATTTTCTTCTGCAAGTTTGTGTTCAAAAATTGTTCCTTTAAAAGACTAAATTTAACTTTGTCGTAAATAGGAAGCGTTTGACAATATTTAAAAAGTGTGTTTTCATCCGTGAGTTGAGATTTGACGCTTGGTGGAATTATTAATTTTAAAATTCTCACTTGCAGTCTGTAGATAGAATCCAGGTAGGTTTTATATGTGCGACCGTAACTAGATAGACCGTAGGATACAATTGAGTCAAAAATGCATCATATAATAATAGTCTAGTTTTATAAGGAAGACGATTTCTGATAATATAAAATTTGGCACGTAGTTTTTCACATATTTGTTCAATGTGTGGATACCAATCGAACTTATCGTTTACCTAAGTCTACCTTGTCGTCATACTTCTCCTGTAAATTAGTACAGTAATGAATGATGGATGCTTATGCTGCTGAGCGAAGATATCCAGTTGGAGTTATTGTTAACCACCTTCACCATACTTGACTTCCCTGGAGTGACACAAATAGTACATGTCGAGTATGGTAAGTTGTTTTGAGATTAAAGATGAATTTTTTTTAGCATGCTAAATACGAAATGCCAAATTCATTTCGCTTGTGATAAATGCTCCTATAACTATGACAATCAAATAAATTGTGAAATTGGTTAACTTTCGTTATCGTGGAATTTAATAGGACGACGCGAGATGGCCCAAAGCGAAAAATAACGATTACTTACCTATATGATACATAAAATAATACTGATTGATTTACTTTAATACAACTAACTTCCTAACCTTACTAACTTCTAATCCTAACTTCTTCGGCTATGAAACTGACACATGATTATAACCGACTGGTGGTGTCCGGCTCCATCTTCTGGCTTCTTCACCTCCATTGTCAGCGGGTTATAAAAAGGTAGATAAGTGGACTGTATGCTGGTTTAAATGCGAGGGCAACGGTATACGGATCTGCTCAACCGCGGGGAAGAAAATATATAGAATCAGTTGAGCTGTGAGGAAAGAAAACATGCACACTTACTTGGCGATGAATGATGCGCGGGCGCTCGAGTGGCTCAGATGGCTGTGGTTGTATTACCAGCGCTGCTGCGGTGGTGATTTCTTCTATATTAATTTACAGGTGAAACACTTTTGCGGTTTAGATAATAAGCGGGTAGCGGTTCAAATATTTGCAATCGCGGCGGCGAGCTGTAGCCGACTCCAGACGTGGACTGACCACGAATCAACTTCGCTTCGTTGTGGTTTCAATGCACATGTTTAGGGGTGGAAGTTAGGCACAAGAGGAAAAGGAGTTGCCCTCGCGGATACTACTTAAAACTAACATAAAATAACTACCACCGACCAATCTAAAATAGGAAGCAAATCCATAATTTCGGTGTAGCGAAATGTCAATTTTAAAAAGTGACGTCTATGGGAATTTGTATATATACATATATGTAGCACATTATTCCTTATAGATGAAGTTGCTTGGAAGACATTTTTCTAGTATATCAGTAGATGGTGCTTTCTTCAAATATTCATATTGATATACCGTAATCCTATCACAATAATGACCAAAATTAAATGATTAACCCGGAACGACCCCTTCGTTCATATTTTCAGCCTAAATTTGCGCTCCGTTTACCTAATAGGTACACTAATGCTTTCATTGTGTGGGTGACAATTAAAATGAGATGTGCCCTCAATTACGACATTTTGCTACCGGCTTGTATGAACAAGTTCTATGTGAGCGTGTTTCGCGTTTTCGACTGTGTAGTTGTTGTTATAGTATATTTGATGCATGACTCGATGTGTCCGCATTGAGTGTTTTGTGTTTTAGTAAAGCTATAAGGAATCGGGTTATAGGAGCGCTTCGCCACTGAAAAGTAGGAACATATTGTCTGTGAGGGATAATCTTTTACGTAATAATGGTTCAACCAATCAACCAAGTCTTCTCGTATGCTAGATAAACAGTTGTATGCGTGGTGATCTATTATATTTTCAATCAAATTACATTTCACATAATATTGTACAGTCTCGTTTCTTAGAAGATATAAATACAAATGTTTATTAATTAACTATCTTATAAACTAACTGACAACTAATAGTAAACTGTCAGTGGTCTCTTTTGTTGTGTGACTACAGACGAGCCTGGCAAGTCAAACAAGGTGAAGCACACTGGTGTGATCCTCGTGGAGTATCTTCTGTGTCACCTGGGAACTATCGAGTTGTCGATCGGTTTTTAAGAGACCAAGGATATGGTTATAGTTAGTTAGTTGAAGAATAATTATCACATAAAGTAAACACATATTTATAAACGAATACATGCAAACTATAATCAGTGTCTTATACAGGTTCCATCTTATATCATAAACCAGATGTATGCCCGCGGATTCGCTCCATATACGAAACGGACAGACAGATAAACGTTGCATTTAATATAATGTAAACATAAGGGTATAAGATAGAACAAAATAATGGTGCACTAATTACTTTTTGTTATACACTTGTAAAAATGAGTTAATGTAACATAATATTAAAACATGAACAGATCTACGATTTAAAAAAAGAATAAGTCAACCGGTTCATTAAATCTCGAGTTATAAGCTAGCTAACGGATAGACAGATGTTGGGTTTTATGTAATGTATATTGATAATAAATCCCTCCATCCATTCAACCGAAAGACGTCCACTGCTGGTCATGGCCCCAAAGATCTCCACGAAGACCGGTCATGCGCTAGCCGCATTCAGCGGACTCTCGTGACCTTCACCAGGTCGTGGTTCCACCTACCTACGTTGCGTCTTCCAGTACGCGGCAGCCATTCGAGAACACGTTGGTTTCATCGGGCGTCGGTTCTATGAGCAATGTGGCCAGCCCATTGCCACTTCAGTTTGGCAATTCTCTTGTCAATGTCGGTTAATTTAGTTCTTCTGCGAATGTCTTTATTTTTGATTCGATCACGCAGAGATACTTCGAGCATAGCCCTCTCCATTACCTTTTGGGTAACTTTGAGCTTCCTATATTAAAGATTTTGCTATGACAAAACCTTAAGATTATGCCCCGCTGAACTATGAGATATTTTGGTTTGCGTGTATAGAGACGTAAGCCGTTCGTCATATCAAGCGTTGGTCGAGACGTATAGGCGGCGTTGCGTTGACTCGAATGAAATACGAACGGTTCGGTGTACATCAATGACGAGTTAGACGTTTAATTGAATGAATTAAGTGCTTTTGGTACTATAATGAACTATAATGAAATGATATTGTTTATTTTAACAATACTTAGTTAATATTTCCATTAGTATTAGAAGATTTACAAACACATGAAATCGTTACAAAAATTATGAAAAATTATCTGGCACAGAACATATTGTTAGGCAAAGTTATGTCAGTTAGGCCAAACTTGACAGATTAGTAAATGATGAGTTGCAGCTCTAAAATATGCACTTAAATTGAAATTTGTATTCAAGTGTGCCTAATTATAGTCATTTTTGACTCCCTTCTTGTTAACAATAGCAGGCAAAGGTGTTATCCCCAAATGCTAATAACTGTGTCGAGTACCCATAAAAATAAGACAATAGGAAAACAATGGAAAGCTGGCGTAAACGCCAGGTAAATGCTCAAGCGGTTAAAAGAAAAGCTAATAAGTAAAATATATTTATAGGGTTATTGGTAATTCGACATATTCCCGATAGTAGAGACTAATTGTGATAATTTTAACCCCCATATGATTTATGAACCATTTTCAAAATAAGTCCAGAAAGCAACATCAAACATTTTATTTTAAAAAAGTATAAATTTATATCTCACTTTCTGTTCTGATTTATAAAAACGATAAAAAACTAGTTGGCTACCTATCAATTAAATATACAAAAATTAGTTTAGAAAAAAAAAAAACCACAAACTTATTCGATACCGTTAAACCCTGCCTAAATGACAATACTTTTCCCATCCGCTTATCATACACTTTTTGTATATTTTAGATTAAAAAAAAATCTTTACCTATTTAATATTTTCACTACCCTAAAGTTGACTGGTATAAAATTTCATTAAGCATTAATTAAGTCCGCTGTTTTACTCGATTGTACTCGATCGGAAAAAGTGTAAAATAAATAAATAAACATTGCTTGCTTAATTACCATTAAGTCCCCGTCCACATAGGAGCTAACGTAAGACTTGAAAGGCCCCTAATATTATATTATTACGTAGCCCTTTTACGTTCAAAGATATGAATATTCAGTGAGTTATAACAAAAACATATTCTGAAATCTTACCCTAAAGGTTCCCATGTCACAAACTTGTTACTTTCTGAGGACACTAAAACAATGAGACTCTCATAGTTTGTAGCTCGGATGCCGAATTTAAAATCCCGTCTGTGTATTCTTTATTTTAAACTGAATAAAGTTGATAACGGCGTGACCTTGTGTCCCTTATAACGTTGTTAGAATTAATAAGAGATTAGGCGTCGGTCGCAAAGTTAACTGTGAATAACTTAGTGGATATAATATCGATAAGTCAATGTGACTAAGTGGTGATAGTCTCTGACAAGGGCGTTTTAGGATAATATTCAAATTGTAATAAAGATTATTTGTTTTCAGTAAGAATTATATATTTGAGTAAAATAAAAATAAGCAATGCTTTAAATTTTATTTTTTGTTTAAAATAAACTATATGATCTTGTTATTTTAAAAATAGAAAAGAAAAATGTTATAATTCGCGCGAACGACGCCACGGGAACTGCTTATAGTTTGTGTACGTGTTTTTATTTAATGAGATAAATACGTCATTAAACGTAATGGAATGAAGTTATATATAGAATTTATTCTAGACACGTTTTAAGATTTCTCCTAATAGATTAATGCATAGAATGATACAAAAAATAAAACATTGTAGTACGAATTGTCTTTCATTGGAACCTGGTAACGTTTAACATATTTTGTTTTAATAGAAATATTATATGATGTCACACAGCACTGTTTTGTAAAATGTATGTGATCTTGCATTTGGTACCAAAACCAAGTTTTTTTTGAGAATTGACACTTGTTGATTGTTTGCTCTCTTATCAAGATATCCTTGACAGCATACGTTGATAAAATCGGCCTTAAACACCGTACTTCTATATCAATGAATGCAGTGCCATATAGAATATTATTTCCTTTCCGATAACTTCGATATCATATGATTAAGCTTCACGGTCTCTATTCACAGAATACGGCATAACAGTCCAACCCAGACACCCATCATGAGACTTAACGCCGCGCCGTGTGATCCTTGATTTCCCCTGGGGTAGACATACACTAGGACATGGATGCATGAAACAACGGATTAGGTATATCAGAATTTATAGACACTAATTTCAGCTAGCATTTTCGTACGCATTGACTTTAAAATTAGGTCCAGAGATAAATGACGTCACTCTGTTGTTGTCATTTGTAATATTTTTGAAGAATTACAAATTCAAAAACAGAATTAATTTATTCAATTTAGGCCCTCATAAGGCGAGAAACGATTTGGTGTTTTTTTTTTAATTGGAACTATACAATTCATAGTTACAAAGTTTAGATAGTGGATGCACTGAGAAGGGTGTCATTTCCACTTATTACCATCATTCATATAATAATCTATCCACCATATAATATAGCCTGTCGAAATTAAAATTTGCAAGACTTGGTGCCTGTATTTATTGTCCCGTAAATCGGTAATGTGCTTTGGAACTCTATTGTAAAACCTAACACTATTACTTAAAAATTCTCAGTAATTTTGCTGAGTCTACTATAGCATGGAATCATTTATTTACGTTCATTCCTTGAATTAATATTATGCCGGTTTTTCCGGTACAGCCAGTGCAATTCTCTAGTATATTATTTAGATGTGTCTTTTAAGGTGTAGCGTACAGTTAAGATTCTCCAATGAACCTAAAAGGGGATGACGGCATTATCGCTTCACGGGAGCCCCTTGCTTAGTTAGCATCACAAATGATTTTATATACTCAGTCACCGCAATAAATGGCAGTTTAATTACTAACTGTAATAACCTTTTGAGATTAAAACTTGCTTGACATAATACTTGAACTAATAAAATAAATTCATCGTCGGGTTACAAATATAACGTTCTTCACAACGTCCAGTTGTAAAACGTTTACATTTACATTAAATGTGCTGGTCGACAGCACTCATTTAATTTAAATGATTAGTAAAAAAATAAAATTTTTTATTTTTTTTTAAATTATGAGAGAAAAAAACATCACACTTTTTAAATTAGACATATTAATTATTCATTGTATTATATATGTTAATTATATCTACATAGTTGCAATGTAGAAAACAACTTTATAACCCGCGATGACGTATCCAAAGCATTCAACATCGGTGGCAGTTTCATGAAATATTTAATTTGGTTGCGAATGACGTGCCCACCGCTTATTTCGTCTGCATTCTCATAGACTATATTAAAATTATGTTTATTGTAAACAGACGGGAGATTTTTTAAAGTGTTTTAAAGTGTTAGTTTAAAAAAAAAGGACAAAATTTGTAGTTATAATATTTAAACATAAAAATATAAAACAGTTCAAGAAATTTTCCTTCTCTATATACCAATCGATCGAATTAATTTTTTGTTTTCATCTGCCACTTTCAATAAAGATTATGTTGGGATTTCGATCACCAGGCACTACAAAGATAACTGCTTCACAGTAATATAATTATATTTCAATTACGAAACAACTTTAATATCTTTTTATAAATATTTTAAACAATCTGCATCATCATTTAAAATAAAACTTTTTGAAGAAGTCGATGATTTTAAGAAAGAATCTAAGCTATAAATCCTCTAATTTTTCCGTAGGGGCAATAATAAAAAAAAAAAAACGCCATGAGAATAAAAAACTCCCGGGCGCTAGCTTCTTACAACGGCTCTGAAATCGTTACATAATTGTTACATACGAATATATATCGATTACAGATGTTAATGATGAGAAGTTTTCTAACAAAATCCAATTTTAGATATCTTATTGTCTATTCAAAATTAATCAAATTAAAGATCCATTGGTTTTTCTCTTCATTGAGAATGCCTATAATTAATTAATTGTCACTGTTTAGTGATAATGTAAACCCATAATAATTCAATTATTTCTAATAGTATGTTTTCTAAGTTACAGAACTTAATTTACTAAGCTTAATTATTACGTCAACACTCGGTCAAACAAAATACAGAGACTGATTATGTATAAACGTAATAAAGTATGCATTTGGTTTAACTGTTTTAAAAGTAATACCGCTTGATAATCTAGTCGTCCTTTTTACACTTAAACAGAAATCAAATTTAACAGAATATTTCTGTCTCCCTCGGCGTAATCGTATTTAAATTTGCATATTTAAAAAGGAGACGGAGAGCAACTGCAATTTCCTCTCATTTTATATGCGTCTTCTATTTTAGAATGGGGAAAATATTTTTTTGCAAATAAACGGGGGTCGGACGTTTGATCCCCGGCGAGTGAGTAGGGAGTGAGTTTGTTTCTTTCCTCTTTCCATTTTGCTTTATAAATTGTTGCGTTGCATTGTAATACTCTGCATAAACATCTTGCTTTTGCGAATGTATAAATTTCTCTAGTGTCATCATTATAATTTTCATAAGAACTCTTTCAGAATGTATACAAAACTTTATTTATTCCATGTGAATATGTTTTTATTGGATAGCTAAATGGAGATATTACATTAAAACTTTTTAGTAAAGGGGAATAACATTAAGTACGGATAAGTTTTGGAAAGTTAATTAAAATGATATTCGTTTGTCAAGTAGTTATCTACGTTATGCTACCTTCATATAAAACATAAATTCCTCCTTTAGAGTGAAAGGTTAGTCATATTATTATCGAAAACACTATTTTACACTTAACATCCATCCATTCGACTGAGAGACGTCCAATTCTGGACAAAGATCTATAACAGCCAGGGACGGGGATAGTCATAATCGCCACGCTTGGCAGGCAGGTTAGCGATCGCAGTCAAGTGTATGTGGTACTCAGTGGAAGATGCTGCCTATCCCCTGGTTTAATCCTTGGTCGCCTTTATAACACCCACGGGAAGCTATGGGGTGCTAAAATTCCTAACTGGCACCACAAGATTAGTGCATAGCAGTTGTATATAATTGGAACCAATTACCATGCTCAGGCATTACACCCAACAAATAGTTTTGCTTCGGCTTGTCGCATTCCGATAACAGCAGGTGCCCAGATACCAAATCGTTTTGCAAGCTACTATGATAGTGGAGATGAGAGTGACTAGCCGTCGTTGTTTCTGGATTGTATTTTGTTTACTATCGTGTAACTATAGTATCGTAAATTTAGCTTAGTACAAAAATACCATTAAGGCTAATTGGAACGAAGTTCCTTACGGCAGGCTTGGAGGAGATAGAGATTTTGCTGCGCGATCGAACTGAAAAAAATGTGATAGTAAAACCGTAAGAAAAAGTCCGTGAAATGAGACGTGCGCATGCGCGACAGTCGTATACCTTTCTCTTTCTCCTTCTTTATTTTCTTTCTTTTCCTGAAATACTGAATTTCCTAAATAGTTTCCTGTACTTAAATAAAAACGAATCAGCAAAATTTAAGAGAAAAATCAAGAAAACCTACATAAAATTGAGTACGATTTTTTTTTTGCAAATTGTGTCGATTCTACATTATCCGAAGGAACTTTGTTCCTACCTGGTGTCCCACGACACCACATCTTTTTTTTTACTCAACAGATTTATTTCAGTTATGCAAATAGTTGCTAGTCGAAAAGATTTGAAATTTTGAAATGTGCAGACTAAGCGTGTAGTTTAAAAAATGTATATTTATATGTTACCTAAACTAGATTTAGATTCTACTACATATCGGTCAATGGGTCCAACCACGCTTCTTTATTCGAAAACTTAAAAAATGTGTAAAGTCTTTTTATGAGATAGCGGTAACTATTGAAGAAAATACAATGTAAAGGTTACTACATAAGACTACTAAGACATTATTAAGACTCAATTTTAGGTAAATTTTGAAATGTCCTCGTTTCTAATGTAAACATTTGTTCAACTTACAAGATTTTACTAAACACTTTACGACTATTTAGATTTTTAGGTATTAATATTCATTAAAAAAATTATAATTTATTAAAAAAATAAACAAAGAGTAATGAAGTATTTAGGTAAATAGACCAACATCATAATTACGACTTTGATGAACCGTAGTATATCGATGATTTTCCATAAAAGTTGTTTTCTAGTGGCTTAAATATGGTTATAACCTTGTAATTTTTTTTTTGCTAAAGAAGATAATCTAACAATTATCTATATCTATTAAACTACGTATAAAATATTCAGTAGTTTTTTACTAATTTTTTATTCCATAGTTATAATTATCTTTCAAAAGCTGTAAAAGCTTTCTATGTATAAAAAGCATTTTAACGGTGCCAGAAAATAAAACTATTTTTGATTTGCGTGCCACATCAAGATTATCTATTCATTTTCGATTCATTATTAATTACTCACAAGAGAATAATTAATTATTCAGTGTAATTGTTGATTCCATCTGACAGTAATGGGATTTAGGTATTTCGGACACTGATTAGAGCTGAAATAAATTGATTGTACTGACTAATGTTCTTAGGATTGTCAGTGTTAAAGCTTATTAAATTACGTGCAATCGAAATTATATGTAATAGCCTCGTTAGAATTTACATGAACCTTTTACGAATTACCAAGAACCTTTATAAGGTTGTCGTGCCGACAAATTGTTGTTAATATTAAAAAAGTAGATATTTTTTGTTTTTTTTTTTAGTTTATGTAGATTATAATGCGAGAATCAGTGCACTTTAAATGTTATCATTATGCGTCGATTTTTTATATTTTTCTGTATTAATGTAATTTATTTTCTGTTATTTTGATAACAGAGTATCATGTTTTATTTGAATTTCATCAGCCTAAAATTATTTCATAAAATAATAATGACAACAAAAAACAAACAGTAGAAAGTGGATGCAATTTAGAAGTAAATAGATATTAGTTATTGAAATAGTCATTATAGTGTCGTTTATCTGCGCTGCATTGCGGTCTATAGGGACTTCTCCGCTTTGGTATAAGTTTGTCTGTTTGTGTGATAACTTTAACGTTATATGTTACTCCCCGTGGAGTCGTAGTGCAATATTTCTGTGTTTCATTTGACTCCTATAAAAGTTTCTATAAATTATATATTCGAGATCTAGTGAATGATCGTTATAATTTTAATATTAGAAGTAAAGACAAGTTGGCCGTCCCACGCTTTAGGCTAAGTAAGTGTATTAAAAGCTTTGTAAGTAATAGTATTCGGTTTTACAATAAGATCCCAAGTAACATTACCGATTTACCTGACAATAAGTCAAGTTCAAGTATTATGTCAAGCAAGTTTTAATCTCAAAAGGTTATTACAGGGTGGATCATTACGTGAACGATAGTGATGTCTGGAATTCACCCACATCTCTGTGCGCACCCGCTAACATTATTAAGACTACGATTTGTATAGTTTTTTATATGACAAAAAAATGATATATATTATATTTATAAAAAAAAGAACCAGATCGAGTTTCTTGCCTGCGCTCTTCTCGACTGGGTTGTTTTCCGAACCGGTGGTAGTGTTTTAGACGTTCATAAACGCCTTCTTAGGGCCTAAATTGAATAAATAAATTTTGATTTTTTGATTTGATTTTGATTTATTACCAAATTCAATTCATTATTACAAAATCAGCCTGAGCTTTTAGTGAAGGAAAACATCACTTGAGAACCAGTATATCTAGGCTTAGTGTGTTTACCATACTGGGTTACATCGTCACTTGACATTAGGTGAAATTGTGATAAAGTCACTGAGCCTATACCGTATAAGAAAAACCACAAATCTTTCACTTTTATTCGCAGCCATCTTTGTTCTTTAATTAAACATTAAGATACGTACATATAGTGACTAATATATCGATAATACTGTAACATGTTTTAGCGATATCAAGTATTATCAACAGTTGATCCAAACCAATGAATACTTAAGCGATATAATTAAGTTCATCAGAATGGAAAATTGTAGCCGAAAGAAATCTTCTGCATCTGGTCTTTATGCCTCAAATATGATCACAACGATGAGTCCTCTGCCCAAAACCAGCGGATTCCCGAGACCTTTACGTCGGGTCTACTTTGTTGGAGGCGTATCCACGCTGTGTCTTCCGGTAAGTGGTAATCATTGGAGGATACGTTGGCCCCATCAGGTATCGGTTCTACGAGCAATGTACTCAGCCCACTGCCACTTAAGTTTAGCAATTCTTCGCACAATGACCATTGCTATGGTTCTTCTGCGGATCTCCTCATTCCTAATTTGATCACGCAGTGGAAATTTGAGCATAGAGCACCTTTGAGTAACGTTAAGCTCTCTTATTACGTTGTTTGTAAGCGACTAATTCTCCTCCCGTACACTCTTCGGGTCCCCCGCCGGTGGCAGCCCAAGACGTGTTCCGTTCCCTAACTGAGGAGGCTCTTGACGCCGCTACCAGCGCGATACAGTGACACTGCCCATGCATCAAGCATTACCCACACAACACTGCATACAAACTCCTGCACATAACACGCACATACATAGGTCCTGTAAGGAACCTTTTTTCTTTTATTATTAAGAAATAAAAAATGTAGGGTTTATAGGTTCAAATTCCTTGGAATTTCATGTTATAGGTAGCGGTCAAGCCGAGGTTCGAACCCTTGTGCCTTCAGCACTCGCCTCCAAAGTTACGGTGAAGCTGTAAAGGCCCTTCCGGTCAACAGCGTTAGCTAGTTTAGAAAAAAAAAAACGACCAAGTCTCAATGCTGTGTGATGACTCACAGGCAACAGACACTAATCAAATACTTTTCATTTAATTATAAAAAATGTGATAAGCATATTTTACTAAATTATAGTAATGCATTTAAAAAGAAGTAAAATTTGAGAAGACTGGTGTTCAAAATGGTACTGGTACTGGTTCTAATTCTTAATTATCTTTTATGAAAGGCACTGCTGTATAAGAATTGAGATACATTGATGGCATTTACAATTGAACAAAATAGATACGATAATTAATTAACAGTATATGCGGTAATTACGTTTACGTTGTGGCTAGAGTCTCGACCGCATTGCGGTGCGCGCGAAACAACATGTGTACAACTGATTTGTAATTACTGATTCGCTGCCAGTATAGTACCTACGTTGTTATAGATTTAATGGTTTTATTTACACATACGACAATCTATTAAAGTTAATATATTAAATAAAACAACGTGTGCTATCAATATCACATCATACTTTTAGAATCTCGAAGAAAAATGGCTGACTTAATATTTCTGCACAATGTATTTAATAACACAATACGCTATTAAGTTAACCAACTAGTTTAACTAGATAGATATTATTTAACTATTCTTTTCTTGAACTACTGTCGGTTTCAACGCCCCTATTTCCAGATGTTGCAGATTATACAATGCTCTAGGCAAAAGTGTAATTTAAACATTCCATTTTCATGTGCTCAATAAAAAAGACAATTATTTTTGGCTCTAAATTGTATAAATCAATACAAATAACTATCCTATCTATCTACTGCAAAATTTAACTAATTCTATTTTCATATATTCTCATAGTATCTTTTAATTTAGTATATTAAAATGTACGAAAAAGATTTTTTTTTATTAAAAAAGTAACAACAATTAATTTTTAATTCATGATTTACTTACTGCTTTAGTCTCAATTTTATTTAATTATTCTAGTATGTGTCATTTAATATTGTACTCACATTTATTACTCACCTAGTGATTTCCTATAGTTAATGAAGCACAAGATTCTATACTTTGTTTTTAATTGTTTTTCAGTATATTCTTTGGTGGAAGGATTTTGGAAGGATCTATAAAGATAGGTTAGAAAAGGAAGGAAATTGCTATTTAGTCAATAAACGTCCTACGCATTACTGATACATACATATTTAGAGTTAAATAAATTATCGCTATTACTAACTACCGCATTCAAGTTTCAAAACCTTTTTAGTCTTTCACATTTTTTTTTCATTTCTTAGATACAAAGAAATATTACTTACACAATCCTAAAAGTTAAAAATAGTAGTGTCGTGATATGAAACATAAAATTAGGCGTTATTTTAATCAAAAGATACGTTTATTCTAGTTTATGAAAATTAAAAAAATATATATGTTTGCGTGCATAAGTACAATAATTATCTGGTAATAAATAATGACTGGGTTATTTCCAGCATGTCACAATTTGTAATGCCAAGTTACTGCCTCCTCATTTAAATTTGTTACAAACTTTTATCAAATCTCCCTGTAAATCTAAATTTATATTTTATGTTATTAAAACCATTTCCTTATTTCAATAGTTTGAATAATTTCATGTTTCAAAAATTTATTCATTTATTTGTATACTTTTCTATACTGATTACTATATCAACAAGGTATAGGTATATGCCATAAAATCATTCATGTGAAGGAAAAAAACTGTATAGAATTATGTTCTTCCATAATTATAGGAAATCACGGCATGCACGTGCATAGGGTTAATTTTTTTAAATTGTATAATATATGTTAAAATAAATAATTAAAAAAATAATTGTTAACATTTGGAATAAATAAACGATTGTATTATATAAATGTTACATATTGTTATAAAAAAAATATTCAATCAAGAATGTGGTCAAACGTTCTTACTCTGAAGAAGTAGTAAATATATTTTTGCAAATTGATCCGCCTACGTAGCCAGTAATTTCATCAATTTTGCACAGTGAGAGAGAGAGTTAAGCGCGGAACGAATAAGCTGTAGGTAAGTAATTCATAATTACCTTCCCGTTGTGGTTTGAATCTCAATTGAATTGCGATTATCTATTTAAAAGCCCAATTAAATACATACTAAATTTTCGAATTACAGCAAATAATCGTCGCAGTCATTTTCAAATAACAATCGGTTTGAATTATTAATATGTAATTATTAAATAAGTTGTGTTTGCAGAAAATTGATAATATCACCAATTATTTGTCGTACAAATATTTGAACACTTTTTATTGTAAATATATAATAAAATATTGTCAGAGATAAAATTTATAAGTTAAAAGGCAACTAGCCGATAGAGAGACGTTACTTCACCTTATGTGAAAAGCTCTTAACCCTAAATTACGTAAGCGTTGACTATAATTGGGAAAAAAAACAAAATTAATTGCTTAAGATATTACCATTCCTTCCCTTATATAATCTATAGTAATAAATAAAATTGAAGTATCTGTTTGTATCATCAAAATAACAACTTTTTACTAAACACATATGGATGTATATACGGTACCTATACAAAAATACAATTTTTTATTTTTTTCTGTCTGTCTGTCTTTTTGTTCCGGCTAATTTTGAAGGAATTCTTTTGCTAGACAGACAAATTACAAGACAAATTACTCCGCGTAAACAAACGCGTAAAAATCTTTTATTTCTCTAAAATAATTAGGATTCCGCGTAAAAAAAAATAAAATACATAATATTGTGAATAAAATGGACGCGGGTTCAAATCCTCCTACCCAACTCTAAATAAGCCTGAAATTTAGGTGAAAGAAAAATTGTGTAAACAAAAAAGAATGGGAAAATAATTAGGGTTCCGTATAAAAAAAACTCAGGAAATCGTGAACAAAATACGATTCAATGGACAGCACCATCAAAAAATAAGTTTGCAATGATTATTTAGAAACCATATTACAAAGTGATGAATTACACAAAACGCGGGCGGAGCCGCGGGCACACGGTTAGTTAAAAATAAGCAAAGCATAGACTCCTCGTTCTCCATCGACGCTGACGTAATAAATGAAGCATCCCTTATATGTTATGAAAAGTGTAACGTTGCAAAAATATTTTCTTATAACTATTAATATCTGAAGCAGGTTATGTCATTAAAATTTATGTGTAGATTCATTGTCATTTGATAAACAATAAACATTCATTTGTAATTTATATTTAAATAAACTCTAGCGTGTTATTTAAAGTTTTTTAATAAACAAAGTGGCCCAAAACTTTTAATAGCGTCGAGTAAAAGTTGCTTCATTAAAATTCCCCAAGTGTCTTTACTACGAAAAGTTTTAACTTATTGTCAGAACGGTAAAAATATTTAAACACTTCGAATTCAAAATCATTTTTGAATTTCATTTACATCTGTTTAGGTATTTATGTAATATGTATATACAAGTATTTTGAATTAAAAAAAAACATTGACTTTTCAACAACCTTAGGGGTAAGTTTGGGGGATATACCTACATTTATTATCTGACTAGCTGTGCCCGTGTTTCATATTTTTTTCACTGCGTTTTAAATTTTTTTTAGGGAACCCTAATTATTTTCCAAAAATTTTTTAGTACAGCGATACACTAAAAATATTTTTCATAAATTCAAGCACTTGCCCGTAAAACTGAGTTTAATTTTTTTTACCCGGAACCCTAACTATTTTCAAAAGTTAATAATACCCTAACTTACGAGGAGTATCTTCAGCCATCTACCAAAAAAAAAAGTCCCAGCGAAATCTGTTCAGCCGTTCCGGGGTATAGCCGGACTAAATAGACAGACTGACAAAAAATTCAAAAATTGTATTTTTGGTATACGTATTATAAATACATTCATATGAATTTAGTAAAAAAAAATGATATTACAAATAGTCACTTATTTTTGATTTATTAGTATATATTATAAAATATTAACAATTAATAATTAATAATTCAACTACAGTACCTATATTGTCTGTAGTGTTAACAAACCGTTTATCAAATCCGAAACTGTTTGTAAATCAAAGCTCTTGATATCAACGTACAAAAAAAGTAATTCTAATCAGTTATAAGCGGCTCAACTGGAACTCATCAACGACAAGAAAAAAAAAAGTTCGTTGTATGATAAAGACTTATTACGAAAGAAAGTTTTTCAAGCAAAAAATATGACCGCACTCGTTGCCCGTGATATTAAATTTTACCATTCCGGTATATATACCCCGGCCGCGGCCGGCTAAACATCTTTGTTAAACGGTCCGTGAAACGTATCTTTTCGTCTAGCTTTTCATCCAGAATTTATTACGTTAAAAAACAGGGACGCGACAACGACAAGCGTTTGCGTCCTTTTAATTCGTCATTTCTTATGAATTTATTATTTACAGCCGGTAGATATTACAGCGGTAATATTCAAAAGTATTGTGCAAGTATTTGATCTGAATTTGATTTCAAAGTTGTAGACTTCATTTAAATATACGGTTTTTAATAAATTACATTCACGAGAGATTCTATTTCCTTAGAATATGTTAAGTCAAATATAATACACATAACATAAACATGCTTTAATATTTCAATAAAAACTTGACATGTCATTTAAATTACATGATATAAACGAGAAAAAATATTCCGTATGTAACCTATTTCCCGCCAAAACAATCGCAGAATTACGACGCTCGGTGACAGGGACGCCATCATGCAGTTAACAAAATGGCGCCGTATTGCAATATCTATTCAGCTGTTATTATTATATGACTATCACATTTTGCTCGTGTCTATCTTTATTAAAATAAAATACGTATATATGTGTATCCAAATATTGCGTATATTTATTATTATTATATAAATGTAATTTAGTTTGACATAATTATTAATACTTCTGAGAATTTCGATTTGATAGAATCGTACCACTAAATTTATTAATTAACGCCATTTATTGAATAAAAAGAAAGTAAAGCAAGAAATCACATGTAATAATGTAAGAGGTAAACAACATAAGTCAAATATACTAAATTGTGGTAATATGAGATAATAACCAATGATCGATTAAGGACCGCGTCGCGTACAGGCCTAAGTCTATCAATCAAGCTTTTTGTCAAGCCCGCCATTGTCTCTAGCGTGTAACCCGACGGGATATGATCTTTGCTATGTCGTGTCAACAGATCTCCGTTTTTGCTATATGGATGGATATAATATTATGATGGAAGATGTTTTAGAGAATTACGTTATAATTACACTGTTTATTTTTGAGGAAAATTGACGTGTTTTATTTTTGTAGTGATGTTATGTGCAGGGTTTTACTTGTATTTAAACAAAATTACGATGCGATGGAATTTCTTAATTGCACTTGGAAGTGTAGAACAATATTCAATTACAATATAAAATAATTAATATTAAATGTGTGTGATCGAATAATTAACCCCTTGAGCACCTTCCCGGCGTCTACGCCAGCTTTCCATTGTTTTCCTATTGTCTTTCTATTGTTTTATTTTTATGGGTAATCGACACATTAATATATAATTATGATTTATTAACCCATATTTTTTATAGACCAAAACGTATACTGTGATCATCTTTAATTAGGGTAAAACATTCGTATGTTTATTTTTTTGTTTTTTTTTTTTCTGTATTTACATATGTTTGTACTCCGCTGTATCCATACTTATAAATAAAATTGAAGTGTATGTTTGTAATGTATTTTTTTTTTTTTCTAAATACATATGAATGTAAATACGGATACCTATACCAAAAACACAATTTTTAAATTTTTTGTCTGTTTGTAATTGGTATTCTCCGGAACGGCTGGACAGATTTTGATGGGACTTTTTTGGTAGATAGCTGAAGTTACTCCAGGTAACTTAGAGTGATTTACTTTTCTTAGCTTTTGCTTTTAGTTCTGCGTAAAAAAAAAACTCATAAAAATTTGAATTTTTATTCCAATTCAGTTCAATGCAGTTTTACGGGCAAGTGCTATTACTTAATGAGAAATATTTTTACTTTATATTAATACTAAATTATTAGACTTTTTTTTTTATTTTTTTAGGAAAATAATTTATGTTAGTTTAAGTTGAAAAAAATTAAAACCCAGTGAAAATATATGAAACGCGGGCCCATCTGCAGGCACACAACTATTAATAAATAAATTTATGAAACATGTGAGTAAAGTATAATTTATTTAACACTTTACCGCCACGTTACATGCTCCGATTGTTAAACTACCCCATGAAACACTATTTATAGAACTTTTCGTAGTAGAACTGAAGTGAGTGCGCCGTAAATAAAGGCTCACCTGCTCGAGGCAAGTTTAAGTAGGGAGAAGAACCATTACTATCGCGAGCTAAAGATACTACCGTCCGTATGTGAATTTTAAGTTCAAATGGCAGTTATATTACTATAATGCAGTATGATATTATGTAGGATTTTATCTTTATTGTCTATAAATAATTGGTAAAGATAAGGGTAAACACAATCTCATCTGATGTTGAGATCCTTACGCAACAAGATTAATGTGTCGAGTACCCATAAAAATAAGAAAATAGGAAAACAATGGAAAGCTGGCCTAAACGCCAGGTAAGTGCTCAAGGGGTTAATATGAATAATTGCAAATTTGTTGATTTTTTTTTTACTTATCCTGTTTGTAATAACTACCTTATATATTTGTGACCGATTTTTTTTTAATTATTAGTGCTACAAACAAACCTCAAGGTTTTAGTGGCATTACACAGTTGTATATTTTTTTGTTGTTTATGTAAGATTCGTAATTTAATTTAAAAAAAAGTGACGATGTGTTCACTATGGTAACACACTAGAGGTACTGGTACAAATTCTAATGTCGAGGCATAGAGTAAAAGGAAATATTAAACACACGATAGTTGCATCACAAAATTTAATAATAAATAATTAATAAATAATACCGAGTAAACGTTAAAGTAAAAAAATAAATGTGAAGTAAAATATAATAAACAAATATTCCAAAAATATAGTTAGCAAAACGCACTATCAACAGGAGGCATCACAAATTAAATTCCCATTTGTAGCAATGTATCATTATCAAAGATGAAACTACTCTACTATTCAAAACTGTCGAGAATAGTTGCAGTAGTAACCGTGTACCATCATCAATTAGAACGCATATTACACCTAACTACCACATAAAAATCACCAAAAGGATGTAAGTGAATTGCGCAAGTAGGGCTGTCGCGTCGTAAAGCAACGCTCACCTGCTCGGGGGAGAACGTTAAGTCGCGCAAAATAACGAGCCATTAATAAATACGCCGTCGCGCCTGGCCAAAGTTACCGCTCGGCGCAACCGCTTATAAACGACGGTACGCGACATTTGAAACGTCCGTGTACTTCAGGAATCTTATTACGCTATTATCTATATTTTGAATTAATTAGTGAATGATGTTTATTCATTGTTGTCATGTGTCTTTTAAAGTATTGATATTCTTTCAATTAGTGACAGATGAAAAACAATAAAACTGTTGATTGATTGTTAATTGACAAAAGCGTGATCCGGCCTGTCGTCTTGTATGGATCAGAATGTTGGCCTATAAATTTGATGGATGAAAGGAAACTGGACCCAGTCGAGGTGTGAATATTGAGATGGATGCGTGTGGTAACAAGAATGGTTTTACTGGATTAGGAATGAAAATATTAGAGGAAGTTTGAAAGTGGCATCAGTGACAGAAGAGGTAAGAAGCAGGCGACTGTCTTGATATGGACATTAATTCGCAGGAAGGAAGATGTTTTTATAAAGGTATTGGATATGAATGTGGACAAAAAAGGAGAAAAAGACGACCAAAGAAAAGATGGGTGGATTGTATGAAATATTATATGCTTAGAAAGAGAGTGAATGTAGATATGAACTGAGATAAATGGAAGAGGAAGGCATGTTGCGCCGACTCCAAATAAAAATCGGATAAGGGGAGGTAGATGATGACAATGGGTTGGTAATGTGGTCAGATTCCGCGATAATGGATGGATGGATGGATGTGAAATGACCTATCCGATTCTATTGTAAGCCTTAGCTTTCGGTGAAGGAAAACGTCACGAGGAAACAATAATATAGTGATAGGGTGGTAACAACTTTTAATACTAACTGTCTGGATAGCTTCAAGTTTAGAAAATTTTCGCCAACCTCTAGGCATAGTCGAGTTATCTCGCTATTTACCCGAACCACGTCGTCAAATGATTAACATAAGTGATAGAAATTTTCCGCCAATTAATAAATATGATTTATTTAACCAAATAATTTACAAATATTTATTCAAACTAGTTCGTTTACGTGAAATAATTTTGTCTTTATTTCTTAACCCGTTGAAAAAAGCGTAATCCTTCTTAAAGTTTAGTTCTATATTACTCTATAAACTACACGAAAATAGGTTCAGCAGTTTACTTAGTAACGGACGTTTGAACTAGGAACGTGTACGATTTAATTTTTTTTTATGATACATATTATTATTTATGTAATTAAAGTGAATAAGTCTGCGGTTAATAAATATTAACTTCATTGCAGTTTAATTGTTTCGAATAGAAGTTTCTGGATGGTTTAATATTAATTTTTCCGCGTGTACCCTCGCTGTGGATGCTGTGATCTAATTAAACTGTATGCATTTTACCCATGAACATAGTCAAGTTTGGAAACGAAGGGTTCATTACATTGTTGTTTAAAAAAAGTAATTATTGCCTATATATTTTATTTTTGTGTAGATTATGAAGCATGGTAGATTTTTTTTAATGCTCCAAAAACATTTGCCAGTTTTGCCATTTTGATTTTGATATTAATGACAATTGTGAGTGTCACGGTGTCAAATTGATCCATTTTTTATTTTATTTTCATACGAAGTTCCCGCAAAATGGTGGCTATTTTTCTCCAATGACAATAAAACCATTTTATATAGTTCCATTTAATTTGATCTTTTGGCTACTCGTGATAATAGCCTCTGGTAATAATTCGAAAGAACTCAAGCTGAAATTTCAATTCTATCGATCATTACATTACACATCGACTAGTAAAAGCATAATTGTTGGCTACTAAACTGTACCGGATATAAAATCAGTTGTAAATTTATTATGACAAACATTACAATGATCATATATTTGTTGTTTATTGTTTCTTAAAATTGAGATATCTATGTCTAACTAAAGGCGAACATATATAAAAATTTATGTATTTGAACGTGTTAATCTCAACAATTTCTTGTGGGATTTGAAAAAATATTTTTAAAAAAAAGCAAAATTAAAATTAACCTGTTTATTGGAGAAATATTAATCGATAACCCTAAGAAGTGGATGCACTGGAAGTGAAGCACTAGCTATGAAAGTCAAACAACGAGATCATAAACATACTAGGCCTTGAGGTGCTGAGAGCGTGGTCAGATATCGAGAGCGTGGTTAGATGGTGAGAGCGTGGTTAGACCGGTGGACTAATCCGCGTGTCTCATAGACGGTTCGACTGAAGTGTCGGAGGTTCGAACCCAGAGTGGGTTACACATTTTTTTGGGGTGCGGTGTCAGACAACCTCCTCGTGGTGCACCCTGGGCAACGGCAGTTCTTCTGACTGCCGGCTAATAGTCTGACCGGGCGGCTGGGCGAAAGCCCACGTTTTGGGGGGGGGGGGGGGGGGGAGAGGTGATTACTGCGGTCGCAGTGAACACTCCTCTTCCCTCCGGAAGGTAATACCTCTTTCAGAGGCGGGCGAAGAGGTGGGGTAGAGAAGTTCTCCCCCACCTCCGCTGGGCCATTGCACAGACGGGCCTGGTGGGTTTGCCGCAGGGGGGCGACGCGGCGACATGCCTTGCAACCCCGTATCGCCCCCTATCTCAAATGCGGCAGACGGCCCCGGGGGGTTTTAGTGGGTATTCCCGGGCGCTTCTCGCCCGAGTTTGAGTCCCACACTGGCACGGAACTCGTCACTCCGTGCCCTCTTACCTATTGTATTGGAGGGCCTCAGGTCCTACTAATACAATAGGTAAGGTGAGTGCGTAAATGCATTTCCCCCCGTCAAAAAAAAAAAAAAAAAAAAAGGCCTTGAGGTGCTGGCTAACATAGAGCCATCGTCGCTTCAATATGACAAATTGTAGATATGTATCCAAAAGAAGAACAACGAGAGAATTTTATACAAGAGAAACAACTATTTGATCAATAAATTATTCCAAGTGTTTACTATAACGTACAAAAGAGAGACAAAAAATAAAACTTGCTTCTAGTGAAGCATCTGAAACCATTCATTTTTCGTCGTCGAGGCAGACTGCAGAAAATTACATTTTAGAAGGAAACTCTAGTACTACACATTTAGCAATAAATGAAAAACTTCTCGTTTAGTGTAGAAATTTAATTACAGCTTTAAAGTCAACTTTGTTTGTGATGTAATAATGGAAAATAGACGAAGAAAGCTTGGTATTTCTCGAAGCGGAAAATACAATTTTGACGATGTACAAACAATGTATGAATGAAACAAAAAACAACTAATGGAAATTTATTCCAAACTCTAACAATGTAACTGAGCTTTCCAAAGATATGAAACTATTTGGATTTTATTGTGGTTTTGGCGTAGATTCTCTGCCTTCTCAAATCAAATACATTGTTTCGTGTCGAAACTGGAGTGGCGATTCTTTGGGTACATTTCCTTATTCTTAGGTTATCACTCTTTGTTAAGAGGACATACGGTCGGCGACAGATTTGAAAAGTAGTTCAGAAATCTATTCCTATCGCGTTGCGCCCTAAAGAATGAGTTATAAAAAACAAGGGACAACTGCAGCACGGGCTATTTTACCTTTTTTTTTTTTTGACGGGGTGAAATGCATTTACGCACTACCCTTATCTATTGTATTTGAGGGATCAGGGTCCCCCAATACAATAGATAAGGGGGCACGGAGTGACGAGCTCCGTGCCAGTGTGGGACTCACCCGGGCGTGAAGCGCCCGAAAATACCCATTAAAACCCCCCGGGGCCGTCCGCTGCATTTGGGATGGGGGCGACACGGGGTGGCTTTCGCAAGCACCGCGTCGCACCCTGCAGCGAACCCACCCGGCCTCGTCGTGCAATGGCCCAGGGGGGATGGGGGAGTATACACACTTCTCAACCCCACCTCTTCGCCCACCTCCCGTAGGAGGTATGACCTAGTTAGGTCAATCCGCCGGGGGGCAGGATATATTTCCTGCCACGGGCTATTTTACCTACGCAAAATAGACAAAACATCACTTCGTAATACCCTGTTTCCTGCTCCAAAACTGAAATTAAAAATAATTTTCTTTCAGTTATGGCTTATGAGAAGAAAATGTTTGCATCTTACTTTAAAAAAATTGGCTTTGACTGATCACATTCGTTTATCATAGCATTCTATGGCATTTAAACTGCACCAAAGTTTTTACCATTTCATAATACTATTCGCAAAAGTTAGTCTTGAATAATGCTGGCTTCTAACTCCACATACATTACAATGACTTTGATGAATTACAGTGGGTGAGAAAGAATTAGTGTTACTGCTTATTTAATCCAGGTTTCACCTTAATTTAATTCGCTTCGAATTAACAATGTCGCTATAGAATGATGAGGTGATAACATCAAGTTACCTGAACTTTCGACCAGTAAAACTATCGTGATAAAGCCATAAGATAATATATGGGTATTTTAATACCAGGATGGTTAGCTACTACCATAGATAAATAATTATATAGTCTTTGCTACTACCAAGTTACATTTATAAGAACATTTTAGAAGCATCGCTTATTAGTTAGTACCTTCTTACTATTAATATGTCATGTATCTTGGACCACTTCGTCTCTTAACAACAGACAATATTCAGTGAAAGCGTTGAGCCCACATATAAATCAATCAATCATCAGTAGTATTGCCCATGCAGTTTAAAAATATATATTAAACGCATATCAAACAATGGTGACTGAACGTAAACAACATTTGCCAGAATATATCGGTAACAACTTGAGGAAAGATATGGCAATTTGACATCAGACAATTATTACTAAATTATCCACTGTCAATTTTAGATTTCACAAGGACTTACACCCAAACGTCGCGTCAAAGTAACTGCAAGCATATGGATATGCTAGTTCAACGAATATATATATATATATATATATAAAATATATATATAAATAAAATTAGCTGTCATAAACCTAATGATGAATGTATGAAAACGACTAGACTTATATCCAAAAGTAGATTAGATAGTTTAAATAATAATATTCGCCAGCAATGTCTACTAAGAATTTTAACAATCGAGATCCCAATAACGACTACGAAAACTTGTTTAAGATTATAAGTAATGAATTTAATAAACAATGCCCAATAAAGATTGTTATTGACAGGAAAAAAATTGCATTCAGTGATTGGGCAACTAAAGGAATAAGAAAAAGTAGAGAGTGTTTATATGAACTATATCACAGAAAATCACTAACTACTAATTCATCATTTCATGCTTATGTCAGGGAGTATTCAAAAACTTTTAAACGTGTATGTATAGAAGCTAAAGCAAAATTTTTGGGAAATAAAGTTCTCGTGTCTAAAAATAAGGTCAAAACCGTCTGGCACATCATAAATAAAGAAACAGGAAATAGTAAAATAAATAATAATACACTTAATCTGAACGTTGACGGAGTACATATTTCAAACAGTTCAGAGGTAGCAACTGTTTTTCAGGACTACTTCACTAACATACCTCTTGAAGTTACAAAACATATAACTTCATCACCCCAAGGTGCCGCATTGCTCCTTAATAACTTAAGTGCTCCTATAAATTCAAAATTCTACTTTACATCTATTACTGCAGGTGACATATTAAAAGCCTTCAAGCAATTAAATTTAAAACATACACAAGACATATGGGGAATGTCGGTAATGGTTCTTCAAACCATGATTGTTAATATTTCACCATATTTGGCTAACATATTTAACGGATGCATAGCAACAGGCACTTTTCCTAATTTAATGAAAATAAGTAAAGTGGTACCTTTATTTAAATCAGGTTGCAGAAGTAGTCTTGAAAATTATAGACCAATTTCAGTACTTCCATCGATTAGTAAGATTTTCGAAAAGATTATGCTTAATAAGTTAGTTGAATACTTTAGAGCAGAAAAGATTTTAGATGATCGGCAGTTTGGTTTCACGAAATCCAAATCTACCACTGACGCTGGTGCAACGTTAATAAGTCACATATTGGGAGCTTGGGAGATTTGGCAGGATGCAATAGGTGTATTCTGCGATCTCTCAAAGGCCTTTGACTGCGTTGATCACAGTACACTTATACTGAAACTAAAACATTATGGTGTTTCTGAAACCTCTGTCTCCTTCCTGGCCTCTTACTTAACAAACCGATGTCAGAAAGTAAATGTTAATGGGGTTACCTCCACTGGGTCATTAGTTAGAATCGGTGTGCCGCAGGGGTCGATTTTGGGACCGTTTTTATTCCTGGTTTATATTAATGACTTACCGCTAATGGTTAATAACTCAGCTGATATGGTTCTATTTGCAGACGATACTTCACTTATATTTAAAGTAAAAAGAAAAAATTCAGAGATTAGGCACTTAAATAATACACTAGCAAACATTTCCAAATGGTTTGCCTTAAATAATTTACTTCTTAACACTAAGAAAACGAAATGCATAAAATTTATGTTGCCCAATGTGCAACATATTGATTGTAAGTTAGAGATAGAAGGGAATTTAGTAGGCTTAGTTGACAAAACTCTGTTTTTAGGTATCACACTTGATAATAAGTTACAATGGGGTCCGCATATTAAAACTTTGGCAGGAAGGCTTAGTTCCGCTGCTTTTGCGGTTCGGAAAATTCGCCAGTTGACGGATATTGCTACTGCTAGGTTAGTCTACTTTGCTTACTTTCACAGCTTAATGTCTTACGGTATTTTGCTGTGGGGTACAGCAGCAGAGGTAGACACCATTTTTACGTTACAAAAGAGAGCTGTTCGAGCAATATATAATATGGGACCTCGCGAATCTCTAAAGAACAAGTTTCAAGAATATGATATCTTAACTTTGCCCTCCCAATACATCTTCGATAACTTAATGCATATTCGTAAAAAATTAGACAAGCTAGATCTAGTGAATGATCGTCATAATTTTAATACTAGAAGTAAAGACAAGTTGGTCGTCCCACGCTTTAGGTTAAGTAAGTGTAATAAAAGCTTTATAGGTAATAGTATTCGGTTTTACAATAAGATCCCAAGTAAAATTACCGATTTACCTGACAATAAGTTCAAGTATTATGTCAAGCAAGTTTTAATCTCAAAAGGTTATTACAGGGTGGATCATTACGTGAACGATGGTGATGTCTGGAAATAACCCACATCTCTGTGCTTCCACTAAAAACTACGATTTGTATAGTTTTTATGACATAAAAAAATTATATATATTATATTTATGAAAAAAAAAAAGAACCAGATCGAGTTTCTTGCCGGCTCTTCTCGACTGGGTTGTTTTCCGAACCGGTGGTAGTGTTTTAGACGTTCATAAGCGCCTTCTTAGGGCCTAAATTGAATAAATAAATTTTGATTTTGATTTTGATTTTGATATATATATATATATATATATATATATATATATATATAGAGTGAGAGAGAGAGAGAAAGAGAGAAAGCATAGAACGTTCATAAATTCAACTGTTTAATACGAATAAAGAATTTTCATCTAAAATTTGTATAACTTTGAAGTTCTATGGAAATTTCAGTCTAGTATATTCTATATTAATTTTATCAAACGAAAGCTTAATTATTATACTTATTTTTAATTAATTGGATTTTATAATATACCAATGTGTTGAAATCATATGCGGGTATTTTAAAACCTAATTCACAGAGGACGTTGTATTCGATGGATAGATCAGATCGGCTTTGACAGAAATCAAATTGAAATCGGAGGTTTTTATTATAAAAAGAAGGTATACAACAAAAGGTCTTAAAGGAATCACAAATCATGATCCTTAAGTCATGTAAGTGGCATAAAAAAACTATAATTTAATACACTCATTAAATGCAGTTTATAATCCTGATAACATTATATCGAGCATAGTTCGATCCGTATTTATTTAACCCCAACAGATTTAAAGAGGTCGGTGGATAATACCATACCACGAGGTGCATTATAAAGTATGTTAGTTTCAAGTCACTTGTCTGCTTTATAGGCAAATATATGTATTTGGTTTTGCTAAGGTGACCACGATTATGTGAAATTATTATCACGAACTGAACACCTCTCTTCAATTAAACCACGATAGTTGTTTAACACGATCGACGTAGGCGAGTTATTATTAACTTGTATGATAATTTTAATTAGAATAGATAAAAAAAAAAAAAAAAAAAACCCTTATAAGTTTATGCATATTTTATTAAGCACACAACGATTAACAGCATCAGGATACCATTTAAGAATTTTTAGAACTTAGCAACTAGTTCAATACTTAGTAAGGCTTATTTATGGTAGGCCAAGTCTTTTTAACATCATTACATACGCCTTTTACACTATGCCCACCACTTACGGCAAGTGACATAATTATCTTTTTTTTGTTTATCCTAACTCTCAACATAAAAAATAAAATACTAATGTATCATGTACAAATTTATGTAATAACTTGCTAATAATGAGTAGGTATTAATAGAAAATAGTAAAAAGAAACTGTTAAGAATATTATTAGTTATAAAAGTAATTTAAAAAAAAGAACAGGACAAGTTTCTAATTTTAGAATTTATGTCACCCTACTTGCTCACAAGCGCTCCTCAGCCGCCAGCGAATTTACTCCAAATGTCGACGAACTCTTAAATAAATAAGGGATGTCGTTTGTGTCGAACACAAATAGAACAGCGGCAAAGGTCTTCATTGTGTAACAAACTCCACTATGGTTTGGAGGACTGATGTGTTAAGATAGTTTCAGGCTTTGAGGTTTTCTCACAATAAAAAATATTCATTGTTAAATATCTCCACCGGTCTGTTCAATAAGCCAAGCCAAGTCAAATCAGATTAGTTAGATTAGAAGATACTCAGACTAAAACTAAAAAAGTCGGAGATTAAAACAATGAGATAGCGCTTTATATTTAGCCTTTCTTATACATTTTTGACCAGTAAAATTCTTACTGTTTACTTTATGGATTGGTTTAGTAACAAATAATTCTGGTCAATAGTCGTTTAGTTAGTTACTTGCCAAATTTTATAATTGCACTTCGGTTGTAAATGTATTATTTTATGTTATAAAATACAGAAAATATGAAGATGAGATGTAGTCTTTTTTTACACGGTATATGCTCAATGCTTTGACCACAATCTCACCCGATGTTAAGTAACGATGTGATCCAGGATGGTAAATACACTAAGCCTAGAGACACTGGTTATCAAGTGATGCTACCGGAACACATCTATTGGTATTTGGTTTTCAAACTTGAGGGTGGTAGCTTCCCAGGCGGGCATTATTAGAAAATGCCCTACCTTTATGCTATAGTTTCCTCACGATGTTTTCCTTCACCAAGAGCTCAGGCTGATTATAGAGTTGGATGGGTGGGCTCGATCCTGCATCTATTGATACGAATTCTGGGCGCACTATCCACTGCGCCATTATCGCTTGAATTTTCGGTCGGCATTTTAAGCGTTACTTTTAACTGCCTCGGTAGCGCAGTTGTATTACATTCGACTGCCGTTCTGAGGTCTCGGGTTCGATCCCCGGGTCGGGTCAAGTGATATTGGGTTTTTTCTACTCAGTATCATCCCGGAGTTTGGAATTTGTGCCCGATATGGCGACAGACTCGCCCCCTGTCACATCTGGGACGGAACTAAGCTCGGCGAAATGTGGGTGGTGTAGTTCGCTACTTCACCTCTGCCTAACCCTTCGGGGATAACAGGCGTGAGCATATGTATGTATGTATGTATTTTTAGCGTTATACAATCGTCAATCCAACACCTGGTGAAATTCTGCTAAAAACATGTATTTAAAAAAAAATATATTTAACTGGCAATATGGATTAATATGATAATGCATCCAATTGTGTTTGTTATCAAGTGATGTTGCCGAAATAAACCAATAGATACCAACTTGAAAACAGTCCCAACCTGGTCGATCGATACGATGAACGCCTACACTAACATTAACCCATCATAGCTCCATTGCTTTATTGTCTATTTGTCTACCATTTGGATGTGAACCTCCTTAACACATTCGTTTACTCGAAGCTTGACTTGGCCTACTTTCCTCAATTCCTTTCAAATCTAAAATTTATAAACATAATTTTAGTTACGAAGTTTTCCAGAAAATGTTTTCAACTTTGCTCCTTGATTCTTGGAGCTTGACCTAATTGTAAAATACTAAAAAGCATTAGTTAGTGAAAACTGCTTATTTTAAGGTGTAAAATTAAATGGCTAATCCTGAAGTATAACTCTATTCGAAGATAAAGACAAGTCTAAGAAAGACAAAGCGAAGTAGTTAGGTATTTTAGAAAATATAATCCAAAACCGTTTCAAAAACACAAACGTGTGTTAACTTGAAGGGGATAGCATTTCATGATGATTTATATGATAAATAATCGACGTGTTTGGAGATAAATTTTTAAATTGAAGACGGTAGCTATTACCCAGTCGGTAGACAGAAAGTGTTCTATAGCACTGCTGCGGTTTGATCGTTGATCGTCATGTCTTTCTTTTTTATAACTTTAGCGATTGACCACAATCTGGCGTGAGCTTAAGTTACGATGTGATCAATCATGGTACCACTTAAAGCCTTGTGAAAGGGCCTTTAAATGATGTAGAAATACAATAAATTTTCAAGTTGATGGTGGTAGCTAGATAGTGGAGGCAATAGAAAATGGCATACAAATATGTTATGTGATTTCTTCAAGATGGCTTCAGTTATCGAAAACGCAAAATTAAGAACGACCGTCGACCGCATAAATTCACTGTGCCAACATCGTTATTTCATAGAAAGTTGGAAGTTAATCGTACAATTCGAGTCGTCATCTATCAAGGAACTATCGCTAAACCAATTTACAAAAATAACTAAAGGAAATGTTGTTTGTAACCGAAATAAATAATATAAGTTCTATTTCGTTATTGTATCCAATTATTTTCGTATTTATCATATAATGATACTGTATTTTTGCAAGAGTTGATTTCTGATGGCAAATTCTGAGATAAAAAAAAAATATTTGGAATCAGTTCACTTGAATAATTTTAATATTACTGATTTTCGTTAAAGTGTAATTGAGTTTTTGTCTAAATCTATTATCGGTTCAGTTTAGTTTTAACCTTAAAGCTGTTTTCAAAATGATTTAGATGTTTTTAGATATCTATTCATTATTATTCCAGATGTGGATAAGCTTAGGTAAAGATAAGATTATGTTCTTATATTGTAGAAAAGTGTAGTGTAGTAAAGAAGAAGGTGTAAAACTGTTATTATATGATGATAATAATTTATGAGTAAAAAAAACGCTCCATAAATACTGGCTTTAGGTAAAGAGTCGATACTCTGGGGTTTTAGTGAGCATGATGTGTCTATACGCATCCTTGTCTTCAGCAGAGGCCAAATTATTTTTGTTATTGTTAAGTCTTGTTAAACGTATTTTAAAACTATTACTGTACTATACTATTACTTATAATAACAATACTTATATAAAAAAAAAAACAAAAAAAATCATCTATAACATACTATAAAACAACAAAAAAAATTAACACATAGTCTTATAATTTTTTATGTTTTCGCGTTCCATAATTAAATTCAGTTAATTTTAACGCGTTTTCACGCGTTACCTTTGCTTTTTCCTATCCCGACGTTTTGGCTGGGTTTCACCAACCGTGGTCACGAGCTGACTGGCGGTGCGCGGCGTCGCCTGCTGCGTTGAGGGGTATTTTGATGAACTACCCCCGTTTGGTCTTTATATTTATTATAGTCACAACACACAACACTAACAGTGTCCATCGACGATGCCTGTGGTTGGTGAAACCCAGCCGAAACGTCGGGATAGAAAAAAGCAAAGGTAACGCGTGAAAACCCGTTATAATTAACTGAATTTACATATAGTCTTAGTTTAAATGTAAAATATAAGTAGATTTAAGCTCACTTAATTAATTATGAAAGATAGAAACTGCATAGCTGCATGAAATATTATAAGCAATTTTTTCTAACGCAAGTCGAATAAAACCTCTAACATAAAAAAGGTGTGGACCCAGAGTCCGCAGAATATGTTTTATTTTATAAAAAAAATAATTCGTGAAAGTTTTCTAACGATCAGTGAAAGTTAAATCTAAATCAGTTCTGCCGTTTCGTAGACTAGCCACAATAAACAAACAGGCAGACAAGCATTTTAACAGTGAATGTTTGAGTATTAATGATCTGTAAATTGCCGTATTATTATACGTTTTAAAGTTTCATATTTTGAAAAAAGGATTATGCAGCAGTCGCTGGGATGTCCGTATTCAACCATTACGTAAAAAAAATAAACACTGATCCTCGAATCTGGCAGCGACTGCTTCATGAAAAATGACAGTTTTTTTTTTTTAACTCCGCATTTTCACTGTTATTCTGTTTATTATAATTTATATCTACGCGAGCTAACTGTTGTGGTGGAACTGTAAAACATTTGCATTTTAATAACGGTTTACGGTTTATTTTTATGCTTTCTTTCGCAATTAATTAGTGTACTAGTGCCTTTAAATCGTAAAGAATATCTCTAGAGAATGTTCAAGTTAACAAGTGCACGTGTACCGAATAGTTATTGATTATTACCAAAATATGTGACTATGATGATTTCTACAGTGCTTGAAGACTCGTCTCCATAATCAATGTGTTCTGTCCACCATGACATATGACACCGAGACTGTGCACAAAATACAAGTGGCACAGAGAACCATGGAGCGTGTCATGCTCGGTGTTAGATTACAAAATCAATTGAGAAATGTCGAGATCTGACATCGCATTAAGGTCCGCGGCATTAGTAAGATAATCACGAAATTGTAATAGGGTTGGGCAGGACATATTACTAAACAGAGTGATGGCACGTGAACTAAAACGTTGACGGAATGGTAGCCACGTGGCTATAAAATGGGAATCGTTGGATGGACGATATCGTAAAGCAACGGCTCAAACTTGGATAAGGCTGGCTCAGGACCGAAACGAGTGTGTATAAGAGAGAGGCTTATGCTTATCAGTGTTGTTGTCAGCAATTGTTGATGATGACTTACTATTGTAAAAGTTTGTTTATTGTTCTGGCCTCTCTGATATGTAGCGTGAATGTGTAAATAGAAAACATATTAGAATTCTTATCCAAACCTTATCTCGTCTAGTTATTATGTTTTTCTCTTTTACCACTAAATCAACGTATATTGTGATTATGAGTAATTTTAGTTCAGAAGTAGTGAGATTGTGACTAACGTCTATAGCGCCAGCTATCGGTTTCACTGCAAGGTTCGTCGTTTCAACTAAACAAATAAATTGTGTGTATAATAATTATGTGTCTAAGTTTTTCAAACGTTATACAGTTACCATCGAATATATACTAGCTGTGTGCCCGCGGCTCCGCCCGCGGCAATCTGTTCATTGAACCGTATCTTGATCACAATCTTAAGAGTTTTAATTTTTTACACTGACCTTAATTATTTTTAAATTTAAAAGGACGGCTTAGTTACGCGGAGTAACTTCAGCTATATGCCAATAAATCCGTCCTCTCAAAATCGCTCCAGCCGTTCCGGAGAATAGCCAGAACAAAAGAAAGACAGATAAAAGTTATAAAAATTGTTTTTGGTTTAGGTACAAAAGGAACCATTCATATGTATTTAGTAAAAAGTTGTTATTTCGATATTACAAACAGACACTCAATTTTATTTATATGTTTAGATGAAGTAGGTGTTTAAGAAATGAAGAAAAAAAAAAAAAAAATACTGTAAAATATTTTAAGATGTACATACGTACGACTATTGGACATTTTCTGTGCAGAAACATTTTAAATCAGGTTAAATTTTTAGATTTGTAGTTTGACCGGACTCGGGTCTGAGTTATAACTGAGTGGCTACTTGATTGGATGCTATTAAGTTACATTGAAATGCGAATCCTAAATGGAACCTGAATTTCCAGAGCAGAAAAATATATAGTAATTTTTACTGAAATACTCTCATTAGTAATTAGGATCCTAAAGACGTAATACAACCGTGAAGAGATGACGGTGCAGTGGGTAGTGCGGTCGGATTGCGCCTCAATCGACGCGGATTTAATCCCACCTATCCAACTCTAAAATCAGCCTGAGCTTTCGGTGAAGGAAAACAACGTGAAGAAACCAAAGCATGGTGGTAGAGGATTTTCTAATGATGCCCGCCTGAGTAACTGCCACCCTCAAGTTTGAAAAGCTTGCGCCAAATACCAGTAAGTGAGTTTCGACAGTATCACTTGATACCCAATATCTAGGCGTAGTGTTTTTTTTTACCGTCCTAGACCATAGCGTTTCTTAACATCAGGTGATATTGTTGTCAAAGCACTGCGACTATATCGTGTAAAATAAAAATAAAAACCTTTTAATACTTATTTTTGTTTTCTCAATTTTGATTCCATTTCACTTTAAGATTTCTCTGTTTCATTATTTAGACATTATAATAATAATAAGAGGTATTTGGCGATAGATTTTAAAAGTCTTAGTAGTGGACAGAAAAATGGGAATTAAAAATTCAAGCAAAGTTTTCAAATTCGCAGCCATAAAAGCGGTGTTTTTGTTTTAAAATCCCCCATAACTCCTTGCACATAATCCAAGACTTTGTTTTATTTCCTCTATAAATAATATATTCCATATAGACAAACTATCCTCCCAAAGATCTTTATTTATCAAATATGTTAAATTATTAAGTTTTATTTCTGTATACATTTTTTTCATTTCTTATCATATTCCAGTAACGACACTTTTAGAGACAAACTTAAGCTATATTAACATAACATTACCATAAGCTCACGCTTGTTATCCCCGAAGGGTTAGGCAGAGGTGAAATAGCGAACTACACCACCACCCACATTCCACCGAGCTTAGTTCCGTCCCAGATGTGACAGGCGAGCCTGTCGTCATATCGGGCACAAATTTCAGACTCCGGAACAATATTGAGTAGAAAAATCCAATATCACTTGAGCCGACCCGGGGATCGAACCCGAGACCTCAGAACGGCAGTCGTACCGTGATACAACTGCGCCACTTAATTGCGTGGCGTTTATCTTAATTGTCATTTTATTCAAATAAAAAATGTACATTAAGTGTGTACATAAAATGCTTTATAATTAAATGACACAAAACTAAATAGTTGTAACTAATTATTACTATTAACTAAAAAAAAAAAAACTATAAATAATGAACGCCGTTCTGCTCGCCGTTACGTTTCAATTTATTCTCCAATTAAACTTTGTATTTGCCAAAATCTAAACTCATCTAACTCAAATTATATATCACTAGTAGTGTAATTTTTTCACTCTTTATTATTCCCATATCACTATTCATTTCTTTTCCCGGTTTTTATCATAACTTCATGTAACAAAGTCATTCAGTTGTTTTAGAGTGTCTCTATAAATCACCACGAAATAACCATCACAACGGTACATCCATTCAACCGAAATACGTCCACTGCTGGACATAGGTCTCCACAATGACCGGTCTTGCGTAACCTGCATTCACCAGATTTCCGCGAGCTACACCAGGTCCTCGGTCCACCGTATAAGGAGCCTACCCACGCTGCGTCTTCCGGTGCGTGGTAACCTTTCGAGAACCCGTTGGGCCATCGGGCATCAGTTCTGCGAGCAATATCCCCAACCCACTGCCGTTTAGCAAGTTTAGCAAGTTTTAGTTAGCAAATAGGGCAATATCGGTGAGTATGGTTCTTCTACGGTGTTCAAATATAATACTATCAAATGATTTTATTGGTGTCAATACAGGAGTAGACAGAACTTCTTGAAATGACAGGAATCATAGAGAAAATAATCGTTAACTTTTTTTTGTAAGTAGAGTTTAGTCTATTTCGTTAACATGGGAAATGTATTTAACATCGTTTTTAAGATAATTCATTAATCAGAACTCGAGCCGCTTCCATGTTTATCCACGGGCTCCGTAAATTTTAATATAAAAGCCGGTAAATTGGCTTTCACGAGTTTTTTCCTTATTTAAGAGAGAGAGCCGATGTACCTACTAAATTCATTATCATATTTTACTACCATCCGGATCTCTTATCTGCCGTGATTATACTGATTAATATTTATGTAAAGCGCTGTTAAATAGCTATTAGGGGAGTTTATTTTTCCTTCTATTTCGAATTTATTTACAAAAGAGTTTTTTCTATGTTCAAGAATAGTACCATAGTCTACCCGTGGGTGTCGGAAAAGGCGACTAAGGGGTAGAAACTAGATAATGGGCAGCAGCATCCTCTGAGTATTACAAACACCTACTACTGCGATCGCCAACCCGCCTGCCAAGCGTGACGATTATGGCAAACCTTACTGGGGGAGACCAATATCCAACAGTGGATGTCTTATGGTTAAATGGATGGATGGACTGTAAATGTTTCTTGAAATAATAATATTATAGTAAGTTAGTAAAGTAAAAAAGTCATTGTTGACTTAGGATTTAGAGGATAAATTTGTTATTATTTTCGACTGGATTTGTAAATTATTTATACAGTAGAATACGTGCTCGGGTGTACCAGTAACACTAATACAAGTTGAAAAATATATCATAATACAATAAAACAGTACAGAATTTAAAAGGTAACGATTGAATCGTCCAATCGGTGTAAAACAAAAACCGATACCTGTCGATGCATGATTGGAAATACAGGTGTGTACGTATACATCGAATAATGTTAAACACAAAAAAAGACCCCTTGGGAAATCACCGGCCAACGACAAATCTACGCGGCGATCGCGTAATATACAGACGGTACCTGCAGACCGGTAATAAATTCAGTTTATTGCTAACATCGCTCGACCGCCGCTACGGCTTGTGAACATCTTTTTTTCGCACTTCAAATTGTATGAACTACGCTCAGAATACGGATTGCGTGAATAAATTTAACGAGTCGCTGTTTTAGTTCAATACCAGCGAAGGAATGTTTGTTCTCATTTCTTTATTTAATAACTGGCCGCTCCGTGGCTCCACACGCGCGTTTAATTTCTTGATCATTCGTCAGTATTTGGTCTGGCAATTTATTCGTAAGTTTTAGCAAAGGATGCATTATTTTTAGAGGCATCTCTTGTCACTAATTAATGCATACATATATATAAATTTAAATCATTCCTTGCAGTTCATGCCTTGATCGATCACGATGGTATGATTTTTCACATCTCGAGAATATGAACACCAACATCACTATCAACACTAAGACATAATCAAATACAAACACTAAAACATTACAAGCTCCGACACCAGCATCAAAATTAACATCTATGTTCAAATCTTTCGTCCTTACCTTTGTATACGTCCTACAGACAAACCGACATTCATATTTACATTTTTCTCATCACCATCACTAACACTATTATTATCATTTGATATTTAATGCTTAAAAATTGTAGCTGCGGATGACATTATTCGTACCGAATAGTGTTTATTTTGTTTTTACTTTTCTTGAAAAAAAATCGATGCTGAACAGTATACAACAGAATAATTCTGCTAATCTAATTACATGATACTCTATTTGAATAGTCGTCTGTATACTTAAGAATTTCAACATATAATTAGAGTAAATATGATACGAATTTTCGGTAAGGGTTGTTCAGCAATACTAAAACAGAGCTCAAGAAGGCTTGAATACGAAAGTCTTTACTCGATATGTGAGTAGAAATGCGACTACTGACACTATGAGCTTACTATAATAAATATAGTAAAAGCAAATTTATGTGAAATCGTTCAAAGTATTCTATATAAATCCAAAGTAAATTTTCCATAATAACAAGAGCATTATTTGGTAACAAAATAATTTTATAATTAAGTCAAACTCTTAACTTAAAACATGTTTTTAATCTTATGCCTCTTGACATAACCTTATCATAAAACTCGTAACGATTTAAAAAAATCTTAATCACCTGCTTATTTAAAACGATAATGGTGTAATGATAATATGGTTGGATAACGAACGCGTTGATGAAAGCAGGTTCAAATCCACCTGTCCGATTCTGTATGAGCCTGAGCTTTCAGTAAAAGAAAACTTTTTGATAAAACCAAAGAATAGTAAGCAAGGCATTTTGTAACAGTCTCATGGTAAGTTTAAAAATCTATCGCCAGGCACCTATTTTAGGTGTATTTCGACAGCATCACTTGAGAGAGTCTTCATTTAATCTATCTGTATATAATATGAGGTAAATGACGCATCATAACCTCAAAACCACTGAACATATCGGGAATTTTTACATTTTTAAATTAAATTGACCCTTTGTCATTTGTTTTCTATTTACTCTTATATACATTGTTTACGCTAATAAAAACAAAAGCCTCTCATTTTTTTTCATTCACTCGTTTTTTTTAGTTTAGGTACTATAAATAAAATGTTTTTTGCTCTTATTCACTCACACCTACAGAACGTATGAAACACGGGCTGAGCCGTGGTCATAAGCTAGTGTTATATAAAGTAAAGTCCAAGAATAATAACAACTTTCATGAATCATCATGCTGGCCTATATCTACCACGGTTAAGACGTCTAACTAGGTCTGGATCTGCACTTGCTGGTATCGGAACGTAATACGCTGAAACGTGTTATTATGGCGGCTTTTTCACCATGCGCATGGTGGTCGCGATTCATGCGGGGACTAAAGCCCTAAACACATACGTCCTTCAAAATAACGAAAAGATTTAGGCAGCAGAGGAAACTGCTGACAGAAGTAAAAACTCGAGACGTTTATAATTTGTAATTGACATTATTAACATAACCTAACATTGGATTTAAGTATTGGCGCTCAGAGCAATAATTATGTGTATTTTTTTATAGTTTATTCATATCAAAATATGAGATAACTTACTTATCTCTAAACGCCAGCACTTAATCGCCATCTTATACTTGACACACTATAGCATGTTGACGGCTGACGTCATAACATTGATAATGGAAATCTATAAGTTTTTTCCTTACTGAGAATCGCCCAGTGGCGCTAAAGAATCTATAAGATCATAAAAAACTGAAAATGATCCTAAATTAGTTACAGCAGAATAATGTTATACAGTATTACAAAGAAATATCAAGTCCATAGTTTTTGTAGGAATTGAGCTTGTCCATGCGTTGGCCCTTCAATCTAGTTAAGATCGCGACAATCCACCGGACCTCTCTAAATCTGGAAGACAGTCGATACAGGGATAGGAAATCGGACATCCCTTGTTCAGCAGTTTCTCATCGCTACGGCTTATATTTTCCCATTTCTCGGTCCTGCTTATTTACCGAAATAATTTCATATAACATTAATATTTCTTATTGAAATCGTGTAATTTTATTTACATTCTTGTAATAAGTAGATATGCGAAGCTCTTCATGCGATCCCGTTTGTGTTTTTTTAAGTAATTTCATGTTCGATTTTTTTTTAATTTTATTATCTATGTATAATTAGATAGACATATAACAGTTGAAGAAATTTTGCCTTCTCTGTTTATGGTACTAAATAATAACTTCTATTGATGATATTTAGTATTAATAATAAATTAGAGATGAAAACAGTATTTTGTTCTTTAAATTTTCAATAATGATTATGACCGAATTTAGTAATTTAAATTGTTTTATTTTATTCGTCATCATCATCGACTTTTTTTTTTGGAAAGATTAGTTTCTTTGAGATTTGAAGATATGGTTTTATTTTAATGTTGCAAGATTTATCGGCCAAATAACGCTGTAATTTATTCAAACGAAATTTAATATGTAGTGTTAGATACTTGTGTTCTGGGCACCAATGTTGTGCATATAATAAAATAGTGCCCAGTTAGTGCTCGCAGCTGATTCCTACTGAGCATGTGGGCTTCTTCAGCTATGCGGTGAGTGAAAGCCATGATGAACTCTTTGAAAGGAACTTGTCCTGACAATTCGTTACAAAATGGGAGGTGATAGGGCAATTGAGCCTTATTGGAAACGTGACTACCATATACTAGTAGAAATTCAATCATTTTACCGTGCTTGTATACAAAAATACAGCTATAAATATTTTCCAATCGATGAAGCTTCATATTTTTAACACAAAAAATCGTCTTTTTAAATGTTAACGCCTTTTTAAATATGATTAAATTGCATTTTTCTATTTATTAACATTAAAATTCAGAGCTCGTATAAAATAGACATATAAACTAAACCGATACATAAAATAAAGAGCCAAAAATGAATTTATCACTATTTAAAAACTAATTATAAGACTATGTTTACATGTGTGTGTTTATGTGTGTGTATGTATATGTTTGTCGATATGTTTATGTATGGATATATGGCTGTGGATAAATTTTATATCATAAATGCATACATATAAATCACTTGTAAGTGCCTAAAATTCCCTTAAATATTGGCAAAAGGTAAAATTTCTCTCTGTCTGTTTGTTGATTTATAACTCGAGAAATACTCAACTGATTTACATTTTTATTCATTGAATCACAAATTTATTTTGTGTAGACGTTTTTATATACATATAAATAGCAGCTGTCTCGGCAAACTTCGTACTGCCTCAGAATCAATAAACAGTGTGTTATTTATTGCAGTGACCGCAGTGCTAATTTTCAGTTACGACCACTTCGTTTTCATATATTTCTTCTATACTTTTAATAAAATTGTAAATCTCACGTGTCTGTACAGTTTCGATTTTTGCATAATTAAACATATTTCTATAATTTTAAGAAATGTCTTTCTGTCTGTTTGTTTGTAATCAAGTATCAATTAAAAAGTATTAAATATATATATTAAAAAAATCAAAATTATATTTTTAAGTACTCGTATATTTCAGAGTGACATAGAAACTTTAGTTGGTCCGGAGTATTATTTTATTAATTTTTACTTTTACGTTGGCAAAAATATAATGAAAATAACATAAATTTTCAAGTCATGAATAAGTTAGTTACTTCTCTCTCGAGTGTATATGTTTATATGATTTAAGTACGCAGATAACGTTTCCCGCGTATCCGTCCTTTCGACAACAAAGGGCGTAATCACAGCGTCCGACCGGAATTTCCGGATACCGGAACACATGAAACCTTTTTGCAGCTGCGACTTGTTATGTTGTAAACGGTTTTACATTATAACATTTGTTTATACAAATTATTTATAGATATAAATAAATTTGGTTAAGTAAATTATTAACAAATAAACAATAATTTAAATTACGATTTTATCCATTTTCTATTAAATTAATTACTTTCTTTTATAGAAGAATTATAATTGACCTACAAAAATGTTTCTTTTGATAGTGACGTTGTTAGTATAAATGTATCGAATGAATTATTTAATGTGAAATATTTCATTGTCAATTTAATATTTCTGTGCTTCATCTCTTTTCTTAAAACATTTAGTAGGTAACAACTTTATTATTTTCTTGAAGCAACAACTAACGGGAGTGAAAAAAAAATTAAATATCAAAATCTTGCAATAAATTTTCAGTCGATTAAACACCCTAAAGTAACTTACAAACATCAAAAGCCTTTCGGCATACAACAGAACTTGCTTTCGAGAACGGTCAGCGGAAAAAATTCGACAGCTTTTGGTATATATAATTTTTTTTGTATTTCAACTTTTTGCTGTAACCTAACCATACCGCGTCGTAAGCACGAATGTTTTTTTTTTAATTTATGTCTCACGTCTGCCACATATCGTATATAATATTTTTCAATGTATTTTTCTTTTGGTCGTGCGAACCCTTTTTATTATATACACGTAGTTCGTTTACGTACATATAGAGAGGTAATTTTTTTTGTCGACCTTTACAGAAGATTAGTCTTCAAACCAAGGCAAGATCATAACCAAACTGTATATCGTTTTCTGCATTTTTGAAGTTCACACATTCACATTAATGGATAAATTGAATTTATTTTGTATGTTTATTTTTTACAATCGCAGACGGATTATTTAGTATATTGAAAAAAAATAAAATAAGGATAATAGCGCCACGTGCGTGCACATGGCCTTTGTATTAAATACATAGGCGGATTGCGATGTATCGGTGTTCGATGCAACTCCCCATTAGTTTGTCGAAGAAGTTTCTCAACATTCGGGTCCTTCAGACCGTAGAGAAGAGACTCTCAAAAAAGCTGGAAATTAGAAGTAATGCGAACGCAATTTCTACTACCCGGTGAAATAGGTGAACGAAGAACGCTGAGACTTTAGTCAGTAAGAGTCTGATTTAACCCACCCAGCGGGGATGGGTATACTCACGTAAAAAAAAAGTTTTAAGAACATAATTAAAGCGGTGAACTCTTAATTTTATACAGTGTTTAGAAAATATTATTATATAATAATATTAATAATCTTGTGCTGTAGAAAACAGTTAGATGTGAATTAGAATTGTTAGATTCATTAGACGTGAATGATAAACGACACACCTAAATCAAAAATACAATTTAAAAAAAAATTCTGTCTGTTTGTTTCAGGTTATCTCAAGAACAACGGAAACGATTTTGAAGGGACTTTTTTTGGCAGATAGCTGTAGTTACTCCGCGTAATTTAAACTACTTTAATTTCTCAAAAATAATTAGGGTTCCGCGTAAATAAAATTAAAACTCATGATATTGTGAATAAAACACCGATTCAATCCACACTTTTACTGATTTTGAATTTGTGAGAAATATCTTTGCTTAATGTTAGTAGGAAAAAATTTTTGGAAATAATTAGGGTTCCTCATAAAGTAAATTAAAAACTATATTACGTAGTGAATATATAAACACGGGCGTAGCCGCGGACACACAGCTAGTGTAAAATATAATAGGGACCATTTACTTTTGTGTTGGGTTTTTAAATAGTTCAATTAAGTTCGAATAATGATCAGCTAGCTTAATTTAAATTATAAGATAAAAATATAGGAGGAAAAAGCACTAAACAGAACATTTCCCAGCCATTTTATGTGGGGCGCCGGTAAAAAGTTCTTTGCAGCTTCGTTTAATGAGGACCAGTGCAAATGTATGCCGAGTAAATAGTGACACTCTATAAACAATGAACATGAACAGTTCTGTTTTGTTGTTTAAAATAACTGTTGAAGTGGTTGGTTTATTTAAATAAAAGATAGAACTATTAACATTATAGTTTTATTTTAGAAGAACATTTTTTACCCATTGCAAAGACAACAACATCACGGGAAACTTCCCAAATTAGTACTAGATGGCGCCACTTGTACCATTTGAACGTTAATAAGATTATAAAATTTACCTTATTACAACAATAACATTTATTACTGTTCTAAGAAATAAGCTTAACAGACGGTATTTTTGTCGTATATAGTTTTAAGTTATTTATATGCTATAATTATTGTTTCCTTTTTCTTTTGCTATCGGTTAGGTAAAGTGGCAGTATTATTGTCAGGTCGACTTAAATATAAATAATTCATAACATAAGATATGCTCACGCCTGTTATCCCCGATGGGTTAGGCAGAGGTGAAGTACCGAACTATACCACTCACATTTCGCCGAGCTTAGTTCCGTCCCAGATGTGACTGTGAGCAAGCCTGTCACCATATCGGGCACAAATTTCAATCTCCGGGATGATACTGAGTAGAAAAACCCAATATCACTTCACCCGACCCAGTGATCGAACCCGAATCTCAGAACGACAGTCATACTCCAATACAACTGCGCCACCGAGGCAGTTCAAATAACTCAATGCCATGAAAATTGAATATCATCTCTTTCTTAAACACTATTAAGAGTAACATGTGTTTCTCTGTATAACTCATAGTGCGTTTATATCTCGAGAATTATTCAACAGATTTACACAGTTAATCTTTATAGACGTAACATCTGGCTAAGTTTTAGTATTTATTTTATTACGTTAGGTTAGTTTATGGAATAGACACATAATATGCAATAGTTAGTCGAAAAAAAAAGTTATCATCAGCAAGATTATGCAGCAACTGTGAAGAATATAAACTGATATATGCGAGAGTAGCTGTAGGCATAGTTAGGGAAGAAAAATTAATCCCAAAATATTCTCAAGTTCATAGTGTTCGTAATAACTAGAACCAACATTTTGTCCAAGTGGAACGTTGTGGCCACACTTTTTGCTCCCGTTATGTAAAGGCCCAATTAGAAAGTTAGATTTTTCTCACACAAACGCTATTATTGCCGCATTCTAAATGGCTGTTTTATACATTTTATCTTTTATCTATGTCGTTCCTTAGCCATAATGATATTGTATATATATATATGTACAGATAGATATACATATAGATATAAATTCAGAAGAAAAAACTACTTCGAGAAATATTTGAATTTTACCTTATTTCAAACATTGAGTACTAAAATTCTCCTATCAGAACTCCAAAGAGGTTGTAATAATAATTCTCATTGACGCCTTAGTTTGTTTGAAACGGCAACTCGCGGGAAATCAAAGGCGCCGGCAGGTAGATCCCAATATCTTTTGACGACGAATAATGTCCAACGATGTATACAGGAATATGGATGCGGTATACTTCTTTGACTTCAACGGATATGAAATTAATCGGTAGAAAATAAAAACCATAATATATTTAATTAGTTCATATAGTAAGAAGTCATAGGAAGTTATGTGTTAAGGCTTTAATCCTTATAATGGAAACAAAACGATTTTCTAGGATATAGAAAAGTCTCGAAGTCTATAAGTAGGTTAATAGTATTATTATATATACAATTTTGGGTTACACTCAATTTCTTGAAATATTATTAGGTTGTATGAATGAGGAAATTTGGATTTGTGTGCTACGATTTTTTTTTAAATTAATTAACAAGCTGAACGAAAAAAAGAAAAGGTGTATGTGGTTCATTAAATCAACGCATATTAATAGTATGAATAATTTGACAAATAACTCACAAAAAAAAAACTATGCAAATATTTTTGTCGCTTTCCTTACTTTTTATCGAGCTTTGACAGATAGATATGACGCGCATAGTAAATCCATTGACGAAGCCAACTGCACTACTGACTCTGAAATCATCGCTTTTTTTTTAAGCGAATGTCTACATTTTCTGCAGACTTTTTCTGCAGATATTGTTAGAAGGCATCAACTAGCTTTGGATGTTTGTCCGTTACCATGTCACACCTAAACTACTAAACAGATTTCGATAAAATCCCGCAACGATTGCATTCAGCAGAAAAAATATAGGCTTTATATCTACTGAATGCCAGGCGAAACTGCGGGCACAGCTAGTAAAAAATAAAATAAAATAAAAAACCATGTCCAAAAATAATTTGTTATTTTTCTAATCCCGAACACATTTGGTGCCGAGTATTTCCTCCAATAACGTATGTACTATACCTGCTTCGTATTTAATGCTGATTGCTTCCACCGAACAGAGATTAGGGCGCGTAAATTTATCCGTTACCAGATCAAGCCATGGTTATTGACTTACTTTTCTCTATATCTACATACTTTACAAAGGCCTTGTTTTGCTTCTATGAGTAATTTTCTTTATCTAAGAATTATTTTTGACTTCATAATATTACCGTTTTATAACATAACCATTATTGTTTTAATTCGAATTGTTATTTTTTTTTCACTTAATGCTTGGTTACCTTAGAATAGTATCACCCCATATCTTCCCGTGGGTGTCGCAAAAGGCGACTAAGGGATACACAAGGGGATACAGCAGCATCCTTTGAGTACAACAAACACCTGACTGCGATCGCCAACCCGCCTGCCAAGCGTGGCGATTATGGCAATCACCCCCCTCATGAGACGTCGCATAGCTGTGTGCCCCTACAAGGTGGACCGACATCCTGGTGAAGGTCGCAGGAGTTCGCTATATGTGGATGGCGCAAGGTCGGTCGTCGTGGAGATCTTTAGGGGAGACCCATGTCCAGCAGTGGACTTCTTTGGGTTGAATGGATGAATGGACTATGTATTTTAATCAAAAGCATTTTAATTATATCACATTTAATATTTTCGGCTTCACTTGCAAATACAAGATGAGATTGTACTCAGAAGCTTACCTATACGTCTATATAGAAAAGTATTTAAATAGTTCACAAGGTTTACGGTTCAAGTATCATACAACATTTCAGTCTATTATTATTATATGTATTCAAACCTCTCTCAATTCGAGCCTCACATAGTTAATTAACGATCCCTAGCCTGGAGAGCTTAGATTGACCGGCTCTTAAGTGCATATGGCAAGATATTTCTATATTTAGATGATTGGTAATACATTTTCAACTTGAGCGTGGCAACAAATAAGAGATTAACATTGCTTAAAAAAAAACTAAAAAACACGCTTTTATAGAAAATCTAACTAAAAAAATATAAAATAAATTTCAATCAATTTGAATTAATAGTGTAAATATGAGTAAAAAAATGATTTTATTGTAAAAAAAAACCGTGGTTTGCATGGTGTCAATAGTTATAAATATTGTATGGACAGATATGCGTTGAAGGATTATCATTTTGATAGTAACTTCAAAAGCACTCTTATTTACTCTATTCTTAATTTAAATTTATAAAAAAATATTTTCTATTTTTTTTTTTTATTTGGATTTTCAAATACTAAAAAATCGCTAATCCTAGTAAGGTTAACTGAACTGTTTAAAATATTGAATTGTCACCCATCCTTGATAATTATACCAACTTTAAAGTCAATCCGACGTTTTGAAGAGAGTCAAAATTATGTTCAAAGTTTTCGATACATAGGAACATACGTATGAAGTTAATAAAAACGTATTAACAACTCCCAATTACAAAAAACTCGGAGGCAACACAAATTTTTAGATAATATCAGCAGAGTATTAAATGTTGATTGCTTCCCCCGAAAGGAGATTACAGCCTGTAATATAACCGTTACCAGATTAAGCCGGAATCAACTGGTGTTATCTAGTTGCCCCGAACTTTTCCCAATTTTCCGATACACGCCCTTTAACTGACCTCATTCGGTTTAGCCAACGAAAATTATAATATTTTCTTCTTAGACTCGAACTGGTTTGTTATTACGATCTGATTCTCAAGTTATGCTGATGAAACATATATATTTGTGCTTGGCTTTTCACACTTTCGAGACCCATTAGCGTGCTATGGTTTCTTTACGATTTTTTCCTTTCAGTGGACGCGCTATCCGCTTATACTATCATAGAGCCATCGCGTGATTATTTATTTTTAATTATTATCGAAAATAAATATCGTATAGCTCCAGTAGATGCAAGAAAAATATATGGAGAATCTCCTAATTAATTATTTTTAATTATACGTTATTATATTTAAGAATACATCAACAAAGATCTTGTGTCAGAAATTTTCATATATCAAAACCAGTACTTTGAAATAATAATCTAAATTTAAGTATATCCGTAGAAGTTATGTGACATAAAGCAACATCTGTTATCTTTTTATACTGTTAATTTGCTTTATCTGCAGAATTAATTATTAAACTGACACTGAATGGAGAAAATAAATATTTTTTAAGTATTTTGTATAATAAAATATTTCACAAGTTATTTGGACAGAAAAAACACTACATATGTAACAATTGGATTTATTTTAGTTAAATCAGTAAATATTTAAGAAATGTCATGAGTTCCAAAAATATGTTATACTAGTAGTTGTGCCCATGGCTTTATCCGCTTGGAATTCAGACAATTTGCAGTTAATGTTTTCCCCTTGGATGCAACATATGATATTACCTACTGTCATCGAATTCGGTTCATTAGTTTTGCGTAATTGGCAAAAAAATTAATAACCAGACAGACAAAAATGTTTTAAAACAGTCGAAATGTGTTCTGTAGTCGATTCTAAAGTATGTTGGTAGGTCATTCTTTAATGCTTGATTGGCTAGCTTCAGTTTGTAAATCTGCCGTAAAGTTTTATAGGTTTGCTTTGGTCGCATTTCTTGGGAACTAGTACTTCTAGGTTTAGAGTATTATAAGGCTGTATGGTCATAATGGTCATGTTTATGTTACGAAGCGCCAGCAGCCTGTGTTGTTACGGAAACTTCGTGTACGTACCAAATTGTTGGCTGACGCGTCACTACAGGTAGACGATTAGTGAATCTTTTGTCTCACGAACAGACATTTTTGGTAGTGACCTAACGAAACTTAAAGAAATTGTGGAAATATTAGTGGCTACTTAAATTAATATTAGTAACACATATAATATGTTTTGGATATTTTGCTACTTTTAATTTTGTATGTTGTTTGAAAGAAATAAATAAAAAAACACAATCTAATATCACGTGAGATTATATTCAAAGCCTCTACAGTATAAAAAGTGCGAAATATTTCTAAGTACTCTTCGAAATCGAATTGTTACCACACCCTTAACAACCGAACCATTATATAATGTAACGTAACGTATAAATTATTTAATGCTAACGGCATGCCTCCCCCCTCGAGATACAATCTCGTAATGCTTCGACATTTTGGTTTCATGGGAATTTACGAACCGTTTTTTTTTCCCTTCACGGTGCAATGAATTCTCTTTTATGTTTATGGTAATTTATTAAAAGGTTTCACTTCGGGTAAATTAATGACGAGCGATCGGAATACTTAGTTGATTATTATAGAAATATCATTGTTCAATTTACACGTTATACAAAAGCTTTTCCTGAGCCTCAACTAAAGACTTCCTTCCTTAATCAACAGAATTCCTTAAGAAAATTGTTATATTTATGATCATCGAAAATTTGTAGCGAGTAGTGAATTATACAGGTGACTTTGAAACCAATGGCAAAAAAAATACACTAAAATATTAATTAATTAAAAAAAATCATAAATGAATGATCAAAACCGTGCGGTGCGTATTCGACGAACAATGACCCCACTCGCGCTCGCGCACGTCAACTGATAACTTTACCTACATGGTTACCGGGTCATTGAACGCTGCAAAACGGTTACGCGATTTTGATACTTTAATTGAATTTGTATTGCATGTTCTATAGTTTTATTTTAATATTTTTTCCAATAAACACATTTAAAAATATTTCTGAATATAATTACAAGCTCCCATTAAATTATTGCTATTATTTTCGATTTCATGCAGTTTATAGTTTTGGAGTTTGATCGCAATTTTATCGCATGTGAAGTCTCATATTACTAATATAGTAAAGAAATAAAAGAAGTTGAAACTCATGGGACGCTGCCGAAATTCGCCTATAGACGATAGATTCTCTATTTGAAGGTGTTAAGTTAGATGGATATTAGAAAATATTGTTCCACCAAGCGTTGGCTCCCTTATTAAAAACTCAGACTCTTTTTGCAACAGATCTTCTCATCTTCGAACATTTACGTTGTTGTAATTCGTCATGAAACGTGTTCTTTATTAAAGGATTTATTCGATATTCAAAGTGATTTCAATTGAACTCGTACCATTTTTTATAAGGTGTTTTAAATCTGTGCAGAAACAACATACGACCCTCATAAATTTAAGATATCAATAAATAAAGCCCGTATAACCACAAAAATACGAAAATGATTTAACATAATATTTGAAAAATCAATTCAATCAATCAATATTTAACTAAATGATTATATAAATCGATTTGGCTTTCAATATAAGGCCAGCTTTGAGTTCCTTTGAAATAATTTAAAACAAAAATAAAACATTAAAACGAAACACTATTACATTCATCGTCAGTAACAACAAAAGTTTCCCGTAACGTTTACATCATCACTTGGAAATTATTTCAAACAGTCGCAACTTTGTGAACCGGCCGTCTATCTCAGAATGCCTCCAGGGTACAACTTGACCAAACAACTAGACCTCTTTGTCAGAGTTACTACTCGCTTCACAACTCTATTCTTTAGGACTTCGATGGATGGAAAGATCAATTTAGACTGGTCGGTTACGCAGCAATTGCTCCGTCGCCTTGTCTTAAAGATTTGTTTCCTTTACACTTTCAGTTATATTATTGCTTAATATTACCATGAGCTGTTAGGATAAAGATTAATTCGAGATTGACTTACTTGTTATTTATATTGGTTAAAAGATTGGAACGGACATGCCAATATTTTGAAAGATAATTCCCAGATGCACTGAATTTGTTTTTGTTAAAATTATATAGTTTTAACTAGAGAAAAACCAGTCATAGTGACATTATATGTTTGTACTGTATCGAGGTAATTCTGTTTATACTTAGTTGCCAAAAAAGATTGTAATCAACAGAAATTTGCTTATGGATGCTTGATTTATCAGTAATCGTCACCATTTTTGGATTGATATATTCAGTAGGCACTTTTACGTCGAGTATTCTCAATTTATAATATTTTGCAGCAACAGAAAATATTCTACATTTACTGATAATAATTCAAAACATTTTTTGAAATAAAAACTATTTTTTTTACAAGTTTAACAATAAAGTAAAAACTGATCGTGTAAAAGCGGCAATAGTCGTGTCCCCTTATCGAAAAGGATAATTTTTCACGTCAGTGCAACCACGTTCTAACATTTGTCACAACTCATTCAAGGGTTTTTATGGGGCGAAACGAGGGAGTCACCTTTGCTACCTAAAAAACAAAGATTTATGTTTTTCGTTCGCGTGTTCGAACTTACTTGTAAGGATATCGTGTGATTTTAAACGAATTAAGAATCAATAATTATGATGTTAAGGTAAGTTTTTTAAAAGGGTTGACTATCCTAATAAATGTATACTTTGAAATTTATTTTACGCAGTCTCCCTTTCAGAAAATGAAGTCCTCTTGTTAAGTAAATATACTAAAAGAAACGTGTAAATGATATTAAAGCGTCCCCGAGATTTTTTCGTAATTATTTTGTTTTTATGTTTGTCAAATAGTGTGGGAGGAGAGGACAAAAAATTAAAATGGTGCCACGTTTCATTCTACTATATTAGAGCTTGTGTGTACTTTATAGAGTATTAATGGCTTTTTAGGCTGGTATGGACATGTGATTCGCAGGGAGAAAGAGGATATTGTAAGAAAGGTATTGGATATGAATGTGGAAGGTTACATGGGAAGGAGAAGACCAAAGAAAAGATGGATGGACTGTGTGAAAGATGATATGCTTAGGAAAGGAGTGAATGCGGAGATGACAACAAATAGAGAGGGATGGAAGAGGAAGACATGTTGCGCCGACCCCAAATAAAAATGGGAAAAGGGTAGGAAGATGAATGGCGGTTAGGCGTATGTCGCATCTATATATAAATCGGAAATGGTAATACAATTATTAAGAAAGTCAACAGTGCAAGGTGACAAAAACTTGCACGCGCGGGTAATTACGCCAACTCATGATGCTGACGGCCTCAACCGTTTATACGGTCTTTTATAAGAGCGCACTGTATGGACTAGGGGATACTCTTAACTTGAATCAAAATTCCGCAGAATTTTCAAACTCAAGTAACGGCCAAGCTGAGGTTCATATCACTTTGGTCCCCTCGTGCTACTTACCTTCCGCTGTTACCTTCAGCACTTGCCCATAAAGTTACAATGAAGCTATAAAGGCCCTTCCGTTCAACAGTCCGTATGAACAACAGCTTTAGGAATTAGCTAACGTTTTGTTGTGATTTTAGGTTCTTACTGGTTATAAATTGGTGGTGATTACCATTTTTATCCACAACTCGTATATGATAGACACCGTCACTACTAATCGAGGTTCTGAATCCGACATATTATATAATTACATATACCAAATACGTTAACGAAGCAAATCAATCAATCTCCAGATTAGTTAAGTAACGTGCACATCGACGCCTTTCGAGCTTTATCGATACATATTAATACACAAATATTAATTAATTTAATTTAGAGGTGTATAAACGATGTGATCGATCGTTTTGTCTCAGTGAAACCGAGGTTAATTAAACGTTTAAGCTAACAATCGCTGAGCGGTCTGCCAGCTCAATAGAGTAGCGGCTTAACTTCTCAAGCGAAGTGGCACTCGACTATAGCAAACGGTCTTGCATTAAGCAACCTCTCATTACCTTTTATACGTTCCAGCTATTGTTATTACAGATGCGAATAGTATCTTTGTAATTATACGCTTAACTTATATTAATTACAGAAACCCAAGTTGTATAAAATCCAAATCTGCTATTAGAAAAATATATTAAAGTCATAAGGCACTAAAGGATTGCCAAAAACGTTGAAGTGTCTTAATTTTATTATTACTCCTTGACCCTCATGAGGTAACGTGAATTTTTGTGCACATTTAATTTGATAATATTGTTAACCAGATTTTCGCCACACATCCGGCGGCGGCGCATAAAGATATTATCCGCCTACATCCGGTGGGACCGTCTCTCACCTGCCACATGTCAGATCGTATGGAATGACTATATAAGGCTCTGTAGAGCCAACGCAGGTGCACTCGCATTGTAACGGACGGACACACCAGTATGAGCGTCCGTTTATACTATTACGTAGACTGCTCTGCCACGCCCTATCAGCACAGAAACAGGATGGTATAAGTTTGACAATTCTGTATGCCGAAAGGGACGCAGTAGAGCACGTGGACCGAGTCGTTGGCGGGAAAAATGCAACAACGCAGTATTCTATTCTATACACTTTTTATTGTCTCACTAAACTATTACAAAGAAATCACTTGTCTTGAACTAAACTTTCACTTTGACGATCGCGACGAGACTACCCTTTCTTGGCCCATATGGCCCATTCTTATTGTGCCGGCTAGTTCGGCACCCCGTACGCGAGAAGCTCTTTCATACCCCTACTGTAGCGCGCTGTATGGTCAAATATTATTATTATCCACGTTATTATTTATTTATTTATATCAATAATTATTATCTTAATAATACAGCGCACTACGTAACATTGAATAATTATTACTCTATCTACTAAGCTACCTAACTAGGAAATTATCTTTTTTTAACATCTTACACATAATTTACACATCGCATAGTTCTTATTTTATCTACAATTAATTCTTAATACTAAATTCTTGAAGCGTCGCTAACACGCATTCTATCTCTGCTAAAGTTAACGTTCATGGAATTGCAATATAATAAAGTGGTGACATGGGATTATTACATAGTCAGAGTGTTTAACAATATAGCGAGAATGTTTTAACAATAGTTTGTTACTGATGAGCTCTCCATAATAGTTGTGGTGCTTAAAAAACTTTAAAACATATATACCCTTACGTTATGTAAAAGGCTATGTCTATCAGTCTATACGTTAGTTGGTTTAATACTCGAGAACGAGCCCACTATTTGCATAATATTTTTTTTAAACTTATTTATGCAATATGGTTAGGGTTAAGTTTCTTGGTTCGTTCAATAATATTTATGAATATATATAACAATAGAAAAAAAAAAAACATGTAAAAATCACTATTAACTTAAGTATCTCTAATTTAGATCCTTATCCCATTGAGCAGTAACCTGGCGTTTACGCCAGTTTTCCATTGTTTTCCTTCTTCCTAGTGTCTCATTTTTATCGGTAATCGACATATTAAGAATAATTAAAATAATGCAAGGAGCATTAATTAAATAACAACGTCGGTCTGTTTAGTAAGCTATAGTTCGAGAATCGATTTATATAATTTTAGGTGGCTAAATTAAAAAAAAAAATAAAAAACAAAAATTCTTTATTCAATTTAGGCCATGACAAAGCTCTTATGAAAGTCAAAACACTACCACCGGTTCGGAAAATAACAGAGTCGAGAAGAGCCGACAAGAAACTCGATCTGGTTCCTTTTTTTATATATTCAAAATATACATCTTATTTTAAAATAAAAACTACACAAATCATAATTGCAACCATTGTTAACGGAACCACAGAGATGGGTGTAAATTCCAGACATCACTATCGTTCACGTAATGATCCAACCTGTAATAACCTTTTGAAATTAAGACATGCTTGACATGGTGCTTGAACTTATTGTCAGGTAAATCGGTAATGTTCTTTAGGATCTTATTATAAAGCGAATACTATTACCTATAAAAGTTTTATTAGATTTACTCAGCCTAAAGCGTGGGACGGCCAACTTATCTTTATTTCTAATATTAAAATAGTGGCTATCAATTATCAGATCGAGCTTGTCCAATTTTTTTTTCCGAACATACATTATGAAAGAAAGAAGAAAATTATTCGATATACATAAAACACATCATAACAACATTAAGTTATAAAACAAATAAAGTTTAAAAAAAAAGTTATGCATGGGGGTCGAAAAGGTCCTTGTCTCAGCATGAGGCTGCAGGCCGACAATCGGAAGCACTACAGCGCTGATACTCTGACAGAGTCTTATGGTACGGTACGTACAACTTCACGGCTGGACTAAAACACATTTATTACATATAACAACATAATGCTCATGCCTGTTATCTCCGAAGGGTTAGGCAGAGGTGAAATAGCGAACTACACCACCCACATTTCGCCGAGCTTAGTTCCGTCCCAGATGTGACAGGGGGCGAGCTTGTCGCCACATTGGGCACAAATTCCAAACTCCGGGATGATACTGAGTAGAAAAACCCAATACCACTTTGACCCGACCCGGGGATCGAACCCGAGACCTCAGAACGGCAGTCGCACCGTAATACAACTGATCGAACGAGGCCACACATTTATAATTACAGTAATAACAATACATATAAAACGTTCTATAATTAATAATACTATAAAACATTAGGTTATCGAAGATGTATTAGGAGGGCTAAGTTAAGATAACATAACATAAGCTCACGCCTGTTATCCCCGAAGGTTTAGGCAGAAGTGAAATAGCGAACTACACCACCCACATTTCGCCGAGCTTAGTTCCCCCCGTCCCAGATGTGACAGGGGGCGAGCTTGTCGCCATATCGGGTACAAATTCCAAACTCCGGGATGATACTGAGTAGAAAAACCCAATACTACTTGACCCGACCCGGGGGATCGAACCCGAGACCTCAGAACGGCAGTCGCACCGTAATACAACTGCATAATACATTTATTTATATTTAATACATCATGATACATTTACGAGAAAGTTTCTGAACGAGCTACTTTCACAATGTTCGCTAATAAACTTGGGTAAACCAATTTCATTTAGTGATGGATGGATTATATGCACAGATTACGAGTACAAATTTAATTTCAATTGAACATTTATGTAGGTCTACACACGTGCCTTACGGACGGACATTAAAATACAATATTTTTTTGTGCAAGTAACGATGTATCAACATACGACAAGCAATATTTGGGATACTATTCTACGAAGATACGACAGTTGATTCAATTTACGTCCTGGGAGTTTCTCTTCGTGCGTCATCAGCGTACTTGGAACGAGACTACCCCGGGTTTTAGATTGAGTTTATTGAACTTTAATTTGTACGAATTAAACGAATTAGTAAATTCGAATGAAAGAAAGAACTTTGTAATAAGTATAAAGCAGTCGTGACTTGAGATGATAGTCAGAAACATTACCCCAAGCGCTAGCCGCTCGGCTTACTGAAGTGTTTCTTTGACATTTAATGATTAATACGAACAATTCTTATTTTATTTATACTAGCTGTGTTCTTGCGTCTGCGCCCGCGTTTTTTATGTTCTTCACTGCGTTTTAATTTTTTTTTATACGGAACCCTAATTATTTTCTTAAACATTTTTTAGTATTAAGATAAATTAAATATATTTCACATACATTCAAACACTTGTCCGTAAAACTGTGCATTGAATCTTATTTTGTTCAACTATTTTATGAGTTTTATTTTGTTTACACGGTACCCTAATTTTTTTAAACAATTAAAAGTAGCCTAATTTACCCGGAGTAGCTTTAACTATCTACTAAAAAAAGTCCCGTCAAAATCCGTCCCGCAGTCCTGAGAATTACCCGAAACAAACAGACAGACAGACAATAATTTTAAAACTTGTAGTTTTGGTGTAGGTTATCCTTACCTTATCCATACCTATTTAGTAAAAAAATTAATTTTGACATTACTAAGAGACACTCTGATTTTATTTATTAGTATAATTTAAAAAAAATATATGAGTGAATATTATTTGTACTATTACGCCCCATTCAACCATAAGACATCCACTGCTGGACATAGGTCTTAATATAAGGGTGGTTTGTTATACTAGCGACGTTTGGCAGGCAGGTTGGCAATTACTGGGTAGTGCGTAAATGCATTTCCCCCGTCAAAAAAAAAAAAAAAAGGTTGGCAATTACTGTAGAAGTTTGTAATGATTAGAGGATGCTAATGCCTATCTCCTGGTTTATATCCTTTTGCGATACCAAAAATAAAAATCAAAACTCACAAACAATCAAAATCTATATACTAATAATAAATTGTAAACTTCACGTCTGTACATTTTCGATTTTTGTGAAAAAAATTATTACAGGGATCTAAAAATAGGTTTTTAAATACGTTTCAAACATTTTTAGAAGTGTCTGTCTGTTTGTTTGTCCAGATATTATTTAGAAAGTACTAAGTATCTTTTAAAAATTTAAATTTTTTTTGGTGTAACATCAAAACTACACTTTATTAAAATCGGTCCATACGATCAAAAGTTATAGGAATTTTAATGGCACGCGGCGATTTTAGTATGAAAGAAGAGTTACTAAGTAAAAACGTTTTAGTCTTATTCGAGAACATAAAATTGAAGCATAGACTTTCATTATAAGTGGTTATTATCTTTGCCGTACCGTAGTTTTTTTTTTTGTTTTTTACCTATTTAATGCTGTTGACCGGAAGGCTTTTACAGCTTCACCGAACTTTGGGGGCGAGTGCTGAAGGCCACTCAGCCGCAAAAGGTGACTTAGCACAAGGGCTACTAAAATGGTACGAACCTCGGCTTGGCCGTCACCTGTGTGTAATTACTAGCAACTCTTCTCGTGCACTCCCTTAGCTCGAGCAGTCTAGCAGCCGTGTGTCGTGTGTTTTCCCTAACTAATATTTTTTTTTTTTTTCTGTGTGTAATCTTTGGCGTACACTGTTCCGAATCATATAAGTATAATGGAAGACAACACAACCATAGCGCGATGTAGAATCGTTCAAAGAAAATTATTTTTTGTTGTCGTTAATATGTAAAATTGAAATGTCTGTTTTTTACTAAAGTCAAATGAATGTATATACGATGCCAATACCAAAAATGTCTGTCAGTCTGTTTGTAACGGATAATCACCGGAACGGCTGGACCAATTTGGACGATTTTTCGTTGTTGTTAGATAGCCGAAGTTACTCAGCGTAACTTAGGGTACTTTATTTGTTCGAAAATAATTAGCGTTCCGCGTAAAAAAAAAAACACAAAATCGTATAAAAATTTGAATAAAATCCTATTAAATTCACAGTTTTACTGGCAGGTATTTGAATTTGAGAGAAATATTTTTGCTTAATGTAGTAGCAAATAAAAACTTGGAAAATAATTAGGGGTCCCGTATATTTTTTTTTTTGTAAACTATGTAGTTTTCCTATATAGTATCCGTAATATTACGCGGGCGCAGCCGCGGGCACACAGCTAGTATAAAATATATGTATAGTATATATAAATAATAAATATCTAAGAAATAGTAAATAAGAAAACAATATTTTGATATTAAATTTTCACATAATTATCTAGGCATTTTAGGCGTTGTATTAAGGAGTAATTTTTTGGAAGTTGTGGACTGCATTGCAATTATAATATCAATAGGTATAAATATGGCGCGGAACATAATATTATTTTATTCGAATTAATTAAACAGTTTATGATTTGTTTATTCTTGATGACACGGGAGACGAAGTGTTATGAATAGTGATTGCGTAAGTAAATGATATTACTCCAAGTTCGGCAACGTGACAGTAATAATGCCTATGGTGTTGCAGTTATCTATAAGTGACGGTAACCATTTCAGATGGACAGTTTGCCTGTTTGCTGCCCTTTTACATAAAAAAAATGTATTATTGACGATTATTCATTGATGACGCTATACTTATTTTTTTATCATTTGAACTGTTCGGAAACATTACAAGGACAATATATAGACAATCTATACTTATAATAAAAGGCGGGATGAAATTTGTACATTGAAGATTTTTGAGAAAAAAAAAACTATCTATGACTTTAGAGTCTACGACAAGACACATTTTGATAGTTAAAAGTAAAATCGGGACGGGACAGGAGAATATAATTATTTGAATTCCACGCGAGCGAAGTCGCGGGCACAGTTTGTTTTGAATAAAATTCAAGTTTTATACGGAGGTCTGTGTAGCCTAAGGGTTGAAATACCGTCCAGATAAAATACATAAAACGATGCAAATATGTTTTTCAAGTTTGCCAAACGAAATAGCAATGTGTATCGTCACCGAAGGTACGTTTTGATGTATGTAATCAGCATTAAAGGTTCACTGGGATCAAAGTCGCTACCAATCATCAATAAAATATTTATTTTGCAAACAAACGAAACATCAAATCAGGCCTCGCGACGCCCTTCGACGATTGATTTCCCCGGGGAATATATGTTGAGACAATTTAACTTTGAATTTACTTTGTTTTGATTTAAAGAATTTCGGTTTATGTCTATTGATTTGTATTAGGTACACGTGTTAACGGTATTATGGAATGAACAAAATCTTTTTTATTGAAATTCGTCAAATTGACTGTACCTAATCCAATGTTAAGACAAAGTATAATGTTATCAGTAATCTAACGATACTTCCGGTGGCGCCTTTCGATATTATTCCCCTACTTCCGGTAGTATCAAAGGTGTAATTCCATTAAAGTGTCGCTCACCTCTGAAACGTCTGATAGCATGAAAGTACTACATATATCTCTCTGTAGAGCGGAAACGCGAGGGAAACAAAGGACGCCTTCAAGCCCAAGAGAATCTGTCCCTCAGGACGATCATCGGGGCCCCCAGTTATGTTAGGAACGCGACCGTCACGCGTGACTTGCAGTGGGAGGACCTTGAATCTTTCATCAAGAGGCTTGCCTTGTCTCTATTCTGGCAAGCGGATGCGTCGAGCTTCCCCCTAATCCGGGGGTCGCTCCGCTACACGCGAGACCACCGGACAGAAAGACGAAACCATCGCAACCTAGTCGCCGAGGAAGGACCCCACTAACAGCTAGCTCATCACCACAAACACCATACAGAAAACCAACCGCCGAAGGCGGACCACCCTAATGACCGCCCAGTTGTCATGGACGCGACGAATCCACTGAAAAGGGCCACAACCATGACCAGCTTCCTCATTACCCACCCCCAGAAGGGGAAATTGAGAAGTCCACAGTTGAGGACACGCGAGTTCTTGAGTTCTATCTGTTGAAGGGAACGTTCTTGGTATCCCAATAGAATTAACAATGGAGTTAATATATACAGTGCGAGTGTTTTAATAATTGTTAAATTATGGTGACCGCCGATAAATGATAATCTATAAACAGTCGCTCTCACTGATGAGGATGACTTCTAAAGCCACGGTTAAAGTTACTGAGTAGGTCCCCTATATAAACTCGCTTGTCCCGGAACTAGTCTTAATGTCTTGATTGTCCTAACACCAACACTAACAGTTGCATCTATACTGACTGATACCAGAACCAAAACGTGCTACTCAGGCTGGTTTTTCAGCATTTTTATTTATATTTACGATGATGTGATGAAATATCGGACCAAGACGTTTGGCGAAATATCGTGAGCCAATCATCAACAGCGCCTAATTACATTTCATGACTACGAACACTCTGTCAAGAGAGAAAAGACTCAGAAGAAAACAATACAATATTTATATATGTAAGTTTCTGAAAATGGATTTCAACGCAGACGGTTGCGAGATTTTATTTTTGACAGAATTTTACAATAAGAATGGTTGGCTAGCTAAATGAGCACTATAAGATTGCTTTGAAATCTTATGCTCACTTGGAAATCAGGAAAAAATTAATTCGGTTGTAAATTACTGATAGATATATATGAAAACAGATATGAATGTATATACGATACCTACACCAAAACTACAAGTTTAAAATTTTTTGTCTGTCTGTTTTGTTCCGGGTAATCTCCGGAACGGCTAGACGGATTTTGACGAGACTTTTTTTTGGTAAATAGCTGACATTACTCCGGGTAACTTAAGTTTTAATTTTCGAAAATAATTGGGGATCCGCGTGAAAAAATTAAAAGTCGTAAAAAATTTAATCAAATCCGGTTCAATGCATAGTTTTACAGGCAAGTGGTTGAATTTATGAAAAATATTTTTACTTTATCTTAGTACTAAAATATATTAGTGTTCCGTATGAAAAAAAATTGAAAGCAGGGAAAAATATAATATATGAAACGCGGGCACAGCTGCGGGCACACAGCTAGTTTCTAATAAATTTAATCACTTGCCCGTAAAACTGTGCCTCGAAACTAATTTTATTAACTTTTTATGAGTTTTAATTTTTTACGCGTAACCCTAATTATTTTCGAAAATTAAAAGTACCCTAAGTTACCCAGAGGAACTTCAGTTATCTACTAAAAAAACCGTCAAAATCCATCCAGCCATACCAGAGTAGACACTTAAATTTTATTTATTAGTATAGACTGCTAGTATAAAACTATATCCGTTTTTAAAAAGAAAAATGTTAAAATAAAATGCACATTTAACGATTATTTACCTGCTCAGAAAATAATGAAGACAGAACCACTTAAGGTTACATTTTTGTGTAAAAATAATAGGCCCTTCGGCATGTACTTGACAAGTAAAGTGGAATTTTATTTGAAACAAAAAAAACGGTTATATTTTTTTCTGTAAAACGCATTGGAAATAAAACTTTTTGCGTTTTTGCTTTGCTTTTTAAAACGCTTAAAATTTAAAATACGAATATGAGTTTGTTTGTTACGCTTTCAAGTCTCACCTATTCAAACGACTATCGTGTAATTTTTCATACACGTCACCAAGGGCACAGAAAAGAATATAAAGTATTTTTTATCTCTAAATCATATGTTAATGCGAGCGAGGCAGCAAGTCTAAATATGAATAGACAAAGATGAAATAGTTGAATTCCTTTTATATCATCTGTTTGTCAGTCGACTTTCTTTTTCCTATAGAATTTATTAACAAGATTTAATGATATAAATAATAGAATTCGCTTTAATTTTAAGCACCGGTACTTATTTATTACTAATATGTAATTATTAATAAAGGTCAAAGAAAATAATACAGAATAAAAATCAACTGCTTAAGTAAAAATCCTTCTCAAAAGAAAACATTCTGTTCACGCAGTAAATGAATGTCAAGTCTGACAATGGCACGTGACTGATAATGTATTAATAATCGAAAGGAATAACTATAATTTTTTGTTATTAATTTAATGTCCTCAGTATATTATCTTGTCATACTGTACAGGATAAATCCTGTGAATATTTAAGTGATTTATAGTAAATAATTTGTAAAAATAAACATTGTTATTTGCATTCAGAGCCGCGAGTATAACTATAGTCTAGATAGAATGAACTCAGAAAATGTATAATTTGTTGCAATGTAATAAGGGTCTAAATCATGTGACGTTTTTAAGTGATCAATGTATAAGTTAATGGAAGGAGAGTATACAGTTGAATAAAGGGTTCTCCTACATCCGGTCGCGAGACAAATGGTCCGCTGTCGTTGGTTCGATGTAAGGAATGAACGCCGTTAGATAAGAGAATGGCAAGGCGGAACGCTCGCTGTATACACGGGTGTAGATATCAATGGAAGAGACACCAAACTCCGTAGAGATTTTGATTTTGTCGAAATGTTACACTAATGTTTCTTTCAACTAGTCCAAAGTTTCTCAATCTTTTATATTGCTCACTTTGAGAATATGAATTTTTTGCCTTTTTTAAACTATATTTTAATCTGCCCACACCCCCTCTTCCCTAATTTCCTCTGGGTCTTTTACTTTTACAAGTGGGAACTTGAGAACTAGCCGAATTCTTAAATCAAATAATTCAGAAAAATGAAAAATACCCAGGACAAGCGTGATCCTGTAGATAGGTTAACATTAATAGATACGAAAAAAAAAACAGACGAAGTTTCCAAAAGTATATTAAAGTGTGTGTCTATTAAAGTTCTGATCAATCGGATGAGAATACTGTTTCCAATCTTCGACAACATCGTCACTTTAAATCGGGTGAGATTGTAGCAAAACACCAAATCCTTTGTAAATACATAAACAAAAGCTGTTTATAGTAAAAAGAGCGTACGAAGGAATGATCTTTCAATTTGGTGAGGAAACAATTTTGAAATATACCCGCCTGGGTAGCTACCACCCTTAAGTTTGAACACCTAACGCCATACTCCAATAGGCATTACTCGGTAGTATTATTTGAGAGCCAGTGCTTCTATGCTTAGTGCAATTACTAATCTGAACCACGTCATCACTTAACATCAGCTGAGATTGTGGTATAAACGGTAAGCCAATACAGAATTAAAAACCAGCATTTGCTTGGATTCTAAACAGAAATGAGCTGATAATACTATTTAAGTATTGATTCAGTCATCAGGTAAGACTGACATCTATTAAATAAATGTTATCGTCCGAAAAGCAGCTATTAAATCATTAGACCAATGCACGTGCACACTGTATGAATATAGATTCTCTAAGACACCATTTATCACGTATACGACTGCTTCTCACTCGTCCGCGTTTATTAAACGTTTGCCATGGTAACCGTTGTCATGGCAACAGTTACTATGGTAACGTTCTTTATACCTTATATACACGGGTAAGATAACGTTTGCCGGTTTGAGCTGCTATTTTATATGTGCACAGATAGAACAATGGTATACGTTTGACGAAGCTCCACGGAATTGAATGTAAAATCAAGGTTTGTAAATTGTATTGCTCTTGCATTGGTTGACTCTCACCAGAATGATTTTAAGGCTTGCTATACAAGTTCAAAAGCACCTTTGAAGCCAACAGCTTAAGTAGTTAAAAAAACAACTGTCATCATCATCATCTCCCTACCCTTTTCCCATTTTTATTTGGGGTCGGCACAACATGTCTTCCTCTTCTATTCCTCTCTATTTGTTGTCATCTCCGCATTCACTCCTTTTCTACACATATCATCTTTCACACAGTCCGTCCATCTTCTCTTTGGTCTTCCCCTTCCCATGTAACCGTCCACATTCATATCCAATACCTTTCTTACAACATTCTCTTTCTCCCTGCGCATCACATGTCCATACCAGGATAAACGACCGCCTCTTAACTTGTCTGTTATTGGTGCCACTTTCAAACTTCCTCTAATATATTCATTCCTAATCCTGTCCATTCTTGTTACCCCCACACATCTACATATCTCAACATTCGCATCTCAGCTGCATGTAATCTTCTTTCGTCCGTCACCTTCATGGGGTAACATTCTGATCCATACAAGACGACAAGTCGTATTATGTTCTTGAAAATCTTCCCCTTTAATTTAAAGGGGATTTGCGGATCACACGTAGTAGCCGTAAAAACAACTGTAATTATTGATAATATTTTTCTCGTCATCAACATTTTACTCAAAAAGTCTTATAGTTTCCTCACAAATAATGTAAAAAATGAAATAAAAATAGTAGTTATACCAAAAGTAAAATATGTTTGATTAACTCTTCCAGGTCCAATGGAATCTTTGGTAGATTATTCTTAGAAATTACTTCATTTGAAGACATAGGGAGGAGGTTCGTAGGGTTTCATATAAATTCATACAATTTGTTATTCTGATGACGCCATTAACCTTAAACACGAGGGAGCAAATTCTGCGTAACAGAACCGTGTATGAGGGAAGATTTCATAAGGCGTCGAAGACCATTGATTCACTGCAGAGAGTTAATATAATAATATCGGCGTAAAAACATAATATTATATTAGAAACAATTTTTTTTTTTTTATTATTAATTCATGTATTTGTAAGTTACAATAGGCAACTGCTACAAATAAGTCATCCATCCATCCATTTAACCGAAAGACGTCCATTGCTGGACATATGTCTCCCCCAAAGATCTCCACGACGACCGATCTTACCCCACCCGCATCCAACGGATTCTCGCGCCCTTCACCAGGTTGTTGGTCCACCCTGTGGGGGGCATACCCACGGTACGTCTTCTGGAATCTCGGTTACTTTGATTCTTCTGCGGATCTCCTCATTTCCTATTCGATCACGCAGAGAAACTCCAAGCATAGCTTTCTCCATTGATCTTTGAGCAACTTTGTTTTCTTTTTTATTACATGGAATAGGCCCAGGGCTTTGACCACAATCTCACCTGATGTTAAATGACAATGTGGTCCAAGATGGTAAACACACTAAGCCTGGAGGTACTGGTTTTCATATGATGCTACCGGAACACATCTATTTGTATTTGGCGACAGGTTTTTAAACTTGAGTGTGGTAGCTACCCAGGCGAGCATCATTAGAAAATGCCCTACCACTATGCTATGGTTTCCTTCACCGAAAGTTCAGGCCGATTTTAGAGTCGGATAAGTGGGGATCGAACCCGCGTCGATTGACGCAGAATCCGGCTGCACTAACCGCTGCGCCAATATCGCTTCAATTTTTTAAACTTTTTAGGCCTACTGTGAGCAATCACGTTCTACGTTGTTCGTCCATTTAATAAGTATATCGCTTAAATAATTAATCTTAAATACTATAGGCAAGCGAATGAATATGAAATCAGTAGATCATTTTTCATATGTACGTTTGATCCTATAGAGATAAAATATTTTCATAAACAACTAGGTCAAATGGATAAGCGACGCGGTGCTTGTTGCGACGCGGTGCTTGCGAAAGCCACCCCGTGTCGCCCCCCATCCTAAATGCAGCGGACGGCCCCGGGGGGTTTTAGTGGGTATTTCCGGGCGACTCTCGCCCGGGTGAGTCCCACACTGGCACGGAACTCGTCACTCCGTGCCCCCTTATCTATTGTATTTGGGGGACTTCGATCCTCCAAATACAATAGATAAGGGTAGTGCGTAAATGCATTTCCCCCGTCAAAAAAAAAAAAAAAAAAAGGTCAAATGGATAAATCATTAAAACACGTATCGTACAAGTATAAATAAATTTCTAGGAGCTGGCGTTTTTGTAGTTAAAATCATACCGTATAGTAAATATATATGTAGAGTTAATTTAATGTTACCATCTAACGGGCCACTTATTTTCATTGCATTTTTTTTAGCAAATCATAAGCAAAATTACAAAAACATTAGTCCTGTCAGGGAGAAATATTAGATTATTTCTTATTCTTAAGAGATAAACTGGAACGTTTTGTTCACCAACAACACGCTTGGAGCTGAAAGATGTTTACAGGTCTTAAACTACTTGTTAAATTTTAAAGAATACCTTATTTTTGTTCGTGCGATGATTAGTAGCAGAGCACTCTTAGTGTGCATCCTACACTCCTTTATATAGTCTAGACTCCTCCAATGCGACATACTCTCTGTGCGTTTGATCCTATCAAAATAGATTATTTACTATCTTGACTATACACGTAAGCAGTTTTTTATCATTCTATCAAATACAACAGTACTGATTACAATTTCTGACTCCAGGTGTCAGAAATTCATACAGAGTTTAGCTATCCCAGAATACGTGATGGAAGAACCCAGTAACTGTATCGAATTATATATATTAACATACTAGTTTTTTTCTTTGATTGACTAAGAAACCTCTCCAAGTCTCTTCACATCGTTTGTAACCATGTTACCTAGGATAGTAAAAGAAGAAATATAAATTAAAAAAAAGCATAATCAATTGAACCGAGAGAACAGACTAAAATTACTTTTAGCATGAAATCCAGTCAGGACGTTGCTATAGTGGCCTTTTTTTTTTTTTTTTTTTTTGACGGGGGGAAATGCATTTACGCACTACCCTTACCCATTGCATTAGTGAGACCGAAGTCCTCCAATGCAATGGGTAAGGGGGTGCGGAGGGACGTCTCCGCACTAGTGTGGGACTCGCCCGGGCGTGAAGCGCCCGGAAATACCCACTAAAACCCCCCGGGCCGTACGCCGCATTTGGAATGGGGGCGACACGGGGTGGCTTTCGCAGTCACCGCGTCGCCCCCTGCGGCGAACCCACCGGGCCTCGTCCGTGCAATGGCCCAATGGGGATGGGGGAGAATACTTCTCCACCCCACCTCCTCGCCCGCCCTCCCGAAGGGAGGCATGACCCAGGGGTCAACATTCCGGGGGGCAGGATATACTTCCTGCCCCCCATAAGCTATAGTGGCCCTGACGTATGTAAGGAAAAAATCGTAAAACGTTATCCATCATCTTCACTATAAACTTGGGTTTCACCATAATGACCACAAATAATAATGGAAACAGGGCCCGTTTAGGGAAAGACACGCCACTAAATCTAGTGACAGAAATACTAAAACCCTGGATACAATGGACAGAGCGTAAAGTAGATGCAGTAAATATAGTATATTGGAACATTTTGAATGACCATGTACAGTTACAGTACTTATAAAATTACCCGACAAATGGAGCCCCCGCAAGAACTGAGACGACTCGTGACCACAGCCTATATAATCAGACAAAAACGTTGAGAAGTTAAAATTAAAAGTGTGAGTACGTACTGTAGACCCAGAGTCATAAAAAATGCGATAGCTTAAAAAGTTTTAGAACTGATTAATTGTTTAAACAATTACATTAATTTTCTTGCTTTAAAAGATTTGTGCACAGATGGTACTGGCAAGCATAAAATCATTATTAGCGTTTGTTATAATATTTTAAATTTATTCAGATGTTATCGCAATCTTTAAACTATGTGATAAGCTATTTCTACTCTCTATGGAAACATGTCAATATTGTTTGTAAGTAATATAAAACTGCCACGTCGTTCTGAGCATTAATTTTGATAACAAGATGTTAATCCTAAAATGTTATTATTTATTAGTCTGCAAGGAATAAATAATTTACTAGTACGTATTTTATAATGTTGTGTGTTACGAATAGTGTTTAATGAGTTTCAAATAGGATTAAAACAAGTAAATTATACGATTTTGTCGGATAATATTTATTTACATCCGTAACGTATATAAGCAGATTCTGATGAAACATATCTTTATAAATATATATATACAGTTAGACCCCGCTTAACGCTGTTTCGTTTAGCGCTGTTTCGGTTTAACGTTCTTTTGTTTGAATTGGGGAATTCCCCGAAATTGCACGCATCGTTAAGCTTCCCAATATGCGAGACAGTTTATCTGTGTTTCTTTTTTCCTGCGGTGTTATACGAAAGTTTTTCTATCGTTTTAAACATTTGTTGAAGTTATTGTAAGTACAAACTTATATAATATAACGAATGATATAGTGATAAATTTTATAATTTTTAGTTTTTATCATGGTAGATAATAAAATACACGACAATATAGGAACAATAAATAGCACTTCACTTGAAACTAAAATGCAAGTGATTAGAAAATTAGATACGTCAATTATATTACATTGGTTCTGCATTGAATTCGTCGACTTCTATAATTAAGACTACTCTTAAGAATAAAGAAAAAAAAATGCTGTCATCAACAACTGTAACTGCGATAAGCTCTGCAACTAGAGTTACCCGTTCTAGAAATAATACAAAAGACGAAATGGAAAAACGACTTTCTATATGGATTAACGATGAAATTGAACGCAATATGCCATTAAACCAATCTATTATAATGGAAAAAGCAAGAAGAATTTGTAATTACATTCAGGTTGAGGCAATAAAATTTTTGTTTTATTCTTATAAACAACATAGCTAATAAATTTAATGGGAAGATACCTGACCAATTTTCTATCCATCATCCTCCCCATTTACATGATGAGATAACCTTGTTTAATGCTTTTTCATACTTTGATAAAACGTATACATTGTGTTGAGTCTTACTAATTATATTTTTTATTGTATTTTTTATTTGAAGCGACGAAATACTTTACGTTTTTTCTTTGTTAATCACCGAATTATTTTTTATTAATCAGTACAATAATGTCGCAATATATTTTTCTAAATCATATATTACTCATACTCTCATAAGTATAACATCGGCTTATCTGTTACCGGTTGAAATAACAATCAATTCAATTCATTCAACATTAAATTGAACTCTATAGCAATAGATATAAAGGACACTATAGTTGTATCTAATTTCAACAAAGCAGATAATAATTCCGTCCTGGATATCGATAAATTTAACGTCGATAAGATAGGCGTATATAAAACTGATTACAAAACAGTGTTTAAAATATAGAGTAAAGTGACAGTTGTGTTTTGCGTAGAAAACGTTCCGTGAAAGATACCTAATTAGAAATTTCTAAAACAAAAACTCACGATGAATTCAACAGCGTGTAAATATTATACTGAAAAGACACTGGGGTGGATGATGAACAACAAAGTCATAGTTTTCTTATCTCTTTTATCATTTTGCCTATTTGTTTCAACGTTGGCATTAGCCGGACAAAGGAATCGATTATCGGCTGAAGTTGAATTTCTTAAAACGAGTACAGTGGAGCCGACGACGCCTGAAAGTACAACTCTGGCGCCGACTCCAGCACCAACTCAACCACCAAATGAAGCACCAACTCTAGCGCCAACCCTGCCGCCAACTCAACCACCAACTCAACCACCAACTGAACCACCAACTCTAGCGCCAACCCTGCCACCGAATTCTACATCAAATAGTGAAGCATCTGAAATCGAATCGAGCTTAGTAGCTTCTGAAACTCAAGAAACTGAAACAAATTATCCCGACGAAGCTACGACAGAATCTAGTGGTACCATACGTAACAATAGATTAATGAGATTAATGAGTGACCTCGCTCAAAGCGGTGCGAGCGCATAGTTTTCTTTTTTAAGTAATTATTTTTATTTTGTGCCAATAAAGGAGGCTTGACAAATGTTAAGACCTCATTACATTGTGTTCCAGATATATTATTAACTGTTCAAGTTGTAAGTATATTTAGAATAATGGTAAAAGATGTAAAGAATGAAATACAAAGAATGAAAGACGTGACACTTCTGCACACATAGCTGTACTCAAGCCTTTCTTGGGTGTTCGATTCCAACTATTTTGTAATAAATATTCATATCAATTTTATGACATTGCTACGTCATTTCTCTTTTTCAACAATCCAACTTACATCCCGTATTATTTCTAATTTAGATCTAGCCCTGCAAAATGTACTACTGGGTAAGGTTGATGCTCAATATTTTTCGAAATTCTTAAAATAGATTTAGAATTAACTTTTTGTATTTTTGTTCAGTCTTAATTTATATTTCAATATAAAAGGAAGCTGTATATTTTAAATAAAATGAAAATATGAATGATTTGTATTATTTATGTAAGTCTTACTGAATTATTTATAATATATCTGACATGAATGATTTTTAATCGCATTTGTTTTTTGAATGGACTTTGATGGAGTCCCATCCATTTAATGGCGTCACTAAATATTCGTAAACTTCACATGATTGTTTTTGATTTGATTTGACAATTTTATGTACGGTATATTTGAAAAAAATTTAAACGATGTACGTATGAATCGATTATTTTTGATAAATCGATTACATTTGCTTGTTTTATATCGAATCCAATTCAGTCCGATAAAATTGTGTAAGCGTCTTATAACATATGTCTGCCCGATGCATGTCACTTATATCGTAAAATTGAAATAATTGACTCGTAATATCAAAATAAATCTCGATATTTTACAGAAAATCGAATCAATTATTCGATTTAAAATCTCGGGTGGTACGATTAATTCGATACAGTTTTTATCCATTGCATCTATACAGAGAAGATGGTATCTGATTATATATCGAAATACACTTTTTATGTATCCAATTGAATTTTTATCTAAATGTCATTGATAACTTATCGGTATCTTTTGATATCGAAAATGGATCCGATATTATTTTTTTTGTATTTGATTATAATACATTTAAATGTATTACGGGGATTCACCTACGCAGAGTTTCGTTATTTTTTTGTGAATACGCGACAACATAGAGTGCTTAAATACTTGTCTATTTATACATGATTTAAATATCCTCTTAACATAACATAATGTTCATCCGTTAATGGATTTATTAAAATTTAAGTTAAGCACTTGTTAATTATTAATCATAAGTGAAAAAAAGGGTCACTTGAATTCTATCGTAGTGCCCGCGAGAATTGTCGCAGGGTTTAGTTTGGAAATAACTTGACGCGAGAATACACGTTGATATAGATGAAAGTTATTTGTGATTAGCATTAAATGTTAAATTGATTGTTTGTTGATTGTTAAGCCTTCCTAGCTATTACTCAGTTCACACATTCACACTATACACTGTTTACTACACACGGGTTTACGGAAGGTGAAGCAGGACACCGGCGTTACTCGAGAGGTAAGTGTCGATCTTACATTATTTTGGTCTACTGCGAATCGCAGGTCGGCCAGGTTAATCACGACCCCGAATCGTTTAGACTAGGGCCCAGCGCGATTCGTTTGATTACAGTCGTGACTAACTCGAACAGCACTTAAAAAAATTATCACAACATTTTCTCTTGATATAAAAGAGTTACATTTATACATATATTAAAAGTTGAACGAAATAAAATCTGCGTGTTCATTAAAAAAATATAAAGTAATAACGTTAAGAACGAAGGTTTTTTTAACAAAAACTCGCTTATATTAAAGCAAAAACAAAAAATGTGGCTTTAAGCTACACGTTTTTTTTTCACGGTATAGACTCAGTGCTTTGACCACAATCTCACGTGATGTTAAGTGACGATTCTGTCCAGGATGGTAAACGCACTAAGCCTAGATGTACTGGTTCTTAAGCGTTGCTGCGGGAACACAGCTAGTGGTATTTGCCGGTAGGTTTTCTAACTTGCGTAACGCAAGGCGCTCGTGACTTTTTAAGGCCAACTTGAAATTGTTTCACTCCTCTTGCGACTATTACCATTCTGAGTATTTTAAGATAGAAATATTAAGGAAACAAATATTCGAGAGGCATATAGAATCAATGACGGAATGAACAAATTATTTTTTGGAACTATTGTTGTATGTATTACATATTACATGAAAAAGATTGGAAGGATTTTGATTAAATTTGATACAAAACTAATCTACGTCTCGGAGTTACATATAAAATTCATTTTTTTTTTAAATCACCTTAGAGGGTTGCAAAATTGTATTAAAATATGAGTCCATGAAATGTTATACTTTACGGCTCAATAGTAAATCTCGAAAACGTATTTCAGAATTTTTGGGAAGCGGTGTACAAAAGCTTACCAAAGTAAATGTCTTCACGTGTATTTTGCATTAGTATTTTTAATAATACACAATACTTTTAAATGTATTTAAAAAAAACACTAAAGGTACCTTTTATTTCAACGAAGGAATAATACGTTCCTGTGATTTTCTAAAGCGGGTGAATTCTGTATGAAAATAAATCACCCATTCAACCGAAAGACGTACACATAGGTCTCCTTCAAAGATGTTCACGACGACGCTCTTGTACCACCCGCTTACAGCGGACCTCCGCGACCTTCACCAAGTCTCGGTCCACCTTGTGCGGGGCCTACATCCACGCTGCGTAGGTATATTTAGTTTAATAATGATGCTGCGTTTAAAAAAAATTGAAGACGTCGTTTTACAAACACGAAATTTCATGGGGTCGGAGTTACGGTCGCAGCTAATTACATGGACTCAGGTTCGAACCCACCTAGGAAGAAAGGAGCTGAACCTCTGTAGGTGGAAAGGAGAAGGCAGCTGGTGCCAGGCTGGAAACCCTCCCAGACAACGACACATGGAATGGCCCGACCTTGTCAGGACTTCCGCCGGGGCGACGCACAGCATGCTGGATTAAGCCCGTATCGACTCAGGAAGGTGGGGGATTGTATCGTGTGGTTCTAGTGAGTATTCCTAGGGCTTCATGCCGGGTGAGTTCCACATAACCTCTATCAGATCTAATTCGGGAAAGGATTCTTCCACGTTTTTTAATCTGACTTTATAATTGAGCCTGAGTTATCTGTAAAGGAAACTATAGCATGGTGGTAGGCTATTTTCGAATAATGCTTGCCTGTGTGGTTATCACTCTCACGTTTGAAAACCTGTTCCCAAACACCAATAGGTATGCACCAGCACCTCACCACACCGGTAGCATTACTTAAGAGCCAGTACCTCTAAGCTGGATGTGTTTACATCGTCACTTAATATCAGGTGATATTGTATTCAAAGCGCTAACAATATGCAGTATTAAAAAAAGATTAAGTTAACAAAAAAAAAACAACAAATATTGTAGATTTTCCTATAGTAAAGTAAAATTAGTAAAACATAGATTGGTAAATGCTAGCGGGATTTGCGAGTATCTATTTACAAACAGGCAAAATTAAAACTGTTCAATTACTACTTTATTTTTTATTAATCAATTTTATTTATTTTTTAATTTTTTTTAAGTAGCTTTATTTATGAACTTTCGTATCATTATTACTTTTTTTTTTAAATCACGTATTGTTCTTCGTATCATTCTTGACAGTGAAGAATGATTTTTTTTTTTTTGCAATTTCTACTACCGGGCGAATACTAACTAGTATTTAGTAAGTTATTTTCGAATTTTGAAGTAACCGCCATGTGAATGTGCAGAAGACGGGTAAGCCACGACAGCTTTATTTAGTTTGGGGGAGAGTCATCAGCAACACGACACCTCGCCCTCTAGCGGGAAGCTATCGAATTAGAATATAAATTGAACTCTTTATATAAACATTTATAATTTGCATTTAAGGCGACGCTTCACGTAAAAGGAGAGATCTAAATTAATAGTACATTTTAGTGATTTTAGTAAGTAATTCAACGATATTCTGTATGGGCATTGCTTTAATTCGAATCCTACAAAGCGTTTGAAATTTTTATTTAGGAAAATATTTTGCGAAATCCATAGCATTTTAGTTGAGTATTTTTTTTTAATATCCGTCTGGCTAGCTACCACCGACTAGTTAATGTCACCAAAGCGTCTATAGCTACATATGTCCCAAATTGTGATGAAGTCCTTATTGTTCTCGCAATTTCGCTAGATTAAGACTGACATCAAAATCAAACCAAATGTACAAGTGTTGGTTATTTTTTTTTAACTCTACAGACGCTATATATTTGATAAATTATACTCAGCTCCATCTTATTCAACAGCTTCTACACTAAAAAAAAAGAATTTGAGTTATATTTTAGTCAACCTAAAGCTATGTGACGTGGTGGCTATGCTACAGTGTTGGAAATAAATGAAAGCCAATTTCCTATTTTGGGGAAATAAAAAAAAATATGAAAGAAATGGCTAAAAAAATTAGTCAATTTCTTCTACTTATGTCCCAGATGGCAGATTATTTTCAAAAGCATGGCTTGTGATACGAAAGCATCGGAATATATTAAAAGAATCGATCTGAGGGCTACTGTGCATCGATTCATGACCATTAAATCCATCTATCCATTCAACATTAAGACGGTCCACTGCTGGACACAGATAAAAAATATACAGTTCAAGATACATTATTGTACTCTGCTCCTCTGTTTAGTAACCCATTTTCTTTATTATTATTATTATTATTTAGTAACTGAGTATTAATGTTTGTTATCAATAAGAAACTTGTGAAAAAGGTCAGGATTTTTTATTCCAAATTTCCAAAAAATAATTATATTCAAAATTCGAATACCACGCGAATAAGTTATATTACAAAGATAAAATTGGGTTCCGCAAAAAAAATTTAGCGATTAAATTTTATTATTACAATAAATTAAAACCGATTGCTTTGTTATTCCTTACCCTTAACATCAACCGGTGGCAACACGAGCGACGTTTCACTAATACGTTATAAATATTCATAGTCATAAGTAGCTACCAACCTATCGAACGTTTACGCCTCGACCGATCTTACATGACCCGTCGATGTATAAACTCGGGACCCTTATCCGATCCATAAGCTAGTACTTGCGCGGGAGGTGGGACAGGTCTCGCTAACTAGGACATCTATACAGAGCCCCGGGAAGAGGATTCCGATACACATTATGCGATATTTCAATACAGTATTTATATTTCCTCGGGGAGTTAGTGCGGGTTCCGCATCGAGATACCGGGGTGATTGTTTTTAAGGATAATGCTGTAGTTTTATTATAAAGATAAATGTAATTTGATAGATTTTTTTCTACTGGTACTTGACTGATAAATCGAATGCTTCAGCAGCAATTATGAATTCATTTTGTTTCGCAATCAGTATTTTAGTGTATTTTGGGTTTATTTTCGATTTATTAAAACAAAATAATAATATTAATGTTTTTTTAATATATAAGAAAATGATGATTAGAACAATTTACTAACCAATTATTAATAAAGAAGTCACTAAGTAACATTAAAAAAATTAACATCTAAAATTATGCATTTAAGTAGACTTGACAGTTTAATATTAATAAATTGCATGTAATGGTTGATTTGGTCAAGGGGTGGTGGTTACGAAAAATATTACTAATGCCTGACCAGATATATGTATTAAGGTTTAGTCAGTAGAAATTTGTAGTGGTGGGTTTTCAAGAAGAATTTATTCAGGTAAAAAAATGCGTATTAAATTCAGTATTTTGCTTCTCTCCATTTCATACAAATTAGGACAATTTTTTTATTATTGTAACCAACTCTATGTAACCATGGAGGTAGCCATGATGGATGGAGGTAACCAATTCTATAATAAGCCTGAGATTTTGGTGCAGGTAAATATCGTGAGAAAACCATAATATTGTGGTAGGGCATTTTCTAATTATGCCCGTCTTAGCTTACGTTTATACAGTTTTAGTCTTAGTTTATATTATTTTTTTTTTTTTAGTTTTTGTACACAATCTTATATGAGGTTAAATAGTGATTTGGTAAACCTTACAAAATCAGGAAAGGCTTTTCAAGGCTTACAAATACAAGTGCAGGAACACATCAGGTACTGACTTGCCAACTAAAAAAATGTATATTTATTAATAAAATAAAGCTGACAGGGTGGTATAAGATCTCATCAAAAGGGGAGAATAAATGAGATCTTGTTGTCGGCGAATATTCTCACCCAGTGAGGGAAAACCATCAAATCCGTCGCTAGAAAATTGATGAAATGAAAAAAATTGCTTTGATATTTTAGGAAATTTCGGTATCGAGTAAGTGTTTCTTTACTCAGGAAAATGTACTTTTCCAGTATCATACAATTATATTCAACTTGGTTCAATTTTTCTTCTGGATATTTAAGTTTTTCATGTTAAAATTACAAACAATCATAAACCCGCCTGAGAATTTATGTTCATAAGATTTGTTGCGTAGTTTAGAACATTTGTCTCATAAGAATGATAGAATATAAATATATTTATTGTCTCCCTTACTCGCGCAAAAATTGCCGTGTGTTAAGGAAATTTAAAGTAAATGTTAATATGTATACGTATGTTTAGTCATTCCTAGGTCCCGAACATAAACCTTGAGGTAAATTTATTGTTATGATATACATTTATGAAATTTATTTTCTAGTACTCTTTTAGCAGCTTTCAGATTCGTATTTAGCAACTGGAGCTGATCGCTGTTGACGTAATCTCGTAAGTGAACTTGCATGCCGGTTTTTTTTTTGATAATTTTGACATTTGACTTGATCATCCATTACAATTTAACAAAATCAATTGATACAAGTATCTTTTGATACTTGGCAACATTCCGTTCCCTTCTAAAGTTATATTCTCTTCGTAGCGAATATACTGAAATAATCAAGTCAGTTATTTCGAAAGAAATATTTTAACTTTAGATGTTATTCCCATCAATAATGAAATTAAACTTATACGTAATTAAAATAAAGCCAAACGTGAGTAAATTCTAAAATTATATACTGTATTATCTCGGAAATAATAAGAAATTAAGACGCGAATATAATTTGCTGGAACGACAAGAATTTAAATTTTAAATTTAACCTTAGAAATGTGGAGAGTACAAATATTTGATGGTTAATAAAACATAATTACAACATTTAGAGCGAGAGCAAAACGAGGCATACGTAGGAAAAGGTTCCGAATGCTACTTGTTTTGACATATAATAGCTTAAAGTTCGGTAGTTAGGACGCCTAGATATTTAGTGAGTGGTGTAAATTAGATAATGCTAGCTGTTTTCTGTAATGAGCGGTTAGTGAATATTGGTGTTACGTTTTCGTTCGTAACGCCATTTATATTTTAGATTTTTAAATGCACCTGAGCTTTTATGTCACTTTATTATATTATAAACTATAATGATAGATTAGAAATAAGTATTATTAGTTGATAAATATTTTGAAATTAATTTTTGTTACAGTCATATATAAAACTACAGATTTTTTTTTTTTTTTTGTTTCATAATACAGATAAAAAATTCAAGTAATGAACATTACTTACAACATATTTACGTAAATTCAACGTTAGTTTAATATAATTTAATATTACCCTTAATCTATACTAATATTATAAAGAGGAAAGATTTGTATTTTTGTATGTAACGAATCAACTTAAAAAACTACTGGACCGAATTGGATGAAATTTGTTATGGAGATAGTTCGAAATCCAGTAACGTAGGATAGTTTTAATTCCGAATATCTTACGGGCACGGGAACTACGCGAGTGAAACTGCGACAAGCAGCTAGTAACTGAATAAATGACTATAGGATGTTTCGTAGATGATTTATAATTTGCAATTATTGGCATCAGCATATAACTTAACAAAAATAACATTGATAATGTCAATGTCACTTGACTATGACATCAAATTTAACCACAATTCTGTAATCTGCATATGATGTAAAATTACGGTTTTAATGGATAATCATTGAAAAAAAGAAGATTCACTTACAAGTATGTACATGTGCCCGCGGTTGCGCCCGCGTGTAATATGTTCTTAACTAGGTTATATATATTTTTTATACTGAATCCTAATTATTTTCCTTTAATTATCTTTGGTTCTAACAAAAATCAAAGATACTTCTCACCAAATTGAAACACTTGCCAGTGAAACTGAGAGTATAATCGGATTTTCATGAGTTACAATTTTTTTTTACACCGAACTCTAATTATTTTCGAAAAACAAAAGTAACTTAAGTTACGCGTAGTAACTTCAGCCATCTAATAAAAATTCCCGTTGAAATCCAATCAGCCGTTCCGGAGATAACCTGGAATAAACAGACAGCCAGACAAATATTTAAAAAATTTTTTTTTAATAAAAGTATGGTAATATACATTCATATGTATTTATTTAGTAAAGAATTATTTTCACATTACAAACAGACACTTCAATTTTATTTATTATTATATATGACGGCGCGTCATTATATCCTTCTTTTGAATTACGTCGGGACGAGACTTAACAAACTGGCAGTTTGAGGAAGCGCCGATGGTCGGTGCAGCCGTGACAAACTTAACTTCGTCATAGACGACAATAGCGCGTATCATGTCCGTCGAATCACCTACGTTCCTCGTAATCTTATCCCATTTTATATTTACAATAATTAAAATTGAGACATTGAACAATTCTGTAATTACCACGCTATTGATTTTACTGGTATTCTGCCTAGAATATTATTCAACTAATTACTTCACCGCCATTTTTAAATATACTAAGACGCTTTGGCTGATCCTGATAACGAGACGAGGAAGCACCTTTATATATATAAAAAAAAGGTTAAAATTATCTACGCACAATCGCTTGTAATTTAAACCGGAGACAGATGCGGTCTCACCTGCCCGCAGTCCGTAGATATAACCACGGCCCCGCACTTACACTGGCCTTGTTCTAATGACCAAAGTTTTCAGTGTTGCCAACTTAATATATACAAAATTACCTCAACAGCCCGCCCGTATAGTGCGGTTTAATGGCACGCTTGAAAGCGTATTGGATGTAAATTGGCTATTGTTGTTTGTAGTGATTTATTGTACACGGAATTGGATGCAGTAGTAAATTACATTCATGGATATCGGCGTCTCTAGGAATTATTACATTGTTCTGTATAGTGTCTCCATCTCTTTTCCTCATCTTTTAAAGGGAATAAAATGCTGCATATTAATAATCAAAGCTTTTTGTGCTATATACTATCCAATTAACGTCCTACTACCGTGCTATAGTTTCCTTACAATGATTTTCTTCTCCAAAATCTCAGGCTCATTATAGAATCAGAAAGGGACACTTCCGTTCAATAATGAAAATCAACGAAAAATCGGTGGTTAAAATATAATCGCTAGTTAGTAAAACTTTAAAAAGAGCTCACTTTCAGTAACTATAGAAGGCATAATTATTAGAATAATAAAAGGTAAAATAATTGAGAAATCTGATATCTGATTTTTTTTAAAGTAAATTTTGCTTAACGTAGATAATCTAGGACGTCATTGCGATCACATCTTATGGTAAGTATTGTGTTAAAATTTACACAAAAAAATTGTATTATAATTTAATTACCGATTATCCGAAATGTTTATTAAGTAAACCGGTATTACGTTTTTATTATACCGGTTACCGGCAACAATGTGATGAATTAAATATTTACGATCAATTTTCGACGGGACGTTTTAACGGGGGGGGCGTCGTTGATACAATTTAAATGTTACTTGTCTCCAAAGCGACAGAGTAAATTTTTCAATGAACACAAATAATTTCGTTGATGGAAGGCATTATTATCATTTCAAATTATTCTGATGTAATTATAGGAAATGTCAAGGTATATTATAGTATTTTCTGTTTATTTATTTACCATAGTATTTTTAGCAAGAGCTTTGACATTAATGTAAGTATTTTATTATAACTAAAATTCGTCCGGTGGTAGAAAAAAATCTTTGTCATTTACATAAAGATACTAGCCGGAGCTTGTGACATAGTTTGTGAGAAATTATGAACATTACCACTTGACTTCTATAAAAAAATCATTGATATACTTATATTCTTTTTCAGATATAAAAAAAAAACCGTTAATACGAACATTAGATTGTTAATTTGTTGAATATTCGATTAACGGTTTTTTATAACTATTATTATTGTGACTATAAAAAAATCAAGTACATAGAGTATAACTGATTTATTGTTCAGAATTGCGCAGACTAGAATGATTCTCTTAGCATTTTATTTGAGAAACTCTTTATGACAAGCATATACAAAATAAATAATTACACATAAAGGCGTCTTTTATAACTGACATGAATTTAATGGGTACAAGAAGATACGCGATGCTTGAAGCTGAAGCCCATTTATACAAGGAAATCCAAACACCCTTTGTATCATAAATAGAGCGACGGAATAAAAAAGTATAACACATTCGTATTCCTATTCATGCAAAAGGCGCAAGGTTTAAACGGCAAACGTAACCTTTTCATGGTGTACTGTGTCTGCGGCGTAAGTGTGTGCGCTACGCGGCTACGCGATTCAGTGTGCTACGAATCACGCTACGGTTCGGACGTGCACGTCGCGATCGCGAGGCACCGGCGTGAATTACCACTTACCGCGATGTCTGTGTTCATACAAACCGTTCTCCAATCGTTTTAAACTAAAAAAAAAAACAAACTATTTACGTGTAAAATTTATCTGATTTTGCTACAAGTGGTGTAAATAAATTTATAATTCTTTGATAATTAATTTGTATAGAGTTGTAGAAAAATAAATTAAGTAATAACATAATATGAAGGGATTTCGTTAGAAAACAAAGGGTCTCGTGAGTGTTATTCTCATAAAGTCTCGGTACGACTTTTGAAGGAGGCAGACTGTTTGATTTATTACAGGAATCGTATAAAAATATTCCGTGGCCATTTATCACTGTGAGAAAATGGATTTAATTTAGTATTTTTATTATATAATATAAAAGGAAAAAACTACCAAGCAAGTGTCATATTAAAAAAATCATAATATTTTTATTTCACTCGATATTTTCTGAGCCTTTGTTTTTTACAGTTTTGTGATTGAAACCAAAATCATTCTTTTTTCCTCTTTTAATGTAAATTCGATTGCATGGGGTTGTTTTTTTTTACGTTTTTCAATTTTTTTTCCTAATGAATATTTTCAGTTTCATGATATGTATTTTGATTATTTTACCTCCATTTTGACGTATATAAGACTTTATTTTCTTATAACGTTAACCACTCATTTTCTTACATGTGTGAAATGTTTTGTAAAAATGCATTCCTTTTCTGCTTCTAAAAAGGATGTTTATAATATTCGTCTTTGATTCAACCCTACCAAAAAAGAAAAGACTATTGTCCAAATTTTATGTTTGTAACTTATAAAGTTACCTTTCTGTATATTATGGATACATATTTATTACTAGTTACATGTTAGTTTCAAAACTATATTTTTTTTTTAATTCAAGTAAGAAATAATACGCTTTTTACATTTTATTTAATTCTCACTATACGTTCGTCAGATGGATTATAACTCAAAAACTACTGAACTATTTCTTCAGATTCTTACATTTTAACATGAATATATTATTTAGTTATGCTTTAGTGTATACTGTATTGAATTAGATAGTATATCAATCGAGTCATGATGGTAAACAGTCTAAGAAGTCGATGGAGAAATCAGTAAATTATTTGGCCAAATTTTATCTGAATTGTTGAATATTTAAAAATATATTAACGTTTGTCTGCTGCTCGAAAGTTCAATATAACCATTATTGAGCATACGATTGGAATACTGTTTCCAATTTTTTTTTTTTTTTTTTTAAATTGCCCATCGTATACATATAAAAAAACCCGAGTGTTAAAAATAGTATGAAAATATCGTGAACTGTTTTATCGCTTTACCTAACTGAACATAGTTTTCGGGATGGTAGTGGTTGTACAGCGATCGACTGGATCTCGATAACCATACACTAGTAAAATAATAATCTACCCCAAAGATATGCTAAGGCACGTTGCGTCGCTTTCACCCTGGTAGACGTGATGGTAACAGTCGATAGATTCCCACGCTAATTGACACCCAACTATTGGGCGGTCGTCGTCATTCTTGAAATGTATTTTATTTAATATCAGATAAAATTCCGTAGTTTTTTTTACAGATCAGAGAATAATATAAATAATGCAATGAGTAAGTACATACATACATTTTGTTTAATGTGAAGATAGCTCCTGTCGGCATAGGGTCGCTCATTGGGGAATGCATGCATCCCTTACTACATTCGTTGTTAATCATTCAAACGAGCGACTTTGTATACGTTTTATAATATCATTATAGGAATTTATACGAATTTTTATTTTAATTACAACAAATTATAACCTATACTAATAAATAAAATGGAAGTGTGTTGTCGAAATAACAACTTTTAGCTAAATACATATGATAGTGTATACGACTATCTGCTCTCCGCGATTTTACCCGCGTAGTTCCCGTTTCTGTGGGATTTTTGGAGTAATCCTATGTTACTCCTTGGATTATAAACTCTCTGCATACCAAATTTCATCCAAATCGGTCCAGTAGTTTTAAGTTTATTCGTTACATACAAAAATACAAATATTTCCTCTTTATAATATTAGTGTAGAAAACAATATCAAAAATTCAATTTTTCAAATTTTTGTCTGTCTGTTTGTTCCGGGTAATCTCCGAAACGGCTGGACCGATTTTGAAGGGATTTTTTTGGGTAGATAGTTAAAGTCACTCCGCGGAAAATTCATAAAATTAATCAAATCCGATTCAATTGACAAATTTACGGGCAAGTGTTTGAATTCATGAGAAATATTTTTATTTTATCTTAGAACTTAAAAGTGTTCGTTTGAAGATAACTAGGCTTCTGTATAAGAGAATTAAAGCACAATGAAGAGTATCTAAAATTTGGGCGCAGCCGCGGGTACACAGCTAGCAATTCATAAAGGAGCAAAGCCCCTGGCGGTGCTAATTAAATATAATTCAGTTGTCGAATTCACTATGTTATATGTATAAGATTATTTACGACTTTTTTTTTTTTTTTTTTTTTGACGGGGGGAAATGAGATTATTTACGACCTAGGTCTACTAGGTCTTTATTGAAAACACACACACACACACACACACACACATATATATATACATATAACTGCCTCGGTAGCGCAGTTGTATTACGTACGACTGCCGTTCTGAGGTCTCGGGTTCGATCCCCGGGTCGGGTCAAGTGATATTGGGTTTTTTCTACTCAGTATCATCCCGGAGTTTGGAATTTGTGCCCGATATGGCGATAGGCTCGCCCCCTGTCACATCTGGGACGGAACTAAGCTCGGCGAAATGTGGGTGGTTGTAGTTCGCTACTTCACCTCTGCCTAACCCTTCGGGGATACAGGCGTGAGCATATGTATGTATGTATGTATAATCATAAAATTATATTGATGTGTCAATACAACTGAAAATGTTTTCCAATTAGATTTAATTATCGTTAAAACAGGTTCTGTGGTCGACAGCTATTAATAGAACATGCTGTATCGTGAGAATCGATTCTCGATTGACTTTGACATGATTGTTATTTGTTTTTTTTATACTGTGTAAGTTTTTTGCTTTAAACGCGATCACCTTATCACATTTTCATCTGGGACACGGCAACTTCACTTGAGAACCAGTACCTCTAGGCTTAGTGTGTTCACCATCCTTGACCACATCGTCACTTAACGTCAGTTGAGATTATTGTCAAAGCATTGAGCCTATTCCGTGTAAAAAAAGTCTTTCCCTTTCTAAACATATGATCTGTTACACAATCGACCTGCATCTAGCAGATACCCGCGACCTTCGTCATCGACCTAGGTCATCGATCCACCCGGTGGGAGGGCTATCCACGCTGCGTCTTCCGGCGTGAGGTATACATTCTGGAACCCTTTGACAACATCGGGTATCGGTTCTGCGAGTAATGTGCCCAGACCATTGCCACTGTTTTTTTTTTTTTAATCATTTATTTAATCAGGGCTTTTACACATTAGTGTATGCCAGCCCTATCGGAGCATACCCAATATATCTTACAAAACAATAAAAAAAAAAAACATATACAACTAAATTAAATTATCTCTTAACTTACTACTTGTAAAAATAAAGTTCCATAGCGTACTGGCAGAATCGGACATCGGTTCTGCTAGTACACCATGGAACATGCCTATATCTAAATAACATAATCCTAATGACAAAACCAAAGAACTTCTAGCCGCCGCATTTCGGGTGCATTCCACCAACAGATGCTGAGCGTCTTCGACTTTTCCACAATCTTCACAGTTAGGTGAGTCTACTTTCCTCATTATATACCCAAATCTGTTAAATGGAACATGCCCAGAACGAAACCTAAAAGCTGTTTTGATTTGGCCTCGAGTCAGCTTGCATCCCACAAACCAAGGTATATGGGGTGGTTCACTGCCACTTAAGTTTAGCAATTCTTCGGGCAATGTTGGTTATTTTGATTGTACTGCGAATCTCCTCATTCCTAGCGCAACAGTAGACACTTTTGTGCCTAGCTTAACACGCATTACGCTGCACTCGAAACCCCTCCACATTACACATAAGTGGATTGATTCTGTTAAGGGTCCTGCATTCTGTAGTTTCCTTTAAGTTAGGTATAGGTGAATTCCACTCCGTGCCCCCTTATACTCCGTTCCCCCTTATGTATTGTATTTGGGGGACCCTGATCTCACAAATACAATAGATAAGGGTAGTGCGTAAATGCGTAAAAAAAAAAAAAAGGTGAATTCCGCAGAACGAGAGTCGATACCACTTTTATTATAGTTTAGTGAAGCTGTCAAGGCCTTTCTGGCCTACAACAATTTAGTCAATATGAAGAAAAATCCTTTCAAATATGAAATGAAATGTCCATATTTGATAAAATCAATACTCTATGATAATTAATGCTGTAATAGATTCTAATTATTTCAATTGAGGCCACATTTAATTCGGTTACGGAATCGAAAATTAATTACTAAGTACTTCAGTTATACGGCTCGTGAATATTTATTATTCGATTAACTGGCAATTTCTTTTTATAGATCACTTGCCCCGTGGATTCTCTTGATTATTCTCAATTCCATATCTTAATTATAAAAAGGTTCAAGATACTGTTTCTCAACCTTATTTTGCTCAACATCTGTTAAGAATATGTTTTTTTCTAGAGAAATCATCTTAACTTTTTTTTCCTTTTTTAAAACTATATATATTTTTTATCTACCCACGGCCTTTAAGAAGCTTATTAACTTTCTCTGGGTGTTCTATTCCCACAAGGAGGCGTAATCGCCTACATTGAGAACCTAGGGTTTAAGTAATAGAACTTTCTACTTGAAATCGGTACTTATTTAGAGATATAATCTTTTACAACAATGGCAGCAGACAATTATAATATCAATTTGTAATTACTCCGTCGACCTCAATTTGATGCCTCAATTTCTCTTTTATTATGAATTCTGTTCACGCCTGATATAATATTAATTTTATATTTTTACGAAATATTATTAAGTCTATATTATTAAATATTTTGATTACTGTTTTGAAAGACAATGATGTATTTTTGTCAGGCTCTCGGTGTATTTATGACTCGAGATTTTTTTTATTATCTGAATGTTTTCTTTAAACATGTTTGATCTAACTAATAGTGAATGGAGACGACAAAAAAATGCGAAGCCTGACTGAGTTATGACCACCAAACACATGTTGAAATACCTACTATAGTGAACGTCTCGGCACGTCGCAATCTAGAATTACCCAGTGTAATTAGCGAGCTGGGTTATTGAGTTAGGTTAGGTTAGGTTATTGAACTTGGCCAGATTGCGACTACCGTACACTTATGAAAAATCCGTCAAAATAAAACTTTAAGGCGAGACGTGTTCTGGTATCCGCAAATGTATATCTAGACATACCTATAGCCTTTACCGTGGTAGATGTACCGGTTTAGATTCTCGTCAACCGGTTGTTGTCATCGGTATGAAATGCAGTAATTTTGTCTAGTCCGAATTAAAAAAAATACCAAGAATACTTTATTTAAAAGCGTCTGCCTAAAGTAGTTCTTGCATTTCTACATTTGAATAAAATTACCTCACAAATTGATTAGGGTTTATAGGGGACATTAAAAACCTTCCATAAATAGTATATACTTTGTGTAAAAATACATTTAGAAACAGACAAAGGACAAGTGAAATAGGAACGGTCATTGGTACGAAATATTGAGTGTCAGATCAATAGCTCAATGTGAGTGTGATCTCTAAATTTTTTAATGAACCTCCGCTTTTCCTGTAAAAAAATTTGTGATAAAACATTTTCCAATAACCTTTTGGATATCCACTGACTCTCAAAATTGAAACTCTCTCACAAAGTTTCTGTAGCGTCACTTGACAGTCAGCACTTCTAGAAACAAATCATGACTTAACATCAGGTGATATTGTGGTGAAAGCTTTGACTCTTTATATAGCACAACTAACTCATATATAGGCTTTATGTAAAATACGCGATTGTTAATTCTAGTAATATTATATAGGTTATTTGATTGCCACAGTAAAAATTCGATTGATTTCATACGAAGTTTTGGAAACAAATTGATTTATGTAAGATTTACTTCTATAATGTCGAAGCAATCGAGGCCAGTATGTATATTACTAATACCCAATAAATTCATTTTATAATATTATAGGTATATATAAAAATGTAAGCACATTCTTGTCTTCTTTTTAAAGCGATTTTCCTAACTTTTATTTGCAGTTATTGTAATTGTTACTTCAAGATTACATTGAAAAATATATATTAAAATCATTTTATCTATTAAATATATTTATTTGTAATTTCAAGTGTTTAATCATTTTCAATTTTTATTTATATTTACAATTTTAAATATATTTGGAACATTTTAATGATATAACAAAATCTGTGGCGCAATTGTATTACGGTGCGACTGCCGTTCTGAGGTCTCGGGTTCGATCCCAGGGTCGGGTCAAGTGGTATTGGGTTTTTTCTACTCAGTATCATCCCGGAGTTTGGAATTTGTGCCCGATATGGCGACAGGCTCGCCCCCTGTCACATCTGGGACGGAACTAAGCTCGGCGAAATGTGGGTGGTGTAGTTCGCTATTTCACCTCTGCCTAACCCTTCGGGGATAACAGCCGTGAGCTTATGTATGTATGTAACAAAATCTACTTAGCAAGTTTAATAATAATTACTCAAATTATAAACATTTAAGGACATCGTCAATGTTAAACGGAAAATTGAAACGTTAATAATTAATGAGAACCAGCAAACGTTAATGCGATTTACGTAAACCGTTAACACTATAGTGAGTGAATATGTGTAGGATACGTGAAGTTAAATGTGATATACCGTGAATCGTTTATGAGGACGGGATGAGGAGCGAAAGTTCGTGGTTCTGGTCGATGCTGCAGGCACTGGCTCTATTACCGACGATGGCTTTGAAAGGTGAGATATCTTATTTATAACCTCTGGCTTTGATTTTTTTTTGTTTTGTTTTGATTTGACCATAACTTCCAGGAAGGTAAACACACTAAGACTAGAGTGGTCACACGGAACACACCTATTAGCGCTAGATTTTCAAACTTGAAAGTGGTAGCTACTCAGGCGGGTCATCCATTCATCCATCCATCCAAATAACCGAAAGACGTCAACTGCTGGATATAAGTCTCTCCCAAAAGGGGGGTGATTGCCAACATCGCTACGCTTGGGAGGCGGGTTTGTGGTACTCAGAGGATGCTGCTGCCCATATCCTGGTTTATCCCTTAGTCGCCTGTTACGACATCCACAGAAAGATATGGGGTGGTACTATTCTTGGCCGGCACCATACGACACAGGCGGGCATTGTTAGGAAATGCCCTACAACCATGCTATGTTTTTTCTTGATGGTTTCTTGCACCGAAAGTGGGTTCAAAACTATGTTCATCGACGTAGAATCCAACCAACTGAACCATTATCACTTCGCTCCGCCATCTTGCGCTTTTATGAAAACGCTTAACATGACAAAAAACTGTCGAATAAAATACTCCAAATAAAGCTATCGAAACACCGATTACTCGGCTGTAAATTTTCAAGTTCGAAATGGTAGAATGTTTTACGCTCTCTAGAAAATAGTTTACGAACATTACGAAATTTATTTTCACCCAATTCTCGCCACCAAGTTGAAGAAAGATAGCAATATCACATTGACGGTTGAAATTTAAGAAACAAAATTTAATCACATATTGGAGATTACGGCAAATTGAAGGCAAAGGCAATTGATTGGTCTTTAAATTATTAAACTGATTAAATTAATATTAAAATTTATTCCGTATACTGTAATATTTTTTCATGCGGTTAATAAAATTCTGAGATATAAACGCTTAAATTTTTAGGTGAGTTACAAGTGGGATGCTCTATGCCTTTCTCGCTAAACAAATGTTGGTTTTAAAATTTGTACGAAGCACATTAATGTGATGTCATATTGGAGTATAGAGCGCTACCTCTATCACAAAATTCAAAATGTTTATAAATTCCTTATTTTTGATCTCATTTTATTTTAGCCTTTAATAAAAAATAAACAGTCATCATTCCCACTGGTGGTACTATTCGCACAAATGTAGTTTGACTAAAGAGTAAGGGATAAATAAATACTACATAACTAAATGTTTATTTGTAAAAATATACATTATTACAAAATTCAAAAATCCTGTAAAAACACAGCCCATTATAAGTATTGAAGATTATTTCTCAGAGTTTATCCCTCCTAAGTCAGAAGTAACTGTTGGCTAAGTTAATAAGATATGAATTTTAAATGCTCTCCCCCGAAACTTTGCGAGTTTTAATTAATAAGTTTTAACTTTAACTACGAATTATGTCAGATTGTCTTGCTTCGGTCGTTTATTTTTTTTTTTGCCATTACATAGCGATTTAGATAAACGAAGTAATTATTTATTTAAAACATAACGTCGTAAAGGAAAGTGAATAACGAGATTCGAATGTTGGGAAAGGATATTATGAAAGAGGAATTAATATAGATTTGTGGTATAATTGGGATATGTTTATAAGAAAAAGCTTGAAAGTAGATCTAGTAGAAAGTAGATAGAATTTAACCAGAAGTGTATTCGAGGAAGAAGGTTCGAAGAAGATTTGGACGGAATTTGTAAAGAATATAACATAAAGTGTTCGCAGTTGTTAGAATCGATGGCAGAAGAAAACAATACGCTGTGCCGACTTCACATAAAGTAGAGTAGGAACAAAGACATGATGATGTTTTGTAGATAATGTCTGTCTAAAGTCGTCCTTAATACTTCCTCAAAGCTCTTCAGTTATCATAGCAAAGGTTTTTTAAAACAATGTCGCTTTACGTCAGTTAAGGTTGTATATTTCGGAGTACGGCAATAATTTTACATATAAACCCACAAAGCACGACTTCTGAGACCTCAATTAAGAATTCTGTATACATTAATACTAGTACAATCGCTACCCCGACATAAACTAATAAGTAAATTAATAAACACCCTTAGAGGAGCATCTAGAAACTCTTTTCCATATTCATATACTAACTGTATGCCCGCGGCTGTGCCCGCGTTTCATGTATTATTCATCAATGCATTTTAATCTTCTATACGGAACCCTATTTTTTTTTGCCACTAAGATAAAGTCAAAATATTTCTGATAAATTCAAGTATTTGTTCGTAAAACTGTGCGTTAAATCGGAATTTATTCGAATTTTCATGAGAGTTTATTTTTTTACGCAGAACGCTAATTATTTTCGAAAAATAAAAGTACTACAAGTTACGCGGAATAACTTCAGCTATCTACCAAAAAACTTCCCGTTAAAATCGGTCCAGCTATTAGCCGAAACAAACAAATAGACAGACAAAAATTTTAAAAGTTGTATTTCTTGGTATCGGTATCGTATTTTGACGCTTCAATTGTATTTATTAGTATAGACGAAAATATGAAAGATTTTGAATTTATTTACCCGTATAATAAATATTCGGCAATCGCATAGTTATAACGGCAACCTTTCTGATACATCTCACGGCGATCGTTAAATTCGACCGCAGAGCATACATAGAGTACATAGATGTAGACCGTACAAATATTCCGGTCGAATAAATGAGGCAAAACTTACCGAACGTTAGCTAAATGGCGGGGATAAGGCGGTGTGCGCACAGGTGCGCTATGGCGAAGTTTCGACGGACGGACATATTAACGAATGGCGAAATGTAATTCGGCTAAATAGTTAGCTAGTATTTAAATTTCATTGCATGCTATATTCCTTATTCCGAACTGTCGACGTTATTACAGTATTTTGAAGTCGAACTTTTTTTTACGAAGAAAAGTTCTTTTTTATAACGGAACTTTCATTACATTCCAGAAATTAAGTTATTAATCTAAATAAAATATATAAGTTATATGAATTGTAAAGTGATATAAATATATAAAAAAATCATCGAAGATTTTCCGCCTTTCATGTATTTTTTTTTAATTGTTCGTTTATATGCTTATATAAAAATCAATCAAGAGTTCAAAATTTAATTTAACCTTACCGGCCAAGCACCAATCTGGCGTATACATCAGCTTTCGATTGTTTTCCTATTGTTAATTTTTTATTGGTATTTGAGCTATTAATATATACATAAATCTATCTGAATATTTAAACCATGGTAGATCTTTCTAGATCTAATCTTACCCTTCTGGATATTATGAGTGGTCATCATTCTTGGACTGTAATTATTTAACTTAATCTAATTAAGTGTATAAATTTTTCCGAGTCCAAAAGAAAAAAAAAGATCCTATATTTTATTTCAATTATACTTTTCATTTGATATTGCAACAAATTGAATACAATTTTTAAAATTTTATTTTTCTGTTTGCTTGTTCCGTTCCATCTTTGAAATGGTTGGGTTGATTTTCACGGGATCATTTCTGACAGATAGCTGAAGTTACTCAGCGTAAAATTTTTTATTTTTCGTATTCAGATTCCGCGTAAAAAAAAAAACTAAAACTCAATTTACTATTTAATGGCAGCACTATCAAAATATTATTTTCCAAAAGTAATTTAAAAACTATATTATGCATTTTAAGAATATATAAAACGTGGACGGATCGCGGGTACACAGCTAGTAGATAATATAATATCATATATAAGAGCAGAAAGCATAAAGAAGTTCTCGAAGAAATACATGGCAATTTTTTCGTCAAGGATCATTGAAATGTTAAAGATATAAAGAGAGAAGTGATACTGACTGATACCAATTAATTTAAACTACAAAGAGAAATAACATAATGGAATGTAAGGAATAAAGGCAATTTAGATATGGTCGGGGAATTTCACTTGACCTTCAAAGCGGGGTGGTGGCTTTGATCGCGTGTTTGAAATCAACTTGTTTTGTTTTCTTTCTTTTTTTTTGGTATTTTGAGGCAGTACGGGAGAGAAATATTGAACTTTGGAAGATTTGAAAGTCATTTATATTATTATATACAATAATCTCGCGAACAAGACATTGCTAAAATAACCAAAATAAATTTCCAAATAATAGGAAATTTGTTGTTTTATGTACGTAATTTATCTATTTAGATATTTTGTGCGATGATAACAAATCCCTTTACGTTATTATAATACTCTTCTATTTAATTTTATCTCTATCACGCGGCTTTTTATATTTATCGATTTAGAACAGAATATACTTCAAGAACGATGTAAAAGACTAGAATAACATCTTATTAGATGTAACCAACATCATAAATAATAAACTCTTTTCCGTCTACTGTTTAATATTATGGCAGGCTTAAATTAAATAATGAAATAATTTTATTCAAAGATCACCGTCACGACAGATGTAAAACATCAAAGTTGTTGGTAGAATGTATAATTAACCCCTTGAGCACTGACCTGGCGTTTACGCCAGCTTTCCATTGTTTTCCTATTGTCTCATTTTTATGGGTAATCGACATATTAAGAAACCCCGATAAAGAAACACTAAGTGTATCCGGCAAACACGTTGAATATATTAGATACGCCTCGGTGGCGCAGTTGTATTACGGTGCGACCGCCGTTCTGAGGTCTCGGGTTCGATTCCCGGGTCGGGTCAAGTGGTATTGGGTTTTCCTACACAGTATCATCCCGGAGTTTGGAATTTGTGCCCGATATGGCGACAGGCTCGCCCCCTGTCACATCTGGGACGGAACTAAGCTCGGCGAAATGTGGGTGGTGTAGTTCGCCATTTCACCTCTGCCTAACCCTTCGGGGATAACAGGCGTGAGCTTATGTTATGTTAACATTTAGTTACAACTTACATAGATAAAATCAAAGTGCGCAGTATTCATACATAAGGAAGACTAAAGCAGTGGAACAGAAGTTGCCTCACGATACGGCGGCGTACGAGACGGTTTTACTTCCAAGGTGCGTCAAAAGTTATTTTACATTAAAATAATAATGTATATATTACTGATAATTTATTTATTAATAAGGAAAAAACAAACAGTCATGTAAACAAATAATTCCTGCAAAAATACTACAAACGAAAAAACCCATAAGTTCCCTGTTTGAATAATTATTACTAAAAAAAATAACATAAATATTTGTATTAAATTTAATGTACGTCCGAAAAAATTTAGATGATTTTGACCTTGTAAACGGCCGGGATCAATTTAATTCCACGATTAAACATAATACATTAACAGTTCCATATTTTAGACTTAGTAAAACTAATTAGAGTTTTCTAGATATTAGATTTAGGTTGATCAATAAAGTCCCGAAGTACATTACAGATATACCGGGCAATTACTTCAGGCACCATATCAAACAAGTTTCAATTTACTAAGGTGAATCATTTTGTGAACGATGGTGATGTCTATAAATGACGCCATCTTCTGTGTAACTCCTAAAAATGTGTTACTGTGAGTTAAAAAAAAAAACATATCTAAAAATACAAATCGAAATTCTTGCCAGCTCCTCTCGATGACTGGGTTATTTTTTGAACCGGTATTTTGACATTTATAAACCCTATTAGCTTTAAATTGAATAATGTATATTTGAATTAGGAAAACTATTTGGCAAAAAAAAAAATAATAATTAGCCATTGCGGGTATAGTATGTACGCACCTTTATCGTAAAGCAGGGTTTCTGTGCGCGAAACTCTTACATTAGCATTCGGTGACAGGTGCTGCCGTTCACTATCGAACCCTTATGTGACGTTTTTCTGGGGGTTTTCTTTACCGCCACACGCCGCGCCGCTACAACTCTTTTCGTCGTTCCGTTTTTTTATGTTATTTGTTTTATTACAGTTTTACCGCTTTTGATTTTATTATTTCCATTCGAAACTTTGTTTGAGGTCGAGTATCGTAAATATTTAACATTGCTTTATAGTTTTGAAAATAAAATAAAAATGATAAGCAATTTATTTTATGTCCTATATACTTGTTAGCAGTCATCGACGATAATATATCAAACGTAATACGACTTTTCAATTATTATCATATGTCTTTTAACATAACATTCTTTGAAGGTTCATCTACAATTCTTCGATTTCATTTCTAATGCGTAGAAAAAATATTTCTTTACAATTATAAAAGGTATCGTTATCTTTATACGCCTGTCTATGTCTATTGCGGTAGCCTCTTAAAAAAGGTTTTCATACTAAAATTTACCAAGCTGATTATTTTAACTTAAATGCAATGTACAATAATTAATTGCGCGTATTTCTGAATCTCTTGTCAGGTGTTCTCTTCTTAACGTGTTGCTATGGCGACTTTTTCAATAAATGTATGCTGGTAGTGACCCATTCGAGCATTACTATCGCCCAGTTAATTAAAAAAATATCATTAATAATGTGGGGTAGCGTGGTCTGCTATTACGTGAATAATTCGGTTCATAAATATTCGATTGTAAAGCAAAAAAAAACCACAAAAATCAGGTCACTTCAGAAAGTATTATATCATATAATTGAAAAATTTAATCTTAATCGACACAGCCAATTCTAAGAGATCAGTTATCAGTCCGCGTTTCATACATTCTTCCCATAATATGGAACCTGATTAAAAAAATTATGAGTTTTAATTTTTACGCGTAACCCTAAATATTTTTGAAAATTAAAAGTTCCCTAAGTTACGCGGAGCAACCTCGGCTACTAACAAAATCCCGTCAAAATCAGTCCAGCCGTTGCAGAGATTAGCCTGAACAAGCAGTCAAAAATTATTTTTTTGGTATAGGTATCGTATACACATTCAAATATATTTACTAAACCGACACAAAAAACTAAAATATGCATAGATATTTTTAAGACAAGAAAATAAATACCAGGAAGTCTTTAACAGCAGAGCTAATCAGTTTCCAGAGAAGCGAAGATTTAATCTCATTGTACTGCTTCCAATGAATAAGGGAATTTGCGTATTATCGCATCATTTTCATTTTGACAGGTAGGAGTGAAAGCGCTCATAATTACAAAGAAAATTTGTTTTGTCTACTTACCTGGGTAGGCACATATATGATAAGTAATATGATTATTAAGTTTGGCGATAAGAAAAAAAATTTATAGGCACTTAAATAATAGATTTTAAAAATGAACCGTAAATGCTTTATAAGGTAAATACATTACACAGGTATTAAGAGAAAATTCCAAATTCTGGACCAAGGGTGGCGACGAGGTCAAGTTTTAATACATTTTGAATTTGCATAAATTCATCATGCCACTTATCGGAGAGGGTAGTACACTATTTGCCGTTGACTATATTATTAATCTATAGTTCTTCAAACTTGTCTGACCCGGTGGTGTGGTCGATGTAATCGCTTTTAGTGTTGCCAGTAAATACTTTTTAGAATAAAATGGGGTGTAGACAATATACATATTATAGTGCTTGGAGATTATTAGTTTAAATGATAAGTCATGAAATTTAAAAAATGCTAAGAAATAAACATACGCTGCTGTGATCCAACAGGAGAATATTTAACGAAAGGCAAATTGACATTTAAAGATGGCGTTCGCTAGTGCCGCTTTTGTCCGGTAGGTGAGATAAGTTTGTCGCTTTATATGATATTTTTTATACAAAAACTTTATATGCATTCGCGTCACTGAAAATGGCAACATTAAAAGATACCCACAAACTATAAATATACCATGAACAAATCTCATCGCAGTCACTCTTCGCGCCGGGTTAATGCTCTCTCTTTCACTCTTAAACAGAAATCAAGTAGCACTTCTTGCTCACGCGCTTCATAGTGATAGCGGAATACATTAACAAAAATAATAGGTAGTTCTTGATAGAGTAAAGGAAACAAAGCAATTTCGCATGATTAAAAATGTTTTCCCTTCCTTTTTTTATTGTAGTTGTAATGTTGTTCGTACACCTTCATTAAATACAAGAATACAGTTTTAGAATTATATTTAAAAATTATGAATTATTATCGTAACGTGCAACCCTGACAATGGCGGATGTTGTAGTGAAACGTTGTAAGGTTATGTTGACAAAAAAAGATTACTGATAAAATCTATAATTTTTAAAACGTCTTAATCAAAATCAAAAAAATCTTTATTCAATTTAGGCCCTAAGAAGGCGCTTATGAACGTCTAAAACACTACCACCGGTTCGGAAAACAACCCAGTCGAGAAGAGCCGGCAAGATAATCGGATGCACAGAAATGTGGGTTAATATCAGACATCACTATCGTTCACGTAATGATCCACCCTGTAATAACCTTTTGAGATTAAAACTTGCTTGACTTGAACTTGAACTTGACTTGAAGAATACTTGAACTTATTGTCAGGCTTAGATAGTAGGAATATTGTACAAAAGGTGAAATAACACATCAGTATAAGTTATAGTAGTATACAATAGTAGTATACAGATTATTTGTCAGCCTCAAGATCTCGTCTGTCATTCTCTTATAATATCCATCGAGTTACGTTATTGGATTTTATATTGTGTAATGTGGAGGACCTTTTACATGAAGCAGATTGACACATATTGAAAATAATAATAACACTGAAACATGTAAATTATTAGCATAGCGGTTCTCGACTTATTATCCAACTAACGCATAGATTAACAGGCAGAGAGAAATTGCGTTTCATAAAACATCTTAAGATGCCAAACGATATAATTCTGACATAGTAATGTCGTGGTATCGATTCATATAGTTTTTATAACGGTTAATGAAACTTTCTGAATGTACTAGCAGAGATAAATACAGAATGTAGATAGCGTTCTAATTTGAATTTAACAACGGAGGAAATAAAACAGACGATGATATTTTGAGTTAGTCGGTCAATGTTTTGACAGCTTCGAGAGATTGTTCACGTTCCTAATTTCTGAGAATATCAGTCAACGTCCGGTTAACAGACGGACGACGCATATTAAACTGACTTAATTTTACATTCACACTATTCAAAGATTAAAAAAAGATTATCGTAAATAAAAATATAGAATTCTTTTTGATTTTTTTTTAAGTCCCGTAGATGAAAAATATTTTATACAAAAAGAAACATATTTGAACAATTTTTTTATATTTAAACAAAATAATATTGAATACTAGTTGTGCCTGGGACTTCGCTCGCGTCGAATTCAGACAATTATATTCTAATAGACAGCTTATATTCTCCCTGTAGATGCAATCTATTTATGTCCCGTCCAGTCCCTTCCGTTGTATTATGTCATTTTATTCAATTTAAATCAATCCATATTTTTTAAAATCTTAAATAAGACTAAAACTCATTTACTTACCAACTCTTCTCTCATACTTAACATACTATAAGTTTTGATAGACTAGACCAATTTTAATGAAATAAAGTTTTCATGCTACTACGAAATATGATTTACGATTATCTTTTTTAATCTTTAAAATACACTTAGTACTTTCCAATCGATACCAGCACAACTAGACAGACAGACAGACATTTCTAAAAATGATATAAATGTGATAAATTACCTATTTTTAGTCCCTTACAATAATTATTTTCACCAAAATCGAAAATGTACAGACGCCTGAAATTAATTATTTTATTATTAGTATAGATAAAATGACTTTTCCCGCGGTATATTAATTGGCCAACGAGACGGTAGTGACCGTCGGTGAATCCCCATTTTGAGAGGGCATGCAGTCGGTGGTAGATTTAAAAGTAGGTATTTTGAGAATTCTATTGCTAAAAATTTATAAAACACGAAAGGGACAACTTCAGCTCGAGCTGATTTTAGCTATGCAGAATAAACGAAAGCATAACTTATTCCCTGTTTCCTTCTCTAAAGTTAAACCGATTTTTAATTTTCTTTCAATTATATAATAAAAAAGACTTTGGCTGCGTTTCTACGTTTTTCTTTTCATTCATCCAATTTGTTTGACAAACGTTTGAAATAGAGGGTAAAAATCGAGCATTCTTTTAATTTTCAAAGGGTCCCAGTTTCAAAAAATAAATCATTTATGAAAAAAATCAAGACGTACGTGCATGGTGGTGGTGGAAATAAATTAATTGGTACAAAAATATTTACCATAAAGTTATTATCCAGGAAGGAAACAGGGGAATACGTTTGTATGGAATAAATGCCGCTCGCATATCCTCTTAACAGTAATTATTGTTGCTGAAGTTTACTAATAACGAAATACAGCGCGTCCTACGGTTACGTCGGTTACGGTTACGGTTACGGTTACGTCCTCGCGCACCTCGCGTACAAGGACTCGCGAACGCGCCGTCGGAGATAATGAGATAATCACCGTTTTAGTTGTGATTTTGGCTCAATCACTCAGTTAATATAGTGTATTTTGAACCGTTTGTGTCTTATCTCAAAAGAATTACATCACAATACTTTAATTTTAATAATACGTCATTTAAATTCTGCGAGAATTTTGGTACCGTCATATTGGTTCGTTTCGACGTTTTGATATCATTCTATTTATATTTACCCTATTAATTTTAAATCAGTGAAACTACTTTAATGTAATTTATAATCTTTTTCTTCTTACCTATTTTTAAAAACTTTTATTTTTAGGAGCGTTTTAGCTCCACTGTAATCTTATTTTTACAGGATGAGATATTAACATTACTAGGTCATATATTAGTATATATGCTGATATGCTGTATACAAATTCATGATTTTTTTAACTTTGCTTATCAACATCGCGCTGTCGATTCTATTCTTGGCACATTACGCCAATAAGTAATGGAAATCATTAATTAATTCTGCTTACTTCAATACGTGTACTAAACTTTACGATGGATCATGCGAAGAATCTTATACAAAGTCTTAAACCTATATTAACCCTTTGAGCACTAACCTGGCGTTTACGCCAGCTTTCCATTGTTTTCCTATTGTTTCATTTTCATGGAAAATCGTCATATTAATGTAGTACCTATTGAAATAACATCCACTGAACCAACATTTCCAAAGAGGATGACATTTTTCACAAAATACTTTTTTCCTTACTCCTATTATCAAAAAGGCTTTAAAAGTTAGGTTATTTGTGTGTTGTGCTTTTTCATCTTAACTAGTCAGCCGATTATTATAAAATTTTACATATACCTTGTTAGGAATTCAGATAAGAACATAGAGTAGCTTCTGTCCTTATATTAATTGACAAAATCTACAATACTGCGAACGAAGCCGCAGGAAAAAGCTAACGTGAATAAATGAAACACGGTTGTATATAGGTATATAATATTTAGAGCAAGGTATATATTTACCTTAGGGTAAGATAACGTTTCAGAGGTTAATTTAATGCTCTTGTCCAAACAGATGTACAGATGACGACGAAGAAATTCTCCGAGGAACCGGAATTTGAAAGGCCTATCGGTAACCACACGTTCTCTCTCGGCCGAGAGGCTGTACTTGGCTGCGCTGTGACAAATCTCGGAAAACATAAAGTAAGTCTAAAGATTATAGTCCCTTTAACTGTATAGAAACATTGATTTAAATTAACCAGTTAACGTAATTAACCAGAGAAAACGGTTTGTATACAAATAGGTAATTCCATTCTCTGAGTTTTTTATGTTCCGTACTAATTGTTCTCAATTAACGTATATACGTTTCATGACTTTTGTTTTGTCTACGGTTTATTTACAATATCTATCTCGCTTAAATTGCAGAATCTTGTGATATTCTTTTCTAGTATATGTCTATATTTTTTTTTCCAAAATAAAATATTCAAACTTTTAAATAGTAATTTTTAATAATAATAAACATAATAATAATATTACATAATAATTAAACTTGAAAGAAATATACACATTTCTTTATAAAATATTCTTTATAAAATAGAACAACAAATGTATGAATAAATTTTTTAGTTGTAAAATTAAGCACAAAAATTGATTATTAATATGCCGATTAACCATAAAAATGAGACAATAGGCAAACAATGGAAAGCTGGCGTAAACGCCAGGTTAGTGCTCAAGGGTTAAAGAAACAGGATAAAAGTTCCCTTTATTAACGCTTGCTAGCTATACTTATAATTTAGTAGAAAATTAAAGAAAAAAATCTTCGAATTAGATTCGGCTTTAGTATTTACTACCTGTGTGCCAGCGGTTGCGCCCGCGTTTTATATGTTATTTACTTCGTTTTAATTTTTTTATACGTAACCCTAATTATTTTCTCAAACATTTTTGAATACTAAGATTAAGTAAATCTATTTCTCATAAAGTCAAGCACTTGCCCGTAAAACTGTTCATTGAATCTAATTTTATTCATATTTTTATGAGTTTTATTTTTTACGCGGAACCCTAATTATTTTCAAAAGTACCCTAAGTTACCCGGAGTAACTTCAGCTATCTACCAAACAAGTCCCGTCGAAATCCGTCCAGCAGTTCTGGAGATTACCCGGAACAAACAGACAGGCAGATAACAGGCAAAAATTTTAAAATTTGCATTTTTGGTATAGGTATCGTGTATACATTCATATTTATTTAATTTAAAAAAATCTTGATGTTACAAACAGACACTTCTATTTTATTTATAAGTATAGGACCGAAACTTGACTAGTAATATTATTATGCAATTCCATGTGTGTTTTATTAACTGTGTGTTTCCCGAAGAAATAAGTAAAAAATTAAATAAATAAATAACTGTCCCCTTATATATAACGTTTCCTATTCTAAACACACACTCGTACAGACAGACACACATACAATCTTCACATTCATAAGTTAAGTTTGGTGCACCTTTAATATTTATTTATACATCACATTAAATATTGAAACGGCAGATGTGGACAAGTTTCAGCAGAGCCAAATCAAACCTACTACCAAAACTCAAGGAATCCTATTTTGCCCGACAGATGTTCAAAATTTCATAATTTGAATTTAGTTGATTTTGAATTTTGTACATATCTATAGTTCCGACAACAATGTTAATATTTATTTTAAATATCATCAGCCATCTAAGATGGCCGCCGCCACAAAATAGGGCGGACTACATATTATTTTACAATCCCCTTTAATATGGGCATCGAATGAAAGGGCTTAACTAGTAGGACTCCGTGAAAACAAAGTTATGTTTATAACTTTTAGTAAATTAGGATGCAGTCGTTATTATGTTTCTGTTCAATAAAACCGTTTTTATTTAAAATTGTTTTTGAACAGGGTGCGACGGTTTTCACGCTCGGCCAGCTTTACCTTCTATATAAGGCACAAGTTCGGTCGTGTATGCCGTGTGCATCTCTGAGATGGATCCTTTAAATACCTCCTCGATGCTCTGGATAGGTTACAGAGATGGAGTGTCCGCATTGTAAATGATGCAGACGTTATTAAACTCTTCGAGCCGCTTCAGCTGCGCAGGAAAATTGCCTCGTTAAGCGTGTTCTATCGTCTATATAATGGGGAGTGCTCTGAAGAACTCTTCAATCTGATTCCGTCCTCCCCCTTCCATAGTAAAACCACACGTGCTGGGCTTCGGAGCCACGGCTTTACAGTAACATACACCCAGGCACGAACCAAACATTTTGATTCATCATACCTTTGCCGTACTGTAAAGCTGTGAAACAATCTTTCGGCTGATATATTCCCTGCTTCCTATAACATCACGTCCTACCAACGTAGCGTGAAGAGATATCTGTGCAAGCCGGCATGACGGGGACGACTGACGATGGATAACCGATCTCAAACAGTGTTGTTTCAGGATTGCATTGTGCTTACCATCAAGTCCAATGACGTCTCTTTGCCGAGCTGCTATAAAAAATGCATAAAATTCAAATTTATATGTAATGTTATTTTGAAATCGTCTGTATGCACGTATGCACTGTATGAACGCAGCGTCAAACATATAAATACTGTGCTTTAATCATATCGCAACTTTTCCTAGATAATAACGTGGGTAGAGCGTCTAATGACCTTTAACGTGTGACGGTATAAAATTATTTATTCGTTAGTTCCACATATAATAACGTAATGGCGCCCATTGTGTCTGACAGGTTTTTATCATTAGCGATAATGGGATATATAAAATCTTTTTTATTATTATTGTCTGATACGAAAGCCGCAACAATACTACACCACTGGTATTTCATTGCCTTGTATGCCTCGCCCGTTTGATCTACTATATGTAAAAAATATGCCTACTCATAATAAATGTTTGGGTCATAATTTATTTTAGAAAGAAGAAAGAAAGAAAATAAATTTATTTGTTACACACATAATATAAAATTAATATACAAAGAATATCACAAAAAAAAAATATTGAAAAAAAACAGAGAAAACAAAGATAAAATAAGTGTGTGTTACAAAAAGGTGTCGAGTCAGCATATATGCTGAAGGAGGCGAAGCCACCAGCGCTGATTTTCACTCGACGCCCAGAGTGTTGTGTGCGCAACGATCGCGAGTGCGTGTGTCCTTAGTCTTAACTTTATTTAGGGAACAATGACAATATTAGTTATCTATTGATAAAAAAAAGTTAAAATAAAAATAAAATAGAATATGCATACATACACATAAATATACATACATATACGTACATTATTATATAAGTAATAAACATCAGGTGAAAAATTACTAAACTACTTAATTTTAAGTGCAGTGGTTCTTTTTTTTTCTTCGATAAATAAACGTTTATTGTAAATTGTAATGTTGCCAAATATATTTTTACGTGTATCCATACCACAAAATCAATATTTAAATAAATATGGACATTTTAAAATTAATATTAAAACTTTATATCCTGTTGAATTCCTATGACTTTTATTTTTACAAAAATTAATCCATGATTACTTTACAACTTCTACTTGTAAATTGGAATCACTATAATAAATATTTACGCAATGAGCGGAGGTGGGCAACTAATTTTAGGTACATACTAACCTCTTACAACTTTAACTTAAGAGGTACACTCTTACCCAGGTCGTACTCCGATCCTTAACAGAGAAATCTCTTGCACCCGCTGCTAGCGCATTACAATGATAATTCGTGTACTTTGCACACATACTCACACTTTGCACATTACGTGTTCTTGGCACGATTTTTAACTTGTCACATAGAGTAGAATTTATTTTTAATTAACAACTTGCGTTTTTTGTGATATCTAATAACAAATAAATAAAATTAAAGTGCTTGTTTGTAATGTTAAAATAAAACCATTTTACTAAATATGTATTTACATATGAACGTATATACGACACTTATAATAAAAAAAACACAATTTTTACAATTTATGTCTCTCTCTCTCTGTTTGTTCCGGTTAATCTCTGGAACAGCGGGATCGATTTTAACGAGACTTCGCTGGTAGAAAGCTGAAGTTAAGAGGAGTAATTTTAGTTAGTTATACTTTCGGAAAATATTTAGGGTTGCGCGTACAAAAATTACATGGAGGTAACCAAGAGCTCACGTCGTGGTTCATAGCATTATGGTGCCTTTGAGCGATTTACGTTTTTCCGGCTCTTTGCCTTAAACACCAAAATTCGAAGAAGTTATCAAGGCTCATCAGCTCCAAAAAAATCCCAATGACATTACCCTTTCCTTGACTGATTTCAAATAAAAGCAGTGTCATTTTTAATAAGATTACATGTGTTTTTATCTACTCCCTTAATAAGAAAGCTATAAGATAAAAATATGTTGTCACAATTAGATTTCACGAGGATAAACTCAAGTTAAATTAAATGTGGTAAAAAAGGCCACAAATCCCCGATATAAAACCGACAAAAGCTTTCTCTCCGTATGTGATATTTTAAATTGAATCACGTAAACACAGACGAAACTTATTTTGATGTTGTTTTTGTAACTAAAAACAAAAGATTTTCAGATCTAAACGCTACGTAACAAAGAGCTCTATGCCGTGTTTACACAAAAATTAGACTTCAAAAAGAGAACCTTTCGTTGTATGCTTGCAGTATTAAAATTCGCGATGCGTTTCGCAAAGCAGAAAAGGTGCAGTCTGATTTTCGTCCATTGTTATTCTGCGAGCAAATCTCGGGTTGCCAGCTCCGGATTGAGCGGGATTTTTCTGATAATATTCTTCGACATTTCAAACTTGATTTGAAATTGGATTTTCTAGTGTGACACATAGTAAAAGATGTTTATTAAATTTCAAGAAATATAATGTACATATATGGTTATCTATTCATATTGTTTATACTTTATAATTTGTTTCATGTGAGAAAAGTTTAATGAGGCCAAAATTGCTTTGTAGTATAGTTTTAAAGTAAATACTAAATCAATCGAATATTTATCGATTTATAACAATTCATTTTCTACTTAATTCTGAATTCTTACACACAGCTAGTAACTAGTTTTAAAATATTTTAGTAATTTTTTCTACCACAATCTAATCGGTAATTTGTTGGTTTTTCTTTTTATTGTTATTTTAACTATCGTTTCAAATATTAAATTAAACCAAGAAATAGTTTATATTTATTATGTAGTTATTAGTAGTTTATTTTTCTAAAATAAAATATAAGAACACATAATACTTGTATTTACAATTTCCTGAAAGTAAAATATGGATGCATTTACTTCTGTTGCCCATACACGAATATATGATAACAAAAGAAATAAATAAACTTTAATAATAGTCGAGAGGTATTACAGAATGTTCTGTCGATGCGGATAACGTTAATCGCTAAAATATATTAGTGAACCTGTAGAAGATTTTCTTCACGAACCGAACGTGTGTTCCATTTGCTAATTGTTCTTGTAGTGTTTGCCTTTAAACGTTCGTGTTTTGATTTATTAAGAACTAGAAATTCATAGACATAATATTAATTAAGGTTTCTTGTTTTATATCTTTTGTGATTAAAAAATATCTGTGTAATTTGGAAATATGTGGGTTATACTTTTTTGTTACGTTTAAAGTTTTGCGTGCCATAGTACCGATTTATTCATTCACGGTTGTGACAGTAAATACAAAAGTTTACCAATTTCTGTTATTATTAATATATAGATTTATTAGTTAAATAGTATGAATTATTTATTACGACAAAGAAAAAAGCTACAATTTAAAAGCAATTTTTTTGAAAAAAAGACATGACATGGTAATGACATTTATGTGAGTCGTTTAAAGTTTCCTTTTGAATTAAACTAATATTTACTAATAAATAAAATTGAATGGCTGTTTGTAATGTCAATTTTTATTTTTTTACTAAATGGATATTAATGTATATACGATACAAATACTAAATATACAATTTTTAAAATTTGTCTGTTTGTTCCGAGTAATCTCCGGAACGGCTGTACGGATTTTGACGAATTTTATTTTGTTATATAGCTGAAGTTAATCCGGCTTACTTAGGGTACTTTTAATTTTGGAAAATAATTTGGACTCCACGTAAAAAAATTAAAACTCATAAAAAATGGAATAAAATCCGATTCCATGCACAGTTTTACGAGCAAATGCTTGATTTTATGAGAAATATTTTTCCATTATCTTAGTCTTAAAAAAAGTATTAGGGTTCCGTATAAAAAAATTACAACGCAATGAAGAATGTATAAAACGCGGGCGCAGCCACGGGGCACACAGCTAGTTAAAATTAATACAACGTGCTTATTATTTTGGTATCTTTCTCTCTCGTTTTTGTACTTAAATTTGTTTCTTTTAATATCGCTAATCACGTGACTCGTCCTTGAAATTTTAACATAGTCCCACACGAAGAAGTTTATAAAAGACGCATATTTTCATCAGAATTGTATTGAAGTAAAAATTGTATAAATAGATATAGATTACGGCCAGTGATAGAAAACCGTACAGCGATATAAATCAAACCCAGTTTGAGTTTAAGCACTGACATACGTATATAGAAGTATGTATGTCATTTATCTTACATCACACATTACACATATCTAACATTGTTTAAATTTTATTTGCACGCTCATGTATACTAACGTCTTAAGTTTCACGTAACCTGGATACAGTTAATTAAGACGTGAGGATGGTAAAAGTTTTCATCGAATTAGTAGTAATATTTACTCTGGTCCATAGATACATTCTAAGAAATTAAATACAATATCACGCTTTATAATTTTATCGAACATTAAACTTAGTACCGGTTGCTATTGTTCTTCTCTATTTAACTTATTATAACAATTATGATCTTTGCAAATAAAAATATTTTAACAATTTTCGTAACATAAGTGTTTTTAGTTGGCAACACTTAAATTGTTGTAAATAATTTTCATAAATTGTTGGATTTTGTTTTTTAACGGGTCCACTGACGTGTATTGAGAATTAATTGAATAAAATATCTTAAAGATTATTTGTTTATTTTACTTTTTTTGTTACGTATACATTATTGTATATTATACTGCGAAGTTTTTAAAATTAAAAATCAAGTAAACAGACGCTAATTGCATCCATTGTAGTTTGTGTTCAATTATTTACATTACATTGTAACCTGGGCAACGCCGGGAAGGACGACACCCACAATATGTCTACACTAATAATAATAATGAATAATAATATTATAAACAGACAACATTTGTATTTTTGTATGTAAAGAAAAAACTTAAATACTACTGGACCGATTTGGCTGAAATTTGATATAGAAAATAGTTTGAAATCTAGGGAGTGACATAGGAGTTTTTATTCCGATAATCTCACGGGGACGAGAACTACGCAGGTAAAATCGCGGAGAGCAGCTACTATTCTATATATGTATAAAGATTAATTGTTATAGGGTTTTATACCACAAAAAACTACAATAGAATACACACCACACAAACATAAAATGCATAATTCATAACTTTTTATGTATGGATCTTTTTACGTTCATCTGTAACACGCTTAATTATCGAAAAATCCAGGAATAATATTTCACATCTGATTGATATGAGAAAAGCATTTCGCAATTGGCTGGTTAATATCCATTAGAGCTGGAATACTCGACGCTGGATTTCATTTCAACGTTTTAGGTACGTCAGTACATTTCTCTGTAATTTTGATAATTACTGTTTAATAAAAATTGAATCGAAACATTACATTTTTTTTAAATTTAATCTCAAAGAAAAATAACAGCTAACACTAGAAATTTAAATTTAGTTTACACAGAAGGCTACTTATAAGTGTTAATAGGACAGTCGATAGTTACCATTTGCTATATACAATACGCGACTTCACGGATCGCTAAAGAACAAGTTTCAAGAATATGATATCTTAACTTTGCCCTCCCAATACATCTTCGATAACATAATGCATATTCGTAAAAATTTATACATGCTCGATCTAGTGAATGATCGTCATAATTTTAATATTAGAAATAAAGACAAGATGGCCGTCCCACACTTTAGGTTAATTAAGTCTAATAAAAGCTTTATAGATAATAGTATTCGTTTTTACAATAAGATCCCAAGTAACATTACAGATTTACCTGACAATAAGTTCAAGTATTATGTCAAGCAAGTCTTAATCTAAAAAGGTTATTACAGGGTGGATCATTACGTGAGCAATAGTGATGTCTCGAATTAACCCACATCTCTGTGCTTCCACTAACATTGAATAAGACTATGATTTGTATAGTTTTTTATATTTAAAAAATGATATATATTATATTTATAAACAAAAAAGAACCACATCGAGTTTCTTGTCGGCTCTTCTCGTCTGGGTTATTTTGTGAACCAGTGGTAGTGTTTTAGACGTTCATAAGCGCTTTCTTAAGGCCTAAATTTAATAAAGATTTTTTTATTTGATTTAATTATATCGAGAAGACACAATTAAAATGACGTGCGACGTATGCGAACGCGGCCCTAGGTAATACGTGATTAAGAAAATATCAAGCAATTACCTGAAACTTTTATTGCTGAAATAGGACGAGGTTAACTTATTTACTCTTATAAAATTATCTTAACACAGGAATATCAAAAATGTTCCGTTGTATGAATCTCGCCTAACCATTGAATTTTTGGTATAATGAAGTAAAAACTAGACAATGTTAACGTCTCGGGGGGTGATTACAATGATTAAACATATATTATAATAATAAATTATAATGGATGCAAACCGCGACACTGGTAACACTTTATTCACAGAAATATATTTCTAAATTACTTTCTCGCCAAAGTTCTGTCCACTGTATGAAAACATTGTGTGTTTATTGTTACCCAGTTAGTTGAACATGTTTTATTGTGTTACTTTTCAACAACCGTACACAACACTATCCACGGAAAATGTAATTGTTACCTGCTAGTAACTTTCTATTGTATCGTCGGCAATGAGTTTCGTGTATAGACAACATGCGTGGAGCAAAAACTTTATATAATACATTTTCCCGATTTTTAGGGAGTATTTAAAGAAGTTTGTTAATTTGTTTATATAAAAGTATGTCCAACAGGAAATACAGCATACAATAGTTAATGTGAGGATAGAGTTATTTGATATCACGGCATACATGTTCATCGTGAATAAAATGCTAAATTATATATCTGAACTAAATAACTAAAATATGAATTAAAATAATGGTGACATTAAAACATTTTAAATAAATAAATCTTATTACATTACAATTTATTATACTATATTTAAAAAAATGAACATTTAGGAAATATTTATTATAAACTAAATAGAGTTTACTATCTACCTTAGTAATGCTCAATTAACTTCCTAGGTCGGATGGCTGAGGGCTGAAGACCAGACTGTCTTGACAATGCATGAGAAAGCTGTACTTGGTGCCCGGTACTCGGTGAATCTTGACGCTCCAAGGACATGGCAGTTGAAGATCCGCCCGCTTCGAGCTGAAGACAGAGGATGCTATATGTGTCAGATCAACACACAGCCCAATATGAAATGGCAGATCGGCTGCATAGATGTTAACGGTAAGTGACCAACTAGATTAAAGAATCATCATTATCATATCAGCTGGAAGATGTCATTATTGGACATAGATCCTTACCCAAAGATCTCTACAGCGAGCGGTCTACGCCACCCACATCCAGCGGATACCCGTTAGTTTCACCTGGTCACCGATCTACCTTGTTGAGACCAAGCTATGCTGCATCTTCCGTTACGTGGTCACAATTCGAGAACCCGTTGGCCCCATCGACTACTGGTTCTATGTGCTATACCCCCCACCACACTTAATGATTTCATTAGAGAATATGACGACTCGATCAATATTTCTTCGAATATTGTAGTAAGTGAGAAATATCAATAAAGGCAAACATCATAGCATGACAGTAACAATATTAACCTAAGTAAGATGTTTTCAATAACAAAAATGCCAAAAGCTTATATTTTGATTTCGTGCAACAAATATTTACAAATGGCGTACAGTAGTTTTTGTAAACAAACCCGAGGTGGATTCCTAGTAACATATATCGAGTGACCTGCCAGGTAGGTTACCGTAGTGACACCGCGCCCATTTTATTTCCAACCGAGTTTGTAGGCCACGTGAGATTGATCGGTTTTACACTACCGTATGTCAGTGGTAACCTCAAGGGGTTCAGATTTCCACGCGAGTTCTATTTTTAATAGCAAAATGTTAATAAAACATAGTGCTTCTTTAAATCAGTAATTTGAAAATTAAGAAACGATTTTAAAAGGGAGTTTATGTTAAGACTACTTATGTTGATAGAGAATCTTCAATTGATTTACAATTATTTGTATTTTTACTATTATTATCATCAGGTCCATCGTCTGCATCATATTCAGTATCATTATTTTATGCTCCATGAAAACTGAAGACTGCCAAAGAGACCATTCATATCACTTTTCCAATTTGAACTTTTTAGTCATTTTTCTTTTAGTTATGATTCATTTAGTAATAATAATAAAAGCTCATGGTAGGTCACCTGGACATTGGTACGAAGCCGAGGTTTTAAAAATTTGATATCGCAGTGTAACCTTAACGAAAATACTGTGAATTATGGCATAATATTAGAGCATTTACTAATGTCTATATGGATAACACCCAGCTTGATAATAAAGGCATATTGCTAAGTACAGTGTTTGATGTTTTCCAATAGCTTAACTTGAAACTTACTATCTTTTCTATATTATGTTTTCACATCAGATTGGTACCAAACGCATGCTAGTACGAGATTTTCTAATACCCGGTTTGCTATCTATCATCAACAAATTTGAAAATCTGATGTCAAGTAATCATACGTGTATTCCGGCAGCTTCTTTAGGAACCAGCAGTTTAGTATATTGAACGACATAGCCATTTACCATCAAGTGAGATTGTGGATATAGCACCGAGGCTACAAAGTATAAAAAATACTACAACAAATTTCGGTTCAATCCAATTTATATTTGTAGCTGAATCAGTGAAGCTAAACTGTATAACTTTCTGGTACAAAAATAAACATCGTTCTAAAAATGTAAGTAAGCTTCTGACCTTCTTTCCCGTGTCCTTATCCGGTTTAAGAAGCCGCACCTATCACTTAACGTAAACGACTTATATTCTCCTCGAGACGTTTTAAGCTATACTTAGTCGGATTAACAACGGTCACTTGTCACGTTATACTCACCCGAAATTATTTATTGTATTCATGAGCTTCGCTTTTAAATGGGTCACTTATATAAAAAATTACGTACACTAAATAAGTAATTCTGCCGATCGGCAACAACGCGTGGCCGTTGACTTTCACTACGACTTTAGTCGCTCGTAATCGATTAGTCATAGAGTCGGCTAGAACGTTCGACGCGCGGTTGCAAATATATTTATATTGCATAAAGTATTTAAGAGCAGTGAAATTTTCTTTTGAAATATAAATCTTGAATGTATCAAGGATTAAAATAAAAAGTTTTGTGTTTCGCCCAAGAAGTCATTGACATTTTCATTTGTTAACTTAAAAATAAATTAGTTATATCAAAATCAATAAGTATTCATTAAAACAATTCAATAAATCCTGAAAATTGTTTCATCTATAACAGTTGATTCGGATTGAAAAAAAAAAAGTACTAGAAATTTCCATTCTGAAAAATGACGTTAAATTTAAAATTTTGATAAACTGTTTCGGGGATCAATTGTTGATAGTAACTTCATCCATGCACCAATTCAAGTGAAAGACGTCCAGTGCTGTAATCCAGCAATTCTTCGGGCAATGTTGGTTACTTTGGTACTTCTGCGGATCTCCTCATTTCTGATTCGATCACACTCCTTTGCCCTTCGATTTTGACTACTTAAAAAAAATGGAACCTAAATTCCATGGCCCTCCATTTGACGAAAATTATCAGGTTATATTAATATCATAATTAACAAACCATTTGAATACATTAAAGGCAAATAATACCTCGAAAATAGAATAATATTTTCTGAGAATATTAAATTAGATGCGGCTTCATGAAAAATTTATAAGCTCGGACCGAATGTCCGGCGGACATAGGGTTAAAAGCGACACTGATTATATACCTATTTTACATTTAAAAAAAAACTACATTTTCCTAATTTTATATGCTTGTATATGATGTAAATAAAAGTCGTTTATAAGAATATGTTTACTATATTTAATAAGTGACATCAATAAAAGGTTTTTACAAACAGCTCCGCGAGAGGCGCGTGCATAGATGATACATGAACAACAGATAATAAATAAATGTATCTATCTTCAATATATACTTCAATAGTTGTTGTTATATATATGTAACAATATACCTTTATTATCAAGCTGGGTGTTATACATATAGACATTACTAATACTATGCCATAATTCACAGTAATTTTCGTTAAGGTTACACTGCGATATCAAATTTTTAAAACCTCGGCTTCGTACCAATATCCAAGTGACCTACCATGAGTTTTTATTATTATTAGTAAATGAATCCTAACTAATATATATATATATATTCATTTTTAATTGTCAATTTATTATAAATCCGTGTGTGTTGGTAATAATGTTTAATTGATATGCTTTGTATAAAATATAGTCTCTTTTCAATGCAATTGGAGGGAATGATCATTCAACTTTAATAAAAACACAATAAGAAAATTGAAGAAACAAATTTCTTTTTTTAAAAACAAAATCGACTTCAAAAGAATAAACTATAAAAAGACAATAAAAACTGAATAAATAATTACTGTAATAATCTGCTTCGTTAATTTTGAAATCGGTGCCAGTTAATGGATAACAAGATGTTGTAAATGTACGTCGCTAATTATATTCAATTTAGATTAATTTTTTCTTTAAAATCACCCCAGTTCTTTATTTAGCTTACATGTAATTATGATAACGTTTAGGCAGTTATTTCCATTTGTGAGCGAGTATATTGATTAACTCTAACTGACACCGACTCCGAAATTAACGAAGGAGGATAATAAAGTAATCATTTATTGACTTTTTAGTGCATTGTTATAGTTTATTGTTTTGAAGTCGGTTTTGTTTTGAATTTAAAAAGTTTTTATTTTACTTTTTAGTTTAAGTATGCACTTTTAGATACAGCTGTGAAGCCTGCTTCATAGCTTAATAAACGGATATATGGAACACGTGTCTATAATAGTCGAGGGTTTTTCTCAATTTCCGTGAGTTCCACTGATTAGACCCTGATCTGGTGGAAATGAGACCACCTCGAAAGTGTACTCTCCTTCGATAAAAAAAAAAATGCAAATCGGTCTACAAATTACGGAGAAATCGCATAACAAAAATACAAAAAAAAACAAACCTCCTTTTTAAAGTCGGTTAAAAAACTTTTAAAATAAAGATATTTTTTAAAAATCTTTTATCGACATGAAATTATTTGACTTCCAACGCAGTAATTACCAACATTTAATCCTCTTAAATCCATTTAATTTAAAGTCAACGAGGTGGTGGGTATTTTATAAGGTAGAAAGATTTTAGCAAATTACTTGACAGTTTTTATATATCCATGTATTAAAAACTTCATCTATAAATCGAATAAACATTAGTATAGTTTTAAATAGTTGAAGAAATAGCGATTCCTAAAATGGGTCTAAGTCATATATTTAAAAAAAATGAATTTCATTTCTAGGTTAAACTTACTTTATTTTCCTATGTAGCCATCATACATGATAAAATATACGTGATGTTACGAAGTTGTCATTCAAACTTTAAAAAAAAACTTATTCCTTACGCTAGTTACCGCACCTTAACCCGCGTCACCGTCAGTACAAACCGTGGGACTGCTGACCGTGCGGATTCCATACCGTGGGAAGCCACTTCGTGACTTCTTAGAGATATAATTCATTGCTATGTAAAATCAGTCTTGTTCAGAACCTCTAATTGTAATAACCTAATAATTGTAATTTCAAATAAATAAATTCTTTTTTAATTAAACTGTCGTACCGCCTATCATAACTCGTTACGAGATTATTTTTCTCAAAATGTTTGTTATGTTATCCGCTATTTAAAAAAACGTAATGATATGTACTCTAGATCCGTTGCCTTGTTCATATCGTCACCCATTTAAAAACTCCATTAACTAATTAGTGCAGTCGTACATATTTGATTTATGGCCTTGGAATTTGGAAAATTAAATGCATTTTTTAAAAGCACGTTTTCTTTTACATAAATAACGCTTCCAACATTCCATGCGAGCAATGTCTCCTTTTCAATTTGAATTAACGCCAGTAATAATATTCAGACATGAATATCGAGTATACAACAGATATCGGAAAAGTAATAACAATGTATCACATTATATCTATGCTGAAATATAATGTTATTCATAGTTAATATAAACTATTAAAGTGAAAAAAATTGGTTAATCTACAAATCTACGACACTAGGCAAAGTGTCATTTTGTTTCTTCATAATAACATATAAATAAAAGCTAGCTGTGCCCGCGATTTCACTCGCGTGGAATTCAGGCAATGTCCTGTCACCGTCCTGCGAAGAAGGTCACCCCGGCCAGACCAGGCCACCTCCCAGACAGCCTTCCCAGTGCAATGGAAAGCCCCCGCCACTTGGTAAAATTTGTAAAAATTTGTAAAAAAAAGTTGGTAAAATGTATGCTTCAACAGCAAGAAAATAGAGAAACAAATGCACTTATATGTGTGTTTGTCTTTTGTTTTCTAATCCGATGCAGACCTGCCGAGGAGATAAGTTTAGCAATTTCGTATTCACAGCGACCAACATTTACTTCCCGAGCGTCGCGAGTGCGAAATTTCCTTTTCAATTTGGGAACTTGTTCACCTACTTTATTGGAAACGAGTGTCACGCGGGCCGACACTATCCCACTTTCCTTAATGCAAAGTATTGGTTAAAGCCCCAATGGTATTTTTGCTTAGAGAAATATTAAAAGAATACAATATCGCTGCTGCGGTTTTTATGAAATTGATCGACAGTTGATTATTGAATAAGCTAAATTTATAAAGAAGTCATCATCTTCTTTATTTCCTATTAACCCCTTGAGCACTAACCTGGCGTTTACGCCGGCTTTCCATAGTTCTCCTATTGTGTCATTTTTATGGGTAAATCGACATATTAAGTAGTATCGGCACAACATATTTTGTTTTTCAACTGTCACTCGTCATCTACACATTCACACTTTTTGCACACATTCCTCATACAAACCATCCAAGGCTTCTTCTGTCTGTTTCTACCTCTACATACACCCACCTTCAAACATGTAAATAAGTCTATGTATAAAAAGAAGTTATAACTTTAATTTTTTCTTAAACATTTAAATGACATCAAAAAATAAAAAAAGAAACGTGTCATATTATTTGAAATATAAAGACGGCATAATTATTATAAATTTATAATAATGAATATCGAAGAATGAAGAAAGTAATTAAAGATAAAATTATGGTAACATTTATATAAACTTAACAACACCCAAGCAATTATTAAATGGTTTAAGCTACATAAATAAAATCTATTGTTTTTTATAAAATCAGTTATAAACACCGTTTAGTTTATATTTACAGCTTTAATGTGTTCATTAAATAAATATATTACATTAAAAGTACATTATTTATACTAATAAATAAAATTGAAGTGTCTGTTTGTAACGTCAAAATAACATTTTTTATTAAATACATATGAATGTACACTCGCTACTTATAGCAAAAATACAATTTTTTTATAATGTTGTATGTGTGTTTGTCTATCTGTAATCTTCGGAAGTGCTGGACCGATTTTGCCGGGACTTTTTAAAGTAGATAGCTGTAGTTACTCCGAGTAACTTAGGGTACTTTTAATTTTCGAAAAAATTAGGGGTGGCGTGTAAAAAAATAAAAGTCATAAAATTGTGAATACAGTCCGATTCAATGGTCAGTTTTATAGGCAAATGTTTGAATTTATGAGAAATATTTTTACATTATATTAGCACTAAAAAAAAAATTGAGAAAAATAATTAGAGTTCCGTATAAAAAAAAAAATACACAGAAGAATATACGAAACGCAAGCGCAACCTCGGGCACACAACCATTTAAATAATATTCTCAGAATGAATAAATTACAGAATAAATTTAAAAAAATTAAATATTTGTGAACTGATCTACACTTACACTAATCTGGGCATCAGTGGTACAAAACGGGTAAACTGGAATTTATATAAATAAAATAAATTGGATGGATGAGAAGCGACTGCATGTAGCTGAGATGCCAATGTTGAGATGGATGTGTGGTGTTACAAGAATGGATAAAATAAGGAATGAATATATTAGAGGGAGTTTGAAAGTTTCGTCAATGGTAGAAAAGTTGAAAGGTTCTCGTTTGTCGTGGTATGGACATGTTATGAGAAGAGGAAGCGTATGTGGGTAAAATAGTAATGAATATGAATGTGGAAGGATGGAAAAGTAGAGGAAGGCCAAAGAAAGTGTGGATGGAGTGTGTAAGAAATGACATGAAAAAGAAAAAGGAAGAAGAGATGCCGGCTGATAGGGACGTATGGAAGAAGAAAACATACTGCGCCGACCCCAAGTGAGTTGGGAAAAGGCAGGAGAATGATGATGAAAATAAATTGGACGTAACTAAATATGAAATGTCAACGTCAAACTCATCGCGGAAACTACATCAAGCGACATATTGCACTTTAAAATGAAATTCTTATGCACAGGCGGGGTGTACGTACTCTTCGCTGGCTCAAAGGGAGACGAATAAAAATTCAACATTAAACATTTTCCCAGGAAGTAGGAAATAAATAAAGTTTGCGCTGCAACTACTATCCGGTACAGTCTCAAGTGGGCGACAGGCGGCGGCGCAACTTTGAAACGTATAGAAACATAATAAAGTAGTTTGAAATGAACGAGATTGGTTCGTTTTATCGATCATATGGAAATCAAGTTCTTATAAAAGTTTTATATAATTTTTAAGGGATAACAGCTCTGTTGTAGTTTAGACTGCTACTACAATGGTCGAAGTAAGTTTGAATTTACCCACGTTGTTCTATAAGAAGAGGAAGAGCATTTTATAATGGTCACCTTGTTAGTTACCATCCTCAATTTTCCGTCAGCATCAGTTGATAGCTCTAGACTAAGAATGTTTATTATAATACATCACATCGGTGCGTAACATAAGTTTGTTCAAAAGTCTTTCAGTATAGAAAAAAATCAAAAATGGTGTAATTAATTCACAACATAGTTTTTCTTTAAATTCTATAGTGATGCCAATTAAAGAATTAAGGAAATTTCCTTCGAATACGTCAGTCCGATATTCTAACTTCATCTTAATGAATGTTAATTGTGAATATATAAATTCTTTCTAATGTCAACGTAACATAAAATTGTATCATAAATTTTCTAGTTTTCATATAAAATTTCAATTGATTGGTGACTATTTTGCAAGAACGATTAAGGGAATTTTCATAGCATTTTGGATTCAAAGTTCATGTTATTATTTCCATTACATTTCGTTTGTCCCCAATAACAAAATAATATCACGTAAAATGCTAACAAAATTACATAATTTTGGGGCAAATTACAGAAGTCAATATATTAAAGATGATGTTGAGAATCCAACCTTTATACCTTTTTTGTCTCAGTAAATAACCTTTTTTATTCTGTTTAGTTTTTACTTATAATAAACAAAATGTATTTTAATTCAAGAATTCGATGTATTGTCAACGACGGGGATAGTAAAAATTTACTCATACAAGATACACCGAATATCGCCTTTTTTCCTGTTTTTCCATTATAATATTTGCCCAATCTTCACCTAAAACTGAGCCAATCCGCAACAGATGAGTTAGATAATTGTGAATAATATTTTTTTTTTATACGAACGTAACATCTGTACACCACAAGTAATATACATGGTTACAAAAGTCAATTAAAAATCAGCAAATATTGACACACTTTGAAATTACAGTCGCATCGGTGGTGTTTACTTGAGGGAAATCCTACCGGAACACATAACCCCACGCTAATTAAGAAGGGTGTGTAACATTGTATATTAACCTTGTGTTATGTGAGACTGTAAATATGGATGTGTATTATAACCAATTATATTTAATTAGGAATTGATTGAACAAATAAGTATACCGATTTCTATTTACTAAAGTATCACTGCGTAGTGATAGAAATTTGGCAAATATTGTTAATGAAAAGATAAAGAAAAAAAATTACTTTTCATTTTTTTTTTTTGTTTGTGATATGAAAAATATAATGAACTATTTAATCTTTGCCTATTTAGATACCAATCTTTAGGTATAGTCTGTTCACAGTTATTTTACCTCTAGCCGTTAAGTTGTCATTCTGAATATTGTGTTACCATGTTCGATATTATTCGCCATGATTTGATTAAATGTACAATTTGAAAGAGGTTTGATAAACGTGTCAGATTTCAAATAGAGTGACTGGAAACATGAGTTATCACAGGAAAAGAAACTCCGTAGATACTGGCCACTTTGGTATGTCGATTAGCCGGATATACATCAGTTGTAAGATATACGTTTCGCTAAAACCTATAGCAGTACATCAATAAAAACGACATATTTTATCAATATTTTACTTCTGATCGTGTTACAATCAAAATCCTCTTTTTTAGGCACGTATTTTGCTTGGAATACGTACTATTGAGACATAGAAGCTGCATCTTCTTCTTCTTTGCGGATTTATAATATTTATTTATTTATTGCATTGTGTTACATATCAAGGCTGTGTATTTATTTTATAATGAACCGAGATAACTTTTCGATATTTATTCCTATACAATTTCGAAAAATTTGATAAACAGTCAACACTATTTTACGTACGAATCATGGCGGCAAATCGTTGATGAATGGAATTTACATAACTTTATTTGATCGTTCTCTTTCAGAGAATGTACGTACAGCTAGAAAAATATTTGTAGCACTACTTTGTTTTGGAATATATTATGATTTAAATGTACTATAAAAAGCAAAAATCCAAAACGATTGACAAATATTTTGACCATGTGAGAGCTAATAATACCAACATACCGGAATGACACTTCAGAGGTAAAATAACTGTGAACGAACCATAAGTGTAACGCTTTGTCGTTGATAGTTGATTTTAACGTTTATTGGTTTATGTGGGGTACGTCGGATAGATGTAAAAAGTTTAGAATAAAATGAATTACCTTTCCATCCATCCATTCGACCATAAGACGTCCACTGTTGGGCATAGGTCTCCCCTAATAAGAGGGAGATTGCCATAATCGCGACGCTTCGCAGGCGGGTTGGCGATCGCAGTAGGTGTTTGTGATACTTGCGTAAATGCATTTCCCTCCGTAAAAAAAAAAAAGAAAGGTGTTTGTGATACTTAGAAGATGCTGCCGCCCATACTCTTATGTATTTCTTAGTCGCTTTTTACAACGCCCACGGGAAGATATGAGGTGGTACTATTCTTGGCCGGCTAATTAGCCACGTCAATCTGTCTTTTTGTTCGTTAGTTTCCTTTGCTAACATATTATCTTGCAATATTTTACTAAAAGTATTGAATAAAAAAAAAAAATCTAAAATGCAGTGAATAGAAATATTATATGTGATCGAAGTTGTGGGGTGTTTTTTTTTTTTTTTTAGTGTTCCGTCATCTCCCCTGGCGTGACCAGGGACCTTGATACTGCTTTATTCTGTGGGTGTAGTTATACAGTATAAGGTTTATACTCTGATCACAATATTATCCGATTTTAATTGACGATGTGGGTGGATATTTTAATAGACTATGTCTAGAAAAAGTGCTACAGGAGCAACCTATAGACGATTCGTGATAGATTTTTAGCATGAAGTAGGTAATTAACCAGGCTAACATTAGAAAACTTCATATAAAGCTCACGGTGAACGATTTGATGTCTAATCACACTTAAACACACACACACACACACACAGGTTAAAAATACTAATGATTGACGTCAGAATATAGCCTAAATACAATCTATACTATAACAAAAAGCTAATGAGACGAAATCTGTACATTGAACATATTTAAGGAAAAAACTATTCGGGGCTTCAGAAGCGACTACAGAACACGTTTCGATAGTTTAAAAAAAAATTGTAGGTCTGTTTATAATTTCGTCAATAATTACGCGAAAACACTGAACGGATTTCAATAAAATTTGATAATGACATATAATTGCATCCAGGGGAAGAACATAGCTAGTTATATAACAGAATATACTAATCGACTCTATTTTGCAATTTTAATAATAAGTACATTGATAATTAATGCCTTATCTTCCTTCCAACTAATAAATGACAGCATGAAGGAAAAGTCCATAAGAGGTAGGCAGGCAGGTCCGTAGCAGGTAGCATCTAGGCAGTAAGCAGTGTAAATAATATTTTAAATAAATAAAACAAAAAAGATTATGTCTTAACTGTGTGATCGCGTTCCATATATTCTTCACTGCGTTTTAATTTTTTATACGAAGCCCTAATTTTTTTGTTAGTAATAAGATAAAGTCAAAAATATTGTAATAAATTCAAGCATATGTCCGTAAAATTGCGTTCAATCAGATTTTATTCGAAATTTCTTGAGTTTTATTTACGGGGAATCCTAATTATTTTCAAAAAAATAAAAACATCTTAAGTTACACGGAGTACCTTCAGCTATGTACCAAAAAAGGTCCTATGAAAATCGGTCCAGCCGTTCCGGAGATTGGCCGGAACAAACTGACAGACAAAAATATAAAGAATAGTATTTTTGGTATAGGTATCGTATATGTATTTATTATATATGTATCCATATGTATTTTTTTGAAAAATTGTTATATTGACATTACAGACAGACGCTTCAATTTTATTTATTGCTATAGATAGTAAGTATAATAAAAACCACATTTGCTTATGACGTTATTTTATACATAAAGTAGTTATTTAAACAGTCCACACTATTCGAATCACTAAAAGGCAAAGCTGCCGCAGAATAACTAAAAGTTTAGCAATTTGCTTTTATTTGCGCCACTATTTACATGAGACGACGAGGAAATGTCGCGATTCCTATTCCAATTTCAAACTTGTTCCATATTCGAACGCCACAAGGCGCTATGACTTTGTAATCTGTTCGATTAGTTTTTTTTTGCGCTGTTCATTTCTTTTCTTTATGTACTTACACCGTTTTGCCGCAATCTGTCCGCTTTGGGATTCTTTGATTTATTAAAAAAAAGTTCTTTGAAAGGTTTCCATTTTTTATATGACGTTTTCGTTTTCTTAGTTATAATCTAGATTACATTACTTGAGTTATTCTTTTTACTATAGGTGTAGTGAATTTTATTCACTCGTAGGTGTTATTTTTGTATTTTATTTATTGCTTATGGATCTTTGATAATAATATTCTTCTCATGTAAACATTTCTTTATATTGCTCTATGGCTGTAATCTTGTTAGTACCTAGTAACTTAACCTTGTACATGTTCTTAAGTCTGTATTGCGTCGATAAAATTATTAAAAATGGGTCTTCACGCGTTTATCTCTTTTCTATCCCGACGTTTCGGCTGGATTCCACCGACCGTAGTCACGGGCTAACTGGCGGCGGACTAACCGTTTGGTCTTTATAATTGTTATAGTCACAAAAACACAACACTAACGATGCCTGTGACGATAAATCGCGAACTTTGATGTTTCTTAGCACTGGATTCCACGTAATTTATATCCATCATCGCGAATGTAATTTTATGTTTTTTTTTAATTTCAATCGCTTTGCGAGCCATTCTGCGATAGTACTGGCCATCAATGGACAAAACTTTAGGATGGTGGAATTCGATCCAGCGGTTGGTTATTAGACTTGAGCAGATATTCTGCTATCGCTGATTTTGTCGTCTGGCGATTCTTCACAGTCGCGATATGTTCTTTGACTGTTAGCGCGATAGTGCGCTTAGTCTGCCCAATCTAGGAACTACCGCAACTGAAATCTATTTTATAGACACCTGGTGTCTGATACATCCTTCGGTGTCCGTACAAGATTTACAATTTGAGAGAATGGAACGGTCTTGATGAAGAATTTTTTTAAGCTATTACAACTTGTACGGGATTGCGTACTTTAGAATCATTAATCCCTTACAGTTCAATTTATAAAAATAATCACAAATAAAAACTTTTATCAAATAATTATACATTATAGAATCATTTCTATTTTGTTAAGGAAATATTAAAGCTTTCTTGAAAATTTAATTTGTATAGATAGTCCTATTACGTTATATACATACATAGAAGATACATTTATACCAAATTTTCCATTTTAAAATTTCTCCCTTTGCAAAAATTACGAACAACAATACATAATTCGAAATATTCTCACCGTAGGTACACTCTATAAAACCTTTAGCAACCGCCAATCAAACCGACGTGGATCTATCAACGCATGATCAATGATCCATGGATCGTGAGGTTTTTTATTTATACGTTTTGGATAAATCCTCACGAGCGCCTATCAATCATTCCGGATTTTACCTCTATGGAGGGAATTAAGCCTTTGACACGTTGATGCCAGTGTTCGGAGGGTATTCCAAATTGCTTTATATTTACGAGGGTTTTTTAAAGAAACCTGCGCTATACAGTAATTTACTGCCGTCTTTACTCGTATAATAACGATATTTTCACTCATCTACTTTTATAAGGGTTTTCATACATAGTCTTCATACATATGTGGATAAAATTTTAATGAAAATAAAAGAGGATGGATGAGAAAGTAGAGGAAAGCCAAAAAAAATATGAATGTAGTGGGTAAGGAATAATATGTAAAATGCAATATAAGGAAAGATGAAAAAGGAAGTACTACATCCATACATAAACACATAGTTTCGTTTCCCCGTGGGGTTAGGCAGAGATTACGTCCTTCCACTAGCTATGATCTTTCTATGACACACCTCTTTCGCTTCCTCTACTTTCATGAGCGCTTTCATACATGCTCGACGGTTATAGGCAGTTTTCACCTGGACTTTATTTAAGACGTGTTCGATTTGGTCGAGATACGTTCACTTTTTTTTTTTTTTTTTTTTTTTTTTTTTTTTTTAACGTGGTTTAAATCTGCTCGTTGAACGCTCGGACGTGCGCCGAAAAACCCAGTTTTTCGCACACGTGTGATCCTCGCGACAGACCGTAGACACCGAGTCAATTGACTTAGGTGTCCGTGTGTCAGGTTGGCCGCAGCCGACTGACTAAACACTCCACGTCCCTAACCGGCGCAAAGATGCCAGGGCCTCCGGAGCACATTATACTTGTATTCTGCAGAGGCCCTGGCAACTAAAAAAAAAAAAATGAGTTATCCATCCTGGGTTCGAACTTCCGACCTTCCAGTCGTACCGACTATGAGACATGCCCATGAGTCCACCGGGCTAACCAAGCTCTCAAGAGATACGTTCACCTAGGTCGACCCTTACCGACGTGCCCAGTCACCCTCGCTTTTTGAATTCGTTTCGTCAATCTTCTGGCATTCATTCTTTCTACGTGCACGAACCAACTAGCTAAGGAATAATATGAAACAAGGAGTAAATAGATGGCGCTTGTAGAGACGTACGTAAGAAGAAAACATACTGCGCCAATCCCAAATGTGTTGGGAACAGGGCATGAGAATGATTATTACTAAATAAGTACTTTATTGGGTTTTTGGCGGGATCTCAGTCTGACATGTAGCAATTATTTTCTTTAATTCATTAAACTTGTGTACTTGACTCTATATCATGTAATCTTGGTGGCGTTTTGTGTGAAATAGTTTAGTTATTGTATTCAAGTTAAGTTTATTATAGAAGACAACGCGTAACATACATTCTGAGGTGCCGACAAAGCTCCATGGAAAGTTCGAGCAGGATAGGCTACCGTTCTGTTGGAGCTTGGTAACGCTGATACAAGATTGAAAATCTTACCCACATGACATTGGCACAAATTGTGTGTACACACAGATTGCCATTAACTAAGAAGAAGAAGAAGAAGTACTTTATAAATGACGATTACGATCTATCGTTTCTTAACAAACCCATAGCTGTTACAAGTTCAATGCATGCTTTAGTCAACTAAATTATAGTAGTTTTATAACCTGTTGAATCGATAATATTAGCATATAAAAAGTAGCACTCATTAATATCTATTTAAATAGTTAATTGTTATGTTTTTTCTGCCTCGGTGGCGCTGTTGTATTACGGTGCGACTGCCGTTCTGAGGTCTCGGGTTCGATCCCCGGGTCGGGTCAAGTGGTATTGGGTTTTTCTACTCAGTATCATCCCGGAGTTTGGAATTTGTGCCAGATATGGCGACAGGCTCAACCCCTGTCACATCTGGGACGGAACTAAGCTCGGCGAAATGTGCGTGGTGTTGTTCGCTACATCACCTCTGCCTAACCCTTCGGGGATAACAGGCGAGAGCTTATGTTATGTTTTATGTTAATTATAGAAGAATCCATAACATTATTTTCTCTATTTACCTATCAACGGATTTTAAAAAAATTAGGTATTAATGAAGCTTAGTATTGGGAGTTCTTGGTGTGATTTTGGTCTGTCATGTAGTACCTTTTTTTTTTTTTTGACGAGGAGAATACATTTACGCACTACCCTTACCAATTGCATTAGGAGGATCAAGTCCCCCCAATGCAAATGGTAAGGGGGTGTGGAGAGACATCTCCACATCAGTGTGGGACTCGTCCGGCGAGAAGCGCCGGAAATACCCACTAAACCCTCCGGAGCCGCCAGCCGCATTTGGGGGAGCGATACGGGATCGCGGTAGCCTGTCATGTAGTACCTAGCCCTTGTTTTTAATATATTAACTTGCATTATATGACTATCTATTATGTAATTTTGGTAGCTTTTACGTGATATTGTTTAGATATTGTGAATAAGTGAAGTGTTTTAAAAATAATGACATGGAGCGTCAATTCTCAGATCTTATAACAACTCAATTAGAGCACTTGAACAAATGGCCGCCACTTTGTTGGATACTGAAGATTAATAAAATAATACGAGATTGACTCTAAAGAACTTATATTCATGGCCGTAATAAATTATTAAACGAGCTTTCGACTTTTATCTATACTAATAAAAAAAGTTGAACTGCCTGTTTGTAATGTCAAAATTATTTTTATTTACTAAATGGATATGAATGTATATACGATACCTATACCAAAAACACAATTGTTACAATTTTTGTCTATCGGTCTGTTTGTTCCGGGTAATCTCCGAAACGGCTGAACCGATTTTGACGTGACTTTTTTGGTAGATAGTTACTGCCCGTAACTTTAAGTTTTCGAAAATAATTAGGGTTCTGCGTAAAAAAAATCCGATTCAATGCACACTTTTAATGATATTTGTGAGAAATATCTTTCCTTAAATGTTAGTAGCAACAAAAAAAAAAAATAGAAAATAATTAAGTTATAATAAAACTTAAAAATTATATTACGCACTGAAAAAGACATGAAACGCGGGTGTGGCCGCCGGCACACAGCTAGTGTTCAATAAAGATCATGGCCGAATTTTGATCAGTAAGTAAACGATAAGTTTTAACTGATAACTACGGATACACAAACAATGTAGGTATATCAAATTAAAATAAACATTTCTTCCAATAATTTTAAGTTAATTAACCGTCAATCTATATTGACATTAAGACAGACAGAATAAATACAGTAGAACAGAAGATAAGATTAGTAAAACATGTTCCGATAAAGGTATCGTTGGGCGTCGCGGTTATAAGTTCAAATATATACGCTAAATTGTGCCCGATATGGCGACAGGCTCGCCCCCTGTCACATCTGGGACGGAACTAAGCTCGGCGAAATGTGGGTGGTGTAGTTCGCTACTTCACCTCTGCCTAACCCTTCGGGGATAACAGGCGTGAGCTTATGTTAATGTGTTCGCTAAAATATACAGCTATGTACCTATATAATGCAGGTGTCAAGTAAATCATGTGATGTTGATAATATGCAATCTTTTACTTTATTCTGACAAGAACATTCATTATTGGAACTGAAGTCTTTAGTAGTATTTCTCACTACGATTAGATTTATAAATTGATGTAAAGTTTTATGAAAGGAACGATGTCTTGTCTCGACTCTATCGAGTGCCAGTTTATTTTTGATGTGGGCTTAGAAATTATGTTATGATTTAACGTTGGCACATTTTTTTCTTCTACTAAAACTTTTGCTGGCTACTCTTAGCAGGGGAAAAATCATCCGTTAAGAAGCCGATTGCTATTAAGTTATATTTATAAGATCAACTAAATTTTTCTTTATACAGTTCAGTGCAGGCATAGGATCAGTGTTTTGACCACAATATAACCTGATTGAGTGACGATGTGATCCAGGATGGTAACCACTAAGCCTGGATAGATGGGCTCGAGAATCCCTATCCGTTGACGCGAAATGCGACCGCACTACCAACTAAGCAATAATCGCTTCAAAACATATATAAGAAATAACTGTTTTGAACATTTTTACAATTTATCTTTAAAATACCTCCACCCAAATTAATCAGCGAACTTTTAATACATTCTAAATGTACTAAAATGTAACGTTTAAATTTATGACTACATAAAAGTCGACACTCTTGTCCATTAACTTGTTGGGAAGAGACTATGTGACTGAATTTGGCAATGACTATCAAATCATTGACTGCTACAACACCAGTAAAGTGTGTCAAACGTCAAATGTCATAGTTTACACGCAAAGAGTACCTTACTGCAGAAAACACACACCATAGTTAATAATACGTGCCGACATCGATTCTCATCAACGGAATTAAAATTTCTTAAACTTGACATTGTATGTAATTTATGTATTCAATTGCATGAATCGCATCGATTGATTTAGATAGAGAAAAAATATTGCAATGAAGCTATACGTTGTGTAATGGAATAGTATTCTGCTTGGTTGACCAATTACCAACTTAAATTTGAAAATCTGTTGCCAAGTCATGTCATTGTTTTCAGCAACTGCATTTTAGAGCCCGTCACATTTCTTGGCTTCATTAAATGAAACCGCAAAGAAACCATGACTTACAAGAAATACCAAGAGAACTTTTAATTAAAAATCTCAGCGGACATAACCTGACGCAATTCTGTTAATAATTGCACATCTTTAAGGCATCAGAGAAGAAGTTTACTTTAGAGATCTCTTCTCGACTGGGTTATGTTCCGAACCGGTGGTAGTGTTTTTGACGTTCATTAGCGCCTTCTTAGAGCCTAAATTGAATGAAGATATGTTTTATTTTAATTTTATATATACTGTAAAAATATCTTCCACGACTATTTACTGTTATTAAGAAATCGGGCCGTACAGGTTTGATTAGGTAACACAGCAACTAGTTTAAATCTATTGTATTCGCCATACACTGCTAAAACTCATTGCCTAGTGTTAGCTTCTTTAAAATTTATATACTTATTTTAGATGAATGCTGGCCATTGTCCAGATATGTTTAGTACTAATTATAAATAACTTTAGTACAATTTAACTATGTAGGTAGCTCAAACTCGATTTCCGGCAGTGTGAGAAAATTATGTTTCGGAATACGTTGATTGTAAAAAAATAAAACAAATAATTTGCACCTTGCCATAAAATTGTTTGACCCATTTTAAATGCTCAAACTCGATTTCCGGCAGTGTGAGAAAATTATGTTTCGGAATACGTTGATTGTAAAAAAATAAAATAAATAATTTGCACCTTGCCATAAAATTGTTTGACCCATTTTAAATTGTATTTTTACAATAAGTTTGGATTGTTAGTAATTCGTTTTATTAATTTAAATTTGTAAGTACCTCAATCACAATTACCGACAATGTGGGAAAATTATGTTCGAAACACTAGATAAGTCTAGTGAAAAAGTGTAGTTGAATAGAGATCACTTTCTAGACTCAACATAAAAAGGAGTTCACTTTAGGGACTTGTCATGTATTGCTTTGGATATTTTTGAAGGCATCACCGTCTAAATGGTGATTACGTAAGCAATGTTTACCTATTAATATATATTTTCAATTATGCCAATGCTTAAATAGTCATGAGGAGAGGGGGGGGGGGGGTAAGAGCTATACTCAACACTAGCTAAGCCCGCTGCTTCACTCGCTTGGAATTCAGAATTTTTGCAATATCTTATCCTTCTGGATGCAATATATGTCATTACCAAATTGCATCGAATTCGGTTCAATGGTTTATGCGTGATTGGCGAATTAATAAACAGACAGACAGATATGATTTTTTTAAACTATCTAAATGTGTTCTGTAGTTGATTCTGAAACCCCGCATAGTATTTTTTCTTAAATATCTACATTGTACAAATTTTGGTCTCAATAGCCTTATATTATAAGTACAAATTGACGACAATGGGGATGCTAATAATGTTGAAAATTTTCATAATTCTTGAATGGCCCCCTGGATCTAAAGCCTGGATGCACTATGAAATATTTTTGGCTGTAAGTTTCATTCTCTGGAAGCAACACGTATTAACCTTCAACGATACTTGCCTACTTGATCGATACATCATATTAGAGTATAACCTAAAATAATATTTTTATAGTTCAATATCATAAACTTTTCCTAGGCACTACCTACATTAATATTTATATAGTGTAAAACTCTATAACAATAAAAACACCAATTTATTGTGAGTGGGAAAGCGGTAGAAAGTTTAGCGCTATAAACATTGGTACGGGTAATAAATCAAGGCAATTTTACGGCAAAAATCAATTTTTTCTATCCTATCAGGTATGTATTCAGTCATGTGTTGATTGATTGGTGTTTGCAAAAAAAAAGCATGCAGTTGAAATAAATAATTTTATGTAATTAATATGATAAGCAAAGTCCATTATTTTTCAAATTAACCTTAATGAGATGCTAATAATAACACTTATTTAATAATTAATATTTAAAATACTGAATAATCAAGAAAAAAAGGCGGTGACATAATATTTGTTTTAGTGTAATTTAATAAAATCAAAAATTTGCTATTAAATAAAAAAAAATTGCGTAAGTAATTTTCATATGAAAGGTGCTTCAAATTGGGATAAACTGAATCATTTTTTTTAAAGTTTGACCGCTTTGTATTTTCGTACTATAGTGTTTTAATATCAGATTTAAAATAAATTTGTGGATTTTACAGGTTTTTTTTTCTAATTTAGTTAATGCTGTTGACCGGAAGGCACTTTACGTAACTTTGGAGGCGAGTGCTGAAAGCCCACCACAAGGCCACAAGGCCACCAAAGTGGTACGAACCTCGGTTTGACCGTTAGCTATGAGTAAAAATTCCCGCGGAATTTTGATCCTAACTAATCCAAACATTTTTTAATTTCTAATAAATTAAAGGTTGCTTACATGACCTATGTACCTGTGTGTTATGTGCAGGAGTGTGTATGCAGTGCTGTGTGAGTAATGCATGTTCAGTGTCACTGTATCGCGCTGGTGGCGACGTCAAGAGCCTTCCCAGTTGGGGAACGAAGCACATCTTGGGCTGCCACAGGACGGAGACCAGGAATGTGTGAGGGAGTAAAGTTAGCCGCCTGCCCCCGGCGGCAGAAACAGCGGTTTCGCGAGCGTGGGCGCTGGCACGCAAGTAAACGCGGTTGATGCGGGTTGGATTTTATAGGCTACTTATTAATGTTATTTATTTAAACATAACTACCAATTATTGTCATTATCATCATATATTGGTTAACTATTAGATATAACAATCCCTGCCCACTTCTCTTTGTTTTTTTTTTTTTAAATTGAAATTCTTACTTACTTCTTACCTGTCATGCAAAAACTTTCACGTTCAAAATTAGCCGCCATTTTGTGGCTAGTCATGCTGTTTCATCGTTTCACTTCAGTTTTATTGTTTCTCATTCTTTTTTGTTCTGTTGCTTTTTCGCCAAGCTATTGTCACTTGTTTTTTAAAGATTATTCTTACCTCGTATTTTAATTTATCTTAAAATTCATCAAAGAATTTTCTTAAATAACAAGTTCTCTCAACAGTTTCAATATTATTTCAAGTTATTTCAACTCTCTAAAGTTACATTATCTTGTTTGATTAATTTTGTTTGTAATTAACGGGGTTCGCTGTGAAAGCTTTGCGTCTAGACTTTGTATTTTTTCTGTTATAAATTTTATTGACGTTGCTGTAACTATCTAAAATTTGTATTTAAAATAACTTTAAGATGGCTCAGAAATTCCTTGAATTATGAAATTATAATAAAAAACTATTTATAGTTTTAAGTTTCCATTATAGATTTAAAAGTCAATTCATGGAATCAGAATTCAACGTAATAAATCGACTAAGTAGTAAGTATAGACAGAATTGTTGTTGACGAACCAAAACACTTTGTGTAATTTGTGAACTGCAGGACATACTCGGGCGTGGGCGCGAGTACTCTCGATGTCTTGAGAGGTTGAGAGGGAAAAATTCTGTTCGCGAGTGTAATATTGTCTTCTGGATCGGTTAATATATTACGTGGACGTCATTTCTTTTGCGGGGCGTTCGAGTGTAAGGTACAGATCACGGCGGCTCCCACTAGAGGAGTTGTATGTGTTTCCGCTCGATCGAAATAACTCCTAGTTAGGGACTTGAGAACGGATTTGATCGAGGGTAGGGTAGGGCCAGTCCATCTCTGTGGAGTTCCACGTTCCTGTGAAACTATTGGACACCTACGGCCTTTCCAACAAAACTATTTCGAATCTTTTTAACCGGCTGCAAAAAGGAGTAGGTTATCAAATCATCTGTATTTTCTTTCTTTTTTCTGTATGTTTGTTACGCGATTTTTCCTTCATTTGTGGAGCGATTTGCAATTTTTAAATCGAAGGAGTACACTTCCGAGGTGGTCTTATTTTCACCAGATTAGGATCTGATCCGTGGAACTCATGGAAAGTGAAAAAAACCCCTCGAATATTATACACATTTACACGAGTTTCATATATTCGTTTCCAAAGCTATGAAGTAGGCTTCACAGCTATACCTGAAAGTACATACTTAAACTAAAAAGTAGAAAAGAACGTTTTTCAATCAAAAACAAAACCGACTCCAAACGATAAAACTATAAAAACGCACTAAAAAGTCAATAAATAACTACTTTATTCTGGTTCGTTAATTTTCACCAGCTAGAGTTAACCAATGCATACATTTAAAACTGGAAATAACTGCCTAAACTTTATCACAATAACACATAAGCTAATTAAAGGACTAGGGTGGTTTTAAAAAATATATAATCAAAATTGAATATAATTTGCGACATACATTTACACCGTATTGTTATCCATAAGCTGGCACCGATTTCAAAATTAACGAAGCAGATTAACAAATTAATTATTTATTGACTTTTTAGTGCATTTTTATAGTTTATTCTTTTGAAGTCGGTTTTGTTTTTAATTTTAAAAGTTTTTGTAAGGTGTAGATTTGTGATTTTGCCATATGGGCGCAAAACAGGGGTACAGTATGTCATAACAGGTCTGATATATGTTGGATATAGTGTGATTTTGTGGCGGAGGTCATACTCTATGCGAATTTAGAAGAGTAGACGGCCAAGTACCATGGCGGCCTGGTTTCTAACATTCGCGATATTATGTTTGAAAGATATTCGGTTGTTTAGAGTAACTCCTAAGTAATTGACTCGCCAAACCCATGAAATATCATTCCCTGCAGTTATTCAGGTCGAATAGTATGAAGAATGCTCTTTCCCGGATTAATCTCTGATCGCCATTTATTGTACCAAGAGCCTAGGATATTAAGGGATTACGCGATTAGAAAAGAAGGTATTTCAGAAAACTATTGCTATCGCGTTGCGCCTCCACGAAAGTGAATAGGATAACTGCAGCGCAGGCTAATTTAACTATGCGAATTAGATGAAAACATCATTTCGTAGTATCCTGTTTCTTCCTCTAAAACTGAACCGATTTTAAATTTTATTTCAATTTTAGAATAATAAATATTTTGCCTATGGCTTTACATTGCTTGTTACGTGAGTACTTTACGTGTTTTTTTAAAATTTTATCCATCAAATTTAATTGACGAACGTCTAAAAATGACAGCAAAATCGAACATTTTTTAATTTTCATAGGCTTCTAGTTTCTACAATAACTAATTTATGGAAAAAATTAAAACGTACCGGCATGTCGATGATGGATATATATTATTTGGTGTAAAAATATTTACTATATTGCTATTATCCAGGGAGGAAACAGGGTACTACCTTTGTATGAAAAAAGGCCATTAGGATATCCTCTTAATGACTTTCTGAGCGCGAGATCTAAGGTGGTCCCTATGACTAAGTGAACTGTTCAATTTTATAAATGTCAAATGGAAAACAATAAGACGTTAGAATTTAATAAAGTGCAAAGAAATACAAATTACCATGTCATATCATCTATGGCACATGTATCATCTACTCCTAGTACTCCTAGGGCTAGTCATAAGATGGATGAGAAACGACTGCATGCTGCAGAAATGCTAATGTTGAGATGGATGTATGGCGTGACAAGAATGGACATAGTCAGAAATTAGTATGTTAGAGGGAGTTTGAAAGTGGCATCAAAGATAGAAAAGTTGAAAGAGAATCTATTGTCTTGATACCCACATGTTTTGAAAAGAGACGAAGCACATGTAACAAACAATGTGATGTCTATGAAAGTTGATGAATGGAAAGGGAGAGAAAGGCCAAAGAGATGATCGTTGTTTGGGGAAAATATTAAATCAAAAGGAGTTAATGAAGACATGGTGGCTGATAGAGGTCTATGGAAGAAGAAATGAAGGTCCCCCCCAAATAACTAAAAATTGAGAACAGGATGATGATCATGACGATGATGATTTAATCGAACTTAACTAACTTTATGTATTGCGTACAGTTCCACCTGATATCATCAGTGATGATACATCAGGTGATGTATCAGTCCAGGAGTTGGAAAATGCGACACTAACGTGCAAAGCTACAGGTCATCCCCCACCTAAAATCACTTGGAGAAGAGAAGACCACGAGCCCATACTACTAAAAAAACCACAATCTAGAGACTTTGAAAAAGGTATTTATTTCCTCTATAAATTTTTCATATGCTATCGAAATATTTCCTTTTCAAAGCAATCTTAATTTTGTTCTGTAGCGAACAATTATATATATATATATATATATATATATATACTAAGTGCATACTTAGTAGTTAAAAATGACTTTCTTTTCGTAAGGTAAAAGCACCAACGTCCAGTTTTATAATTAGAACATATGAATAACGACCATTACAACATGACACTTTTAGAAGCCACGTTACTTTTGTAATATCAAAGTTAAGTGAATATTATGCTGATAATTTAAAAGGTCTTTATTATTGGACAGTTCATGTTTTCTTATTGAAAATTTAATGTTATATGTATAAATATCATTGAGACCATTAGTATTTCACATTGAATGTTCACGGAAGCCATATTAAAAAACTTATTTGAATTATTATACGTTACTTCAATATAAAAAAAGCATCGATCGAAATAAATTTTATACATTTAATGCAAATTAGAATTAGAATATTTTAATATGATTGAATATATTTTATAATACGGTATGAGGATGGAATTGTAACCAACTACTCGTACTTAAAAAAATATTATCACGGACAATTACAACAACTTTATATCCACGTCCGAATAATAATGGTGAATAATCAACATGGAAGAGACTTCAGAGGCTTTAGAGAAAAGTACTTCTCAAAAAACCTAGAAAACATTCCTACAATAGTCCTTCTACTTGACTAGCCATCACTACAAGGTATGAAAACGTACTGTACAAGAAGTAACAACAAAACAAAAGTGCAACTAATTTTTGAGCGTTTAATAACAAACATTAGTTGTTTGCTAGAAGTAAAATAATATAATTAGGTCCATAGTTCTCGTAGATTAATTACTTACTATGTATATTCTACAGTTGACCTTTGTTTGTGCAGTAGAAAGCTACGTGGGCAGTTCTCTACCACTGAGGCGAGTAGATCGACGTCAGATGGGGGCATTCCTATGCATCGCATCAAATGATGTACCGCCAGCCGTTAGCAAAAGAATCATACTACTCGTTAATTGTAAGAATTTAATATCTTATTTACTTGGTACTTTATTATGTTGATCAAATGCTATATTTATTATTGTAAATTCTAAATACTAAAAGGACGAAGCGAATTTTATCAAAATGCAAAATACAATATGTTAATATATCAACAACGAGATGACGTGCTATTTAAATGCAAAAAAAAATACAGAATTATTTCTTGTTATTCTATTTTTTTTAGAATATAACATTAATATATTCATATTTTAATTTTGAAAACTTTAGTTCAAATAACAAAATGGCAACCGTGGCATCGTGAAACTGAGATCAGATATAATTAGATTATGAGAATATTTTTCTAAAAAAAATATAAAATGATTTCATTTCACGTACAGGTTTATTTGAAATGTTTTTTACGGTATGTTAATAATTAAATAGTTTATTTTCACTTAACAGTTGCACCGACAGTGAAGGTTCCCAATCAGTTACTCGGAGCACCATTAGGCACCGACGTCAAACTAAAGTGCTACGTGGAAGCGTATCCAAATACTATCAATTATTGGATCAAGAATCGAGGAGAGATGCTATTAGATGGGTTAATATGAGTTTTTCAAGATAGATTTCCACTCCAATTTTTTCAAATTAATAACTTAAAACATTACATGTTTCATTGGTTTATATGAATTTTAAGTGTTCAATTCGGTGTTAGTGCAGATTGATTCTAATTTAATCGTGTCAAGAAAAATATCATAATTTAAAATGACTAAATTTACCATGTTTACCTCGACTAATTCACTGATCTATTTTGGTATATTTTTCTTTGCGAGATTTTCAATTGAAAAGACGAAGAGGTTATTAATTATAAAATACCTATCTTGTTAAAAATAAATAAATCTAAATAATTGTTTTCTCATTACGATAAACAGAAAGTACATTAATTTATACAATACTTTATAATTAAAAAAAAGAACTATAAATAATGGTTGCCGTCCAGCTTGCTGCCAGACGGGAAGGTTCCCAGGAGGCTGGCCATATCGCCGCGTTGGATGACAATGCTAATTCGCTGTGTCAAATATTAGCCGGCCCTCTGGTCGCGAGAGGTCTCGACTACTCGCGAGGTCCTTAATAAGGCTATCAGCACACGGCCCCCACGGCCTCAGAGTTTCGACCCCAAAAGGGACAAATATGTATATTTTATTGAAATACTTAAATATAGCTTATAAATGGCTTATCTATTAAAAAAAATATTATATAAAAATATTTACAGGATTTTTAGACTTATAAATCTCATTGACCTATTAATAATTACTGTACCGTTTGTTAAAAATACGTTTAACTCTTTTCCATTTCAGATTTTAAATATCAATACTGTCCTTGTAAATTACCTTTCATAAATATTCATAAGCCTGTAGAGGTTTCCTTTTCTATGCGATGTTTTATACTTGAAAAATATTTACCGATTTTTTTATTTATCGTTTTACATTTTTGTAGAGTTTTCAAGGTATACTATTTGTAGTTATATTTAAGAATAAATTCAGTTTTTATGTCTTCGATGGTATGTGCTTACTCAAGAATACCTGATTTATCCTTCCTTTGATAGATATATTGATCAATTTAATTCTGAAGAAAATATTCTTATTTCGGAACTTATTAGGAGTAATAAAGTAGCTTGGATATAAAGTTATGATGATAGTAATATTTTATATTCTCTCTTCATGTCGATAACCTCAGTGGCGAGGATCATAAATCCGGTTGTCTCTATGGCAAAGATTTAATCATGGATGCGACCTTGATCAAGATATAGAGCTGTACTGAAGGGTGGCTCCAGTTATTCGGAGACTTGATCCGACCACCGTTTTATGCATCTGGCTTTCAGCCGCTTTCTCTCACCCTCTCCTGTCAGTGCCAGCTTTTCTAAATAATTTGAGCTTGCTCTTTCGCTGTAGACAAAATATTGCAGCACTGGACAAACAGATTGCTGGCAGATTGTGTAATTTATATTAGCCTACATCACAAGATATATTTTAATTCTTACTACAGAATTTGAAGTCAACCCCTTGAGCACCTTCCTGGCGTTTACGCCAGTTTTCCATTATTTTTTTTCTATTGTCTTTTTATTTTTTTTTTCATTTTTATAGGTGGGTACTCGACACATTAATGATGTTGTTGTTAATAAATTCATTGTAAATCTAGTCAAGGAAGAAAAATAATTGTTTCCTTACGTGTTTTATGTCTATAGAAATTCTAATATAAACAATCATTTCCAGTCCAAAATACACAATAAGAGAGGAAAAGACGTCCTACAAAGTCTCGATGTGGTTGACAATCAGACAATTCTCAAGAAGCGATATAGGTACTTACAATTGTGTGAGCACGAACTAGTTAGGTAAAAGCGAGGGCACTCTTAGGCTATATGGTAAGTTTTTGTGAAGATTTTTTCTAATAGCTATTGTACTAAGGCAATATATACTAAGCTTTTACCTGCGCCTACTCAATTACTTTTTCTTGCTCGAAATAATTTCTACAGAAATCACATTAAAATTTCTGGAAAAATGCAGGATCTTTTTTCGTAATCCCTAATTGTCTTTTTATGCCAAATTGTACAATGGTTTCCTTTGTTAATAGCTGAGATATTTATTTCGAATGCTAAAACTAAATCTATTAATCTTTCACAATTTTCGTTGTACATAACAAACTTATATTCAAATTTCATGTTTAACCCCTTGAGCAACTTCCTGGCGTTTACGCCAGCTTTCCATTGTTTTCCTTTTGTTTCATTTTTAAGGGTAATCGACACATTCAAATATGAACCAGGGCCGTGGTTAATAAAATTATTTCAGGACATAATAATAACCGTATGGTGACGGCTAAGAATAGTTTCACCTCATTTCTTTAGTTTCGTAAAAGATGACTATGGGATAAACCACGGAATGGGCACCACCTTCCTCTGGGTAGCACAAATACCTACTGCGATCTTAGGGGGAGACCTATGTCCTGCAGTGGACGTCTTTCGGTTGATTGGATGGATGACACAATAGGTCAAAGGCTCTACGTAATTATTATAATTACATTAGATCATGCATGTTCTCTAAGAAAATGATACGGTGAATAAATTATTTCCTTTTATAGATACTTTTGCTATACTTCGAAATCTAGCAAATAGGAAATTATATACTCAATTCCAACTAAACGTTGACCAAAGTTTTCAGTTTATTCTTTGTTCATTAATCTAAACAGATTAATTATTCGTCTATCTGTTGTTTAATTATTTCGACGACAACACTCCATTTCGAGACGAGTACAAATTAATTTAGGTATTTTTCATAACCTCATAAAGAAGTCGTTTTAAAGAAACAAAGACGTTTCTCGCAATAAAATGCAAATACGAAATTTACTTTTCACATTTTTGTTTACAGAGATAAAACTGAATTCGTACTCGGAGGATTTCAGCAATCAAATTAGCGTCGCCGGAGGTATGATAATATTACAACTCTGATTTATTTTTGATTGTTTTTTTTTTTGTTACTGTAGGGTTATCAATTTCGAATATATTCACATTTCGATTAACGTTAATAAAGCTAATTGAAGTAAAACCTGTTTAGGTATGATGTGACGGGTAACTCAGATATTTTCGGACAGAAGAAACCTTTTCAAGCGGAAATCACGTTCAGTAAAAATATTAGCATGAACCTTATGTCCTTTATATAGATTACAAAATGATGGACTGTATTTATAAATACCGCTATTTCAATAACTATTTTTCGCCCTCCCTTAATTACGTCCGTAGTTAACTGTGCTCACATAAATTAATTCATTTTCTATATCGTAGATCTAAAATTATTTTAAAGAATAAATTAAAAAGTTCATGTTCTTGTGTCATTAAATCTTGTGGTAACGTTTCTAAACTCCAGCAAAAGAGGTGGCGCATTTTGGTAGAACTCTCCATACGGTTTTCCTGGCTCCTAGGAATAAACGTTTCGCATCATTATTTCCAATACAATTCACCTGTACATAATAACCAAACTATATCATATAAAACGATACCAAAATTACACAATATACAGTCAAATACGCAAGTTAATGGATTAAAGACAATAACTGACAGACTGAGATCCCGCCAAAAATCTTTTTATTATGTTGCATAAAAAGTATACAGTCTGAAATTGATAACCTTACGTTATAATTACATAAGGATATAATATCGTACAGTAGATAAAACATACATTTTAAACAAACGTAATTATTTCATAACAATTTTAAATACATATAAAAATGTCATAAAAACAGATTTCTGTAAAGTCGGGGCTTTGAACACAATCTGATCACAGGTGAGATGATAATGTTGTTCAAGATGGTAAACTCATAGGAAAGGTCTGTCAAGTGATGCTGCCGAAACATATTTATAAGTGTTTACAGACGGCTTTACAAACTTAAGAATGATAGCTCCTAGCCAGGCCAATGTTTGAGAAAACCTTTCCACCTTGATATGGTTTCAAAAATATTGTTTCTTTAACTGAAAGTTCAGATTTATATATGTAACCACTTGATTTTTTATATAACTTACCACGTAGAGTATTTTGGCAAATGATTTGCTAAACGAGAATTCCTACATTCATTACAGTATTTACTTATCTCGTTTATAAAATTGTCTTTATTTTGTTATGCCTTAAATTTGCTTCAGCCATCTTCAAGATACGATTGAATACTTTGTATTTTGTCACCAAGCTTCAAGCACATTCACAGATGTTATTACATATATTCAAAATGTTTGTCTATTTTCCTTAGGTTTAACTGAAGTGGCTAAAGGTGGCGCTAATAATCAACAAGATCCAGGAAGAAAAATCATATTTTCACTGATATGTTATTTTTATTGTTTTCATGTTTTGTATTTAAGTAGGAATTGTTAATGTAAATATATTGACGATATTGTTTTTATGCCCGATGTTAGTTGATGAACGTGATAGCTTTAGCGGGATTCCGTTAATATAGCTAAATGTGTTAAATCGCAAGTTAAGTTTTGTAAAGTTTCAATGAATTCCATGACATAGTTACGAATTGAGAATATTTCAATTCAATAAATAGACATTGTATTTTTTTTAATATGTAATTATAATTAATATCTTTGAAAGATTTACAAAGAAAGGTTAATTAAATAAATCCTGTCAATTTAAATACTTGAGGTATATGTATAACAGATATAGTAAATATTTCATACCTCATATATAACATTTCTTTTGTATCGAAATGTGAGTGGTGTAGTTCGCTATTTCACCTCTGCCTAACTCTTCGGGGATAACAGGCGTGACCTTATGTTATGTTAGTATAGCAAACAAAAATCTTACAAAACTCTTGTTTATTTGTTGTCTGTTGTTTTACCCAACTAAATATGTTATGTAACTTGTTTCTTTTATACTAATACCTAATAAACAGGTACTTAACCGGAATATTATTGAATTAACGTTAGGAAAAAAACTGTAATTTAATTAATATGCTTTGAGAAAAACATTTGGAAACGTAATTCAATTACAATGTTTCATTTTCTGTAAATATTATCCTTTAAGGTGTAACATGTATTGTAAAATAAAATAAAAAATGATAATAATAATAAAGCGTACGAAGCAACGATAATAAAGTTATGAGAAAAAAAAATAGATCGTGTAACCGAAATTCGCTTAGGTGTATCTAACTCCGCCAAATTGAAGTATTGTTTACACTTTGTCATAATTGTAAACTGAACGCTCGTTTATAAGACTGTTTACAACAAATAAAAATATATAATAACATTAATATGGTTTTTCATTGAAAATTGTAATATAATGTACTAAAGTATAATTGAATATTGGAAGGTAAGTTTGTTTTATACAAGAAGAAAGAAAAGACAGCCCTAGTGGTATAAACCCAGCACAATTATAAAGATTGAGAGATCGCAATTGTTTCATCAGTTGGAGCTGCCATGCTGGTTTGCGAAAGTTTTCGGCATTTGGATAAATACTAGCTGATCTCAAAGTGTAAGGACCTGAAGCTCTATGAAGAGTTTATTACCATGTGTACAGTTGTCACCGTGTGTATGTTGACTGTCAACTTCTACCATTCCAAATCCTTAATACGTCTTACTTGGTATTTTAGCTTTTTTATTATGAAACTTAAGTGGTAATGGCCGGGGCACATTGCTCGTAGAACCGATGACCGATGGAGCCAGCGGGTACTCGAATGGCTGTCGCGTACCGGTAGACGCAGTGTGGGTAGGCTTCTCACAAGGTGGATGGACGGGCCTGGTGAAGGTTGCGGGACTTCGCTGTATGCGGGTGGCGCAAGACCGGTCGTTTTGGAGATTTTAAGGGAGACCTATGCCCAGAAGTGGACGTCTTTCGGTTGAATTAATGGACATTCACACTCGATATTAGGTGACGTCGTAAACTAAGATGGTTATATACTAAGTCTAGACGGATCTAAATAATGTTACACCACATGTGTTTATTGACAGTCTTTTAACTTGCGGATGATGACTAGTTAGGCAATAGCAAACCTAAAATGCTATCCTTTCATGACGATGTTATCCTTTTTAATTGTTTTTATTCGATTTTAGACTGGATTTAATTATTTATATTGGTAGAAATACAGCGTTTAAGGATATTTGAGAGAAATTAGATAAACCACTAAAATAGCAGATCAAGTACTCAATTTTATAAAAACACCAAGAGTATAAATAAGTATTGGTAAGTAGTAGGACCATGTAGTTTATATAACACATATTAATATTCCCATCAAAAATTATTTTAAGTTTGTTGACCTAGTTGTCGAAATATGACTAAAATTGTTACTGAACTTTCAAAGGAAAAAAAATTGTTTTCATTTTTTTTTTTATTTATAGTACTATTTAATGTAACTTAAAATAAAACCGGTTGATAAACAAGGGAGCAAAAAGTATACTCTTTTATCTGTGCGTGTTTATTACGATTCAAAATTATTCTAGAAAATGATCTAAAAAGCACAATAAATAATCAAATTGTAATCATCACAAGAATTTTAAATAATAGAAACAATAAATTATATAGCTATAAGTATACAAACAACATATAAAAAAATGAAAAAAAAATCTTCTAAAAAGATATCCATGCTATATTAGAAAAGACTAGAAGAAATATCTCTTTGTCTACCTGTATCTTCATTAAATTCAAGAATACAGTAAAATATTGTCAACGATAATTTTAAACCCGACTGAAGCCACGGGTGAATTTAGTATGAAATAAACCAAGCTTATTAACAAAATTGAATGGTTACGTGTACCGAAATAGCTCTACATCGATGAGAAACACAAATGAAATCTGCGTCGTTTAGTATTTTTATTTATAAAATATGAAAAAGTATGAAGGAAAAAGTTAATACCATACGAAAGCGTTTAGCGAACACCGCAGACAGTATAGAGAAATTTCATATTTTCACAGGATATATACATTCAACTGGTTAGAAACATCGCAAACGTGAGTGCGCTACGGCGTAAAGTCGAGCGGTTTCTTGTTACGTTTATATACACATCTCTGAATTTTACCACTTAAATTTAAAACTAAACTGTCCCACCTCGACTATAAACACAGAAAGAGATGGTTATAGTTGTATTTTTTACTATTATTCATAGGAAATATATTTTATGCAAGCTATAAATAAATTGGTACCTATTTGTAATGTTACATTTGTGGTTATGAGGAGATATTATCGATTTTTAGGTGTCGCTAAGAATTCATACTACTAGTCATTAGGTTTTATACCAAGAAAGTGGAAAAACACGCTTACAATCGCTTGATAATTAGCGGTCACCGTAACCTATGAACTCTTGTGAAACCAGAGGTATCGCAAGCTTGTTGTCGACTCTAAAATTTCTCTCACTCTCCGTTCGAAGAACCTCATACTGAATTTCACGGGAAATTCCATATCAGGATACTCCTGTGGAACCGCACTTTTCAAGACCGTTTATCCGGCTAAGCATCAACCTAGCGTTTACGCCAGCTTTCAATTATTTTCCCTTCGTATTAGAGCGATTAATCTCCAAGATATAAGGATGAACTTCCTGATGATTCCTAGCCATACGATTGTAGAAAATACAAGTTTGACTACGCAATAATCAAACTATTTCACTCAAAATGCTACCACATTGATTAAGATAAAGCACAGTAAAAATAAGGAAACGTAGGTTATATATAGGTATAACAACGATGTCATAAGCGTCGCACCGTATTTTTTTATTCGTTTTTGGGTCACATATTTTAAATTACGAGGAAGTAAAAACAACTATTTACTTACCCAAGACCTCGCCAACCTAAACATAACTGGAATAAATTGATCGTATTTTTGAGAGCGTCGTTCGCCTGTTTAGTGAACGGAAAACGAAGTGCAATTTATGTGATAAAATATTCCGTTGGTGCCTTTTTGTTTCGGCACGGCGGTTCCCCGACGTCCGTAGACTGCGCAGCTGGGCTGATGTAATCTTGTTGGCTTCAGTATTTTAAATATTCAGTTATAATTCTATTTAAGTCTTCATGATAATGATGTGCTATTTCTCCCGGTATTTATACGATCAGAGTTATCTTAATCTATTGCATTTTTATCTATTTCTTCTTTCGGTCTTGCAGCAGCATTCGCCAGTATCAATATGTCTTCATTAACTTATAAAATATGGTTATACTATACTTTCCAAACTATCCAATCTATAGTTAAGTTATATAGATACTTTCACTAGAATAACTATTCAAAGAAGACTACAAATTACTGTCCATATATTTATAACCGCCCGTTTGCCAGGTTTAATTTACGGGGCTACTACATACAAAGTTTTCTTACAAAAATAAATTAAAATGAAAAGAGTCTAGTAGTCTTTTTTACTCCCATTTTGTGGTTATTGTTTCGTTCGTATATTCATCGAGACGTCGCTATAAATAAAGGTTATAAATTTTTATCAAATAAAGCAGAATGGGTCCACGCATAATGTTTTAAACGTTAACCTTAAAAACATTCGCTTGGATTTAGTACAAACAATTTACATATATCTATCCGGTTGGATAGTTATTTTTATGTACATATTATTTACATATTAGTTACAGGCACTGTATATTCTAATTAATCTCATATATCTCTTAGTTACGACTGTATAATTATTTAAGTAGTTACATTAAAACTAATTTTATCATTTACCAGTTTTTTTAAGATATTAACTGCTATTGCACGGAGCACTACACAGCAGACCCTGGACACCAGACACTGGAAGTGTTATTCTTAACAGATAAAACAAAAATATCTTTATCCAATTTAGGCCCTAAGAAGGCGCTTATAAACGTTTTAAAACACTACCACCGGTTCGGAAAACAATCCAGTCGACAAGAGCCGGCAAGAAACTCGATCTGGGTCATTTTTTTAAATAAAATATATGTCACTTTTTTTAGTGCAAAAAAACTAAACAAATCATAATCTTAACCAATGTTAGTGGAAGCACAGAGATGAAATGAAGATGAGAGAGAGAGAGAACTCGAAAGTCTGCGTGACTGTTCTACCGCTTCATATATACAACATCTATTTACATGAAGTTGCAGCGAATGATGTGATCTGACGTTTGTCCACTGGGAATAGAAAGACAAATTAATCAATTATTTTTATTTTAAGAAGTTCTTATATCAAATATTTTTTTCGTGATGGTTAATGTACAAGCAGATATCAACAATAGATGCTTTTATTTTATTTACCAACATATTTACTCTTTCAGTAAAGATCGTATAGAACTTAAACTGAAATTGGTTAAAAAAAAAAGGTCATTTTTCATTATTAAATATGATTTATAACTTTAAATTTCGTACTGCATTTAACACGTAGGTTTTTGAATGATCTCGTCTCCTACGTTTGTTGTATGTCACAAGTATTAGGCGATAATCATTATACATATAATAACTATCCTTCAATTTTAGGTTAAAAATAAACTCATGTGCTGCTTCTGAAAACGAAGTTTTATTTCGTTAGTTTCTTACAAATACGATAACTTATTTAACTACACTATTATTAGCACTTTACCTGAAAACGAAGAAACGACAATTAAAGTCTATTCTTCTACCAATTATTCTTATTTATCTATTTTAATTAACAAATCTGTCACAATAAATCTCTTTTACAATGCTATTTTTTTCATAACCTCTCAACTGACCATAGACCTCAGACCAAGGATGCCACAGACTCTAGCGCTTGTCAGTTGTCAATGTCATTGGTAATGTAGTAAGCTCGGCCAAATTCAAAATTAAAGAAATATTGTTTCTTTACATCTCCCCCCGTGGGGAAGAAAATTCACCCGTGGATTTTTTCTAGGTCTCTTCCATGTCTTCTCTTATGTCTTCATTACCCGTTTCTTCCTCTTCTTTTATCTGTACTGGAATAAATTTTGAAACATGAAATAGATTTGACTCCGTTTTTCTATGTCCTGTATCAATCTCGTAAATAGTATTTGTTCTTTTATTTATTATTTTATATGGTCCTATTCTTAGTTGATCTAGTTTCTTTCTATTTAGCTTATTCCCGTTTTCAACATAAACCATATCTCCCTCATTAAATTCTCTATCTTTTCTATTTTTATCATAACGCATTTTGTTATAGTCATGTGATTTCAAAGTATTATTAAAAGCTGTTTCTTTATCTCTCATCCAGACACTTTTTCCGTGTTCTTGACGTAGTTCCTTTGGTAAGATTGTAACATCTGTTCCATATAACAAGTAGGCTGGTGAGAAGCCAGTTACCGAATGATTGGTCTGATTGTATATCTCTACACATTCATGTGCAATTGTTGTCCATGCTCTTTTTTGTTCATCTTCATAAATTTTGCATCTTATCTTGTTTACAAGTGTTTGATTTAGTCTTTCATTTAGACCGTTAGAAAAAGGTGCATTAACTGCTGTAAATATTATTGTTATTTGTTTGTCATTCAGAAATTTCTTATATTCTGTGGAGTTTATACCCGGGTACTGGTCGGTGAGGAGTATCCCAATTTCATCTGGTTCGGTAACCTTGTTTACCAGCTTTATAAAATCATGTGCACTCTGGGTTTTAGATGTAATAATAAATGCATATCTAGTGAAGTGATCGACTAAAAGATGTAGATATTTCTTCGTTGATCTTGATCCACCAAAACCACCAATTGTGTCTATTGATACTATTTCAAAAGGTTTTCTCGCCGGTCCTAAGTGTGACATTAATCCATATTTGTGCTGTCCTCTTGTTTTATTCTTTATGCAAACTTCACAGTTTTTACAAACATCTTTTATATTCTTCGTTAAATTGTTTGTCACATACAGAGAACTAATACTCTTTAGCATTTGTCCAACTCCAATATGACACAGGTCTTTATGCACTTGTTGTATAAGTTTAATACTGAATCTTTCTGTTATTATTATTTTTTCTTTGTTCCTTACTTTTTTATAATATACATTGTGTTTTTGTATTATTTTGTCTTTGTTGGGCTGTATATCTTTATTTTTATTCTGATCCATTATAATATCTTCCAATGTAATTAAGTTCACTATTTTCAGTTGTTCTTCTTTATTTTCCTCTGGTTCTAATACAGGGTTTTTCTACTCAAACTATCTGCTTCTACATTTTCCTTTCCTGGAGAATATTTGATTTTAAAGTCATATTGTGAAAGGTAATAAGTCAAATCACCTAACTCTTCATCCGTCCTTGCTTTTAGGTTCATATTCTCTAATGGTTTGTGGTCTCAGTAAACTGTAAATGACTTGCCAATCAACCAGTACTGCCAATATCTCAGAGCTTCTTTGATAGCCAAACATTCAATATAAATAGCCTTTCTTTTCTTTTGCGCTGCATTTAGTTTCTTTGAAAAGTATGCAACTGGTTTTTCTTTACCATCTGGTTGTACTTGTTTCAAAATTGCTCCAACGCCTTCTAACGATCCATCAGTGTAAATATGTATAGGTAAATCTTGGTCAAAAATCTCTAGTATTGGTTGTGAACATAGCAGGCTCTTAATTTTGTCAAATGCTATTTGACATTCTTCTGACCAATAAAATTTCTGGTCTTTTCTTAATAATTTATGAAGTGGGTCTAGTATTATTGCACTTCTTGGAATGTATTCATGGTAAAAATTTATTTTACCCAAAAACTGTCGAACATTCTTCTGAGTCTTTGGTACTGGGAAATTCCTTATCGAAACTAGGTTGTCCTTCACTGGTTTGACGGAATTGTTCTGTATAATATGGCCTAGATATTTGACATATGCTGATGCAAACGTACATTTTGTAAATTTCAATCGAAATCCTTCTGTTAGGATTGCTTCTAGTAACTGTTTTAAGTGACATATGTGTTCATCAAAAGATTTGGAGAATATTAAAATGTCATCTATATAGTTTACGCTAAAATCTGTAAGTTTATAATTTCTAAGTATATTACTCAATATTCTTTGGAATATCGCCGGAGATGTCTTCAAACCAAATGGTAGACAAGTCCACTGAAAGTGTCCTTCTTGTGTGACGAAGCCTGTCTTTTTCCTATCTTCTATTCGTAGCGGTATTGACCAAAATGCGGAATTTATGTCTAGGCTTGTGAAATAATTACAATTTCTTGTTTTTATCATCAGGTCTTCAATTAATGGAAAGGGTTGTGCCTGTGGTACTACTATCTTATTTAAATCTCTGAAATCTATACATAGTCTTGATTTTTTTATTTTCCTCCTTTTTAAATACTAAAGTTACTGGGGCTGCAAATGGACTGTAAGACTCTTCTATAAGCTCATTATCCAATAATTTTGCTATCTGTTCCGCAATCTCTTTTTTGTCTTCCATTGTGCATCTGTATGGCCTTTTGCAACAGTATTTATCCATCAATAAATCTATTCTTGCTTCATATCCCTACTGTTCCAACATCATACTTGTCTTTGGCAAATACTGATTTATATTGTTGTATAAGTTTATTTATTTCGTTCCTTTTATTTTCATCTAAGTGGTCAACTTTTATTTTAAAGTCTTCTTCCTTAATATGTTCATTGAAATTAATTTCATATACTTTTCCTAATCTGGTATCCTCGTTTTTGTCTTCATTTATCTCTTCCTCTTTTTCCCCAGTTGACCTTATATTGTTTTGTAGTAAGTATTGTTTTTGACTTATTTTTAAGTCCTCATTTTGTACAAGCTTGTATTTCTTTATTATATCCAGTCCTATTAGGAAATCATATCTAAAATTTGGCTCATCTATGATATATACATCTACATTTTCTTCTATATCAAAAATCTTTATCTTTAGGTTTGTTGAACCATTTGTCTTTTTAACACCATTAATTGTTACTAAATTTTCTTCGTTTTGACCATTTCTTTTTGATCTTATTTTTAGTAATTTTGAATTGATGAGAGAAACATTGGAACCTGAATCATATACTCCATCAATTTCCATTTCCTTATTTAATAGTAGTTTGATCTTAATTAATGGTGTCACTATTAGTTTTTTTGTTCCGTTTCATTTAACTCTGCCTCAATCACTGAATTATTTACATGTCTGATAAATTTTCTATTCAACCCGTCATCCTCCTTAAGCTTGAACCAGCATGCAGATTCCGGATGATAGCGGACGCCTTTATTCAATTTTTCACACGTTTTGCATGGAGTCCGCTCTTCAATTCTGGTATTTATCTTCTGATTGTCATATTTTCTATAGGGTCCATTTTTATATTTTTTTACCAACTGTTCATACTTTCTCACCTCATTGAATAAGTCAACTGTATCCTTCATCTCTTCTCTATTTATCTTCTCTAGTACAGACGCTGGCAATCCTGCTGCAATAAGATCCACTAGTGTACCTGTGTCTATTGTTCTCCTCATATCCAATATAAGTTTCTCCTTTTTTATGGCATAGTCCACTAATGAACCTTCCCGATGTTTAAATGACAGTGCATAACTCACTTGATTCCAGCCTTGGTTGACAAATGTGTCACAAAACTTTCCCTTCCATTCTGTCCAGTCTGAATCTAGGGTCAATTTGATAATCATTGAACTGTACCAATCAACACAGCTTTTGTCCATGAATAGTCGGAGGATCTCAATTTTTTTCCCATCTTCCGTAATGTCAAAACGAGCACACTCCTTTTCAAACATTTCAATCCATTGACATGCGTTCGGGTTTTTTTACTTGTAAATTTGTCAATCACAAACTTCTCTGCAATATATTTTAAATTTTGTTTTTTTATTTCTTGTGTGCTTTCAATTAGTTTTGAAAATATTTTTTCCAATGACTGTGTATCAGCTACTTGTCCTCCAGATGTTACTTTTTGTTCAATTTCTTCAAGATATTGCTCTCCGAATTGTAAATTACCATCTTCGTCCACATAGATTTTACTCAGTTCAACTGACATTTTAATCCATTTCGTGTCTGGTATCTTTTCTTTAAACTATTTTTTACTTTATTATATGCAGAGATCTTTATCAATTCCTTGTGAAGGCCAACCGACTGTAGTTCTTCTGGTATAGCAAACACTTTTTGTTCCTTTGTTGTTATTGACGTTACACAATATGTGCTTGATTTCCCATCACTCGTCGGTAATAATGCAAATTCGAAGCGTAGTTGTTCCATCGTTTCTGCTTTCTTGGTATTTCAACAAACAAAATTGTCGTTTTATAATAACTATCCTTCAATTTTAGGTTAAAAATAAACTCATGTGTTGCTTCTGAAAACGAAGTTTTATTTCGTTAGTTTCTTACAAATACGATAACTTATTTAACTACACTATTATTAGCACTTTACCTGAAAACGAAGAAACGACAATTAAAGTCTATTCTTCTACCAATTATTCTTATTTATCTATTTTAATTAACAAATCTGTCACAATAAATCTCTTTTACAATGCTATTTTTTTCATAACCTCTCAACTGACCATAGACCTCAGACCAAGGATGCCACAGACTCTAGCGCTTGTCAGTTGTCAATGTCATTGGTAATGTAGTAAGCTCGGCCAAATTCAAAATTAAAGAAATATTGTTTCTTTACATACATTTAAGTTATTTTTTTGTTTCTATACACGAGATGCATTTTTACGTAAAGAATATATTATAAAACGATAGCTAATGAAAATATCTGTAATATAATAATACAGTATTTACACTAAAATTAGTTATATTTTTCTATTTGAGGTCGCTATAATGCATCCTCTTCATATTAAATAAAGAACAGTCTAATAACGATGACTGGCATCAATTTGTGACGCAACGATGGCACAGTGGGAAATGCAGCCAGATTCCGCGTCAAATAACGAAAAACATCGTCGTGAGGAAACCATAGCATGGTGAAGGACATTTTCTAATAATGCCTGCTTGGGTAGCTACCACCCATAAGTTTGAAAACCTCTCGCTAAATACCTATAGGTGTGATCCGGCAGCATCACTTGAGAACCTTGATGTGATTACCATCCTGGACCACATAGTCACTTAACATCAGGTGATATTGTGGTCAAAGCACTGAGCCTATACCGTGTAAAAAAAATGTGTATAATTAAAATAATAATATGGATAAGATATGGTATCATAACTGACTATTTTGCATCACCGGCTTCAAACCTATCAATAGGTAGCACACACAAATAATTGTATTTATTAATATTAAAGGTATTAGGTTTACATAAGAGAAGTATTAATTTAAATCTTTATTAAGTTATTTTATACTTTATAGTTTTCGAAGTCGGTTTTTTAAACGTAGTGTTAACGCCATCTATAATCATATATATTTTCTTCTTATTCTAACTTATTTCTTGTCTATATTATCTATACGGCCCCGCTCTATTTAGTCTATGTATGCATTATCTCTTCCTATCCTATTAAAAAAAACGGAACGCCAACACGCAACCGCCGCCGCTGTCTCTCGCTATATTTTAAAGTGCATATTAATTGTCCAATTATATTACTTACGAGAATATAGAACATTAATAAAGCGAAGTGAGGTGGAAACTCTGAACCAGCATAATCGAAGGTTAATAATAAAGGTAAGTTCTGTTTGCTCCTTTCAACATCATCCTTCTAGATATTTCCACACCACGTTGTATTTTCCTAATGTCAAACATCTTATGACTCACACCACAATTAAATACATCAACGGCAAGCATCGTCAACTTAATAATAACTTTTGCATCGCTTACTATTTCCAGAGAATGTTTTCGTATGCTTTTGTGTTTTACACAATATGCGCTCGAAACTTACAGACAATTTATCTGTAATGAAATGCGCTAAAGGTTACTAGATACAGGAACCATAGAAAAAAATTTTTTTCTCTTTCTATTAGCTACAATCTAATTACTCTATTTTATTTTCAACGGACACTTCTGAAGAACATTGAAATGATTTTAAATATAACGAACAATAGTGGTGTGCGTTAGAGGTAATAAAGAATCATCGTGAAATAAACAGTATTGTAACTTTGACGGTCAAATAAGGTGAACTACGAACTTATTAGATGAATTATAGTAGATAAAACACTCTTGAATGTATATACGACATGCTTATCCTAAAAAAAAAATTGAAATATTTGTCTGTCTGTTTGTTTGTTCAGGGTAAAAATCATTGTAAAATATTGACTGCCATTTTAAACACTTTGTGTACCCGCAGCTGCGTCCGCGTTTCGCATAAATTCTCACTGCATAATACAGTTTTTAATTTTCTTATACGGAACCCTAATTTTTTGCTACTAAAATTAAGCAAAAATATGTCTTACAAACTCAAATGCCTGCCAGTAAAACTGCATTGAATAGGATTTTATTCAGATTTTTATGAGTTTTAATTTTTTTTTACACGTAATCCTAACAACTTTCGAAAATGAACTACCCTAAGTTACGCGATGTAACTTCAGCTATCTACCAAAAAAAGTCCCCTCAAAATCTGCTTAGCCGTTCCGGTGTTTACCCGTTACAAATATACAAAAATTTAAATATTGTATTTTTGGTAAAGGTATCGTTCATTCTACATTCATATATATTTAGTAAATAAAATAATTTATTTTGACATTACAAACAGACACTTCAAATTGATTTTATTAGTATAGATATAGATTATATCACATATAATTTAGAGTTAAAGCCTGCCTCGGTGGCGTAGTTGTATAACGGTACGACTGTCGTTCTGAAGTCTCGGGTTCGACCCCCGGGTCGGGTCAAGTGATATTGGGTTTTTTCTATTCAGTTTCATCCCGGAGTCTGGAATCTGTACCCGATATGGCAACAGCCTCGCCCCCTGTCACATCTGGGACGGAACTAAGCTCGGCGAAATGTGGTTGGTGTCGTTCGCTAGCTCACCTCTGCCTAACCCTTCGGGGATAACAGGAGTGAGGCGTTATGTTAGTTAGAGTTAAAATATTATCAGACATTGTTCACAGCACTTACTTGGTAAATTGGTTTACATGGCGGTGATATTTATTCGTAACAGTTATTTTATTCTACAGTTATTTATTTATTATATCATTTAATTAGTAATTAGTGTTTGAATATTAGTCGAAATAGGATTTTTTTTTAATAATAACACTAAAGTTCGTCAATAGCTACTAAAGATCGGTTAATTAACGTAGTGAACTGTTTTTTTATACTTACCTATTTATAAAAGTACTGTGTATAAATATAAACCACAGATAAATCACAACGTTTGGATGATATATCCGCACATTTGTCCCTAAGAGGGAGCGGGGGTGATTGTAAGAAACGTTAATTGTACCAGGTGGAACATTCCGCGTAGAGACTTCATCAATCTTGCGAGCTCCGCGGATAATATTATTTGTAACGGTGAAATAATATATCATCTCGATGACGTATTCAGGAGAAATCATTAAAACTTACTCTCCCTAAATGCCTACCTGGTTACGGAAGACGGTATTTATGTATATAGTGGAAGTAATATTCGTTAAAAAGGACCGGTATTATAATAGACATTTATTGTATAAACTAGAATAATAGAATGGTATTCTTCTTGACGAAAGAGGGGGGCTTTGTACCGAGCTCCCCCCTGGACGGAAGATAGGAAAGGGCCCGACTCGGCATGGCAGGTTGTTTACCTGTTGGGTAGTGCGTAAATGTATTTCCCCCCGTCAAAAAAAAAAAAAAAAAAAAAGGTTGTTTACCTGTCATGCACTCTTGGTCGGGCCAGCCGCTGGGGCGATGCGAAGCATGTCACCCTATCCCGTGTCGGCCCCCAGAAAGGCGGCGGATGATACCGTGGGTATTAGTGGGTATTCCTAGCGTACCCCCTGGCAACTCTAATCCGGGAATTTTTACTTCCGGATTAGATATGTGAGGGAGGATGCGTAAAAGCATTTCCCACATAAAAAAAAAGATATTCTTCTTGAATATATAATTACGTATCAGCTAAAATCTGGATAAAGAATTATAAACAAAATAATAGCAGAGTCCGTTTTAGGTATAGGGGAGAATATGCGATGCACACTGGCGCAGAGTTCAAACCCCTCCAAAAATCAATATGTGCGACAGTCAAAAATTATACGCCCATGTTGTACCATGGCCGTCTGTACCTAGTCGCAATGAATGCAGTGGACGTGGAGCGTTTTAATCGAGAAATCGGACGTATTCATTCCTACACCGGTGTATTCACCGTTCCCGCCGCTGAGGACGAGCGGTTAACTTTGCCCCCGCACACACTCCGGGACTCCTCCGCCAGTTGCACAAAACGTGCTTCTATCTCCGTCTGGGGAAGCTCTTGTAGCCGCTGTTAGCGATTAGCAATTAGCTATTAGCGTGCAATTGTGCGTGTACTTGCACACTACACTCAAGGTACATGGGTTCTGTAAACGGCCTTATTTCTTTACAGATTTACTAACCATTAGGTTAGCGCGGGACAAATTCCGTTAAATTTTTAAGGCGAGTAGTACCTTAAGCCGAGCCTCGTACCATTTTGATGCCCTTGCGCTGGTTATCACTATTTGGTCAAATAAGAGTACGTTCACCTCAAATTCCGGTGAAGCTTTCAAGGACCTGTTGGTGAACAGCATTAGCTCAGTTTAAAAAAATGGACTTAAATGGCCAAGATAGCGCTTCTAACCGGGTGCTAGAGACACTGCTGAATAATAGTTATAAAAGATAACTAAATTGAGCCAAACTATTCATCTAACATAGAAATGTCTTACCTCATCAACTCCGCAGTCTTCGTCAATATTAGCATCGTTAATTGTACAACATAGAATTACTATATACGTTTACGTTAATCTAATTCGTGTTCTCAACCGACATAATATCATTGACGATGCATTAAATCGACCAAAATCTATCTAGATTCACTCGAAAGTCTGTCGTGAGTTTGATAATTTTTATGATTTTAATATCTTTAGTATCTTCCATCTTACAATAATAGTTATACAATCAAAACCATCAGTTTGAATTTTCGTAATTTTTATTCGAATGTCTATATTTTTATACATACGCTTACAAAGACGTGTTCTGATTTCTAACTGGGGAAATTCTTACACTCTCTGGCAGCGTGATAAAGTGAAATTTCATACAAAGGACGCATGCAGTAAGTTTCAGATCAAATATATGTACGTCACAAGCAAGGTTCTTTAAGAGGTGCGGACTCTCTGAGGAGGCGTCGACAGCGACGTAGGGGGCTGCGGAGGTGCCCCTTCATTCTATACTAATGGACGGTGTTTAGTTCTGGTCCACATAGCCACTGGGACAACGCGGTTGAATGCGTTGCCATCCCGTATTGTCCCACGCAAGGTGGCGGGAGGAGCCGGGGGGGTTAGTGGGTAGTGACTAGCGCTTCTCGCCTCGAGTCCCACACTAATTCTGGTGTGTGACAGCTTTTCACCTTGCGTGTGAAAGGCTGTCACACATTTTCGGCTTCATCCTTTCCTGGGGGGTTTGCCCTGGGTTAGGTTAGACAGCAAGTGCGTAAATGCATTACCCCTCGGAAAAAAAAAAAAAACAAAAAAAAAAGTTCTTTAAGAGGTCACTTTTTACCACAGAGACAAGAAGCTGGAAAGATCCTATGGACCAACAGCCTTAATTATATCATAAAATATATATTTTGATAATTTAACTTCACTATCTCATGTTTATGCCAAGTTTTGCTTGTCATTTTGCCCGGTGGTATAAAAATTCTGTAAAAATGGTAAAAACTTATATCTAAGGTTCAGAATAATATCACGTAAAATTTTATTAGACATCACTGCTGACTGAGGGCGAAAAAAATGTATTCTGTATCAATTTTTATATGATTCTATTTTGTTTCTCATAATAGATTTTCTTAGAAGAAATGAGGTCGACGATTCCCACGTATTTTTAACAAGCTTTTGTTGTATTTTTATACAGTACTTCTTTGAAGCCTTAAATGAAATCTAATTAATTAGATACATGTTATTTTATATGTTTTTCTTCAGTTAAAAAACACGTTTTAGCTCAAAACAAACTTCTTTAACCTATTAACTGGAACATGAATTAAGGCTGAAAAACTCAACAGTAGTCTAAAATATTATAACCATAAAGTGTGCTAAATATTAAAAATTTACCCAACAACTAAAAATGAATTAAATAAACACGCCAGAAGAAAACAAGCGTCGTGAGCAAAATTTCTGGAACGTGGCTATGTTACTGTAATTACTTATTGCATGTTCAGAAATTCAATGCGTTCTGTGGTGGTCTGATCGAAAAATGCTTCGATAAATGTGGGTTCCAACATTATAATGTGTCAGAGTTCAAGTTCAAACTTGCGGTAAAGGTAAATATCGTAATGAAATCAAAGCATTACTTAATCATTTATTTACTCATATCTATTTGACTAGCTTCTCTAAGCTCTCAAATCTAAACTCTATCACCAAACATCAAGCAGCGGCACCCTAACACAGCGTATTTATGAATTTCGGACATGTCGTCATTTCAGATAAGATGGGATTATTTACAAACGTACAAACGAAGCACTGACTATATAAACTAACGCAGTCAATCAAGCCAAGAAAATGGGAATATAATTGTTGTCATAAAATATACGCATAGTTACCATTTTTAGTCGAAATTATTTGCTTAACACGTACTTTGTTTGAAGATAAGATTTTATGGAAATTTGCGGTCAATATTTAGCGATATCTGTTTTTTTTCTAACTGTAGCTCAGGATGATACTGATGTTATTACTGAAATAATTATCAACTCCAAACTTTTTTTTTTTTGACGTGTGGAAATGTATTTACGCACTACCCTTACCCATTGCATTAGTGAGACCGGAGTCCCCCAATGCAATAGGTACGGGGGCACGGAGGGACGGCTCCGTGCCAGTGTAGGACTCGCCCGGACGTGAAGCGTCCGGAAATACCCACTAAAACCCCCCGGGGCCGTCCGCCGCATTTGGAATGGAGGCGACACGGGGTGGCTTTCGCAAGCACCGCGTCGCATCAACTCCAAACCTGCTAATTCAGATAAATTACAAACAATAGTAACACAATTAACCTTAGATCATATCCTTTTTGCATTCTTGGCTCTCTTAGAACGATCGTCAATCACAACTAATGCTGGTTGGTACAATTCCGTAAACAAACATACACATACGATAATTAAAATTTACATTAAATATATAGCTTCCACAAGACTCCTGGAATATTTTACTATAATGTTTATTTCGCGTGCAGCTCGTTTAGTCCCAGTAGAAAATAAAACAAGACGATGTGCACTATCTTATTACATTACCAGCTAATGGAAGTTGGTCATTGCTAGTACTAGCTGAATATCTTTTTTAATATTACTTCACCTATTTCATTTAATTTTAAGTGTTATAGTGTTTTGTTTATTTCTCCTTCTTTTTCTGTATTAAATAATTCGAATTTTAGATGAATTACTAGATGATAGTCGGATGCCTTTAGGATTTCTAGTGCCCGAATAGTTGAAACTTCTCTACTGAAAATTACTTCTCAGGCATTTATTGATTTTCTCAGGTAGCTGCTATTATGAACCTACTCATTCATAATCTTATTGAGTTACTATCTTCAGCCATATTTTATTTTACGACGATGTGAACTCTTAAAGTGTTATATTTTGCATTAGCTAAGTCTCTCAATATACATCCCTTTATAATTCATCACTTAACCTAAACATGACTTGAATCCTAAATTTTTATTACGCACGCTAAACATTTTGTTAATGTAAATTAACATAAAAATAAACTCTTTTTATGTTAATAAAATATATACCTTTTACTTTTCACTTTTTTAACAGAAGGTCTTGATAAATATGGAGCTGGCATAAAAAGTGTTCGGACGCATGAATAGGTGGGCTTTTAAATATACGATGTCGGTTCATATTGAGTAATAGGGATTTTTATGCTTTTATTGAGACATTAAGTAGTTACATATTACTTTAGCTGTGGTACATGCATACATATAGTTACACTTTTCTCTTATGAGAGTAGTGACTACACCACTTCTACAGAAAAAATCAATGTTAAAAGTCATCTTTCCGCATGCAACATTCCATGCGAGGCTCAAAAAGGCTTACGAAGGAGAAAAAAACGGACGCAACTATATTGACGGAGCTGTCAATAACTTCAAAAAAATGTGTTTTTAGGTTCTGGATTCAAAACGCCATATTGTTGAAATCCGATGCTTTCCTATCTACATACTAGCTGCACTGTGCGATTTAACCACCGTAAAGTTCTCGTTCCCGTGGGATTTTCAGAATAAAAATCCTATGTCAGTCCCTTGATTTCAAACCATCTCCATACCAAATTTCATCCAAATCTGTACAGTAGTCTTTAAGTTTATTCGTTACGTATAAAAATACAAATCTTTCCTTTGTATAATATTATTGTTGATGTGAAACATCTATAGCCGCACGTAAAACCAATTTCTGGCGTGGCGACGCATGCCGTGGCGACGCGTCGCGGCAACATCTAATATAACTATTACTGAAGTCACTGATTAAACGAATTAAGTAGTCACGATTTGAAATAAATTCGTAAATTTTTGTATTGAATGAAAATAAATGTTTATTCAATAAATAGTCATCGTTATCTGGAAAAAAAATCGTAATATTTTATTTTATCATTATGACATATTTAGTTCCTATCACAATCTGTTCTTTTCTGCATATTACTTTTACAAAATAATGTCGATGTTTCACATCTGCCAGGCGTCCCGTGACGGCTCATATTTTTATTAGTATTGATAGGACAACGATGGTTAACTGCGCTATGCGCCTTGCAGTAGAACATTTAAATCCAAATTTGGTTTGCCAGTCATTTACGAGCTCTGTTAGCCGTATATCTAGCTAGTTTTCAGCGTTGAAGGATACGTCAAGAAGATCGACAACCATGATGATGAAATTGCGATGAATATAGTATGAATATGTTTATAAATCTTCTGTGCGTGTGTAGGTGACTAAACTCCTCATAAACAGCTGAACCAATTTTAATGAATATTTTTGTGTTTATTCCTGAGGATTCGAGAATGGTTTAGATCCACAATTCGGTCCAATTAAATTTTTTATACATGAAACGCGAACGAAATCGCGTGCACAGCTAGTATTACATGTATACAGTGGATATATATGTACAGTATTACATATATACTCTGTACGTATAATAAAAGGCTAACGAGACGAAATCTGTACATAGAAGATATTTAAGAAAAAATACTATGCGGGACTTCAGAATCGAACATAACATATTGGGATACTTTAATTTTTTTTTGTCTGTCTATCTGTTATTAATTTGTTCGTCAATCACGCAAAAAGTACTGAACTGATTTCGTTGAAATTTGGAACGGTAGTAGTTTATACTCTACAGTAACATATAAAGTAACACATATATGTATATTTATATAAAGATTGTATAGCGTTTATCTAGATTCATTAAAAAAAACATAATAATGAAGTGTATGCATAATAACATTATCAATACATATCATCACGCCTTTCTCCCGTGGGGTAGGCAGAGATTACGTCCTTCCACTTGCTACGATCTTGACACACCTCTTTCGCTTCCTCTACTTTCATGAGCGCTTTCATACATGCTCGTCGGTTATGAGTACTTTTTACCTGGCCTTTATTTAACACATGATTGATTTGGTCTAGAAATAGAAGTATTACATTTTTTTTTTAAATTTATTTTCACCTTATTCCAAAAATCTTTCATCTATATTTATAATAAAAGGCTAACGAGACGAAATCTGTACATTGGAGATATTTAAGAAAAAATGAAGAGAGTGAAGACACTCATCACCACTATGGTATGCAGGCCGTCATTCAGGCCTATTAGGGCGAGGGCTAAGCGCAGTCGGTGTCTCAGTCAAGACACCGCACCAGCGAGGATCGGGACTCTGCCGCATCGCCAAATCAAAATGGAAAGGGGCGGGGGTCCTGACTTTACATTTCACTTGGAAGACTGCGTGGGAGATGGTCTGGTTAGGTTGGGGTGACCTCCTCCGCGAGGTCGGGACGAAGCAAGATACAGATATGAATATATTGGTAGAGATAGGTTGGATATAGAAGGAGAATATAGGCTGTCTGTGTGTAATTGTCTGAATTCCACGCGAGCGAAGTCGCGGGCACAGCTAGTATGTAATATATTCCAGATTTCTACAATATACTGTAATATAGAAGTAGGCTTTAACATCACTTGCTGTGGCATCTACACTACACTATATTTGGTAAATATATATATATATATATATATATATATGGTAAGTATGTACGTTTACTTGGAATGGTCTCTTGAATGCGCTAATAGTTTTTTTTTCATCGATTTCATTGAGTAATAATATTGTTGTTGACTTATTTCATACATGGACCGTATATTTTGAAAGTGTTGTAAGTCCATTTTCTTTTGTTTCGAGAAAATAAAAGGTTACTATATTTGTTGATTTAAAAATACAGGCAAATAATATGAGGTCTGGGATTGTTTGTATTGTTTTATCAACGTTTAATTTGTTTATATAAATTTGTTTTTGGCTAATTAGACTACGATAACACATATTTATGTGCTGTAAATGTACTTACACCACTTTCAAAATTAGACAATTGTAAAAATCGTTTAATTTCAATTTTGCAAAAATCAAATATCGCTTAAAATATATTTCACATTTTAATATAATTTTGTTTACAAATACGCATAACAACACATAAAATTTTAGTTTAGACGGCAATTACATTGTCGTTACAAGATACTGATTACAAGAATTTACTTATTCTCTGCATGTGGTAGTGTTTCAAAATATGCATGATGCACCGGATATATATAGAGTAGTACCTGCTTCATGTCTTTATATTTTTCGTACGTAACAGGTCTGGCATTTTGGTACAAAGGCTCCAGGGCGATTTTTTTTCAAATTTTAACGGTCTCCCAGGACGTAGAGGTAATAAATTGATAATTTTAAATTCTGCGTCCGTCATCGTTGTTTTATAAAAAATGGTATATGGTACAATTTTGAGGAACCTCAACCAACATATTGCCATGCCCCCTACCTCTGTCAATTGGACTTACACCACTTTCATAATCGATGATTATGCAATTTCATTTACCGACTGATTTTAATTTGTACAAAACGTGGGATTTTTTTGAGAAATTAAACACGGACAAGTTATATATAAAAAAATTACATTAAATTAAGCATGAATTACGTGATAGCTCATTTTTCTCAAAAATGGACTTACACCACTTTCAAAATAAACGGTCCATATTATGCAATTTAATAAGTAAACAAATTTCTGAGAAAGCTTAAAAAGCGGAATAATAAACATTTATGAGTAACTGTTATGTGACAATTAGTTTGAAATTTGGATAAAATGTTTACAATCATATGCATCGGAGAAAAATAAATGATTGAAAATGAGCAAAACCATTCAATTTTTTCAAAGCTATGCTTTCGCTAAATTTCACCGCGGCTGGGACACTCTCGGATGCAATATCCGCTTACGAATTTTGGCACCACTTAGAAACAAGTAATTCGTAAGCGCGATATCTATATATTAATTAATATTAGTGGCCAATGCGAAACAGAATCTAAAAATAAGCAGGTTTCATTAAAATCAGTCAAGCTGTTTCCGAGTTAAATCCGAACATCATATATACAACAAAATTCAATGCCATAATCAAGATTAGTAACCGTTAGAAAGACATAAATGTCATGAAATTTATTTGAAAAAATGTACCGAATTATTCTAATATTTTATTAGTATAGACGGATAGATAAAGAGTTTAGTGCCGTTTTTTTTGTATTTGTCTAGGATTTTGTTGTTTTTTTTTTGTTTACTAACTAGGTATTCAATATTATAAAGGATTATTGAAAAGTCATATTGCTGTTACGCTCGTAGGTAGCTAAAATGACTGTTACACCATAAATGACTTTGTTGCGGACCAACACGTATACAGTACAAACACAGTACTCAAACATAGAGTAATAAAAAATAGAACGTGTTTATTATTCACACAGGATTTTATGTTTTTTTTTTTGTTTTGTTATTACGTTCAACTTCCTCCATGTACGTCTATTTTTGAAAAACAGAAATAAATTCGATAACACATGGTAACGTTTGAAAATTTGAATACGATATTCTTTATGATACAGCCAAGCCAACTATTCTGAAAGTCGAGTGTTCTTTTTCAATAAACAAGAACAAAGAAGCTGAAACTACATCCAGTAGATATTTACTGACCACCACCACTGCTACAGTGTACGATATTACTTCGGCGTATGTCGTACGCTAAACATCGTAACGAGGTAAGTGACGTTTCGTTCTCAAATATTTATCTATACAAATGAATATAATTGAAGTGTCTGTTCGTAACATACTGTAATAAACTGTTTATTAAATACGTATGATTGCATATACGGTACCTGCACGAAAAACACAATTTTAAAATTTTGTTGCCTGCCTGTTTATTCCTGGTGATCTCTGAAATTGCTGAACCGATTTTAACGAGATTTCTTCTGGCAGATAGCTGAAATTCAGAGGCGTAACTTAGGTTACTTTTACTTTTTTAAAACTAATTATGGTTCCGCATTAAAAAAATTTAATCTCATGAACTTATGAAAAATATCTTAACTCTTTATTAGTACCAAAATATTTTTGGCTTTATATAAAAATAGAGTTCGTTCTTTGCCAATGATTATTAAAAAATATTACGCGGTAAATAAATGTGCGGACTGAAATAATTATACAAGGCCGGAGCCGCGGTAACAGGAACTTTACAAGTAAATAGGCGAAGTTAAAACAAATTGGTCCATTTTCTCCTCTGTTTTCTTGTTTAATAGCTATAGATGAGCTTTATTGATATGAAAAATAATTATAACAGCTATAGACTATAAATAGAATGAATATTAAGACAATACATTTTGTATTCGTATTATTTTAACAAGTACAAGACAATCAAATTTATACAAATTTTATTTTTTAATTGTTGTTAAGTTTTGTATGTCTGGGAGTTAAAAGTATTTCTAAAATATAAGACGATGAAAAAAGATTAATAATCTATCGGAACTTTAACAAGACGATCACGTAAACACTATATTATAGACGTTGATTGTTTTATCATAAAGTCTCAGTAGTGACATAAATTATTATATAATTTACCTTAATATGTCGATTACCCATAGAAATAAGACAATTGAGACAATAGAAAACAATGGAAAACTGGCGTAAACACCAGGTTAGTGCTCAAGGGGTAGGGAGATCAAATAAGAAAAAAACGCAAAGAAAATAGACTTTTGTCTTTTATTTATTTATTTGATATAAAAGACTCCTTATCACAAAAAGTTGTAAAAATGGTATAATAATTGACAATAAGTAATGGTTAAGCTCATGCCAATTTTTTTAAGTATTCTTTTGATAAGCTTAATTATGCACTTCGTTAATAATTATAAGTTTTAATATACAGATTTGACATATAGATAATATAGGTAACATATAGATATAGAATAATTTAGATGTAAAATATAAGTAGATTTAAGCTCACCTTATTAATAGTGAAAGAAGATAACTAACTGCAGAGCTGCATGAAATATTATAGGTAATTTTTTTTTGACGCAAGTTGAATTAAATCTTCAATATAAAAAAGGTGTGGACTCAGAGTCCGCAGAATATGTTTTATTTAATTTAAAAAAAATTCTAATAACCACTGACATCTTGTGGTTGGTATTTGTAGTCTTAACTTTTTTAATAAATATAATTTATTACAGCCATAAATAAAAGTTCTTTAGGTCCGACTATACATTATTTTACTAATTAAGTGTTCCAGAAATATCCGTCAAAGAAATTTTTAGCTAGAAATTATTGAGATATCTCACAACTCATGCTCTGTGTCATTGTTTTCAATACATTTTGTTTATGCAAAATAAACAAACCTTATTAAGTAGAATACCACCCAAATTACAAAATACCTATAGATTCAAATACCGCAAAGTATTGAATTAAAAACAATTGTTATTATTTTTGATATACCATTCAAAATTACGTCAAAAACTCCGATTAAGTTGACTTTAATGGTGGTATTGTTTATTGAATACAAAATATAGAAGATATTTACAAAAACTGGCCTTCTGAAACTTCTATTGTGATTTAATTATAGGCAGATGTTTTAGCAAATACGGGTCATGCATTCAATGACGTACTACATCATTTAAAGGATATTCCCTTAAAAATATTAGAGCCTCCTTTACATCAAATTCTAACATGTCTTCTGGTATAGTGTTTGGTGAAGTATTTTAAATTGAATGTAGCATGCATTACCACGGACGTTTTGGCGTAGCGATTGTGCTGCCTAGATTTTATACAGTTTATAGTGTTCACTCCTGCTCGAAATGGGAAGCGATCTTTCATCTAATGTGCAAACTTACCTTTACCACCGCAGCGAGATCGCGAACAGTTCACACGTGTGTACACAAAGGATTGTACGACGAGACTCTCTGGGTAATGGGCGCGAGGTGCCGGTGGCGGCCATGACAAAATGCACCACTACCTCCACTAGTTTTCTTTTACGATAACGAACAAAATAAAACTAAAAATATCTAGCCGAACTAACTAATCTATATTTATAAAATGCGCGGCTACAGCATATAAAACGTTCATAATTTAATGAGGCGACATCTAGCGAATGAATGGTAAGGAAAATAATAAGTGAAATATTTTTGAAATTAAAATTAGTGGCGTATTACCAGGTTGTATTATGTGACGTAGCAACCATGTTTCCTAGTGGCCGTTCTCAACGGATATTGCAAGCATGTCGTCCCGCGACCCGGGAGTGTAAGCCAGCGCTCATTTCGTCTGCATTATCATTTTTATAGCATTCTGGTATGAGCATTTATTTATTTATGTACACTTATAGACTCTTATTTTAAATTTATAAAAATGTCATATTATTAAGTTTTTTCGATCGATTTTGTATATACCGTATTAGGAATTTATTATAACTAGTAATAGATAAAGGCCAATGATCGTTCGAGATAGTCAAGAAAAAAAAACTATAATTTTTTTAATATAACATGGTCAATTTGAGTCTGAGAAGTATAGCTGGAGTGAAGACGATTGACAAAGTCAGGAATAGTATGATAAGGGAACGCTGTGGTGTGGTAGAGGATGTGGTGACCAAAATAGAGAAAGGTATGCTTAGTTGGTTTTGGGCATGTAGAGAGGATGGATGAGAGAAGATTAACGAAATTAATTTATAAGGCGAGGGTGAATGGGCAAGTCGGTAAGAGTCGACCTAGGCGAACGTATCTAGACCAAATCCATCATGTGTTAAATAAAGGCCAGGTGAAAAGTACTCATAACCGACGAGCATGTATGAAAGCGCTCATGAAAGTAGAGGAAGCGAAAGAGGTGTGTCAAGATCGTAGCAAGTGGAAGGACGTAATCTCTGCCTACCCCCACGGGAGAAAGGCGTGATGATATGTATGTATGTATGTAATTTGATAGCAAACATTGGAAATTTACATGGAGCTTGATTGCTTTGAGACCGATAAAAATCATTAAAATACAATCTCTAAACACACAGACGTGGTTTGGAAACATTATTGTAATAATTAATTGCTAGAAAAAAAAATAGAAAAACAAAACATATGCTATAAGAGAATTAATGCGAAATTATAAATATTTTGCCCTTAACTCAAGTTAACTTACATAACATAAGCTCACGTCTGTTATCCCCGAAGGGTTAGGCAGAGTTGAAATAGCGAACTACACCACCCATATTTCGCCGAGCTTAGTTCCGTCCCAGATGTGACAGGGAGCGAGCCTGTTGCCATATCGAGCACAAATTCCAAACTCCGAGATGTCAGAACGTCAGTCGCACCGTAATACAACTGCGCCACCGAGGCGCATTAATTGATTTGATATAAACCATTAGCTGACCCAAAAATATATTGTCATGTATAAATTAAAAATAAATGCCATATTGTATTTTGTCTGACTTAATTACCCTTGTTTATTATTAATATACTGGAAACTTATTCATAATAACAATGAAGAAAACAAAGAATCGAGAAAAAAATTCAACAAGAATTATACTATAAAATATATATATATATATGCTTCGAGTAACTTTTCCAGTTTTTATTTACATAAGAACATTTATGTTTTAAGTTCTGATGCAATTAACATTAGGTACGTATAAAATAAATATTTGTAGCAGGCTAGCTACATCCTTTTTCATATTGAGAAAAAAATAATGATCATACCTTGGTAACGATTTGTTTCGTCAGAGATGGTGAAATATCTTTTCGTAAAAAAGCATATTGTTAAATATTACTTGAATTTAATAAATTGTTATTTATTTATATTTTATTTATTAAAATGAACATCCGCCAAATATTAATTACGAATACATATTTCTGTTAACAATAATATTGTTAACCGAATTATCACAAGAAGTTTACTTTTGTCGCCTGTTGAAATATTTATTACCGATATTAGATTCTCAATCCCACCGGGAGAGACCCGAGGATAAGGGAAAGAGAGAAAGTCTCTCAATAAAGTTAAGATGTAAAAGTAAAAATATAATTTGACAAAAATAATATCGCCCGTGGGAAATGATAACACTCGCGCCGTACGCCGTAAGCTGGAGAGATGGAACCGTCAAAATAATATCGGCCATTAATTTTATATGATATTGATACAGCCATCAACTTTGGGATCATTGCCGGTGATGTCCAAAGAATCGGTCTCGTGCTTTGTCATTTATATTACTATATATTTTTCATATTTATTCAATTTATGATTTTAATAAACGAACGTCTCATGTTTAGGCTTTTAGAATACTAAATTTCTCTTTTACTATGCAGATATTTCAATTTTTTTTTTATGTATGTTGAGGACGAATACTATATAGTAGGTAATAAAATAAAGTTAGAATATGCTGTTAAAGAATCCATGAATAAGTTTACTAAAAGCGAAATCCAATTAATTACATTTTTACTCAAATATACCGGATCATTTGATATTTCTGCTTTTGTTATCGTTTTTAATTATATGAGTCGTCACTATTGAGAATATCATCACTTGAGAAACAGTACCTCTAGGCTTAGTGTGTTTACTATCCTGGACCACACCGTCACTTAACGTCCGTATATAAAAAAATACTCCATTGCGTTCTGAAAACGAAATATAACTGATTGAAATATGTAAATGACTGAAGTAAAACCTATAATTATTTTTTACATAGCATTAGCATAACTTTTTTTACTATTTTACTTTGTTACTGAGATATGCAATAAATAAATGAGCATCAGCATAACAATTTATTTTACTACCCACATAGTATAAATTTAAGAACGCCACACTCAAACCACACCTATAAATGCGCTACGTCATATATATATTCTCTGGTAATAAAAGATGCATCTGAGTAGAGCGTGAAATATGATATCCTTGCCGAATTACAAGTATAACAGGAATCGTCACAGGCGGTATCACACGAGGCAGAGCTCTGTGACGAATGACGTCATATCTCGCACGTACACCCAGCGGTGAAGTGGATTAAGTGGCTCCTCCAAGAGGTTGATGTATGGACGCGTATTCACGCTTGATTCATACTGGATTTATTTGCTAAGAAATGCAACGTTACTATGTATTCTCGATACCTCCACGTGAATTCGAGTTAATTGTTAGATTTTGGCGATAGTTCGGAATTAGAAACCATAAGTTATAAAATTTACTGAATAAATCGATGGATGATGGTGCTGAAGTCGACACAATCTGGATTTGACAGGTAGAGCTGTGGTCTGATTACGAGAATATCCGAAAGGGCAGCAACAACGAGCGGGACAACTAACTATAAGGTCTTTATTAATTATTATCACAAACGAAAAATTTACGATTCTGTGAAATCATCTGGCGCATTGAATTTTTAAATTAAATAATTACTTAAACGATAACTAATTAAACAATAAATAACATTGCAAATAATGTACGTACTCATACAGTTTAACAATACTAAACGTTGAATTATAACTGTCAATATAATTTTTTGTTTTATTTTTAGTTATCACATTATTTAAACAAATTAATTAAAAAAATATTCCTTATTTATTAAAAAAAAAAAACATGATTTATTTTTAAAAATTAGATTCATACTACCGAAAGATTGGACACTGCAGCTGAACATAGGTATCCCCCAAAGATCTCCATAACGATTTGTTGGACTTACGCCATCCGTATCCACAGGATTTCTGGGACCTTCGGCAGATCGTTGATCTACCTCGTGGAGAGCCTACCCACGTTGCGTCTACCGGTACACGGTAGTCATTCGAGAACCCGTTGGCCCCATTGGCCGGCCCATTGCCAAAAAATAGGTAAAAATTTCTAAAATGTATATATAGTTTGCTGCTAAGATCAGAAATTATATTTATAATTAAACTGTTATTATCAACTATTCTTATTTCATTGAAATTCAAACGAGTACAAATGGTTGGGGACTGCAGAAATTTTTACGGCGTAACTTATATCATATTCGGGAAAGTTATTTCTCCGATGTCTCAGATCGTTTAGCTGAACTGTATGGCGCTTTATCTCACTACATCTGCATTATATGGGATTTTTGTTAATGCTGGATTTATATATGAGCAACCAGCGTTTTTTTTAATAATAATACTATAGAAAATATCGAACAACACATTTTTAGCTTCTTTTTTTATTGACCAATTCGAGATCGAATTGGGCTTTGGATTACTTGATTTAATCTTTTGAACTGTGTCATAGTTTTTCTAGAGCCTGGTTCTAGCCGTAAGTAACTATAGAACTTTATATTGCTTTGAAAGTAGGTTGTCAATAAAAAATATTCTCTTTTCTTAGTTAATTATTTATAGACATTTTTAATGTAAAGATGATTAAATACATCTATCCGACGTCGTATTATAATTTTAGATACCACAGTTCTAATAAAAGAAATCAATCATAAATCCAAATGATCTAGCATAGAAATACCCACAGAAAAAACAAATTTGTATAGGAAAGCATTTAAATCGTTTATAAACAAACATACTAGAGATGATACTGGGTTCAGCTAATTTGACTGTAAATAGCAATCGCAACAATTAAATTCGCATGCGAAACAATCAGCGTAAATGGTCTCTAATTTTTTTAAAGCAAGTCTATTAAATATATATGTCTTGAAGAAAGCCAAATTAGTATCAAAATCTTGTGCCAACGAATTCTATACAACTAAAGAGATAGTCAACAGATTTCATAACTCCATTATAATCTACGAAATGGGACAATTAAGTAAATTAATTTTAAACATAATGAATGAGTTGAAGCCGTGATAATCATATGCAAATGTATTCATCTACAAATCTAACGCCTTGCTGTATTTGAATTTTGTTGCGTTTCGCAATTAGCGATAGTAATTGTGAGCGGTAATAGAATTTTGGACATGTTGTTACCGTTTCTAATTATGCAGTTAAATAGTCTACATTATTTAAAATCAGTTAATTTTAACGGGTTTTTACGCGTTACCTTTGGTTTTTTTTCTTCCTATCCCGACGTTTCAGTCAGCCCGTGACCACGGTTGGTGAAACCCAGCCGAAACGTCGGGGGATAGGAAGAAAAAAACCAGAGGTAACGCGTAAAAACCCGTTAAAATTAACTGATTTTAAATATGGAACGCGAAAACTTAAAAAATAGTCTACATTATAATGCTCACGTAGTAGTTATATGGACAGACTATCAGAGAGAGACGAAGAAATCCAATGCTAAATTATCAATAAAAGATTACAATTACAATTTACATAACTACTGATCTAAATGTTAAGAAGTTATTCCAACCTAATATCATGATTAAAGGGAAGTGACTACAGATCGAAGGGTGGTCACATAATAATTCCGTTTAGATTTACACAACGAAGGTAAGCCTAAGTCACTATGACCGTCAACAATTTACCGGACAATAAGTTCAGGCAAATTTTAATTTCCAAGGATTATTGTTTTGTTAAGATGGTAATGTTTAGAAATTACATCCGTCTTTGTGTATTTTGCTAAAAACTTTTTTAACTATGAGAAAAAACGTTTATAAATAAAACCAGATCGAGTTTCCTGTCGTCTCTTCTCGACGAATGTGCGTTTTCCGAACCGGTGGTAGTGTTTTGACGTTCGTAAGCTCCTTATCAGAGCCTAAATTGAATTACGTTTTTTTAGAATTATTTTTTATACGAAGCAGTTTTTGATCTTTGCGAATGTTTTCCCTTGTTGGCGGCCTGCTTACTGAAATAATTAAAGTACAATGAACTTCAGCCATTTCCATTTATGATGGCGTAACATGCTATATTCTATGTTTATTTATTACATCTTATCTCAGAATTTAGCAACAATAACATTTGACTAAATTGGAAATTTTAAACAGGGCTTCATTTAGTAACACCTGAGAATGTTCTCCGGATAATGATTTAGTTATATGATATTTTTCTTTAAAACCTACGCATATTGGATATTCTATAATCATAACATAGTGTAAAAGCAGGATATATTTAGCTTAATTGGGTTAAAAATAAATATAAATTAATATCAGTAAAATTAATTATCCTAGTACCTATCATTTAAAATAACAATCTCAATAATAAATACTGAAATATAATAAATCATTGTTAAAATGAAATAAAGATACGACTTCAAAGATACTTTGAAGTTATTATGATGGCTTAGGCTCTAATTGTTTTGACCTTTTATAGAATTAAGCACGACTGGCTTGTCTTTTGATAAACAAAATTTAAATGTGATTTATTTGTAAATAAATAACTGCCTCGGTAGCGCAGTTGTATTACATACGACTGCCGTTCTGAGGTCTCGGGTTCGATCCCCGGGTCGGGTCAAGTGATATTGGGTTTTTTCTACTCAGTATCATCCCGGAGTTTGGAATTTGTGCCCGATAGGCGACAGGCTCGCCCCCTGTCACATCTGGGACGGAACTAAGCTCGGCGAAATGTGGGTGGTTGTAGTTCGCTACTTCACCTCTCCTCTGCCTAACCCTTCGGGGATACAGGCGTGAGGCGTTATATATATATATATATATATATATTATTTGTAAATGAAGATAATTTGATTAATATTTATTGTAAATATTCTAATATTAAGTCAGGGTTTAGACTGACATCGATTGACTTGATTGAAAATAAAGGTTTCATTAAAGAAGTGGTAAATGTAATTAAGCCTAATTTAAAGGGACTGACCCTCATCTATAGCTGTTACTCGGTGATAGCGTAATCGGCTTACACACACCTATACCAGTTTACATAAGCCAGAGCTTCTGGCAAGGGAAATCTTAGTGTTAGCTTGATTAAAAAAATTCATTTTCAGTTTCATTTATTCGTTTGTATGCCATTTTGTGAGAAGCAAGAAGATTTTATACTTTGATAATGGGAAAAAGAAGTTAACGCGAGTCGTGTTCGAATCGTGGTACCGAGTCAGTAGTGGTCTGCAATAAAACTCTAGCAGAAATGTGGGATTATAATAAAGTTAATTTGTATGAATAGCCCCTTAGGGATCTTCTATATAAAGGGTCATCATACAATAGTATGTTGGTGTTTTGTAATGTCCACCTATTTAGCTACCACCCTTAAGTTGAAAAACCTGTCTCCATCAGCTATTGGTCTGTTTTGGCAGCATTACTTGACATGAGTACTAGCCCAATAGGCTTAGTAAGTTTAACTTGAGCCATATAGTTAATTATCATCAAGTGAGAGAACGAAATAAATAACATAAATTTATTTGATACATACATGCTATTGTTAAACAGTCGTACTATATGTTAAGTACAACGTCTTTTTTCTAACATAGATAATGCTGTTGACCGGAAGGGCCTTTACAGCTTCGCCGAACTTTGTGGGCGAGTGCTAAAGGCACTCAGCCGCAAAAGGTAACTAGCACAAGAATTCGAACGTCGGCTTTGCCGCTACCTGAGTGTGGAAACTCCCGTGGAATTTTGATCTTAGCTAATCCCTATATTTTTTTTTAAATTAATAATAAAATAAAGTTTCCTTACAGGACCTATGTATCTACGTGTTGCGTGCAGGAATGTGTGTGCGGTGTTGTGCATGTAATGCATGGGCAGCGTCACTGTATCGCGCTGGCGGCGACGTCAAGTTCCTCCCCAGTTGGGGAACGAGACACGTCTTGGGTCGCCGCCTATGACCATGTGTCGGTTCTACCGAGTCTTATATAGTATTCCCGTGCGATCTGACGATCGACAGGTGAGCCACCGGAAGTACATCTTTGATATTGCCGCAAGTAGGCAGATAATATCGTAAGGTGCAGTAAGTACAGCGACAATATTGTTAACACTATACAAAATGTATAAATTTACAAATAAAATCACAAAATAATAATAAAAAAAATATTTAAAAAAGAACAGGCAGAAAACATAAATAAAAAAGGTTGGCAGCCATGGGGACTCTCGACAGAAGTGAAAAGTCAAAACTTTGGTAAATAGTTTTATTAATGTTTAAATTTTAATAGAAATTCTTAACATAACGTTTAACATATATTATCTATTGGTGTTCCGAGCAATAATTATGTACAATTTCATTTAATAAATTAATAATCAAAACCATTGAGTCCACTAACGCTGATTTTCATTTGATGCCTTGAGTGTTGCGTGTGCATCCTTTGTCGTAGCTTCTAAACAAAGCGATAAGTTTATATAGTTTAATAAAAAAAGTACCCATCTCATCTATCCGTATTCGAGGTTCGACATTGTTTTTTACTAAAACTCACGTCTGACAGTCCATCGCGTTTATTACGAGATATTTCAATGAATTAATATGACTAATAAAAGCAATCGATTAATAACAAACGCAAAGATACAAATAGGAGCCCATTAGTAAAGTTTATCAGTGAAACTTGATGCCTACGTGAGTATACAGACAGTCGCTATCTAACGACTAATAGTCTATGATAAATTGCTCTTGCGAAATTAACCATTTGAACATTAATTATTTCCTACGATTTAGGGCTGTCGCTTGTTATGAATAGCGTGTACTTTGTAACCTAATGCATGATTTTAGAATCAAATTAAATTATTATTGGTTATAAGGCCTTCATTATAATTAAATTATAGAACCTCTTTAAAAGTAATTATATTTAGATAACCGGACCAGAAATTCAGTGTATATATTTTTCTTTATTATCTTTCATAACTGCCATAAATTTATTCATTTCTAGAATGTGGATTAAGATAAAAAACAATTATATCGTTATGTGTCAGATAAGAACTAATTATATTCTAGAGAAGCCTTTTTTTTTTTTTTTTGACGGGGGGTAATGCATTTACGCACTCACCCTACCCATTGTATTAGTGGGACCTAGTGCTCCTCTAATACAATAGGCAGGGGGGCACGGAATGACGAGCTCCGCGCCAGTGTAGGACTCAAACCCGGGCGAGAAGCGCCCGGGAATACCCGCTAAAACCCCCCGGGGCCGTCCGCCGCATTTGAAGTAGGGGCGATACGGGATTGCCAGGCATATCGCCGCGTCGCCCCTGCGGCAAACCCACCAGGCCCGTCAGTGCAATGGCCCGGCGGGATTCTAGAGAAGCCTAGAAACTAAGATTTTGTAGGCAAATTATTTCAATTAACACCCAAACAGCATGAACGGAAAATAGATGTGGTTCTTCCGGATATCTTCCATTATGTCACTATTTTTTTTAAATTATTATTATTGAAATTAAACTATCTGCAGACTCTGGGTCCACACCTTTTTTATATTGGAGATTTAAATCGACTTGCGTCGGAAAAAATTGCCTTTTAATAGCAATTCAAGCAGCTATGCAGTTAGTAATCTTCTTTCGCATATATGAGCTTAAATCTACTTCTATTAATTTTTGTATATCTATATGTTAAATTATTTTGTAGACACTTATTTTGTTATTATTAATTAATTAATTACATAATTATTACTTGAATTTTTTTTTTTTTTATTTATTTATTATGTCACTATTGGAGTAAATAGAAAGAGTGACATACCACCTCTTTATGTATCTTTAGGGCTTTTTAGGTTTATTAACCCTATGTCTTTTTGACTTTTCCATTACATTTATGTTTTGCATGAAAATTAAAACGTGATGAAGATTGATAACGTTAAAAATTTATTGCGAGAAAAATAAGAAACGCAAAGAGTTTTTCTTATATCTCCAAGTACATTTAAATATTTCCTGAATTTTTTGTGTTTATAGATACATGATCTAAGTTAAACCGAAAACTTCCACTATAATTCCACTACCGTAAGTTCGTATTTATTAAAACTTACTATTTGATACGCATATAAATAAAGCTTAATTCCAGTGTTAAGAATACACTTAATAAGATTTATTGAAGCGTGTATTTTATATGGATTCGTAACTTACGAATTTCGAAGTTTGTTTTGAAATCTCTTTAAAATTCTTGAGATGTATCTTATACTGTGTTTCCCGGCTCCGTTCATATGCAAAAATTTAAGTTATTGTTACAACCAGTTAACGGCCAAGTCGATCGTACCATTTTGGTGACTTTGTGCTTTTTGCGTCTTGAGTACCTTCAACACTTGCCTTCAAAATTACTGTGAATTAATTAACTAATGTGTAAATTAATAGTAAACATTTCCGGTCAACAACGTTCTAGTTCGAAAAAAAAAGTAATTTATTTAACGTTGGACGTCGTGGCTTGCGGAGCTCCATACACGCATGTAACTCTATTGATGCTCATAAGTGCATACGAATTAAGCCGTTTCGAGCGTTCTGGTATCACTTGTTACTTTTTATTCAAAAATTGTAAAAAAACAATAGTAGCTTAAGTTCACGGTATTGTTGTCTAACTAAGTATATTATCATTGCAAGGAAGGTACAACAATATTGGTAGGTAGTATATCCTGCGACGCGGTGCCTGCGAAAGCCACCCCGTGTCGCCCCCATCCCAAATGCAGCGGACGGCCCCGGGGGGTTTTAGTGGGTATTTCTGGGCGACTCTCGCCCGGGTGAGTCCCACACTGGCGCGGAGCTCGTCACTCCGTGCCCCTTTATCTATTGTATTTGGGGGACTTTGATCCTTCAAATACAATAGATAAGGGTAGTGCGTAAATGCATTTCCCCCCGTCAAAAAAAAAAAAAAAAAAGGTAGTATATCCTGCCCCCGGATGTCTGACCAGTGGGTCATGCCTACCTTCGGGGGGGCGGGCGAAGAGGTGGGGTGGAGAACATATTCTCCCCCATCCCCATTGGGCCATTGCACGACTAGGCCCGGTGGGTTCGCTGCAGGGGGCCACGCGGTGCCTGCGAAAGCCACCCCGTGTCGCCCCCATCCCAAATGCAGCGGACGGCCCCGGGGGGTTTTAGTGGGTATTTCCGGGCGCTTCACGCCCGGGCGAGTCCCACACTGGCACGGAGCTCGTCACTCCGTGTCCCCCTACCCATTGCATTGCGGGACTTCGGTCTCACTAATGCAATGGGTAAGGGTAGTGCGTAAATGCATTTCTCCCCGTCAAAAAAGAAAAAAAAGGTACCTTGCATTCTTAATCAATATTAAATTTGAATAGATTATATTACGTTAAAACATTACGGGAAGAGACTATCGCCTGGGATACAGACTCGGTCTAGTTAAGGCGCTATTATACCATACATGTTCATTCAAGAAAGTTGTTAGATTATTATTCTTTTTATTTATCTAGCAATCACTAGAATTTAGCAACAACTGACTGGTTTACGTTCTTAACTTGTATCATCTATAATCATACGTAGTTGGGTAATTTAATATATTTGAGGTTAAGTGAACAGCAATTATTAGGCGAAGACGAAAACTTTATTAAATAAATTCTATATAAACTATTTATTCTGTAACTTTTGCCGTTATCTATAAAGAGGAGTCAAGGGATAAGTTTGCGACTAGCCACCGTGACGCGGCGCTTTCAAGACACGCCTCTTGACTCCCTGATATATGGATTGTTTGGCACTTTGAAGCTTTTCTAGAGTTCCGTTTAAGACTACCAACTTCTTATTGATTAATTAGAATAGCATTTTTATAAACCACTTATAGATAATAGGTATATAGGCTTTTGAACCACATCTTATTCACAGTCAGTCGTTAGCAGAATAATAACTCTGAGTAATGAGGAAAGGAAGATATAGATGTGGTGGTCGTGCCTTTTATTTCAAATATTAGACAAAAGTTGTATTCTAATTATATTTTTCTATTGTTTTAGTACACATATTGCCAGCGTATTTTTCAAATGGTGGTAGGGCATTTTAAAATAGTGCCCTCTCAAGTTAGAAAATCTGTCGCCAAATACCAGTAGCATCACTTTAGAACAAGTTCAATCTAGGCTTAGTGTGTTTATCATCCTGAACCACATCATCACTTAACATTAGGTGAGATTATGGTCAAAGTACTCAGCCAATACCGTGCAAAAAAACGTCGGCACTTTAAAAATAGCAGAATCTTTCGAAGTCATACCATGGAAAAAGTGACCCTCACGAGGTCAGTAAGATAATCCCTTTATAAAAATTTCACGACACGCAATCCCCGGGATAGTAGGAACAAGAAAGGAACTAGTTAAGAAAAAGGGGATAGAAAATGATGTAGGTCAAAAGGCATATTCTAACAAAAAAGCAAATGTTAGATTCTCGTTAGGCGAACCCTCATCGAATTTGAATACAGCCATCGTACATCATATCGAAAGTTCCCGAATGTATTGGTATTTCCATCACAGTATGAAATAACTTGCGAAACACAATTGGACGGTACATTTTACGACACCTTATATTTTGGCTTACGGTTATCAAGTTTCCTCTTAGATGAAAGTATTTCGTAATATTGAATGGCAAATTTTTGTAGGAACGCCTTAACGCCGAAGGATACAGTCATCATGGGTCTTGTAAAATTTGCCGACGTGCGTCTTGTTTATTTATTATGAAGATAATTGGAAATAAATTTATTATAATATAATTTCATTTTTATGTAAACTTATATATTTATCGTTAGGTAATTTATTATTATCTCTCGATCGAGCGAGCCCCTGAGGCGATGCGGAGCATGTCACCATATACCGTATCGCTCCCCAGAAAAGCGGCGTATGGTACTGTGGGTTTTAGTGGGTATTCATAGCGCTTCACACCGGGCAAGTCCCGCATACCCCCCTGGCATCTCTTATCCGGAAGAGGGTTCTCCCGGATTAGAGCCTGTAGGAGCAAACGTAAATGCATCTATCCACGTTAAAATAAAGGTAATTTATTATTTGCAAGATTCAATTTTATAGTGGTGAAGGGTTTTTACGAAAATTGTAAAAACAATAGAACACTACGTCAAAAACTTCTCATACCTCTATCCCTCTGTTAGATCCAGATCCTAATTTTTAGTTTTTTTTGGTTCGACGATCTTTCGCCATGTTAGATAATTAATGAAAAAATGTAAATAAATGTGCGGCAAGGCACTCATAATCGACTGGATTACTAGCATCAAATTCTTGGTAAACACATTGTTTTATTCCCTGCCAAATAAATTGTGTCAAGTTACCTAAAAGTAGCTTATATAATCCGGTGTGAGAACAGCCACTTTCAAAATATCTTTGTCCATTATAATTTACCAAATCATTACGAATTATATTCCTCTTTTTTCAGCAGCGGACGTGTTCCGATCCACAACTGGGGAGGCTTCTGTAGCCGCCGCCAGCGAGATATATTAACACCTTCATGCACTAGCACAACACGCAGAGCACTTCACTCCACACTCCTGCAATCTACACGCAGGTTCATGGGTTCTGTAAGGTATGTATAGATCCCTAGTTAAGTAGCAACCGTAGGTTTAGCTAGGGCAAGTTTCGCGGAATCGACGTCTCCGGTAACAGCGCAAGCCAAAGTTCTTTGGTGTCATTACGCCAACTATCATTCTTCCGGGTAAGCGCTCGCGTCAAAACTTCGGTTACCAATCAAGAGCCTTCTGGTCAACAGCATTTGGTCAATTCAACAAAAACTAAACTATACTTACATTAATAAGAAACTAAGTTTCGTTTATTATATAAAAAACACAGATAAAGAACTGATTGCAAATTAATTCCAGGCTGAAAATATCAAACAGCAGAATTGGATCTGTACCCGACCATCATGTTTCCTACAGTTTATTACCACAATCTGTTGCTTTTTGGGGATGGATTTAATTTGCAGTTGGTATTTGTGTTTTAATTAAATGAGTTAGTACAAAAAATTCAATGTCAACCTAATTTATGCGTTCATTGAATTCTATATGCTGAAGTTATTTTTATGCTAATCATAAAGTTACCTGATTTTAGGTTATGGTGTGATGGGTGTAGGTAGCAAGTTAACATTAATAACCAACCCGTCAGACTGCAGAAGAAGGTAAGAGATCCCACGAATACTGAGGAGTAAATGCAATATAAAACAGTCCCTTGTTAAATTGGGGAAGAAGGAGTACCAAGGGGTTTTAGTCAGCAAGGATGTGAAATAAGCTGAGCAAAATTATTCGATATAAAAAAATGTAAACCATAGACAAACTAGCTTCTAGATGTTGCTTCTTGTAGACATTAGATGCTCGAAGATAGAAAATCAAAATTATTACCTAGCTTCGCATCAAAAATCATGATGTTTGTCCTTCTATAAAATATCAAATATAGGATATGATTCGATATATCTGGATATAACCTATAATTATAATTCGGATATAACCTATGTCACTTCAAAACAAATATTCCTGTGGGTAAATAACAAGTACAAACATAATTTTGCATAGTAGTATACCAACTTGTCCATCCATCCATTCAACCGAAAGATGTCCACTGCTGGACCATAGGGCTCCCCATAGAATCTCCACAGCGACCAGTCCTGCGGCACCCGCACCCGACGGACTCCCGCGACCATCACTTCACCACCTTACCTATGTTGTGTACCAGCTTGTAGATATTTTAAAATTTTGCAAGAAAGGCACAGATGGTTAGCTTTAAATGTTGTAAAAAGATTTACCTTTTTTTTTTTTTTTGACGGGGGGAAATGCATTTACGCACTACCCTTATCTATTGTATTTAGGGGATGAAAATCCCCCAATACAATAGATAAGGGGGCACGGAGTGACGAGCTCCGTGCCAGTGTGGGACTCATCCGGGCGTGAAGCGCCCGGAAATACCCACTAAAACCCCCCGGGGCCGTCCGCTGCATTTGGGATGGGGGCGACACGGGGTGGCTAAAAAGCCAGAATACGCACCTATGACATAAAAAAAATCATATATATCGGGTTAATGGTTCTTGGGTTATAAGCCAACTAACGGGCATGACAAATCAAATATCAAAACAAATATATCATCAATCTTTTTATGCTTTTATGCAAACCTTTTATGCTACAATCCTCACATAATATAAACCTTTCCAAGTTGGTCGAATCTAAAAGCATCGATAATTTTAAAAGAGAAATAAAAATAGTACAAAAAATAATCCAACCCACAAAATACACGTTTTACCAGAGCGCCATTTATTATAGAAACTTTTGCAAAATTATTCTTTGTTTTTTCATTTTCATTATAATTATATTAGACAGTTTATAAAATAAAAAATATAACGAATGAAAACGTTAAAACCACGATTAAAAATTCCATTTTTGAAAATTAACAAAGCGGAACGAAAAAAGTAACAAAAATTCCCGGGAAAAGGTTAAGCATGTAAACCTAATAATTTGCGTTAATTACAGACATGTAATAAGGAGCCTAGAAAAGGGTGACAAATTATATCGTCAAATTTCTTCACATTGAACCTTTGCTTTTGATTATCCTGTTTCTTTTTCATATTAAACGTTGCTTTCTTTTTGGAAATTAAATCTTTTTACATTTATAACACCAACAGCTGAAACTTTTTGTGGCATCTCAGAATTGAAATTTCTAAAACACTTCACTTCACATCTATATAAATTGTCACTAATCTTATACAATACTAGCTGTGTGCCCGCGGCTGCGCTCGCGCTTTATATCTTCTTCGCTGCATAATATAGCTTTTAAATAATCATTGGAAAATAAAGTTTTGATGTCGCTGTCCATTGAATCGTATTTTGTTTAAATTTTCATTAGTTTAACTTTTTCTTCATATAGAACACCAATCATTTTCCTAAAATTGTTTTTAGTGGGTACTAGGAGAAAACAAAAATATTTCTCATAAATTTAACCGCCTGCCATTAAATGAGATTTTATTTACAATTTGTGAGTTTAATTTTTTTTTAATGGAACTCTAATTATTTCCCATTTAATTCTAAGTTACCAGATATCTAGCGAAAAATCCCGTCCATTTGAATGGTCCGGGTGTTTCAGATATTAGCCGAAACAAACAAATACACAGACAAAAATTTGAAAATTTTTAAAATTATAGTTAGTTTGATCTTAACGGAACTATGTATAGTTCAACAGTAAAATAAAAAAATCATTTAATTATTATTAGATGTATGGTATGCTGGGTGGGTCAGAGCCCCCCAGTTTTTCCTCGATTACACATCCGAGAGTCTGGCTAAATTAAACAAAGGCTCCGTAATTATGAATGCCAATCTACTTTACAATTAGCCAAAGGGAGTAATGCCTCTGTTGTAAATATTTCTTACCTCGGGGGTCCCGGTTTGCAATTTAATTAAATTTAATTTTGACGGTAACTTTACTTGTATTATTTGATTTTTGATATAATTTTCGTTAATTAAGTTATCGGGAAAGTAAATGAAATTTATTCGTGAATACATTTGCATTATTATTATTATTTGTTTAGAACTTATTTTCAATGTTAGTAGTCCTTCTCAGAACGACATACATGGTAAATTTTCGGTTTAGAGCTTGTAATAAATTCAGGTTGTCACAAATTTTTAAATTTTATTTATAACTAGCTGTGCCCGCGACTTTGCGCGCGTTTAATTCAGATTATATAAAAAACTCAAAATTTTGTTTTCTCATTTATTATATCTTAGAGAATAATTATTTATATACTATACATTTTGTTCAATTTCAATCTATCTATAAACTTTTTGTTGTCGAATAAGACTAATACGTATTTACTTACAAACTTTTCTTTCATAATTAAGTCACCGCGTGTCATTCTAATGACTTTTACTTTTGAAAGAGTGGACCGGTTTTAATGAAATAAAGTTTTGATGCTACCCCGGAATCTGCTTTATAATTATATTTTTGAATTTTGAAAGTTTCATTACTTTCTAATTGTTACCTGCACAACCAAATAGACAGACAGACACTTCCAAAAACTATAGAAATGTGTTTAATTACCTATTTTTAGTCCCTTGTAATACTTCTTTTCACAAAAATCGAAAATGTACAGACACGTGAAATTAACAATTTTATTAAATTATCCTAATCGATAGGGATCTAACCTATTGTTTGTTACCTGTAATATTTACAAATATATATTTTATTTCTGTAATTTAGTTACCACATTATGCACAGCTTTACTAAATCTACATAAGATTATCCAGATAACTACTTACAATAGCTACTTTCAGAACACGACTGCGAATATTTCTTTTGGATGCACAACGAAAACTTAGCGATATTGACAGGGATCTCTCTCTTATATAAATAGCCTATTATTATTATTTATTTACTCATTCTTGCGTTTTTACACACAAAATACTTTATAAAAAAGAAAAACAACTTTCCTTTTTAGCTATTTGTTTATATGTATGTATCTATATGTATGTACATTCGTGTAATTCGTGTTTTAATTTAATATTTATCCCCTATATCTAAATGTATGTACTATTGTGTTATCTGTAATAATAATCCATATATGGCGTATCACACTCCGTGACATAATGATGATGGATCATTTACAAGTCCAGGCTGAAAACCAGCGCTTTTGCAACCTTCGTTGCGAGAGCAATTAGCTGAGTCTGGGGTCTTTTTTCCAGCGTAGTACAGCACTTACAGTAAAATTATGGTTTGTAATGTATATATACTAATAAAATATGTGTTGTGTATATGGTGGAAATAAACAAATTCTTTCTTTCTTTCTTTCTTTTCTTTTCTTTCTTTCTATAACTAAGAGTCCCCTTTTTAGTAGAAATTAAGACTTTTTACGTAATTAAACCGGTTAATGAACCACCATAAGTAAGATATCGTTGATTAAGTTAATTATTGCACGCAAGAACTAGGCCGTCAGCTGTCTAACCTAATTATTGTTGCGAAACCCCTACACTAAACCGGTGAACTCCACTTTTGAAAAATCTTGAGTTATTGATACGTGAGTAAGACAATCGGCGACACCTCAGTCTGTCGTGTAGTAGCTGTTATCTTTAAAATCTACGAGAACCACGAGGTGCCACGAGAATCCATCAAACATTCTAGAGGGATTGCCATCGTTTTTCTAGAGTACAAAACGTCTCCCAGCCTATCCCATCAGACGAATATATCTGCTACTACTGAAAACGTGGATAAGTAAGTTAGATTATATACAATGTAAACAGAATAACTACAGCGATTTTTTTGTCGCAATATTGAGTGTAAGATAATTATTAAACTATATATTTTTGATATGTAAAGATTTATTGTCAAGCTTTAGCAATTTAAGCAAATTGTATACCAAAACGACAAATGTGATTGCAAATTTATATTTAAAAAAACTATTGCTGAGTTAAAGTACATATTAAAACTATTGCCTACATTTAGCTAATTCAGCTCTGTCCGTTCATCGTTAAAGTAAATAATAAAATTGTCTTAATATGTCAATTACCAATAAAAATGGACAATAGGAAAACAATGGAAAGTTGGCGTAAACGCCAGTTAAGTGCTCAAGGGGTTAAGCACTTTAGTATTTCACAATGAAATTACATAAAAACACAATGAATTACATGAGTTAATGTTTTTTAGGTCATATAATGGATGAGAAGCGACTGCATGTAGCTGAGATGCGAATGTTGAGATGGATGTGTGGTATTACAAGAATGGATGAAATAAGAAATGAATATATTAGAGGGAGTTTAAAAGTTGCGTCAATGGTAGAAAAGTTGAAAGGTTCTCGTTTGTCGTGGTATGGACATGTTATGAGAAGAGAGGAAGCGCATGTGGGTGAAATAGTAATGAATATGAATGTGGAAGGATGGAAAAGTAGAGGAAGGCCAAAGAAAGTGTGGATGGAGTGTGTAAGAAATGATATGAAAGAAAAAGGAGTGAATGAAGAGATGACGGCTGATAGGGACGTATGGGAGAAGAAAACATACTGCGCCGACCCCAAGTGAGTTGCGAAAAGGCAGGAGAATAATTAATCTTTTTTAGGTCAATATTCTTTCCTAAATGGAAACCTAAATTCAATGACAAAAGCCACATTAGCGCGAGTGAAGTTGCTGGTAAAATCAAGTGTATCATATTTGCGGACAATCTTTATTAATCATCTATTATGTTTTTTTTATGTAAAAAGTCAGCAAACAGGCAAACGGCCCATCTGATGGTAAATGGTTGAATTATCATTGTGATATATAGTGTGGTGTGAAGTATTGTAATATATATTACATTTTACCGCAATTATTTATATAGTTTTTTTTTGTAGATAGAAAAGATAAAAAATCTATAGCTAAAACATGTTGCAAAAAGTATCTGTACGTTCGGGTAATTTATATAATTTATGGGCCATTAGGCGACGTTATTGGAGTTCTGTGAAAATGTTTGGGAGGGTTCGCACTCAGAGGGCTCTAGGCTGAGGTGATAATAGACTCGTTGACGTATGACCTTTTAGTACATTTCGATATTATTTAAGGCATTATTCTATTCCCCAATTTGACTTATATTTAAGATTAAACGGTCTACTGGGTCGCACTTAAAAAGAGATAGATGATTTTTTTATGTTTATCATTAATTAACTTACGCTTTTTGACTCTAAATTACAATATAGTGTTTTATTTATTTTTCTGAGAATAACATAACATAAGCTCATGCCTGTTATTCCCGAAGGGTTAGGCAGAGGTGAAATAGCGAACTACACCACCCACATTTCGCCGAGCTTAGTTCCGTCCCAGATGTGACAGGGGGCGAGCTCTCGCCATATAGGGCACAAATTCCAGAATCCGAGACCTCAGAACGACAGTCGTACCGTAATACAACTTCGCCACCGAGGCAGTCTAGTTCTAAAAATAAGGTTATTATATGATCATCAGCCTTTTATTTCTCTGCGTCTCATATTTATGCATAAATCTATATAAGTGTTTTTCTCTATTATTTTACATGTAATTTCATAATTTTTCGGATGGGCCACATTGATAATATACAATATAGAAATATAGATAGAAAACGTTAAGAACAGATAACCTTAAATCAAATATCTTTGAGCTAACAACGAGGAAACTATACTTTAGTATATCAAGTCACGAATTCGGAAATAGGACGTCACAGACCGATCTGCAATGTTTGAAGACGTACCTAGCTATATAGATCGTCCGCTTTATATATTCATACCTTGTTCCGTTATAAATATAGGTGATATAATTTCGTGGGGTTTATTGCTTTAGCTTTGTATCCGAGTAGTAATGTCACGTACACAACAAACGTTTGGAATAATGTTAGTTATATACCACGCTATTAAATTTTTAAGGTTAATGCAATTATAGTCTGTTACTGTTTGATTTAGTAGAAAATTAGCTGTATATTATGGGAAATTTAATAATGAAATGATGTCTTTTCACCGAAGTCTCGTGATACAACATTGACTTCGGATACGTCACCAAAACGTCTGAAATAAAAAGACTACAATAATGATAATTAATTATTATGATATCAAATAAATAACTGAACTAATATTATACTCACTATAGAACGCTTTTTCTCTCGGTAGACAAGAGTTAGGATACTACGAAGGACCGCACAAGAAGCAGACCACGAGTATGAAAAACACTGGATAATTGACTGAATTTATTTGTTATAGTAACTATAAGATAAAATCTACCAAAATTTCACGACAGTTTCGAAAAAATTCGCAAAATTGTTTTGAAATGTTGGTAGAATTTCTAAACACTTTCACGTATTTCTGATTCATTATTTATTTGCCATTTATTAAAAATAATATATTTAGAGCCAGGAATACATTTTAATAAGATATTTTGAAATTGAGGTATCTAATAGAGCAATAATGAAGCACTGTGTGTCTCTACCAACTAATGCACAGGCTTATACTAGGAAAATATACTAAAATTTCGCGACATGGCTTGTAAATGTCACTCAAGCATCATCGTATAATTGTATACTAATAAATAAACTTGAAGTGTCTGTTTGTAATATAAACAATTTTTTTTTTCTAAATAGATATGAATGCATAGAATAGACCAAAAATGCAATTTTTAATATGTTTCTGTCTGTCTGCATGTTCTCTGATGAACGACTGGACAGATTTTGACCGGACTTGTTTGGTAAATAGCTGAAGTTACTCCGCGTAACTTAATTAATTTCCAAAAATAATTAGGGTTCCGCATAAAAAAAACCACATAAAAAATGCGATTAAATGCATAGTTGTATGGGCCAGCGCTTGAATTTTAATTTATATTATAACCAAAAAAGCTTGACAAAAATAATTAGGGTTCCGTATAACAAAATTAAAACGCAGTGACTAATATATGAAACGCGTGGGCAGCTACGGGCATACAGCAAGTAACAAATAAGAACTATAAAACCGCGAAAACTTGCATCATTTCCTTTGAAGCAAACAGTTTTATTGTAGTTGGCTATTGACTTTTGTGCGATTGTGACACTAATGATACAATCATTATCCCCTGATCACAGTTTTATGTTCATCACATTACCATTTTTATACTTATCACTCCACACTGTATCTGTATTTTCCCGATAAAAAACAAGGAAAACAAATTGTTTTCTCGCAAATTTTTCCATTTACATTTCATCTAAAAAGCCGTAAATATTGGATGACTGATCATTACCCCAAAGGAGATCTAATATAAAGGTGTATTGGTACATTGATTGAGATTTACTTGCTTATATAGGAAAATATTTCTAAAAAACGTTAAAGAAATATTTTCCCTTGTGATATTACAAGAATAGATCATTGGATTATCTTTTATATTCTTAGGACTACTTAGATTGTTCACTTTAAATGCTGGATGTAAGTCTACGAATGCCTGACGTTTTACAAATAGATCTCTGCCTGAATATCTCGAGAAACCTCACTCACATGACACAGCTCTACTGCACAATAAAGTAAGAAAAGCCGTTGATTAGATTCTAACAACCATGTATGTAATTATTACTTGTTAATAAAATCAAAATCAAAATCAAAATTTATTTATTCAATTTAGGCCCTAAGAAGGCGCTTATGAACGTCTAAATCACTACCACCGGTTCGGAAAACAACCCAGTCGAGAAGAGCCGGCAAGGAACTCGATCTGGTTCTTTTTTTTTTCATAAATATAATATATATCATTTTTTTTTGTCATATAAAAAACTATACAAATCGTAGTTTTTAGTGGAAGCACAAAGATGTGGGTTATTTCCAGACATCACTATCGTTCACGTAATGATCCACCCTGTAATAACCTTTTGAGATTACAACTTGCTTGACATAATACTTGAACTTATTGTCAGGTAAATCGGTAATGTTACTTGGGATCTTATTGTAAAACCGAATACTATTACCTATAAAGCTTTTATTACACTTACTTAACCTAAAGCGTGGGACGGCCAACTTGTCTTTACTTCTAGTATTAAAATTATGACGATCATTCACTAGATCTAGCTTGTCTAAATTTTTACGAATATGCATTAAGTTATCGAAGATGTATTGGGAGGGCAAAGTTAAGATATCATATTCTTGAAACTTGTTCTTTAGAGATTCGCGAGGTCCCATATTGTATATTGCTCGAACAGCTCTCTTTTGTAACGTAAAAATGGTGTCTACCTCTGCTGCTGTACCCCACAGCAAAATACCGTAAGACATTAAGCTGTGAAAGTAAGCAAAGTAGACTAACCTAGCAGTAGCAATATCCGTCAACTGGCGAATTTTCCGAACCGCAAAAGCAGCGGAACTAAGCCTTCCTGCCAAAGTTTTAATATGCGGACCCCATTGTAACTTATTATCAAGTGTGATACCTAAAAACAGAGTTTTGTCAACTAAGCCTACTAAATTTCCTTCTATCTCTAACTTACAATCAATATGTTGCACATTGGGCAACATAAATTTTATGCATTTCGTTTTCTTAGTGTTAAGAAGTAAATTATTTAAGGCAAACCATTTGGAAATGTTTGCTAGTGTATTATTTAAGTGCCTAATCTCTGAATTTTTTTCTTTTTACTTTAAATATAAGTGAAGTATCGTCTGCAATAAAAATACCAATTCTTATATTAATAATTTTATTTAAGATCCTGATGATTTGCTAAACGTACATAATCTCTTTATTTAATATTCGATACAGTGGCAGTGACTATTCTGTCACTTGTCAGAGCTTGAAACGTTTGGCCTGGAGATGATTTACATACACAACTTCTATTCGGAACGTATAAGACGTGACAGATCAGGTTTCTGCACTAAGAGAAGCTATGAGTTCCTTAGGAACTCACTAAACTATGGCAACACCCAAATACATCGGTCCGAAACCTTGGAAGCGATAATGATTTAATTTTAACGTTTCTAAGCACCGAGTCGAAGTATTTGATTTCAAACTCTTATGAATTATCGTTAAAACAAAGCAGGGAATAAAATATTTTGTCTAATCAATCTCTCTAGGTATACCTTACCACCATTTTTCTGCATAACTTCACAGTTGTAGTCAAGTGCTAAACCTAGACTATTATTTTATAAAATAACTAATTTCTGTTTTAATACCGATTTGGTCATCCTCTAAATTCACGACAGTATTGAATACGGTAAAAGGAAAGACAAGTTATGATGGCGTATTTGGTATTCGATGAAGTAAAATATTATGAGGAACAGCATGGTGGTAGGGTATTTTCTAATAATATCTACTTGGATAACTACCACGCTCAAATTTGAAAACCTGTCGGCAAGCTACAATAGATGTATTCCGGCAGCATAAGTTGAAAGCCAGTACCTCTACTCTTATTATGTTTATCACCCTAAACCACATCGTTAGTTAACATCAGATGTCTCTGAACAAAACTCTGAGCCTACACAGTCTAAACTCAAAGACGCAGGTAATGAGTAAAAGAGTCTTAAAGAGCTTCATGTCGTATGATTTAAACTTATCTCATTACAACAGACTTATACCCACCCGCATCTGTTGAAACTGTAAACTTTGCATTAGGACGCGTTTTTATGAATTTAGATATATTGTAAAGGAGTAAGCCTTGTTAATGGGAGTGGTTACAGAGTTTATGTTTACGGCAATTTTTTAATATGTTTTAAAATCAATGTAATTTGAATGTTAAAAATTTCTCTATTCATAGTTCCATTCGGAAAGTGACTTTCCTGCTTTGAGGTGAGCCAAATTTTGATTACATATAAAAAAATCGAAATTTTATAAGTATGTTTTATCATTATTGTTCCTGACTAGTTAATGTAATTTAAAATAACTACATTTGAACTTATCAGCATTTTTTTTTGTTTATGTTATTAACACTTGACATCACATTCGTAGTAAATAGGTATATGAAATAAAATTTTAAAGAGCCAATAAAGAGCCATTTTTAGAACCTTAAAGTTAAACTTGGGTTGGTTTGCGTTTGTGTATGGATAAATATCCAGCGGATTACCACGATTTGCACCAGTTTGTTGGTCCACCTTGTGGAGGGCCTACTCACACTGCGTTTTTCAGTATATGGTAGTCATTCGAGAATCTGTTGGCCACATCGAGCATCGGTTCTACAAACAATGTACTCAGTCCACTGCTACTTAAGTTTGTTAATTCATCGACCAACTTTGGTACTTCTGCAGATCTCCTCATTTCGATTTCGATCACGTAGTGAAACTCCGAGCCCTTTGAGCAATTTTGAGCTTTCTTTTTGGCCCATTGTAAGCGACCGCGTCTCAGTGTCGTACATCATCACAGGCAACACACACTGGTCGAAGACTTTCGTCTTGAGACACTACGGTATTTCGGACGAGATGATTCTGTGTAGTTTCCCAAACGCGGCCCAGCTGAGTTGGATTCAACGGATAGCCTCTTTCTCGAAGTTGGACCTACGTAACTGGACGATTTCTCCCAGATGACTGTCAACAACTTTGAGCGTAGAAATACTTATTTTTATAGGAGTCATTGTGGAGATTTTTGGAGGATACCTATGTCCAGCAGTGGACGTATTTCGATTGAAGGGATATATGGATGAGTAAGTATAAATTTGGTATTTTCAGTAAAATCGCACATAATGTTAACTGATGATGGAGTCGAAAATTATAATATGATAAATCTGGTTAGATTCAGATGAGATCAATAATTTACTGGTTCAACACTTGACCACTAAATAACACCGACGAATGTAATAGAATGCTTATGCAAATAAGACACCGTTAACACCGGTATCAGAGGTGATACCTTTTAGTATATACCACGCTATCCCGACCTCATAAATTACAAATTTTACACCCGGATGAAGCTGGCCCGTGGACGGCCCGGTTTACACTTTCCCCGTTTTACTCCCCTCTAACCCCCGCCGCTCCCCCCATTATGCCGTCCATTTTACACTCTCTTTTAAAAACGTAAAAGTTTAACGCGTCGTAAAATTCCGACACCTATACTTAGATTCAATATTATTCAGCTGGAATTTTTTTTACTCCGTATTTTTATTAACGCGCTATCGTAGTTTACTTGGTTTGTTTTGATGCGATTAAATATTTAAAATGTTTTTAAACGAGAGCCATACATCATTGAAAGGGACAAAAACAGAATAAATTGTATGCCTAGAATTCACATGTTACTATTATATAATTCATTTAGATATTTTTTTTTTTTATAATCCACAGCACAGTGACTGCACTGGACCTGATGGTAAGTACAGTAGAATCCAAAACAGCCGCGACTGATACTGAACAGAATTCAATGCCAGTCACCGCTGTCATGCTGGCCTGCTTAAATACTTCTTCACGCCTCTTTTGAAGGACCCAATATCATATGAAGGAGGGAACACGCTGACAGGAAGACGGTTCCATAACCTCACAGTGCGAAAATGGATTGGGACTGTGTTTCCTTATTAACAATAGACGAATTTTAAAGGCGATAGGAACATAGAAAAGAAAGTGCTGCCAACAATTAAAACGGAAAGTTGACACAGTTGAAAGTTTTGCCACACAATATTTTATCAAAACTTTCGTTAAAAAATAACTATAAAACAAAAATCATAATTACAATTAAAGGCACTATACATAACCAATGAAGTGGTGAAAAGTAAAAGGCAAGGGCGACGTGATTATAGAGCCTTAGAAACTGTCTTATTGGAGTTCGTTGAAAGCTGATTAAAAATTATTTATCTGTGAACTTTTTGAATTAACAATTATTAAGTGAAGTTTAAAAACATTCTTCAAGGGAAAGTTATGAGTTGTTTAATAAAAAATAATTCATGTATACGACATAGATCTTTGCTAAGCGACGTGCAACTTTTAAACGTTAAAGTTACTTTGCACACAATGTTTGGCATCGTCGCTTAAACAAGTTACAAAGTTGTTTTTTTTTAATACATCTCATTGAAAGGAAATGTTCCTGGTTTACTCTTGTCACATTAATTTTTACAGACTTTTTATAGAGTTTTAATTTTTTACCGTTTCCATATCTTATATTAAAAAGCATATAAGTGTAATAACATTTTAATTCTATCAAAATTCTCAATTTCAATTTATCCAAAAGACTCCTCAAAAACAACAACAAACCTGTTCATTTTCATATTAAATATTAGCCTCAGATCAATTGTATCACGAGGAAAAATGCTTTTGCTAGTTATTATTTGCTAGTTAAACTGCGTAAAAATTAATAAATCGTGCTTCAGGAAATATTCTAATATGCCCTGAAGACATTATTGTCTTGCATACGCAGACTATTGTAAGCAAGATGAGTATTTAAGATTCAAAAGAACCTTTCTTCGTTTTTAAAATAATATGTAATGTTTTTAATTTCGTGTAAACACAGAAAAAAAATACAAAGTTTATAAACCTACCAACGGATCTGACGAAATTGAAAAATAACTGAGCGTCCCGCGATAAATTTCAACTGGAAACTTCCCCAACGTTTAATCGCCAAAACGGAATTCGGATCATTTTAAGTACTGTTATTAAAGTTGTGGAGGTAAATTATAGCTCTTTTTAGAAGTGAGATTAGAAAGTCTATACATTGATACAGGTCTACCTTAAATGTTGCCATTATGACTCTATATTTCCATGTCAAATACTTTTATTTATTGTTTATCGTAAATCGCTGTGTAATATCTTGGGACTGTCCAGCGAATTTTTTTTTTAATATTTATTTACCAATTAGTATGACTAATATAGATTTTAGCGGCATCTTGGTTTATCGTATACTGGTTTTTTATTTATTATTTATATTTTTAGTATGGTGCCGACTTAGTACCACCCCATACTTTTCCGTGAGTGTCGTAAAAGGCGACTAAGGTATAAACTAGATGATGGGCAGCAGCATCCTCTGAGAAACACGAACAACTACTGCGACAACGGCAACCCGCCTGCGAAGCGTGCCGATTATGGTGATACCCATTTTTAGGGGAGACCTATGTCATGTAATGGACGTCTTTCGGTTGAATCAATCAATTCATATTCTTGGATTATTTGACTCAATAAAATAAACCATTTGTCTTATTTTACGTGATATAGTAAATCAAGTGAAATGCATTAGAAATGGATGACACATACGTGAATCCTGAGAGACTATAGTTTCCCTGGAATGTTTAAATTATAACTTCTTGACTTCAAACATAATTATATTGGATGGATGATTTTAAAACATAATTTTCCATAGTTCGCTCTACACTTTTCATTATACAGAGTGCTGCAAAATATTTTTCCGATACAAATATATGAAGAACGCCGGATGAGTCTGCGATTTCTATGAAATTATACATTAAATTAAATTGAATATTAAAATTTACAAAATAGTTTTATTTATGAATATAATTTTTTCTTATAAACAAGTCAAACATTCGAATTTCATTTCGTCGTGGTAACCTTTCTTAAGTAAAAAATTTGTTGTTTATCTAAAGAGTTGTATACCATTTCACAGAATGTAAATTAAATAAAACAGCGTGATTATAGCGTACACATGTCAGAAGTAAAACTTCTTTGGTAATTTTTAGTTTAAAATTGTAAGATAAATTAAAAATGATAATACGAGACAGATATCAGAGACCGAGAGATAGAGATAACAAATATGGTCCCTTTCCAAAATACAGTTAAGCGCACGCTTCTAAAAGAACAAATATATCACATAAAGGAGACAATTATAATTATACAGTAAAAGTAAATGGTTTTTTTTCATATTACTCTCTCAATAAGTACTATTCTATCCATCTTTAATATTAAAAATCGTTACGCTAATTCACACGGTTAGCGGCAGATCATCTGACGCTTGAATTTTGTCACAATCCTAGTTCTACGCAAAGCAATTTCACTTCTAAAGTATATTTATCTCTCTTACACCCGTCGAGTGATGCGATTTTTATGTCGATTTAATAAACGATCTCGAATAACTTGTTACTGTCAACTTTTGCCGCAAAAATTATTTATCAGCTTACGATGATTTCCAGTAATATTTTAACAGACCGCGAATATGTTTACACACGTTTTTCTCATCACAAATTTATCACGCACATCCCTAATGTCATCGATAATACGGTAAACAAGGCGCTAGGAACGGATCGCATATTTCAAAACAAATACGTTTAAACGGCAGAAAACGTACATTTATTTATATCTTATGTTATTGGCATTTGTCTTATGGCCAACTCGGGAAGCTGCTGCATCCGCTGCCAACGCTATAGCCGTATATAGAGACACTTTAAGCACTAGAAACACATAAAACATACTGTACATCTCAGTATTACATGCTACATGGAAGTAAGGTTATGTAAGGTATCTTGTTTTCTTTTTTGAAAATCGAATTATTTAGATGGAGTCCAGATTTCCAGAATTTGCATGCATTTACGCAAGGTGAATTCGCACTGATGTGTATGTATAATTTATGATGAAGATAATTATAGCATTGTCTATGCACCTATTATCTATGCACACCTGTTACGGTGGGTGTCAATTAACAAACCACAGCGGCATTCGGACAGTGATCTTGGCGGGAAGAGATAGACGTACACCTACACTGACGTACACCTAATGAAAAAAACACACTGATACATAATAACATATAATATATTAATTCACGCACCATATAATATATCGGATATAATATCTAAAGAATGCACTGATGAAAGTGCTTGGTGCCTAAATTATACAACAGTATATATATATATTTATATAACTAATTGATAAAGCGTGATCTTTTCGAATATCTTACTTATCGACGAAAGTACAGAAATAGGTATATTATTTCTAACATTACTTCTACATCCAGATTTAAACAGAGGTACTACTTTACTTATTTTCATAAAAGCCTCTAGAGGCTAGACCCAGGTATGTCTGGATTTAAACTCGCTGACCTTGAAACACGAAGAAATCTGTACATTGAAGATGTTTAAGAAAAAATACTATGCGATGCTTCACAATCGACTATAAAACACATTTCGATAATTTTAGATTTTTTTGTCTGTCGGTCTGTCTGTCTGTCTATCTGTTTATTAATTTGTTCGCAAATTACGCAAAAAATACTGAATTGAATTTGATGAAAGTTGATAATGATATATATTGCATATTACATCCAGAGGCACAACATAGTCTGCAGACTGTCTGAATTCCAAAAGGGTAACGCCGCAGGAACAGCTAGTATATAACTACATATATATCAAATAGGTAGTAAATGGTCGTCTCGCAAAACACGTTCCGCCGACCCGCTGCGACCGACCACCTAAGAAATAAACTTCAACGAAACGACAGATGCACGTATTTTTCTGATGTTATTTGCCAAGAAGCTTTTAGGTAATATCTACTCCTCTTTACTGGACCTCGAGGAGGAGAAAGAACGTTGGAGTACATTATTACTGTAAGCGTTATCCATAATAATAAGACGCCGGAGAATTTAAAGCTTTAGAAAATATATAAACATGGGAAATATGAAATCAATTATATATAAAATAATTTATCAAACATTTAATACTAAAATAACTGTGTTTGGAAGTATTACTGTGTTATTAAATACCTAGAAACAATCAACTCGATAACATGTGTTTGATATTTTTACATGTATTATGATGGACTGTGTTTTTAAAGTTAAGCTTCCTAGGCGGCGATTTGAGTCGAGAGATAAATTTCAAGGATTCGTCACGTTTCTAAGGCCGATTTCACAAATACACCGGTGAGTGATAATAAGGATATTAAATAGTTTAAAATGTAGCTGATTTTGAAACGATTCTTTTATTAAGCTCGAATTACTCACAATTATATTCAGCGGTTAGTAAACGAAAAGTTTTATGGGTTTCTTTGTTGTCTATGAAAAACGAAGTCATAAGCAACAGGATCTTATTATTTTTCCAAAAGTAGATGTGACGGTGTTTGGTTTAAGACGCCTCAAATATATCATGTAGAGAGATGGATAAAGAAAGTTATATATTATATACCATACTAGTTATGCACCTACGGCTTCGCTCTGTTATACCCCCGCTATGTATGCCTTAATGCTGTCCTGACAATCCCAGGTCAGCATAACTACTTTAGCTCTTAGGAAACAAACACAGATCAGTCGGTCGGACTTGAGCTTTCATCCTGGACGGTTGCCTAAAGATAATCATATCCTCTGCGGAAACATATCTCCAAATCTATATTTCTATTATATCCATTAAACGTTCTCCGCGATTAAAAGTACCTTTTTTTAAAAAGACATTCTTAACACGTCTTATAACAGCTCGCATATAATATGTAGACTAACATATAGATGTTGCCTTTTATATAATGTGAATATAGATACAAGAGGAACATAATAATGGTCAATTTTGTGATGTTTTCTATTATTCTGATAATTTTTCCTACATAATCATACATGTTATTTAAGCGCTCATGAAAGTAGAGGAAACGAAAGAGGTGTGTCAAGATTGGAGCAAGTGGAAGGACGTAATCTCTGCCTAACCCCACCTACGGGAGAAAGACATGATGATATGAAATTTAACGTAACAAAATAAAATACTAAAAACTTGAATAGATAATAACATATTTATTATCTTTACATTATCTATGATTTGAAAAAAATAATCATGTAAATAGGTCCAGTGTTCCAGGGTTCTCGAATTATAAGCCAACTAAGAGTCAGATAGTGTTAGTTGAGGCTATTCGCGAATACCCGGGACATTTTTATCGCATATTATTTTATCTATTTTTCTTTAATGAATTCTTTAAAATTCTCAATGTCTTTCCGGCAGCAGACCCCAAACGTATTCTAATCTCCAACTAGAGAGCCTTCTGTGTTCGCCGCCAACATGATACAGTGACAGTTGAATGAAACTATAATTAATACGCATTATAGTGCACCGCACACTCCTGCACAATACACACGCCAAAAGTTCGGTAAATCTGTCAAGGGCTTTCCGATCTACAAACGAAACAAAAACAAACTGTCGGTAATATAAACCTACCAACGATCTAACTTCAAAAGAAAAATGTAGTAACTTATGTTTTACAAAATCTTTACAAATCCCCACACATTTCACATAAAATCTCATACGACATTACGATACTTGCTTCAAATTTTACCCCCGAACAAAAGAAACAAACGCAAAAGTCACTCATAATAAGGCCCGTTTATTCCCAGTTAAGGGTCAAGCCACACCTGGAGTAAATTGAATTCTATGAATAAATTTTCCACGCGCTGCATCTTTAGTCAAAGTTATATGCTTTGGGCGTTTAAAAAAGAACTCAACTGATTTATTTAAAATTTAACTAATAAGGAATTGTGACAGAGCTTGATATATTGTATGAAAATAACAAAAAAAAACCCCATAAAGTTATTACACTGACTATTGCTAATATAAAATACATGGCAAAATGACAAAAATCAGAACACAAGAAGATTCATGTTTTGACATCAAATCGACCAGTGTTATGTGACCTTCATTCGGCCCCTTGGATATCATATTTATAATAATTGAAAATTGTGATAGATACTATTAAATAAAACATATTAAATACGTATATTAATTAAAATTTGGTGAAATTTTTAATTAGAGAAGCAGTAAACGGATTTACAAAATTCTTTCAGAAAATCATGGATATATTTTCAAAGGAGTTTTAGTAAATGTTAAGATACATTAGGTAATATATAGAATAGTTATGATGATAATATATGAAATCGACAAACTTAAAATAAAACTGTACAGAAAAATATGGGTAAAAAAATCCATTGAAGCTTTATAATTCAATTAAATAAACTTCAATATATGTATAAGCTATACATATATCTACCTAAATTTAAATTCTAAATCGTTATTTTAGCAACATTTTTTATAAAATTTATAACCAGTTATTGAAACGTTAGGATAACCCGCTGAGAGTTTGTAAAACAGACCACACATAACCTCGGTCCTCAAGTAACATTTCATCGGAAACAAGAACTTATTGCCACCCGGCCCGTAAATAACTTAATATTATTAGATTACGAATCAAACACGAATTTCTTTACTAATGTTTCAATTGGAAATTTTTCTGTTTGAATTTTTTTCAAGGTTAATTAAAACTTTTCTTACGTTTTTTTTTTAATTGAAGATATTTGTGATTTGATAAAATTAATATTTCTTATAAGCGTAAGTGAAATTAAAAATTCAATTGAATTAGTTTTTTTTTTTGTTAAAAAAAAATGTAATGTGGTTAGTATATCCAATTATAATTCAATATCTATATTTTATGTTTATATGTGCAAGAGCGTGAATAAATCCATATATCCCAAATACATAGTTTATAAACAGATCATTTATATATGCATCGGTTAAATGGATGGATGGATATTGTAAACATAAAGTAATCGGTAAAATGTCAATGAATTTATAAATATTTTTTTCAATTTAAAAGAAAGGATAAGTGGAAATATGTATTTACTAATGCTAACAGTTTTAATTTTTTTAAATGCCGTTAAAACATCTCGATTCATTTCAAGCGTTTTCTCTCATCCCATCAATTAGAAGATCGAGCCCTTTGAAACAATAAGTATGTAATTTATATGTATATGTAATTACATGTAATTTATCCGATTTAACTTAGTCGACACCCGTGAACGGTGTACAATATAATTTATAGACGACATTCTATGTAGCGGTGAGTGACCTCGACACCAGCTCACACCGCACGCTTTGCATGACAATGGAACATTTTCTAATGTACGTCCATCTCGTTACCGCTCTCAACTTAAAAATCTCTCTCCTAGCAGCTACAGATGTATTCTGGTAGTACCACTTGAAAGCCGATTAGTTGGACCAAGCATTTTATCATCTCCGACCACATCACATTGGTGTTCTACTGTTTTTATAATGGGTGGTGGCTTGAAGGATTGTTCGACATAGCGCCGATATCTATTTTCCTACTTTCGTACAGTTTGCCATCGACGTGGTGTTCATTCACATATCTTGGAGCATATCAAGGACAATACTGTTCCAGAGGAGTTTCTTCACGCGAACGATTCGGATATGGAGTGAGCTCCCTGCTACGATATTTACCTGGCAATACAGTATAAGGTACTTCAAGAGGGTCGTGGAAGAATTTTCCTCCTATCTCTTTGATACCTCTGATATCGCAGGCGTCCATAGAATACAGTGATTATATAGATTAACCACCAGGAGGATCATATGTATGCATGTTTGCCACTTTGGAGGTATAAAAAAACATCACTTAATTTCAGTCACTAATAACTCTAAAATATTGGTTTCTTATAAGTTTACAAGCGATTATTGCGCTGTTGGTTGTGTGGTTAAATTCCGTGTCGATGGACGCAGGTTTGAACCTGTCTATTCAGCTATATAATAATGCTTTTGGTAAAGAAAAATATCGTGAGGAAACAATAGCAGGAGGTAGGGCATTTTCTAATACTGGCCGTCATGGTAGCTACCACTCTCAAGTTTGAAAACTTGCCGCCAACCCCGTCAGGTATTTTTCGGTAGCATCACTAGAGAACTAAGCACTCTAGGCTTAGTACGTTTGCCATCCTAAGCAATATTTACATGGATTGATAATTAACACACATTAAGAAAGCGAAAGAAATTAATAGTGAGAACTGACGCTTCGTAAATTTTGTTTACCTCATCCAAAAATTGAATTGACAACTTAAGAAATAGCAAATAGCATAACGATACTATACTAGTGTTTATTTCTTTAGAGAAGATGATGTTATAAAGAGTAAAAAATAAATGTATAGACTTTTGCATTAAAACATTTCAATCGATATAGGAGGTCTGTATTGATCTATTATACATTGAGATGCACTTCAGTGTTTCAAGCTTTAATAGCCTTTCGGATAATTACTCTGCTACTACAAGTTTCTTGTTAGGTTCTTGAAACTCTTAGGAATAATTGAGAATTCGATATTACTGATCAGCTAAGTTCCAAGTTTACTAGATTTTTCTTATTAATACTACTTCAAGCATGATGAAAAAGTAGTGAATTAAAGTAACAAAAAAATTAGCTACAATAAAATTTTCTTGCAAATCTTTACCTGAATTCTTTAATTTAGTTCTGCAAATAACCATAACTAATAAATTGCAAGCGGTAAGCAAATTACACGCAAACAGAACCACGGGAAACGGCTTGTTCTTTATTAAAGTACAAGCAGTAAAAATGTCACGATTTTGAAACGATGATGGCGCAATGGGTAGTGCGTTCGGATTCCGCGTCAATCGACGCGAGTTCGATCCCACCTATCCAACTCTAAAATCAGCCTGAGCATGGTATAACATGGTGGTAGGGCGTTTTCTAATAATGCCCGCCTTGGTAGCTACCACTCTCTAGTTTGAAAACCTGTCACCAAATACCATTAGGTGTGTTCCGGCAGCATCACTTATGAACCAGTATCTAGCTTAGAGGCTTAGTGTGTTTACCATCCTGGACCACAACGTCACTTGACATCAGGTGAGATTTTGGTCAAAGCACTGAGCATATACCTTGTAAAAATCATCATTCTCCTGCCTTTTCCCAACTCACTTGGGGTCGGCGCAGTATGTTTTTTTCTTCCATCACTCATCTTTCAGTCATCTCTTCATTCACTCCTTTTTCTTTCATGTCATTTCTTACACACTCCATCCACACTTTCTTTGGCCTTCCTCTACTTTTTTTCCATCCTTCCACATTCATGTTCATTACTATTTTACCCACATGCGCTTCCTCTCTTCTCACAACATGTCCATACCACGACAAACGAGAACCTTTCAACTTTTCTACCATTGACGCAACTTTCAAACTCCCTCTAAAAAAAACTATTTAATAGAACATGATTTTTGAAAACATAAATAGTGAACTATTTTATCTATTTATATTACCTTTAAAATACGTGAAGAGTATTGCAAGTTTAAAATATACTCTTAAGACTCCGTAAAATTGCATATTTAGTGTCGTCTATGTGTTTCTTATACGAAGAGGTTGGTAAATTACCCGCCAACTGTATAAGAGAATGGGGGCATTATACAAATGTAACAAACAGTTCAACGCAGACTCGCGCAAGGTTGTCACACTATGTTCAAGATGTAGCGATAAATAAAACGTCTCCAGCATCTCCTTGGTTAAATAACATCCAGAGAAATATTACGGTAACAGCTTATAACATACATACTAACAAATAAAATTTATGTGTCTGATTCTAATGTCAAAAGAACAATTTTTTACTAATTACACATATGAATGTATGTGTATACGATACCTATACCTATAATGCAATTTTGAATAATTTTGACTCTCTGTTTGTTTCGGGTAATCTCCGGAACGACAGGATTGATTTTGACATGACTTTTTTTGTTGATAGCTGAAGTTACTCTGCATAACTTAAGGTGCTTTTATTTTTTTTTAATAATTAGGGTTCCACGTAAAAAAATAAAACCTAATGAAATCTCGAATAAAATCTGATTCAACACACAGTTTTACTCGTGTCTGTGTTTATAAGAAATAGTTTTATTTTATCGTAATATCGAAAAAAAATAAGGTAAATAATTAAGATTCCATATAACAAAATTAAACTGCAGTTAATAACATATGCAATGCGGGTGTAAACCGTGAGCATATAGCTAGTTACAAATAATTTTGATTAATAGCTGGTTTTAAATCTAACAAAACAATCGCCTATATTATAGCAAATATTTCCCATGACACTCCTATACTTTCATTTTAACGTTTTTAACTAAACGTAAGTATAAAAACATAATATATATTTTAAGAAACCAGCATCTGCTTGGTTTCTATAGAAATTACTTGCTTTCTCTGTAGACAAATAAATCGCTATCGCTTCCGTTTATACGTCATTATAATGCGAAAACTTTCAACTAGCATTTATATTCGGTCGCAAGTATGCTTAAGTTTCTTACTGTAGCGAAGTGGATATAACGGGAACTAGGAAAGTTATTTCACTTAACACTCGAAACCTTTTTGCGATGCTGTACAAATAAAGTCAAGAAGCGCTGGTAATTGCTTAGCAAATGTTATTTGTTTCTTTCTACTGAGTTTTATATTCTTCCTTCTTATTGATTTAGGATATATGTACTAGCGAATGCAGTCTTCACTTACCTAACATTCATAGCTACAAATAAACATTGCATGATATTAATACATATGTTAGGACACATTCTCACGCGAGGTTTTGACACCAAACTCATTTTAGCTTGTGCTAACAAAATAGTTGATAAATAAATAAAAATACAATATTTCATTCGTGAATAGAATTAAAAAAAAACGATCTGCATAATCATCAACCATTCGCCTTTACAGTAACTCCTATCAACGTCACCCAATGAAATTTTTTAAACAAAACTGTATATATTTGGAAATCATAAAGTTAAAGTATCATAAACTAGTTAGCAATAAATACGTTTAACAAAATACTAAAATTATTGTATCCAATTCTGCTTAATATGTCGATTACCCATATAAATGAGGCAATAGAAAAACAATTGAAAGCTAGCGTAAACGCCAGGTTAGTGCTCAAAAGGTTTTTTTTTAGTGATACGCCTCTAGACGTATCTGCCGCAACCTCTAACATAATCAGAGACCTTGTATATCTGTTTCTATTTATTTCTTTTGTGTGGTTTCTTTTTACTTATCATTTTCACAAGTTTGTTTACATTAATTTTAATATATTTCTGCCGAATTTTGTTACTTTATGTTCTATATAATTCTTTATTAATCTTACTTCTTTCTAGATTCACTTATTTATGTTCATTTTGTTATCTGATTTTTATTTTTATTCTGTTTTCCACTCTTCTATACTTCATTTATTGCGATATACTCTTCATTCTGTTTTTATCAACTAGGGGTTAAGAGGTTTCAGAATTATTATTTTTTTATGCTTAATGAAAATACTTCTTTCACAACGACAAACCGCCTTGAGTAAATTTTCTAAAATGTTTTCCTGCGGCCAAAGAATTACAATTACAACAGATAATAAATTAATTATAGTAATTCAGTCGCCAAACCAATGGCTTTAATAGCAGAGTGTGCTGTATTAACGAATCGGTTTATTATTCAGACGTCCCAAGTTAAGGAGCAGTTGGGCCCAGACGTCGTTCGCACTTGGCAAGAAACACTTTCTGGCTAAATTAAATGGTAATTGTTAAACTTGTAGATGCTGATAATAAAGTTAACAGATTCTAATAATGCCTTCTACAATTTGATATGTTTTTTTCTATTACCGATAGCTTTATTTTACCCATTATTTTTTTCATTAATTAACCTCTAATAATCAATGTCGAGTCTTTGTTATTTTCATTACATACAGGCTTAGCCTATTGACCACAATCTCACTTAATGTTACGTAACAATGGGAATAAAATGTCTCGCTTGACACTCGTATGTCGCTTTACGTTACAAGAGAGAGCTGTTTGAACAATAAACAATATGGGACCTCGCGAATCTCTAAAGAACAAGTTTCAAGAATATGGTATCTTAACTTTGCCCTTCCAATACATTTTTGATAACTTAATGTATGTTTGTCAAATTTAGTCAAGCTTAATCTAGTAAATGATGGTCATAATTTTAATATCAGAAATAAAGATAAATTGGCCGTCCCACTCTTTAGGCTAAGTAAGTGTAATAAAAGTTTTATATGTAAAATAGTATTAGGTTTTATAATAAGATTCCAGCGAACATTACCGATTTACCTGACAATAAGTACAAGCTCTATGTCAAGGATATCTTAACTTCAAAACGTTGATACAGGGTGGATCATGGACAATAGTGATATCTGGAATATACATCCCTCTCTGTGCTTCCGTAAGCAATGGTTTTAACTATGATAATATATTTATTTATATTTGAATTTATAAAAAAAGGAACCAGAACCATTTTCTTGTCGGCTCTAATCGACCGTGTTATTTTCCTAACCGGTGGTAGTGTTATGACGTTTCTACGCGCCTTCTTAGGGCCTAAATTCAATAAATATTTTTTTGTTTTTGATTCTCAAATGATGTTATTCGATCACATCTTTACATGCTTGCGAACAGATTTTCGAATGATAATTGGCTAAGCAGATTTAGAAAATGTCCTATCACTATTCAATGGTATCATCACTATTTTTCCTTTCATCAATACCTCAGACTCATTATAGAATAGAATATATGATTATAACCCTACGTCTATCAACACGGTATTAAACCATAGCACAACTGATCTTTAATCGCTTCATGATTTTTATATCAATATATTAAATTTATATTAAGATAACTAATCTTGTTGTTGATCTATAAGGGTATAAATCTGGTTTAAACCCTTGAGCACCTTCCCGGCGTTTACGCCAGCTTTCCATTGTTTTTCTTTTGTCTTTCTATAGTTTCATTTTTATGGGTACTCGACACATTAATGATATATCAAATATTTACTTACTATTTCAATATAAAAAAATATAACAAAATAGATATCTTTAGAATATCGTAATAATGTTAACTCTTCAACGTCATAGCATAACTTTAAATATTTATTTAAAACTAGCTGTGCCCGCGACTTCGACCGACCGCGTGTAATAGTGTCTTTGGATAGTATTTTAAATTATTCAGGCGAATAATAATTTTACAAATAAGGTATAAAGTATTAATATGAGTTTATTTTAGTACATTTGTATAAACTACGTTTTTTGTTTTCCTATCTTTTGCCATCAGTACTCGGATGCGTGTGACGTAGTCGTCTGCCCTTACGTTTCTGCCCATTCGTGCAAGCACACTTAGGCATATTTTCCGTACCACGCCGTACTACGCCGCTACCCCCTGCCGCGCTCCGCTGCCCCCTACCGTACTCCGCTGCCCCACACGGTACTCCGCCTCCCTCCCCGCCGTAAATGTTACATGGGAATAACTCTAATATTTTGTATCTTGCTGCAAACTTAAAAAAAACACTTACATAAACCTTACATATATCCATACGAATTTTCATGCCCTATTCCCTATTGTTAATTTACAGCCTTGAGGGTAAAACTTTTACAAACTTTGAATGTCATATTTATTTATATCGAATCAACAGCCTAAAAAATAAGTTGCACACTTCTAGCTTTAAAAATGACGATACTTCCATACAACTTATCATCCCCCCTTTCAACCCTTTTTTTGTTTTTTTAGAAAATAATTTCGCTTCCTCCGTCAAAAATACTGTCTCAGTTACCAACATAATTTGCACTACGTACCTCTATTATTGCACCAGAAAGTACATTTGATAGGATGTTAACCTTGATAGATTTAAATGTAATTTTAAACTATAAATGGTCCTGAATAAGAGTTAATATTTGTGAAAATATTTTATATTATATTTGACGGAGTAACAACATAGTACATAGTGTTTTAATGCTGGCGTCACGATTGTTGGTTTTATGACGATGACTCATGTTTGGGTCTTCGAAAGAAAATTTCACGAGCTACAGGTAAGCTTCATATATTCTATGGACAAATTAACAATGTTCCAGAGAGGTCCGTATTGTACGACTGCTCGTACAGGAATGAATCGTGTATTTTTTTTTTTTCTATCTTAGCTAATGCCGTTGACCGGAAGGGCCTTTACAGCTTCACCGTATCTTTGATGGCGAGTGCTGAAGGCACTATTCTAGGCAAAAATTTCCCACGGAATTTTGATCTTAGCTAATCCCTACATTTTTTATTTATTAATAATAAAAAAAGGTTCCTCACAGAACCCATGTACTTGCGTGTTATGTGCAGGAGTGTGTATGCAGTGTTGTGCGTGCATACTTAATGCATGGTCAGTATCACTGTATTGCGCTGGAAGCGGCGTCCAGAGGCTCCCTAGTTGGGGAACGGAGCACGTCTTGGGCCGCCACAGAAGGGGGACCCTGAGTGTGTTCGGGAGAAAAGTTAGACGCCTGTCCCCGGCGATGGAAACGGCAGTTTCGCGGGCGTTAGCGTTGACATGCAAGTAAACGCGGTCGATGCGGATTAAATCCTATTTATGCGAGTGATGTTATCGTCACGGTCGGTCAAAGTGTTACGCGGTCGTCGCATCTTAGGAAGGGAGTTCGGGTCGGGCGAGTACGAGACGGCTTGTACTATGTGAATCGTGTAACGACCACCTCTCGCATTTATACCAAAGCTCGAGAGAGGGAAGTTTTACAAAACCATTTCTATAAATCGTTCATTGAACCTATTTATAATAATTATTTAAATATAATTGAACTGTAACTGTATTTAATTTAAATCAACAATTTTAGAATATTAATCAACGTTTTATGAAAACACGATTTGAAAACGTAATTGAAATGATTCGTTTTCTTTAAATAATTGAACTGGCTTTAAGAGTCACAATAACTTAAGTAAATAACTTAATGATATCGCGCGCCGATATATATTATATTATATGTATATTATACATTAAATATTTTGCACATAAAGATGGCATATACTTCACGCGTAATAACGTTAAAATAAAATAACAGGGATGAAGATTAGAACCAAATATAATATGTCTTGCAGAAAATTAAAATGAAGTCGTAAAGCGATTTTCGTACTTCAAACTCATTGGAAAGTATAATTCGCTGATCGAGGGTGGTGCAAAACTGAATGTAATGGAGATCTTTAGGGGAAGGTCCAGCCGCGAACGTCTTTCGACCGTCATGATGATAATGTCTAATATCACATATTGTAATACATTCGAAAAATGAACTTAAGAAACGATCAATAGCAGCACATTAAGGTAATTATTTTATATAATTTAGCGACTCGTGCCAGTCGCAAGGAATCGCGAAGCGTCAAGAAGATTAATGCCTCCGGTCTAATTAGAAAAGTTTTGAAACAGCCATTTAATGACCTCAACCCAAACTAGAAACTGGAATGCTTTTGTGATACCCCGTGTTACTCTGTGTTTGTGTTAAGGAAATGCGGTGTATATTTGAAATATAAAATAGTAAAGATTGATACAATAAGGCTTTTTTTTTTGGAGCTGTATGAATAATGTTACCAGTCACTAATATTAAATAAGTTACACATTTATTTTAATAACTGGCTGTGTGCCCGCGTCTGCGCCTACGTTTCATTTGTGTTCGGTGCGTTTTAAATTTTTATACGGAACCCTTATTATTTTCTTAAAATGTTTTTAGTACTAGGATAAATTCTTATCAATTCAAACACTCGCTCGTGAAACTGTACATTGGAATGGATTTTATTCAACTATTTGTGTTTTAATTTTTTTTTTAAATCGAAAGTATCCTAATTTACGCGAAGTAACTACCAAAAAAGACCTGTCAAAAACGATCCAGCCATCCCGGAGATTACCTGAAACAAACAGACAGACAGACAAATATTTTCATTGGTGACACGAATCTATAAGTTTTTCCCCCCTCAACGCTCAACGTCGCTCAAGAAGTTTTCACTTCAAATTTCGAAACTCAAAAAAGGCTTGATGATTTGAGTGACATTTGTACGAAAATCATGTATCGTACGGTTAGGTGATAGGAAATAAAAAACGAAATAAAATCAGCACATCTCACATTTAGTCAAGATAAAACACGTCGAAGTCGCGAACGCCCGCTAGTATTTTAAAAGTTTCATCATCATCTCCCTACCCTTTTCCCATTTTTATTTGGGGTCGGCGCAACATGTCTTCCTCTTCCATTCCTCTCTATTTGTTGTCATCTCCGCATTCACTCCTTTTCTACACATATCATCTTTCACACATTCCATCCATCTTTTCTTTGGTCTTCCCCTTCCCATGTAACAGTTCACATTCATTTCCAATACCTTTCTTACAACATTCTCTTTCTCCCTGCGCATCACATGTCCATACCAGGATAAACGACCGCCTCTTAACTTGTCTATTATTGGTGCCACTTTCAAACTTCCTCTAATATATTCATTCCTAATCCTGTCCATTCTTGTTACCCCACACATTCATCTCAACATTCGCATCTTAAAAGTTTCTACTTTATAAAAAATGAAGCGTACAAATGTTCAGAACTCTAAACGCCTATCATTATCTTTCTCCGAGAGCTTGAGCTGTGGGATGATATACGAAGGAGTTGTACAATAGCTTTTGATAAATTGCGTCTCGTGTTACGAAATGTTTGCTGACGCCAGAAATGTGTTTGCCGAGAAAATGCGAATGGCTCTGTCTACCTAAACATTGTTTGTTTGTTTTGCGGGAATCCGTCAGTATGACAAGACAGCGGTTTTTTTTATAGCTCAACCGATTAGATAGAGGTAATAAAAATCAGTCTTTGTTATTAGAAGATTAATTTTAAAATAGTTTCGCTCGACGAATTGAGCGGAAATTTCACATAAATGAAGCCATTATAGATTACCGTAGATTGATTATTTTTATGAACTCGCATAAGTGTAAACATATGAGAGGGTTTACAGAGAAATTTACGAAAATAAACTGTCATCACGCTAAATTCAATATATCGGACGAAACTACTAATTAAAAGCTTTTAAAACAAGTTTCTATTTAATATTTAATATAAATTTACGGCTAAAATCTTGTTAAAAATAATTTTAGAAATAATAATTATATTTTTAATTCAAACATGTTATTTGAGATTTTGAAAGAATCGAGTCGTCTTAATAATTTTCTAAAATAATAACTGAATTCAAATTACGAAAATGACAAATTGAAATATGTTTAAAAGTGATTGATTGGAAATGTCAAATTTCAATTGAAACTTTGGAATCGTTTTACTCAAAATATATATTATTTTTATATATATGCCAATACTGACCTGATGTTATTTCTTACCTTCGCTTTTAGTTACTATTTAGTTGAAGAAATTTTTTTTTACTAAATATCAACTCATCAATTCATCCATTCAACCGAAAGACGTCCACTGCTAGGCATAGGTCAGTCCCAAAGATGTCCATGACGACCGATCTTGTTCCATTCGCGTACAACGGAATCCCGCGACCTTCACCAGTTCGTCAGTCTACCTTACGTCCACTATCTACGATGCGTTTTTCGGTACGCGGTAGCCATTTGAGAACCCGTTGGCCCCATTTGGCATCGGTTCTACGAGCAATAACTCCTACACATTATACACATTTATATGATTATTTCTGTATTTTAAAGAAATTTTCAGGTCGCGTCGTGCGATGAGCGTCATAAATTATCGTCATCAGAATTAGCATCATGATTTTGAACATATAGAAAGGACGGATAGAAGAATGTAGTTTGAGAGAAATAATAAATAGATAAACAAGCTATACTTTTTAACTGTTGAATTGTTATTATTTCCTGTTTGTGCTATATTCGTTTTTGACGAAGCCATGCACATAATTGTATTTCAGAGAGAGCGTATATATTATCTGACATCAATACCTTGCTAATAAGTTGTCTTGACTTAAACTAATAATTGGCGAAGGAAGTTAGACTTCTGACACGTGTACTATGTTTAAGATTAAGTATAGGTATATTTTGTTACTTGAGATAGTTTACTTACCTACGATAAATTATCGAATCAAAGACTACGAATTCTAGCGTATACAGAAAACTTTCATAATTTTATTCAAGTTATGAAGTAAACCGTGTCTTTGTAATTTATGTATTGAAAGCACCATATTTATATTAACATATATATTAACATACAAAAGTTATATTATAACAGTTATATTATCTTCGAAATGTTAAAAAAAAAAAACATTTGAAAAATTCACAATATCTACCACGATTGGCAAGAACGTCTGGAAGTACAAAAAATCATCTGACGAGGGATGCCTCTCTTTAATAAACAAAGTCTTTCACGATGTGGTATTTTGAAGGATAGATAATTTTATTTTGATTTTATCATTCTTTTTTTATAATATATACTAAGCAGTATTTACAACGAAAAAGGTATTTTTTTTTTTCAACTTGGTAAAAATGTACTCACAAAAAGTACAGTCCAAGAACAATGGCAACAGTGGATATACGAAAATCTATAGACTATCGCCATCATCACTCCGGTCTATATCTACCACAGCTATATCTTCTATGTAGGTCTGGGTATAAACTTTCTGATTTCAAAACGCAACGTAGCTTATTGTGTCGCTACGTTTTTCATAAGTGCATAAGGATTGAAATCCAGTAGGCCCAATTGCTCTGACACCCCGTGTTGCTGGATCTAGAGCGACTGATCAAATTCAAATCAAAATCAAAATTTATTTATTCAATTTAGTCCCTAAGAAGGCGCTTATGAACGTCTAAACACTACCACCGGTTCAGAAAAACAACCCAGTCGAGAAGAGCCGGAAAGAAACTCGATCTGGTTCTTTTTTTTTTAATAAATATAACATTTTTTTTGTCATATAAAAAACTATACAATCGTTGTCTTAATAATGTTAGTGGAAGCACAGAGATGTGGGTTAATTCCAGACATCACTATCGTTCACGTAATGATCCACCCTGTAATAACCTTTTGAGATTAAAACTTGCTTGACATAATACTTGAACTTATTGTCAGGTAAATCGGTAATGTTACTTGGGATCTTATTGTAAAACCGAATACTATTACCTATAAAGCTTTTATTACACTTACTTAACCTAAAGCGTGGGACGGCCAACTTGTCTTTACTTCTAATATTAAAATTATGACGATCATTCACTAGATCTAGCTAGTCTAAATTTTTACGAATATGCATTAAGTTATCGAAGATGTATTGGGAGGGTAAAGTTAAGATATCATATTCTTGAAACTTGTTCTTTAGAGATTCGCGAGGTCCCATATTATATATTGCTCGAACAGCTCTTTTTGTAACGTAAAAATGGTGTCTACCTCTGCTGCTGTACCCCACAGCAAAATACCGGAAAATTATATGCAGAAACATACCACTATGGTGCGATTTTTACTATGTGCACGGTGGCCACCACTCAGTCGGGAATAAAATTTCTACCACTTTATCAACTGTTTAATCTATTTGTAATTAAAGTGCAGCCAGATTTTGCGTCAATGGATGTGAGTTCAAACCCACCGATCCAGCTATAAAATTTGGTAAAGGAAAACAATGGGAGGAAACCATAGCTTGGTGGCAGAGCATTTTCTAATAATGCCCGCCTGGGTAGCTACCACTTTTAAATTAGAGAACCTGTCGCAAAATACCAACAGGTGTTTTCCGGCGGCAACACTTGAGAACCGTTACATCTAGGCTTAGTCTATTTACCATCCTGGACCACATCGTTTATTAACATCAGGTGAGATTGTGGTCAAAGCACTAAGCGATAATCGTGTAAAAAATTAGAATAGGCCCAATTACACTGATCAAGAAAAGAGAGATGCCACTATGGTGAGGTTTTTGCCATGTTATAACTGTTTAAATTTTCAGAACGTTAATTTGACTTCAGTAATTACCCTCCCTGAGGCTCCTCTGGCAGCGGCCCAGGAGGACGTGCTTCGATCCTCAGCTGGGGTGGCTTCTGTACCCACTACCAGCGTGATACAGTGACACTTTAATGCTTAGTGCATAACAGGAATCACATTGCACCCTACAGTCCTGCACACTACACCTAGGTATATAAGTTCCGTAAGAGAGTATGTCGCGGAATTTATATCTAAAGGAGCATCCATAGCTAAGTGCGTACCACTTTGGTGCACTCTTCTAGCTGAGCGCCCTAAGCGCGACCTAAGTTCGATGAAACTGTCTGGTCTCTTTTTTAACACTAGCACGGCCAAATGACGACACTGTGCCTGATCGTAAGAACAGACCAATCCAAATACAGGGTGACCACATAAATATCATTAATCGATTGGCGGTCGTCGCTGCGATGCTGCCGGCCTGCTCAAGTGCCTCTTCACATTGCGTTTCAAAGACCCAATGTTGTAGAGAGGAGGGAACACAGCGGTTGGGAGACTGTTATCCTTCCTGTCAACAGCATTTAGTAACTTGGAAAAAAATTCAAGAATTAGATATTTTGAGAAATTACAAATGAGAAAAACGAAAAAATAAAATCGTTGTGTAAACCGAAATATATTCTCATATAACAGCTTGACGCCAGGCATGGATAAAATTTACATACTCACATTAGTGTAATAAAATTTAGCATATAAACTTTCGCATAGTGGATTAGATTGTGTGAGAACTTTGGTTGCACCACTAGAGTTAAATGTTGTTGATTAACTTATTTGCTGCAACTCGACAATTTGAGTAGGTAACTAAAAGGCAATTTGAGATCAAAAGCAAATATTAATATTAGTTCATTTTAATTCAGTTGAAATACAACTTGTATAGAAATATTATTGATTTATATTATGAAATCTAATCATATATAAGTCATAAACTATATACCCGACTTTATAAGAACTTGGAAATTGAATTGGAAATTTTTTGGAGAACTAGTTTTTACTTTTAATAATGGAAATATGCTATTAAAAATTCTCGTATTTTTACGCAAGTAGAGATAACAAAAGACTAGTACATTATTATAAGTGTTATTAATCTAGAAAATATTTAATAAACTTCAACATTTTTTTGTTTAATGACTATCGTTAAATATCTTATTAACTACAGATTATCGTACGTATATAGGCTTTCGAGAAAAAGCCCTGGAAAAAGTGTTATATGGAAAAAGCTCAACTATCAACTTTTCCATTTTCCCCTCCATAACTACGGATAAGCTCGTTGACAAACAATAAAGTAGCCGCCGGTTGAGCGTCCCAGTGATACGAAATTTAAACACCATACTCGAATATATGTCACGTATATGGGCAAAAATAGCACTAGTGTTTCCGTCTGGTTTCCACCTGATCCGTCTTTGTACTTATAATACTATTTTTTTTTTATGGAAACTGCTTAACATCAATCACATGTAATGATACGCGCTAACTTAGTAGACTTTTAATGGTTATCAGTGTGAGAAAACTAGTCATCAACCTGTGTGCGAAATATTAACATAATTATTAATGCAAATTTCAAGAAAAAGTAACTCACGGTTTCAAAATGTTTTTTGATAGCTACTAATATAAAATAAACATTTTGCTAAATCAGGATTCAGGCTAGGCCTTTAAATTATCATAATCTTATGAAAAGTTATCGACGCAAAGCAAACAAAGAATATGAAAATATTTCAACGTAAAAATAATTATTAAAACTCGAGCATTTTTTAAATTCATCAACTAAAATGCTTAATTACATACCCAGTAATTTTAATATTACACCAATTTTAATATAAGATAATACTTTCATCCGTATAATTCAGTTACAACCGGTTTAAAAACTGCAACAAAAGCCCATTGTCACGGTTAACTGCGGCGGCCGCATTAAATTATGTTTCATGTTTTAACATAATGAAATTAATCTGTTAACAATTTTATTAGGTTTGGAAAAAATATATGAAAGAATATGTGTACAAAAAATTCTAAAATTATTCTGTAAGAACATAAAATGTCCTATGATTATGTATTTTGATTATGCACAATGGAATTTTAACGGGATCTCAGTCTTAGCTTTAATTCTTTAAGTTACGTTATTTGATAATAAGCGGTATAACTTTGATAAGTTTTTGGGTGATATAGTTTGGTAATTCTGCTTAAGTGAAGTTTTCATCCTTTCAACCGAAAGACGTATACTGGTGGACATAGGTCTTCTCCAAAGATCTCCACGACGTCAGGTATCGCGCGACCCGCATCCAGCGAATTCCCGCGTCCTTTAGCAGGTCGTCCGTAGTGCCGTATGTCATCACTGGCAACACACACTGGTCGAAGACTTTCGTCTTGAGACACTGCGGTATTTCAGACAAGAAGATTTTGCGTAGCTTCCCGAAGTGAAATTTATCCGCAGAAAAAGCAATGTTGCTTGACATTGCTCGAAGAATTACCAAACTTAAGTGGCAGTAGACTGATCACATGAACGTCTTTCGGTAGAATTAATGTATGGATGAATGAAAGTTTATTGAAAATAGTTACACGGAGTGTTACCACGTCTTGATACCACAAAAACTTCATAGGAAGTTTTGGCAAGATAACCACAGTTTTGCTAAAATGTTAAAGTATTGATATAATTAATTAGAATAATTAACTGAAGTGACACTGGCAGAACGGTGTCTAAAAATCACAGATTAACAATAACAACTGAGAAAAATGACTCTTCGATTCGATAATAATACCAAACGATCGAGTTAACGTGAGCTATAGACAACTGTCACTGCTATCATAGGCAATAAAGCCTTCATTTACAATGGTTTATATCGCAACGCTATCCACTGAACTGATTTACTGTAACAACATTTCCACTTGATGTCTGGTGATTGTGAATCCCTCTATTAGGACACACATGCATGATTTCTTTGTCAAAATGTGTTATTGAGCAAGCAAATACATTTTTAGTTTTATAAGCTAGCCTTACAATCTCAGATTATGTGATAAAGCGGTTGTAAAGTCTAATTTTCTGGCAGTCCTGCTTGTAGATTGTAATATGTGGTCCAGACTTGCGCAATATATGCAACGTACATACATACAGTAAAGAACTGAATTAAAAAAAAAAAAATATTCATGATGCTTAACGGCTAGGTTTAAAATCTGCGGAGTTTACTCAGGTTTCAGTATTGGATGCTCTTTTTGTAGATACCTTTTTTAGGCTCAGTGCCCTCCCACAAAACGGTGAAGTTGCCAGAGCTCTTAACGCCGACAGTATCAGTAAGCTCAAAAAAAGGTTTTACATCATCATCATTCTCCTGCCTTTTCCCAACTCACTTGGGGTCGGCGCAGTATGTTTTCTTCTTCCATACGTCCCTATCAGCCGTCATCTCTTCATACACTCCTTTATCTTTCATATCATTTCTTACACACTCCATCCACACTTTCTTTGGCCTTCCTCTACTTTTCCATCCTTCCACATTCATTACTATTTTACCCACATGCGCTTCCTCTCTTCTCATAACATGTCCATGCCACGACAAACGAGAACCTTTCAACTTTTCTACCATTGACGCAACTTTCAAACTCCCTCTAATATTAAAAAAAAAATACTCAAAAAAAGGTTTTACAGCAGAAATAAAGGTGGCAGTAGTGCTTCGCATTCGAATCTAACACAAATCATTCTTGAATCTATATCAAAAAATACATAAATAGATGTTCAAAGTATTCATCTATAAGAACGAATTAATTTATGCCACGGCAGCTAGTCGGTAATTGAACCACAGGGAGAGCTCGCTGCGACCACGATCCGAACGCCGCTCAGAATTGAAGAGCGACCGCCTGTCCATTTAATTGGTGGTTAATCGATACCCGATTCAACAACCGACTCAACATTATTCCATGATTCTATTTGATTTTAGATTGAACACCCATAAATAATTACAGCTGACTAACTGTCTTTTACTACAGCATTTGTCAAGTTATCGCTACATATCAAGGAACTCTATTACAATAGATTATAGCTCCATTCCAATCACTCTATTTACGCTCACGTTTCAAAAGTGTACAATAAAATGCAAGATATATTATACGACAAGTGTGCCGAGTTACAAACGCGCAACCGAGATCTCTCAGGAAGAGAAAATAAACGTCCCGCTCGCAAACATTCAGTTTCAAGTGTGCACATAGTCGACGATACCCCAACTATGACGTTACATCTCACGGTTTAATCACTTAATATGGATTGCGAGGAAAGAGTTGTGCATCGTGTTTTAAACGATATCTTGATCTGCCATCTTTATAACGTTGTTGTTTCAAAACCGGTTAGCTCTTTTATTCGTGAAAAAGCTTTTTAATGATGAAAAACAAAACAAATTAGAATAGATTCTGATATAATGCGATGAGAAACGTGTTGATAAACTCCAGTGTTTCTTAGAGGATGATGCATTTATAAAGCTTTGTAATTTTAGTCCGTTATTAAAATCAATATAAAAGTAAAATCATCTAATGTATTCTCAACCAAAACGCAAACCTAAGTAAGAAAAAAATTAATATGACTATGGTTAATTGTTAGGTGATGTGCTTCGATAGCTCCTCTACGCAGTAAAAATGCGGTTTCGAATCAATAGTTTTAATTACTTATTGAAAAGTAATATTCAAATAGAAGGCGTGAGACGCTCCAAGCGGTGACAGTGAATGAATGATTGCACGGACCAGCTGATCCACGCATTGGCGACGGGGTGCAGGTGCGGGGGCGGGTGACCGGGGTAATGAGTGTTCTTGGATCCCGTCCGCGCCCCGCTCCCCATCACTGCGTTAACATAATTTATTAATGCCAGGAATCAATATATATCTGTAGTTAACATATATATGGAAAAATAAATAATTTAAATAGATATAAATTGTGAAAAATGTCAAAGATTACGAAGCAAGTTTCTACGACAAATTAATGAGATAGCAGAGTAGAGGCGTTTCTTTATATGTCACTCGGGATAGAAATGTCTTCCATGAATCGTGTGTCCACCGCACACCTGGCTCTTTTTTTGCAGACGGATGTGCGGGCATTGACCTCGTTGCCCGGGTGAGTTTTCAAAGTTTTTCCGGTTTACGGAACAACCGGTACTAGGGTTTCCGGTGCAAGTGTACATAAACTTTTAATGTGTTAGTCAAAGAATGTACCTTTGTTTAACGACGTCTCTTCTCTTTGGACTTATGTAACACGAGTCATATCAAATTTAAAGTGGCTTAAATAAAATATATTATAATACTCATCGTATCTTTTTTTTTTTTTTTTTTTTACACGGGATAGGCTCAGTGCTTTGACCACAATCTCACCTAATGTTAAGTGACGATGTGGTCCAGGATGGTAAAATACACTAAGCCTATTTACTGGTTCTCAAGTGATGCTGCCGGAACACACGTATTGGTATTTGGCGACAGGTTTTCAAACTTAAGGGTGGTAGCTACCCAGGTAGGCATCATTAGAAAATGCCCTACCACAATGTTTACCTTCACCTAAAGGCTCAGGCCGATTTTAGAGTCGGATAGGTGGGTTTTAGAGACAATCGAACCCGCATTGATTGACGCGGAATCTGACCGCACTACCCGCTGTGACATCATCGCTTCGCAACTATACCTCATGTACTTTTTCCAACAGGTGTTTAGCTGCTCGTTTTTAAGTGTTCCTTTAGATAGGACAAATTCCGCAAGAGTTTTCTTCACAAATAACAGCACTTTGATGCCTTTGATTTTTCTATTGAGTAACTTAAGCACTCGCCACAAAACTCCTGTGAAGCTTTCATAGGTCTCTGAGGTCTACAACGTCTAGTCAGCTCGAAAAAATATTTTATTTGCCAAAACCTATGATAATAGTAGAAAGACATATACCCACTCACCTTGGGCTCGCACAACTATCCTGTGCAACCAACTTCCAGACCGATACGAATTATGAACCTGCAAGAAGAGAGCCTACTCATACCTTAAAAATCAAAATCTAAAAATTCTTTATCCAATTTGGCCCTTGAAAAGGTGCTTATGTACGTCCAAAAAAACTACCACCGGTTCAGAAAATTACCCAGTCAAGAAAAGCCGGCAAGAAACTCGATCTGGTTTTTTTTAAAGTTATTAAAATTATACAATTTATAATAACAATAAACGGTTTTTAGCGGAAGTACAAAGAGGAATGTCTCAGCTGGCAACGCACCTGCGATTCCTCTGATGTTGTGGGTGTCCATGGATAGCGATCCATTTACTATCAGGTGATCCGCTGGCTCGTTGACTACTATTTCATAAAACAAATGTATTTTTAAATCACGTCTATTAGATTGAAGAAAATACCATGAAAGTTGATCTAAGGCTGTTGGAATGGAGTAACTATTGTACAGAGTTTACAACATAGAGGAAAGACGCGATGTGAACGAAAGCAATTTAAACTGTTCTCGACGTGAGAATCGTTCCAAGAGACAAGCGATAAGCGTAAAGTTTATTAATTTTAGTTAGCAGCAGCTGATTTTTGTATCCGGAGAACTATGGAAGATTATTGCATAGATTCACTCCTGTATTAATATGTAATACAAACCATAAACCGCTTTCGGTGATACGCTATTGAAAACGAAATGTTTACGATTTTATATTGATCGACTAATCTTACCTCAGGATTTACATACATATCGATACGTAGCATATTGGCAACACCTACAGAAAGTTAAATATTATATATATATTGTAAATAAATATATTTTAACGCTCATTTTTGTGATTACTTATTTACTCATATTATTTAACGTAACAAAAATATACTTAAACCTGACCAGACAATATATCAATGATTTTAAAAAATAATCATGTAAAATGGTAGTTCCCGTGCAGTAAGCCCACTAACACACAGACAGACGTTGTCTATTATATAATGTAACCATCTATGTGGACACGGACCTAGTTCTGCTTGGCTTGTTACGACCTTTAATAAAAAATAAAAAATGGAAGTAATAATTAATTAAGTCATTTAATTAATAATAACAAAATAAGTGTCTACAAAATAATTTAACATATAGATATAGAAAATAATTTAGATGTAAAATATAAGTAGATTTAAGCTCACATAAATTAATTGTGACAGAAGATTACTAACTGCATAGCTGCTTGAAATATTATAGGCAATTCTTTCTGACGCAAGTCGAATTAAAACTCCAATATAAAAAAGGTGTGGACCCAGAGTCCGCAGAATGTTTTATTTTAATTTAAAAAAAAAAACCATCTACTGATACATAATATTACCCAGGCATCTGTCATAGGTAGGAAAAACACCGTATTTCTCCAACTATACGGATCTCTTTAATATTATTGACCTTCGAATATTTATGTATGGATTGGTAGCATAATAGTTCTACTGCAACCATGTTTTGATTTATTATTACATAAACATGCCTCAGTGGTATTCAACAGAGTAGGGAACAGGATCGAACTACTTTTTAATAGATAATATTAATAAATAAAATAAATGTAAAATAATAAAAAAAGGCACACGACCTAAAATCGCTTAAACTTTTACCTTGTAAATGTAATTTAAACGAAAAGTACAATGTGTCACAAAGAAAATAAACGCAAACTTACTTACCATACAAATCTTTTGAACTCTAAAGCCTGAGAAGATTTTGTTTTAGTTTATTCATTGCTTATTAGTAGTAACTTTTTTTAAATTGTTATTCAGAGGACGATAAACGACAGAGACAGGTTTTGTTAACGCCATCTATTATCGTATATATTCTCTTCTTATTCTAAGTTATTTCTTCTCTGTATTGTCTACACGCCCCCGCTCTATTTAGTCTATGTATTCATTATCCCTTCCTCTTCCTATTCAAAAACGGAACGGCAACACGCAACCGCCGCCGCTGTCTCTCATATGTTTAAAAGTGCACATTAGTTATCAAATTATATAGAACATTCATAAAGTGAAGCGAGGTGGAAAATAAAATCTGAACCAGCTTAATCGAAGGCTAATAATAAAGGTAAGTTCCGTTTGCTCCATACAACATCATCCTTTTAGATATTTCCACACCAGGTTTAAAATCGATTTTCCGTATGTACTCGTCATTCGTAAACATTTTTTTTTAAATTAAGGAGCGTACTTTTTTTTGTATTGTATTAAGATTAAAGTTAATTGCCGATAGATTTTTCAATCTTGAGGCTATGGTAGCATCACTATGTTTCCCTTCACTAAAAGCTTAAGCTCAATATGGAGAGTTAGGTTAGGTTAAGACCACACTTTTTCGGCCAGCTCACGCGTTTCGTCACCAAGAAGGCCTTAGTAGATGGTCTTGTCGCGATCATACGGGTTGTGAAGTTTGGCCGGTGAAATCCCGCACTTTTCAGGTGTCTCCACTCTGGCAAATCAAGGTAAAAGGGATCGGGGCCCTAACCTGGGACGTAAGCTTATACTGTGGTATATATCCTCATAGATAAAAGGTATTGTCTACATGTCTGTCTATCCGTGAATCTGAGGAATATAACTAATTTGCATATAATTAATCAAAAATACATCAGTGTATAATAAATAAATATCTTTTTCTTCGCTACTTGTCGACCAATTTTCTATTTAGTTTTGTTTAGCAGCAAATTTAGCAGCTAGCCACTAATTTCACCTTTAATAAATATTTTAAAATAGTTATTTTTCTTAATATTTTCAAAAACGTTAATGGTTAAATTCGATTCACGGAGCGAACATCAGAAATGTCCTCGGCACTAAACCTTTGAATCTTTGGCAATTAATGCCATTACAGTATTATGGTCTGATCATTTTTATTTCTAGGTTAAAAATGAATTAGACATTCTAAGTATGAAAAAGTGATCAAGAAAGAGATATTACAGATGGTTTTGTAGATAGTTGAAATTGTAATAAATGCCTTAGTCTAATTCCATTTCAAGGAAAAAAGATTCCGCGTACAAAATATATAACTGATGTAATTATGTACAAAACCCAATTCAATCGTCAGTTTTACAGACTAGCATTTCAATTTGTAATTAATATCAAAGATATTTCTGTTAGTACCAATAATAATTTTAGGAACATTCTCAGGATTCCGCTTAAAAAAAAATTAAATAAAATTGTGAACAAAATCCGATTTAATGACCAATTATAACTGACTGATAAGTGTTTTAATTTGTGAGCAATATCTTCATTTTCTGTTAGTACTAAAAATAATTTAGGCTCTGTAGAAAAATAGGGTTAAATCTTTTCCAATGATTATTTAAAACTATGTTACGCAGAGAAGAACTGTGCAGAATAGAAAATATGATACGCGGGCAAACAGTTAGTCAAATAATAAACCATATTTATTAACACATAAAACAGATTATATGGTTACAATACAATAAGAGATCTATTTCTTTAAAACGACCTCAAAGTATTGTTTTGAAAAGTGTCTTTCGTATTTATCAGTCTTTATTTAATATCACTATAATTGATACATTATCTCGTATATCAATGACGCAATATTGATCGTCTATGAAAAGGATTGGAAGAAAGGTCCAACTTTACGCAAAGTACGCTCCTAATGAAGTTATGAAGTTGCAGAGTGGTAATTTATTACCAAAAACTTGACGTTCGTATAACAAAATTAACTAATCATAAGTGATCATCTAATATGAAAAAATTAGATGAATCGGTCATGTAACTTACTAGATAAACTCATCAGCCCTAAATAAGATTATAATATATTTAGCCGCTGAGTGTACATAAAGACTTTAACATTGCGAGTAAGAAAATTACTAACGGTACATAAGAAGCTTAGAATTTCTTAAGGTCTTAATATATTATATTACGGCTACTATAGTCTTACCCAGGGTTTATTGCACTATATTGTTAGGAACTGTCAGATCTACATAATTCTTGGTACTAGGTCAAGGGTAGCCATTAAAATAATTCTATAAAAATCATGTAATTTTTTTATAATGAATACTCTTTCATATCTGTTAAACAATGTTTCATCACATCTGTTATTATTTTAAAAGTTGAAGGGATCAAATTTAAAGTGTTATAAACCACCTCTCTAATTCTATAATCAGTTTGAGCTGTTGGTGAAAGCAAACATCGTGAGGAAACCATAGAATTGGTGGTGGAGCATTTTCTAATAATGCTACCAAATTTGCAACACTTGTCGCCAAGTACTTATAGGCTTAACGTGCTTACCATACTAGATCATATCGTTACACAAGATGAGATTATGCTCAAAGCACAGTATATTAAAACAAACCAAATTTTGTTCAGTGCCTTTCCATAGAAAGTCTTTCGTTACTCATCAAGTCTGTGTTATTAACAATAATATCTCTAATAATGCTGATATGATATCATATATGACATCTACATTTTGTTTTTAATTAAATGTAAATCCATAGTTTGAACCGCAAGAAGTCCACTCTTAAACATAGGTCTCCCTCAAAGATCACCACAACGACCGGTCTTGCGGCACCCGCCCGCATCCACCAGATTCACGCGAATTTGAATCTAATGGTGCAAAAAAGCAAATAATAACATTTCCCAGACACTCGTTCGTCTAAAGTACTCTTAGTAAATTTTCTTTTTTCTTTCTTTAATTACGTACAATGTATTCTTCCTTAGTGTGTTAACATTTTTGATATGACCATTATTGCCGAAGACGCTGTAAAAACTGCCTCGGTAGCGCAGTTGTATTACAGTACGACTGTCGTTCTGGGGTCTCGAGTTCTCTACTCAATATTATATCGGAACCTGAAATTTTTGCCCGATATGGTGACAGGCTCGCCTCCTCTCACATTTGGGACGGAATTATGCTCGGCGAAATGTGGGTTGTGTAGTTCGTTATTTCACCTCTGCCTAACCCTTCGGGGATAACAGGCGTGAGCTTATGTTACATTGTGAATATAACATAGTTCATACTAAAATAGTCGTCAACGCATTTATATCTTACAGTTATGTTGTAAAAGTAAAAATGATTATACGGCTCAATATTTTGACTGCAATCTCACCTGATGTTAAGTGGCGATGTGGTCCGGGATGGTAAGCACACAGCCTAGAAAATACCGGTTCTCAACATGTTCTCCCGAAACATACCTACTGGTATTTACCGACAGACTTTCAAACTTTAGGGTGGTAGCGACCCAGGCGGATATTGTTAGAAAATGCCTTTCCATCGTGCTACAGTTTCCTCACGATATTTTCCTTCACCGAAATCTCATGCTGATTTTAGAATTCCGAAATCCGACCGCACTATCAAAACTGTGCTATCACCCCTTAATATCATCGCATAAAAGCTAAAATGTAATGAAACTTAGTCCGATTTAGTCTATCTTTAATAATTTAAATACAAAACCATTTATGGTAGCGCTAAAATACCCGAGGACGAACCGCATTAAATTGCCTGTTAGTATCTAGACCTTTCGAGATTCGATCGAATAGAAATGAGTTTCAAATAGTAATTATTGAAGTGGTGGAAATCGATTCTACAAACTCTCTGCGGACGCGTGCAAACATTGTTAAAGACTGCGCATACTGCACCATACTGCGAAATATTCGCTTTTAATAATATAGTTATCATTAGTGGTTTTTATAATGCCTGTAACTATTTCATTACAGCTCTATCAATTATATTCTTAAACAAAAATTTGTAGACTAACTTAACTCAATTTTTTTTTTTCTAATATTGAAAAACTCTTTAATCATTTGGATGAAACTGCAAATCCAAAAGGGCAAAATATGATGAAAAAATAATAATTAATCGAAATGTCTTTTTAAACGCATATGTCAATAAAATAACAACCAGCACCTTATTTCAAGAAATAACATAAATCGACAATAAGATCATGTATGGTAAAATAAGCAAACATTTGAGGTAGTATTTCGTATTTAAAATATTTTATTTGTAAGTTCCTGGCAATCGTTTTTTTTATTTTCCTATGATCACAGAAGATTTTTTTTTACACGGTATAGGCTTTGACTACAGTCGCACCTGATGTTAACTGACGATGTGGTACTGGTTCTCAAGTAATGCTGCCAGAACACACCTATAGGCATTTGGCGATAGGTTTTCAAACTCGAAGATGGTAGCTACCCAGGCGGTTATCATTAGAAAATACCCTACCACCATGCTATGGTTTCCTCGCGATGTTTTCCTTCACCGAATACTCAGGCCGATTTTAGACTCGTATAGGTGGGAGTAAGCCCGTGTCGATTATAGGGTAATCCAGCCGCATCACCCGCTTCAAAAATAGACGGAGATATCAAGTGTCATCAAACTCTTTCGTCTTGTCATGGATAAGACGAAATTTACAGATATGACTACCAACTTTTACTAGTTAAATTGACATCCATAAATAAAAGGTAATATAGAGTTTACTAATTGCAAATACTCAGCAACGTACGCCTACAAGCAACATCAAACTCTAGAACACAACTATAAATTCAACTACAACAAGCAACGTCGTTATAATAATCATACGAGAACTTCCGACTACAGTTGAGATTATTAACAAGTTAGCTAAGACTAGAACGTTACAGAACATTGAGAAACCCACAAGATCCATGTAATAAAAACAACAGTACAACTTGGAGCAATCTGTGCCATCCCCGATAGGAAATAAAGATATCATAAGAAATATTAGAACTGTATATCCATGTAAATTGTAGTGAGTACAAAACAATTGGCAAATGGACAATGAAAGGAGTGAACAGACAAACGCCATCTTTAATTTTTATAGTTTTCTTCTTCTTAGATAATGGAAATTTGCGTATAAACAATTTATGCCAGTATCATGTTGGTAAGATTTTCAGTCTTGTATCAACGTTACCAAGATCCAGCATAACAGTGGCTCATCCTTCTAGAACTTTCAATGGAGCTTTGTCGGAACCTCAGAATAAATTCTACGTGTGATTATCCTAAAAAAACTTAACATGTACATAATAACCAAACTATGTCAAACAAAACGCCACAGAGATTACTTGATATAGAGTCAAATACACAAGTTTAATAAATTAAAGAAAACAACTGCTACATGACAGATTGAGATCCCTATTTTAATAGCCAATGAGATAACGTCATAAACAAATATTGCTATCACATATTGCTATGTTTGCACCGAACATGCTCGGGACACGGCAGATTAATACACAAAATGCAAAAAAAAAAAAACAAATAAATGTATTTTATTTATTCAAACATCAACAAGATTTACAACATGTTATTACTATAAGTTAACATTATTGTTAAAAACATATGCTAAATTCAACATTAATTACAGTTGACTTAATTATGTTTTTGAGAAAAATTATTTATTTGAGTATAAAACACCGATTTACAGGCTAAGTCTTAGACGTTGAAACATTAACATAAATTTCGATACATTAACAAGTAACCTAACCCAGCAGCGGTATATTTTAGGATAATGCAGGCTAAATTTCTGGCTCCTAGACAATTGCTCAATTTTTTTTAGCTTCCTTTCAATTTAATGTCCATTGACATGTAGCCTTATGCTTTATATTTATATCTTATCCTTATACCTAATAGTCACTAAGCCACGATCTAGTCGGGTATAGGTATCGTACCTTCTCAGAAAGTGATATTTTCTATTTAGTTCGAAAAGTTAGCAGATGAGTAGCTTGACATATTATCTCTTACATTTCGAATCAATGCTTTAACCAATTTAACAATGTTTGATTTTATGTCTGTATTCTATTTTTTTCTTGTTAACATAGGCTAGCTTCAAAATCTTGTTTATCATCTCATCTCATCATCATCTCCCTACCCTTTTCCCATTTTTATTTGTGGTCGGCGCAACATGTCTTCCTCTTCCATTCCTCTCTATTTGTTATCTCCGCATTCACTCCTTTTCTAAACATATCATCTTTCACACAGTCCATCCATCTTTTCTTTGGTCTTCCCCTTCCCCTGTAACCGTCCACATTCATATCCAATACCTTTCTTACAACATTCTCTTTCTCCCTGCGCATCACATGTCCATACCAGGACAAATATCGTTTAATCAAAAAATTTTAAGAGGGTAACTTGGACATGGTAGTTTAATTAACGATATTCATATCACGATGCTATCTCTTTACAAATAATTTAAGTGCATCAGTCTTATCTAGGATACTCCATCCATATAATCCGATGCTTGTTTGCACAATGATACAAAAAATTTAATAAACCAAAACATTTGTAAATAGGAATCATCGTGACAATCTTTACGAGCGACGATCACATTCACGGCACACTCACACTTATCAAACAGCCCGTTTTCTTCTCCTCATCCGCTCGTTACTTTTTATTGTTTCGCCTTTTTTTTTGCCTTCTAACAATGTAAACTGGCGTTTGCGACTCGCTTGTAATGGAATATTACATTACACTGCTTTGTGAATTCAGTGAAATGTCAAAACAGGCTAATGGTTATCATAATTTGCTTTTTGAAGTTTAGTGGATTAAGGATTCTTCAAAAACATACAAAGGCACTTTATTTGTTCTCTCTAACGTTACCTACATTGGTTTACTTTGTCCAAGTTATTAACACCCGCTGCGGATTGCAATCTGTTTATGATAAAGGCTACTTAACTCTTCCACATTTTTTATATTCTTTTACGCTATTACATAAATATTACAGCTGTTTACTGCTTAACCAGGATAAAGATAAGAAGAAAAAGAAAAGGTATAATTGACTCACGGCCAACACCTGGATCTCACACTCACACTGGTACCGCTGGGTATTTTTCTAACTGTTTTTCTGGTATTTTTTGTTTTCTTTCACGGAGCACTGGCGAGTTTCGGTTTTGTTATTTAACGGCACACACTACTGTTTTATTGGCTAGCGAGCGCCCGGGTAGCACGCGTTGCTATTGGTGCATTTTGGCCGCGAGATTTAAATGGGTAAAGGAAGGGATGAAAGGAACGGTTAAGCTTGCCCAACAGCACGCTCTCGATAATTTGATATTCAAGGAACCAGAGAAGAACTACAAATTACCAAGAGTTTAAAAAAAACAGGAGTTTAGAAATAATCAAGAAAAAAATCAAGTACAGAAGAATTTGACCAAAATTCGTAATTTCTTATTTTATTGACCAACGTTTATGTTAGAAATAAGTCCGTACTTCTCTATTGTCTGTAAACGACTTTAGTCTATTATTATCCAATATTTTTTCGATAATGGTGAGAGCTGTGGATTAATCGTCACTGTTGTGAGATCTGCAAACTCACTCATATCTTATTTATGTAAATAATAGATAGACCTGTGCATGATAAACGCTTCCAATTATAGAGATTACGGAAACCCGTACTTCAAATTATTTCATGTTGACGGACATGTTACTATTTTTTTTTCAACTTCAAATTAAGAGGGCACCAATTGATATTGATTTTATTCAAATTATCGACTAAATTTCAAGAGACCAGGAAAAAAAATCAAACTAACGAAAGATTCAAATTATAGAGTGTCATATTATCAAGGGCCGACTGTAATCAGAAACAGGCTTTGTTTAGGTTTATTACACCCTAATTTAAGTATTGAAAAACACTGTTTTTATAATTCTTATCTGTTTACATTAAAATTTAAATGTAGCTCCTTTTAAACTCGTTTTAAGATATTATTTTTATGCTGTGTAAGGGTCCTGACTAGAATTCCAGCTGAAATCAATAGACGATATGGACCGGGATGGTAAGCGCACTAAGCCTAGAGGTACTATCTCTCAAGTAATTCTGCCGGAATACACCTACTGGTGCTTGGGAACAGAAATTCAAACTTGAAGGTGGTAGTTACTCAGGCGGGGATTATTATAAAATAACATATCATCGTGCTATGATTTTCACAGGATGTGTTATTTTATTGATTTTAAAAGGTGGAATCGAACATACGTCCATCTACGAAAAAATATTATTTTCATCAAAAAGTGTTGTTAATTACATATTATAAATTAATACGTTTTATAATTAAAAGATTAATTATGACTAGAGCGTGTGGTCAGATTCAGATGTTTACATGTGGAATACGACTGCCGCTCCTTACTGCCTTAAACTATAATCTAGTCCTTTCCACGAGTCATCCGAACGCTAAGAGGTCGTTCAAACGTATGGAAATTTGCACGAGGAGACCGAGGTGCAGCAGTAGACGTCTTTTAGTTGATGGTAAATGGGATGCGGGGAAGACTTTTCTGTGGTTATTGTTGAAGACATGAGAGAGTGGTCTAAATGGCGCGATTACGTTAGCAAGATTCACATAATTACATAAGCAGATCTTGTAAAAATTATGCCATCGCTTACATAACTAATAGGGCATTAAAACAATAGAAAAAAAGGCGTTAATAATTCTCTTCTGATTTTGTGATATTTGAATGGCATTTAAGAAGAAATATCCGCGTAACCACCGTTCACGCTGCTAGGGACGGGCGGCTAAACTTTGATTTCCGAGTCCTCCTCTGGCAGGTGCACAGGACATGCTCCGATCCCCATCTGAGGAAGCCCTTGTAGCCGCTGTCAGCGCGACAAAGTTAGACCGCATGCACTATTAACACACGCGTCATACTACACACGCATGCTTGCACATTACACGCAAGGTACATAGGTTCTCTATTGGAGCTTTTTCCTTTACAGGTTTAATAACCGTTACGTTAGCACGGGGCAAATTTCGCGGAATTTTAGCAAGAGTAGCACCCCAAGCAGTGGTTTTTACCATTTTGGTGCCATTGCGTTGGCTACCATTTTTAGGCTGAGTACCTTAAACGCACCGCAATGTCCAATGATGCTAGCAAGTCACTTCTGGTCAACAGCGTTCTGTCAGTTTAAAAATTACATAGCTTTCCCGTGTGAGCGAATTATTACGATTCGTCTTGACGATGCTATAACTATATAAGTAAATATATGCTGTGTTACATCAGCGCTCACACCTTTCGTTTCAAGTCTTTCAAACTAAAAATTTCCCAATCAACGATTTCTCTTAAAAATCGTCCCATCAAAAGTACTATAAGGTTTTTTTTCATTGTACCTACACAGTTGATAGAATTTAAAAAAGCTTTCAGAAAACTCTTGGCAAACCATCCATTCAGTGTGCGAGAGAGACCACGTTTTATATCATTGGCCCACAACACTACTTACAAGTTTTTTACAAGTTGTTGAACGTTTCCACCAGTTCCAAGAGTTCCACGAGTTGGTGCGGAAAGATTCACTGCGAAAATCGACGTAAGCGATTCTATCACACAGTGACGTAACATCATTTTGTTTTTTTTTTTTTTTTTATATATCTAAACTTTATGTAAAATAACTTATGTGTTTTTTAACAGTGTTTCACTCAAATATATCAATTAATCAAGTAAACCACGTGCACGCTCCAATTGCACTGCTTTAGATTAAGAGATTTGTGCCCGATATGGCGACAGGCTCACCCCCTGTCACATCTGGGACGGAACTAAGATTGGCGAAATGTGGGTGGTGTGGTGTAGTTCGCTATTTCACCTCTGCCTAACCCTTCGGGGATAACAGGCGTGAGCTCATGTTATGTTATGTTTAGATTACGAGGTAGATGCAACGAGACGATCTTAGAAAAAAATATTACACGTAAGTTATAGTAAGATGTACTTTTAAAATAGACATAAGATTTTCTTAAAAACATAATGGGAGACACGGTTAAACCGCTTTAAGTCTATTTCCTCTGTTGGTGGCCTTTCTTTTGTCCGCGCCTACGGGCAAGCCAACTGGGTGAGGTACACATGTGCTTCGTCGAGTTATCTTGGGAGTTAATCCAGTTATCGACTTGATTCTATATATTGTAACACAAAAAACAAATGAAAAGCTATGTTGCTTTAGTTCATCGCAAACTAACAGATTGATACAAATGTTGATTTTGATATGTGAGCATGTAATTAAAATACTAAGAAATAAATTGTATTTTAATTTCAATTTTATTTCAATAAAATATTACGCGACCGTGTAACAAAATCCACCTTAAAAGATAAGCCTGCCGGTGCGACGCTCCGTCCCTTCTGCGAGCAATTTTATCCCCATTTTCCCCTCCCTGGCAACTTTAATATAGTTTGTAACTATTTGATAAATTCGACATAAAAAAACATATTCTATTTTTCTTACAACAGTTTTATTTATTTCTTATTTGAATGTATGTTTCTACATCTGATTATTTTATGTGTACTTTTTCGAATATTTTGAAGGATCCGTACATTCAATTTCTGTAGAAACAAACATATAATAGTGATGAAGTAAATTAACATTATATGAAAATTATATTTTACTAAAAGGTTTTTTTTTTTCTGAAGAAATGTTTATTTAATCTTATTACCACAGCGTCCAAAGACGTGATTGTTTTGTTTTCTGAATGATACATTTAAAAGTTAATCGCCTTCGCAAGTCAATCCGCTTATCTTTTATTAAGGAAAAAAATATATTTTTTCCGCCATTAATAAATATGTATATTTAGTTTACTTTTTTAATAATTACTAAAAAAATATTGGTGATAAAGGAATTTTAAAAACAGATATTTAAATAGAAGAATATTTACGAAAAAAAAAAATTATATCATCTGTAACTGGACATTTATTGTTAATGCTTTTTATTGAACCTCTTGAGCACCTGGCGTTTACGCCAGCTTTCTATTGTTTTTCCTATTGTCTCATTTTTATAGGTAATCGTATAAATGTATTATACGCATAGCTTCGAAACAATTTCATAATATAAAATATTAATTTAAAAATGTAAGAAAATACTGTATCATGTAGACGTTTGACAAAAAAATACCGTGGACAATTTTTTCGTGCATTTTTCATTCATTGTAATTTTTATTTATTATTATTTTCCACTCTCATTTACATTTTATTGTCGATCATTGTTAAACAAAAGTTCTCAAAATGACATATTTCGCTTCGTGTAGACCTTTTGTGCTAAATGCAGTTATTTAACAGCATGGGATGTTTTTTATATTAATTGCTCATTCTAAAGGAGCTTGATCCTTCAATGAAGAAAAACATCATGGTAAAATCGTAGTGATTAATTAATTCATTTTTAATGCCCCTGGCTAACCAACACCTACAAGTTTGAAAGTCTGTCGCCAAGCACCAATAGGGGTATTCAAACAGCATCATTTGAGAGCCATTTGAGATTTTCATCAAAGAGCTATGCCAACACAGTATAAACTATAAAATATACAGATAAAATCTACAACTTCCAGTTAATTTGAAATCAATATTCCATAGGATGCGACACATCAAAATTAAATATTATAACGAAGGTTAGTACTTAAAAAATAGGTTGTATATAAAAAATAACATTATTTATTTGTTAGAAATTTCTTTAAAGAATCATTTGTTTTTCCGAATTTTGAGTCTTTTGCAATTATGATTTCCTTTATGTTATGCTCTGTGTCATTATTTATTACTTCATTTATTTTACTTTTTCCATTCCAACCTATTATCGTTTAGTTCAAGGGTGAAGTCAAGCGAGCGTAATTTTGTAAGTTGTAAGTCGCGTATTTTGCATTACGTAATTTACTCTGTGAGTTATCTGTCAATTTATACGCGTAAATACACTGATGCAATTTATTTCGGCGCGTGTGACGTGTGAAGTAGTGAGGAGCGAAGAAAGCGGGCAGTTTTCGCGATTAATGAGCGAGAGTCAACACGCCTTTTTCTTAAAAAAAAATGTTATACATTATCTTCTAATACTGCATAAATCTATACAATTTTTAACATATATCTATACATATAATAAAAATGTAACGGATCGCTGTCTGTACATGGAAGATATATGAGAAAAAATATTATTAGGACCTTTATAAACGCAAATAGGACCCAAAACTATAATTTTTAAAATTTTTGTCTGTTTGTCTGTTTGTCTGTGCGTTTTTGCACGCTAATCTCAGAAACGGCTTATCCGATTTAGATGCAGTTTTCACTAATATATTGTAGTAAGCTTCACTTAACATTTAGTGTTTGTTTCATGTCAATCGGTACATACATAAAAAACTTATGTCAATTTAAAGAATCACGTTGAACATTTATTCTATCTAAATTCTTTCTCTGTACAGATACATTGTAAGAAACTTTACTAAACTCCATAATGGTCTATATAAAAGTATGATTATATAATAATAATAATATGATAATAAATAGAAGTTAAAAATGAACAGTTTCGGAAATGTTATTATTCCAATTTAAGTTGACCTCAGACATATATCATCATTCATATGAAATAGGGTTCAGGTTAGGCTGGCAATTCAGGTTGTTTATATATGTATAGGTAAAGCACGTCGAGAGCCGGGCCGCTTTCGAAGGCGCATGGCGTAACAGTTGCATTCGATAACACTGACTGTTTGCTTATTTTATTTATTTATATTTTAGGGTTTGTAAATACATATTGTATGTATATAGTATAGGTTAATTAGTTTTCAAATTAGGTAAACACATCTTATTAGTTAAACTGTAAATACAAGTTTATACAAGTTCTTAATTTTTATGTTTAAAAAACAATTTAGTAATTTGCGATTAATTAATACATAAATGTATATATTACACATTTCTTTTATTTTCAATAATTAATAAGTTAGGTTAATACGTCTTAATAGTTATTAAACTGTAATAAAGTTAAACTGTGTAATAATCTGTAAGTATTTAATTTTTTTGTTTATGATGAGTATGTGTTCACTAAATAACGCTGAGTTAGTACTAATTACTACTTCTTATAAGAATGCCTCGAAAAAGATCCAACCTCCCCCGGTGCAGCAGAAATGCTATAAGGATGAGATTAGTTCTCATTAGTTCACTGCATTTCAGTAACGTCAGGCCAGGTTTCATATTACAGAAACTTCAGCTCAGCGAAAATCTCGATTGAGTTCACATCATTCTCGAATGATGGCCACTTGAGTTAGGATGAACAGGGAACAGCGTGAAGCACGTTTGTCCACCGATCGCAAGGCTCATGCAATATCGCGTGAGTCTGAGACCTTTACTGATAGGGAACCCGGCTGAGCTCTCAAAAAGCACGAACTTTGCAGTCTAGAAAGCTGGAAAAATTGTGAATCTCGATTAACAGCTGATCGAGAAGAAGAAAGAAACTGCAGAACAACGTCAGTCACGACTAAATGCCGATCGACTTCGGCATATATTCAATAAAATGTTATCAAGTTTGATAGAAAGACCCAGAAACTGGAGCGGAAATTGATATCCTTCCATGGATTACCAAAGAGAAAACAGGTTATTTGTATTCGCCCAGAATTGATTACTCTGAATTCGAATCTATAGTAGGTATGGTGGTATGTTGTCAGTTTTGTAATGCTCAAAAATGGAGAAAAGAACTAAATGGAATATACTATTCAGGTGGCAAAGTGCTCATTTAAACTTATCATGAGCCCCTTTATAACTATGTCCGTTTATATAATAGTGTATTCGAAATGACATCTTTTGTGGTCAAACATATCACATCCAACTTTTAAGGTGCAGGGCCAATTTATCACTTGATTGGATCTTTGCTTCTCCAAAATGAACCAAAATTTTTTAAATTTATTTTGTATCAAATTACATTGAACAAGCCCATATACGACATCATAACTTTGCTCAGCTGAACATCAACTTTATATTTCAACTTGAGAATATGTTACATCAAGTAAATCCGTATGTCAGAAGTTTCAAAGCCGCAATAGATTCCATCCCACAAGGCCAAAATAACAATTATAAAGTTATAAATAAGGCTGATAGACGTCCTGCGGAAGAACATCGTGAAAATTACACTGTCCCCGTTGCAGACGAAGTTGCAGTAATATTAGTCAATTAGGAATGTGATAGACGTGACATCGTGCAGCGCACTCATGATGATTGCTTACAACGTATTTATGAAACACACCGAGCATATGATGCCCTGCAGTATCCTTTGATATATTTCCATGGTCAGGATGGGTACAATTTCAGACTCTACGAAGTAAATCCAAGCACTAGCATATCAAATTATAATAAAAAATATCAGCCTTACAGTTTTATTCATACCAGATACAAATTAGATGAAATTGTTGTATCTATTGCTACTATATTTTCTCTATAGTAACTTGAGATCGGTAACGGTGTGTATCCCGCAGGAACAAGCAAAATTTGTTCTAAACGCAAACCTATGCTGCGAAGTTTCATGAATGCGAGACCTCATATCATCCGTGTATGGAAACGCAACGCAAATACCAACTTGCGAAAATTCATGGCTTTGCGAAAGAGCTATTTTAAGTCCACGAAACGACCAAGCAGCAGCAATAAATGCTGAAGTTTTGAGCTTTGTTTCGGAGGATAGTGTAGAGTATATCTCCATTAACAGAGTTATGAAAGATGAAGAATCTACCAATTACCCAGTAGAATTTTTAGAATCCCTCAGTGCTCCTGGACTACCATCTCATAAAATAAATTTAAAGTTGGCGTACCCATAATGCTGCTAAGAAATTTAACACCGCCAAAACTTTGCAACAATACTAGATTAAAAGTGAATTTTTCTCTTTTAAATTTCGGATTCTGCGAAACCTAATAGAAGCAGAGATTTTAACAGGTGGTAGTGTTTTTATGCCTCGGGTTCCGGGTTCCGGGTTGTTTTTTTTTTAAACGAGTTCAGTTTCCAGTGAGCTTATGACCAGTTTTGCGATGACAATTAATAAAGCCTATGGTCAGACGCTAAAAGTTGTGGATGTGGATTTAAGTATTAGCTGTTTTTCGCACGGTCAGCTTTATGTGGCTTTATCACGTGTTAATAATTCTAGCAGCCTGTATGCTTTGTTCCCCGATGGCTATACGATGTAACGACGGTGATTAAATCCAGAATAAACCAAAATCCGAAAAATGCTGCCTAAAGTCACTATTCCACGCAGACGGAGTTGCGGGCACAGCTAGTATACAATAAAAAACGTGTTAGAACGTAGATATGCAACTGAATTTATTACGGCCGTTTGGCGATCTAACCGAACTTACGCGATGCGAAACACGCGACTCATAACTCACAAAATTACGTTCGTTTGGCCTCATACTAAGACCTTTTATAATACTTTTACTATGTTTGTTTTAGTGTTTTAACTACGTCCTCAAGTGTAGCAACGTATAATTGAGTGATATTACGTTTGTCTCTTGTTCAAAATCATCTGCGTATACCAAGGGCGGCGACACCTTAATGTTGAGCGATCTGTGTACACGTTTGCTACTTTCGTAATACAAATATTACACGATTATTATTGTGAAGTATGGCGTATTATATCTTCATAGATGAAATATTTTATGCATAATCCCGTGTCACAATGTTTGACCGTGATAAACTATGCAACTATTCAACCAATCCCTATTTTTTTTTAAGTGGAGTAAGTATCTCTCATGGGTACTCATTGTCAAGGGGAACAGTAGAGTAATGTGAAACTCTTACTCATTAAAATTCCACGTTGTACCTACAGCCGGCAGGGCGAGGGCGATGCGGGGTCGAATTTACATTGACCGCATCGCCCCGGCGACTAGCCGTTGATGTTTATTGTGTGTTTCTGGACTCAACTTAGAAGATGGGTTTTTTTTTAATAGAGCTCCGGCATCACCTCTGACGTAACCAGGGACCTTATTATTGCTAAATAAGTTTTCAGTTGCTTGTGCTCTTTTATGTTATTTATTTATGGGCTTATTCTTTTGCCTTTCTTCTTGACTAAAACATTCTCTTATGTGTGCTCTTTTATTGTGTTCTGTGGCTTGTTCTTTTACCTTCTTATTTTTCTAATTCAATTAATATATTTTTCCTTTCTACTATGTTATTTACATATGGTTATAATGCTATTATTATTTATTCTATGGTCATAATTCAAATCACAGACTTCGTCCATTAAACTTATCAACACTGAGTTATAGTTATAGAATCAATCGATCAAAAGCACCGAATTAATACACTGTAAATGCTTAAAACTTAGACTTTAAAACTTAATCTTACACAATGAAAATAACGAAACAATAATAGTAATAAAACAATAATGAAACAATAGCTATTTGGCGTCAATATTATACAATCCTTAATTAATTGTCAATTATAAATTCTTAATAAATGTCAAAATAATCAAATAATAAATATCAAATAAAATCCAAAATATCAATTTGCGATCAATTCCAAGTCCCAAAAAACATTTACGATAACACCCATCATTCACCACCGCCCACTTATGCCTTTTTCCAGCTATCCTTGCAATCTCGCATATAAACTGCAGGAACGCTGGACGGTGGTCGTCTTCTAGCAGTAAACCAGCCAAGGTGTCCATATTTATCCCAACTCCAGTTTTGCACTCGAGGTCACATCTGGACGAGCCGAACCTAGGAGAGTCTATAATAAGATGGAAGACTGTTTCGGTGGTGTCCGGATCGTAAGCACACGTGGGGCTATCTTTAATTTTGAAACGATGCAGGTACGCTCCGAAGCCCCCGTGTCCTGTCAGGATCTGCACGTGGGTCGGTGACATACGGGTCTTCTTCAAACACCCGATGGGCCTCCTCTACCTTAGGGAAGAAGACCTCAATCACCGCCCCCGTGGCGGAAGCTTCGTAGCGTTCCTGCCATAGCCTAATGGTGTCCCCGCGTATGACCTAGAAGATAGGTTAGTTTTAATCTTAGTTAAAGACTTCATTTTTTTTTTATTGTAAATCAAATGTTTTTGTAGGATAAGGATAAATAGGCAAACGCAACAGTTCAGTACCTAGCTGTCCTCTGATTATCAATCAATTTTTTTAGTAGCCATTAACTACTTTTACTGTTTTGGATTCAGTTTTTTTTTCCTCAAATTTTCAGTAATGATTATAATCATCAAATTTCGAGGGATGGGCGAAAATTATGTTTATTATCTGTTATAATCACACCATGCCCTAGAGTAGCAGGTAAAATGTAGTACATGTAAACTCATCATTAAAAACCTCTTTCGCAAATTTCAAAAGGACTATCCCTTCTCCGGTAGCAGACTCTTTTACAGTCACTGTTAAATCGATTACATCAGTACAATGACGTCAATCTTATAACACACACACATTCAACTACATTTATCTGATCACATATTAAAACACAAAAGTGCTCTCGAAATGTTCTTCAATTCTCAATTCCCGGCGCCACCTTATCCAATTTTAGGGGAAATAAAATATAAAAAGCACTTTTACATTCGAAAAATATGATAACAAGAGTGGAACGTAATACGTGCAGCGTACCGAGTAATCTAATTTCAGACGACCAACAAAACCCAGTGTTCCGTGTCGTTTAAAAATAGAAAAACAACAGGAGCAATGTGAGTCACGCTGAGATGAAACGAACACTATCGTCCTACAGACATAATGGTAATGCAGCAACTATATGATTCGTTACGTTTGTTGTGAATCGACCTTTTCATTAGTTTGCTAGATTAGAATGATAAAGGCCGATATACTCCGTACGATTTTCATTCATAATTACTTAAATTACTTAATTTGGATAGATAATCTTAGGTTAGTTTGTTTATATATATTTTTTAATGATATAGTTTATTTGACTTGTTCGAAGATTACTTAATTCACTTTCAAATATGCTTGCCAAAACACATTGGTACATACTTGGATTTATATTTTGAACTCAAGGGTGGTGTAAAAAATGGCGATTAGAAAATAGCCTACCATCATAATGTACCATCAGAACGAGAGTGACTCAAGTCGAGATATTGTGTAAGACACGTAAAATATGACATAAATATGAAATTGAAATGGAACTGGGCTGGACACGTATCTAGAATGAAAAGCGATAGATGGGCAAAGCTAAGTACTGAGTGGCTGCCTAGAAGTAGCCAAAGGAAAAGAGGCAGACCGTTTAGAAGATGGGAAGACATCTTTAGAGAGCGCGCTGGCCCAGGCTGGCCCACTATTGCAAGGAACAGGGAAATATGGTCGGTAATGGGGGAGGCCTACGCCGAGGAGGCGACTATAACCTATTAGTTTAAATTCTCTGTATTTTTAATGTGTCATTTAGGTTATAAGTTATAGATTAAAGGCTTTTTTATTTTATTTATTTATTTTATTTATGAGACATGTCATTTACTTATGTCAAAATGACTTAATTATGTGTAAAGAGTAAGTTTAGAAAATCATTAAGTATGTATTGACGAATTTGTGCAAAGGTGTATGCAGACATTCAGATACTAATATCACTATTTTCTCAAAACAGGTCCTTTACGAGGATGCTTTTCTTAACCAAATACACAGTTATAAAACAAGCATTAATGCGGTATAACTGACAAACAAAGGGAAAATATTATTAGTTCTCTATATCTCAAGCTTTTTGTTAGTCTGTTAGAACACTAGGACAAAAATACTAGCTGTCAAATGATGTGACCGTTCCGGTAGCTTGGCGCTTGGTTACATAAATTATTTTACTTGAAGGTGGCATTTAGAAAATACCCTAGCACTATGCTAAGGTTTCATCACGTATGTAGTTTTACTTTACCGAAATCTCAGGCTGATTTTAGAATTCCTAAATCCGACCGCACTATCAAAATGCTAAAATACCGCATAAAAGCTAAAATGTAATAAAACATAGTCCAATTTAGTCTATCTTTAACCCCTTGAGCACTAATCTGGCGTTTACGCCAGCTTTCCATTGTTTTCATATTGTCTTCCTATTGTCTCATTTTTATGATTAATCGACATATTAATAACTTAAATACAAAGCCATGTAATTTGTATAATTGTGCTGATCTAATTATAAAATAGGATTGGTGGATTCGACCGTACGCCTATCGACGTAGAATCTGTCCACACTACCAACTGAACCATCATCGCTCTAAATCTTAAGAGATACAGCAAAATGATTGTTATTGTCAAAATGTACAAGCGGTAACAATATCTACCTGGACCCGACATTGAAATCAATACGGATTAATTCGCAGATAGAAACGAATCTATACATATCCGGCGGCGCCTTAGAATATTATGCGCCTACATCCGGTGGGACCGTCTCTCACCTGCCATGTGTCAGATCGCATGAAATGACTATATAAGGCTCTGTAGAGCCAACACAGACACACTTGCATTCTATCTCTGCTAAAGTGAACGTTCATGATATTGCAATATAATAATCGCGAGAGTGTTTTAACAATAGTAATCTATAAAATTAGAGTCTCTATCTAATATCAAAGTAACAACTTTTTACTAAACAAATATGAATGTATATACGACGTCTGTACCAAAAACACAATTTCCAACGCAAGGAAACAATCGTGGTTGGGCATTTTCTAATGATGCCCGCCTGAGTAGCTACTACTCTCAAGTTTGAAAACCTGTCGCCAAATACCAGTAGGTGTGTTCCGGCGGCATCACTTGAGAACCGGTACCTCTAGGCTTAGTGTGTTTACCATTCTTGACCACATCATCACTTAATATCAGTTGAGATTGTGATCAAAGCACTGACCTACACCATGTAAAAAAAAAAACCGTATCTTTGTTCCGGCTAATCTCCAGAACAGCTGGACCGATTCTGACGAGACTTTTTGACTTTTTGAGATTATGAACAAAACACGATTCAATAGACGGCAACATCAAAACATCACTTTCCAATGAAACTATATTCTATATAAAATAAAAAAGATATATATATGCACTGGTCAGTTTAAACTAACTTAGACATCTTTTACAAAACACACTACCTACGGCCTTTCAAATTTTATTTACACTCGACAACGGCTAAAGCTGTGGCAGTTCTGTTTTGTTTTACAATACGCCCCTCGTCCATTGTCACCGCGAAGATTGCATACAATGAAACGTTTATAAAATTTAAGAGCGGAAAAGTGCTTTAGCGATTTACGCGCGTGCCGTTTCGTATTCAATGGGCGGTCGTACGTAAAAAAGCCGACCGGGAAACAAAAATACGCCCTGTACGTTCTTGTTAATGTATTTACCGCGAACTAACTCGCTATTGTTTTTCAGGGTTGGCGCGTGGGTAGAATTATGAATTCGTTCCGAATTATATATAGCGGCATGTTATGTATATTCCGTTACGAATTTTATTAATCTAAGGAAAATTATAATTACATATAATTAGATAATTTGTGTATTTTCATTTAAAAAAATACAAGTAGTAAGTGACATAGAAAGTCTTTTTATTTTTGTTAGTTAATGCAATCACACACAATTAGTGCAAGTGTCAAATGAATAAAACGTGTTTTCAATCTTGTATCAGTGTTACCAAGCTCCAGCAAAACGGTAGCTCGTCCTGCGCGAACTTTCCATGGAGCTTTGTCGGCACCTCAGAATATATGTAACCCGTTATCTTCTATAATAAACTTAACTTAAACATAATTACCAAACTATATCACTTAAAACGCCACGAAGATTACACGACATAGAGTCATATCTGACTTAAAGAAGTCAAGTTTAATGAATTAAAGAAAATAACTGCTACCTAAATGACTGACATCCCGCCAGAATACCAGCATAGAAAGTTTTATGTAATATCAGACTGCACGCGTTACGTGTTTTCGGCCAGCAACAAAGTGACTATATTGCGCATGTCTGCATGTTTATACGATGACACTCTTATAGTTTATAGGTTTACTTTAATGGCGGCGTTTTTATGCTTATGACGTTTATATATATTTAATTTTTTTTACCAGTGTTATGTTTATGTTAACAGAAATTAAATGTGTTCTTTTGTTTCTGATTAAAGACTTTGCGTACGAACATGGTACATTTGCAATTTTTATTATCTTTATTAGATTAAATAAAATGTTACAAACAAGAACAATGCACAATACGTCTTTGAAATTTAAAGGGGGTTTTTTTTTCCTAATCCTATATTTTGGCTTTATTTACTTAAATAAATTCGTTTTAAAATAAAAATACATTGTAAAATCGCTCGTCGATTTTAATTTGTGTAAATACACTAGCGCGGCACGAGAAAAATCTAGTCTCGTAGAAAATCATTTTCAGTTTTCGACTAGTTTTAAAAGCCGCAGCTTTTGAAAGTTTCGCAGTATAAAGTACGCATACACGCTGTTCGCAACAGATTTTTGTTACTTCTACAACTATGTATTCTCTATATGGTCCTATATGTTTAAAAAGTTTGCAATCATGTACAAATATAATACGAGTTATCTCATATCCTAATCCTAATTAGTATTGTACACAATATTTTGTTTGTTTATGTAATGTTGTTATTATTAACGCCATCTATTATCATATATATTTTCTTCTTATTCTAAGTTATTTATTGTCTATATCATCTATACGCTCCCGCTCTATTTAGTCTATGTATGCATTATCCCTTCCTATTCAAAAACGGAACGCCAACACGCAACCGCCGCCGCTGTCTCGAGTAATAATATTTAAAAGTGCACATTAATTAACTGCCTCGGTGGCGCAGTTGTATTACGGTGCGACTGCCGTTCTGAGGTCTCGGGTTCGATCCCCGGGTCGGAGCAAGTGGTATTGGGTTTATCTACTCAGTATCATCCCGGAGTTTGGAATTTGTGCCCGATATGGCGACAGGCTCGCCCCCTGTCGCATCTGGGACGGAACTGAGCTCGGCGAAATGTGGGTGGTGTAGTTTCGCTACATCACCTCTGCCTAACCCTTCGGGGATAACAGGCGTGAGCTTATGTTATATTATTAATTATCCGATTATATTGCTAAATTACTAGAATATAGAACATTCATAAAGTGAAGTGAGGTGGAAAGTAAGCTCTGAATCAGCTAGATCGGAGATAAGTTCCGTTTGCTCCTTTCAGCATCATCCTTCTAGATATTTCTACCACCATTTATGCTATTTGAGATATGTATTTTATTAACTGTGTGTTTCTCGAATAAATAAATTTGTGTATTTTTATGTTTTGCCTGTTTACCATTTGTTATCTGTGTCTTTGCTTTCGTTCGATTCTATGTGTTTATTTTTCTGTTGTTAATTATTTTAGTACATATTCGTAACTTAACTACTCAACTCATTATCAAGGAATTTTATATACGTTATATTGAAATTTAGACATTTTAGAATTTATACCCTTATAAATAAAATAAAATTTAGTAAAATTAAATAACAATAAAACGATTCTGAAAAGTTTCAACATGAGTGTATAAAATTTTAACGATGGGGATATATGGTAGCATTCACGGTTCATTGGGAGTTTTAAATTTGAGAAATCAGGAGATAAGTTTTTTGTGGGATATTAATCTATCTTGTAGTGGTTTTATCCATACACTTGCGGTATTTTAACGTATTATTATTAATTTTTATTAGTGGTATTTACGTTATAAAGCTTGGTTATAGTGAGATAACTGTGGACATATTTATATGCAATGTAATGATTTATGGGTCAAGCAAACACATACATTGGATTGCCAATATACTGTTATAAAAATAATTTTAATATATAAAACTCAACAAGTACAGATGCAATTAGAATTACTCATTACACACATTCCATTTTTAAAAGAGATAAAATATTTAATATTATCGTATATAACGAGAATTGAAAAAAAAAAAACCGTAAAATTTATTACAAAAAAAAATTGCAATTCCAACAACGATCCGTTTCCCCGCCAAATTCCCCCTTTATTCATAACCGGAGGTCGCTATTTATCGCCGGGCTTTGTTTATGAATCACTGAGTGTTGCCATAATTAAATTTATTGTACGGGCGCAACTGCCAGTTTGCTTTATTTACAGCGTTTCATTTCCGATTTGCTTCGGATTTTTTCGGTTGTGTCCTTCTCTGGCGCCGACTTTTATTTTAATTCTATTCTTTGCGATTATTTACGCCATGTTTGCGAATGTTATTAGACTAGATTTTTTTGTATCTCGTAAACTTATTTACCCAATATACCTACGTATTTGGTTTCCATGCCTTCTTTTTCAACTTGAAATTATGTGAGTTTCAATTTTTGTACCCTACTGAGTCGCAACAAGTATACATTTTTTGATAAAGCTCGTAACAATGATTTGCTTCATATCAACATGTCTTGACACTAGACAGTGTCAAAAGGCTTCATAGATCATATGACAGCTGCAGTGGAATGTAGATATTTTTATGATGTCTGCTGTTTTTGACTTACATTTAGGGTGGAGTGCACGAAACCTCCAGTTATAGTAAAGTTTAAATTTAAACTTAATCTTTACTATATCTTTAACCATAGCAGTAGCAAAGTTTGGAGTGCACAACCCAACTTTTAGATAGGGTTAAAGTTAAAAGAGTTGTCAGTTGAAAGAGACATCAATCTCCTAATAAATATTAAGGAAAATATTTTATGTATGGTAACATCGTAAAAAATGTCAAAAGCAATATTGATAAATAGAAAACAAACGTGTTGTTATTGTTGTCAGTTTGGACTAAAACGAATGTTTTGGATATATTTCGTTATGGATCAAATCCTATTAACTCTAAAAACCAAGTAAATTTGTCAAGAATAAATAAACTAGTATATGTCTTACATTTATTACTGTAATATATATCCTAATGAAAGACATGTTCATTATTATTGTTGCTGAGTAATGTTAAGTATTCAAACACTTATTGATAAACATAAAAACATTTTAAATTTTATTTTATGTAAAAAAAATGATGGTATTAGCTTGAAACAAAAAGAGAAAACATCGCTAGAAGACAATTTCCACGAAATATATTCTTAAAATAGAGACATATTTTTGTACAATATAAATAATAGGATCTCTTAAATATCGTTGGCAGATGACATGACAATCGAAATAAACTTGGTTTAAATTTTAAACGCCCAAATTTCGTGGTTTATGGTTACAGTTAAATTATGACGTAATTTAAGCTAAACTCTGATGGTGCAACACGTTTTTGCCTAACTGTAGATTTAACAACGGATTTGACTTTTGTCAAATATAAGTTTAGATGATGCACGCCAGCCTTAGTACCTTGCTGTCACTTTGTCATGTTAAAATAACAAATATTTCAGATGTGTTATTCATTAGTGTATCCGACTTTATTCATATTGGTCATGTTCGGATATTAGTGAGGAGGAACGGAATTGGTTTTGTATATAGTTAAGATATTGGTGAAGTAAAATACACAAACTAGATATTCTTGCTTGCTTGTGTGAACTCATCAACATTATTATGAAGCTCCGGTAACCAATGCTGGAACCTTCCCCACACATGTACGCATGTACTAAGTGGTTAGGATCCATGTCAATTACTACTGGTATAGTACATATATAAGAAAAAATGGGGGTCCTTTGACGCACGATCACCTCAAAAAACTACTGAACATATTGAGATGGGACTATTGCCATTCGACGCGGATTTTTTCGTAGACTATATTTATTATATTATAGGCTATATTTTTTGTATTCCTTCGACTCTATCTCATTTTTCTCGCTTATAAAAAGAAAAGACTCATTTCTCTTCATTTATTTGTTTTTTTAGGTTAGGTATAAATTATTTATAAAGTATATTACGCAGTGAAGAATATATGAAACGCGAGCGGAGCAGCGGGCACACAGCTAGTCTTATATATGACATATTTAGTACTGCTCTAATGAAAATGGCTCTTGAAACTTTTTTTAATTAACATAAGTAATGTTGAATGTTTCAAATAATTGTGAATAAATACAGCAAAACTAAATGTTCCAGACTAGAGTAAAAAAAAAAACAACACCATTTAAACATTTACTCTCGAGTTCAAGAGAAATCGTTCGACGTGTCTAATGATTCAGCGATTTTTTTTATCTAACAAAAGCCGACCGGCAAGAGGGGAACGAAACGAAAAAAAACGTACGAATCGAAAACAATTACTGAGGAGCGCAAGTTTCCCGTGTGATAACGACGCAACTCGCTTGGCGGCCGGCCGTGGAAAATACAAAAATAAATCGTTGCTACATTTTCACCTACCTCTGTTTACTCTGTAACAATTATCAACTGAGCAATAGTATTTTACGAGGAATAATCTACTTCATTTTTTTACACGGTATAGGCTCAGTTCTTTGACCACAATTTTACCTTTTTTTTATTTTATAATGCACAGCACAGTGACTGCACTGGACCTGATGGTAAGTACAGTACAATCCAAAACAGAGGCAACTGACACTGAACAGAATTCACTGCCAGTCACCGCTGTCACGCTGGCCTGCTTAAATACCTCTTCACGTCTCTTTTGAAGGACCCAATATCATATGAAGGAGGGAACACGCTGACAGGAAGAAGGTTCCATAACCTCACAGTGCGACAAAAGTAAGAGTCAGCAAACTTTTTGGTTCTTGAAGTTATGGGTGTCACCGTGGAACCGTGACACCGAAGTCCCGCCCGCGTGGTTCTGTTATGGAATGGAGAGGAGGGGATCAGCTCAAAGAGCTCTTCAGAACACTCGCCATGATACAAGTGGTAAAATACGCTTAGAGAGGCTATGTCCCTGCCTATGTACCTTATGTTAAGTGACGATGTGGTCCAGGTTGGTGAACACACTAAGCCTAGAGGCACTGCTTCCCGTTAACGTACTTTAAAGTTTAACGTCTTTTTTTTTTATTCGTCAGAATATTTTTTTTTTTTTCGAAGGTTCCTAATTTCTATGATAAATAATGTATGTAGAAAATCATAACGTACAGGCATGTCGATGGTGATGTTACATAATATAAAAAATATTAACTGTAATGCATTGTAGCTAGGGGGGAAATAGAGAGAAATACGTTTGACTGGAATAAACGCCGCCAGAATTTCATCTTAAGAACACATTTTCCAAGGCCTGTATACCTGTATATTTAGCAACGAAACAAAAACATTGTCTAGCTTATCATTGTATTTTAGCAGCTTAAAAATGAGCTGCCTTTGTGCGATTAGCAAATAATATCAGGTGAGATTTTGGTACTAGGCATGCATACGTAAAATAATGTTATATTGAGCTTGACTAGGTACATGAATACATGCTATGTTCTGGAAACATGTTAGAGTCTCCCGATAAACGATGTTTCGCTTTACCTAGAATGGTTTCGGAGCAAAGTCACGACCTGTTTCTGAAATTATTAACACCTCAGGAGGCTTTCAGCGGAATTAAGTGACGTCGACCGATAAACGCTTTTAACCTGACACGGAACTGAATTTGCCTCGTTACTCCGGTAAAGGAATTCTGATATAGAATTTTTTGTCTTTTTTTTTTTACATTTTGAAGTAAGTGGAGTGGTATAATGTTTGTTATATTCGGTACTTTTGTTTAATATAAGTGGATTTGCATGAATACGGGTACACTGTATTAATGAATCTCTATTTCTGTTTGGAAATGTGTTTACGTATTCCCAAATATATATATTTTTCACAATGTATACGCTCAATGCTTTGGTCACGATCCTATCTGATGTTAAGTGGCAATGGGGTCCAGGGTGGGAAATGCACCAAGCCCCAAGTGATGCTGCCTTAACACACCTATTGGTATTTAGTGACATGTTTTCATACTTGAGGGTGGTAGCTACCCGAGCAGAGATAGGAAATGTCCTACCACCATACTACGGTATCCTCGCGATGTTTTCCTTCCCATTTGCATATGAATAACTTTAAATTGCACATGTAGATCATAAACTAGAGACTCTAACGCCTTAAGTCAGTTTATTCCAACTGATTGTGGTTACAAATATAACAGGTGATGCTTATAGACAAGAATTTATAAATTACACCAAGTGCCCCGATAGCGTATTTAATAAACAAACAAACACATTCATCACAGATACTATATTTAATCAAATAAACTATTAAATTCACAATGCATGTCATTTAGAGATTTGTTGTTGAATATTTTTGACAACATTTTTTTTTTCGAACTTAACTAACGTTGTTGACCAGAGGGACCTTTACAGCTTCACCGTGACTTTGAGGGCGAGTGCTGAAGGCACTCAGCCGCAAAAGGTGACTAGCACAAGGGTTACAAAAATGATACGAACCTCGGCTTGGCCGTCACCTGAGTCTGCAAACTCTTTCGAATTTTGACAACAGTATATTATGGAAAATATTATAAAGTAATTCCAGAATTTGACAGAGAACTATTAATAAGCTAGGGAAAGGTCATCTCCAGTGGAGTATTCATAATATCTCAGTAAGTTATAATCTCATCCAATACCAATAACTGTGATGTGATCAAAGATGGTAAAAATAAATGCTTTGCACAAAATACAACAATATGCACCTATATAGTAACTGTATTCGCTTGAACGAGTCAGGAAAAACCTACTATGTGCCTTTAAAAGTCATGAAACATAAGGGGCCTTTGAAGATGACTAATGACTTAGTAACAAAAAGTAACGGATAACGATCGGAAGGGTCCACGGGTAAGGTTCGATAAGCTTTGTTCTCACCTTTAAGCCTTAAATCTCGCGAGAAAAAGATTTAGTGACTTATCATTTGCTGGCTCGAGTAGGTCATGCGTCTTTTGATAGAATTATTGCTAGTAGCTTCGTTTTTATAATAGTTTGTTAGTTTTTGGCTAAGCCAGGTTTACGCAGCTGGCAGAGGGAAATAAATTGACTATCCAAATGATTGCCATTTATTTAAGATTATTGTTATGTTCAAGAATCACGATTTCGTTTCACATTATTCATCGTTTACGATTGTCTACCAAACAATTGAGTATTGTAAGATATAGACAATTTGTAACAATGAATATAATGCTTTATATAGTAATTTAAATTAAAAAAACTTAAATGAAGGATGTGTCTATGAAAAACAAAACAAGAACATCCCAGATTTAAAAGAATTAGACGAAGTCACGGGCACTCGCTTGTCATAAAATAAATATAATACGACATACCTAGTGACAGTAAACGTGAAATAAATTATTTAAATAATAAAACCCTAAATTCAAATCCTATTACAGTGTGTCTTCTGCCTCATTAGTTAGACGTAATTTACTATACACAAATAATCTGGAATTCCACTTTGAATATCTCGGTGAATCTTTCGCGGAAGGCAATTTACCTATATTCAAGAGCTGCCTGAATACAATCCGGGTTGTCAGGTAAGTGCGAAAACTGGTCCATCAAAAACCATCTACTGTCGATTATAAATAACATTGCGAAACGGAAAATTAGAATGATTTTGGAACAGGGACTGGCCTGAAATTGTATTTTGTTTTTAGTGCAATATATTAATAAACGCAATTTTTCATGGAACTTTCAAATATTAGCTTTTTCCCGAAGTGAAATAATTATTCGGAGAATTGCTGAGACATTATATACAAAATCCTCTTTCAATCTATTGAATATCTATATCGACACGTTTTTTTGTCTGTAACTTTAATTATTTCAGCTTTACGTTGAAGAATTTTGTTACGTTCAAACCTTGGTATTTTATCAACAGTAAATAAAAAACGTTTTAAAATTAAATTAATAAAATTTTGTAAATATAGGTACATATATTATATAAGGTATAAAACTAAACATATTTAAAATTTTCATATTAATTGATTTAATAAAAATTCTTAAATAGAAATATCCACTTTTCGTATTTTATAAGATTCTGTTAAAACTGGTCACACTTACCAAACCAGTGGAGTAGCTTCGATCGGATACCGACTAGCTGCAATATCCGCAGTCTACCACCTTTTACTTAAATGATCCTCTTTTATAAACACAAAGTTGAAGAACAAAATAATTGTCACACTTCAAAGTGATCGAGAAATCTATAACGAACCCTTTATTACTTATTTATTTTTTTGCTGAGTCGAAAATCCCTATAAACGTAATGCGTAAAATATCTAAGCACGCTCACATGACTATATATAATTTAATCCATTTTTGAAATCTATGACAATTATAATTGAAACTTTCATTTGTCATTTAAATGAAAGAGAATAAAGTTTTTTTTATTCTAGTTATGCAGATATTAAAAAGAGACATGTTAAAAGAAAGCGGTTGCAACAAATACCGCTTCCTCTAGTTGCAAGAATAAAATCTTTAATTTCCTTGGAATACCACGGGAGCGATACCGTTTAAGACATTTATTAGACAGGAAATTTATTATCATTATAAAATCTCTTTCCCCCAAAACGATTCAGACATGTTTAGACATGAGAATTGCAGTGTTCTCTGCCAAATTTTCTTATCACATATCCGGCGCAATACTCTCGGTGGTTTTTCGTGCGTGAATACCGCGTTCAATTTTACGAAGAACCGTTAGTCTGGCTCTCTTAGTAGTAGTACCTACATACGGCTATCTTAAATTGCTAATTTGTATCGTCTTAGTTTAAAAATACGGTTGTAACGTTTCGCATTTATTTGTACGTGAATTTTACTTTACACTAGTAAGCATTTGAAGCGATGAGGAAACCGACGATTTTGTTAAGAAAGCAACATGCACAATTGAACTGCAGACATATTGTATTTAAACATTCATACTATAAAGGGTTATGTCGTGACGTGTCGTGTTGTGAAATTATATTAATAACTAATAAATAATTGTCAATAACTTTATTAACAATAACGCCACAAATGATCTGTCACGACAAACAACTTCTGTTTACTGGTCTATATTTTACACAATAGTTTCATCAATGGGCTACAAGAATTTAGTAAACAAAGTAAGAGATTTTAAACATAAATATAGTGCAACAAATTATATCATATTATAACAAGATCTAGTTCCTTTTTCAGTTACGCTCACGCCTTATCGCTAATGCCGTGATATATGTTATCATTGTTGTTATGTACGTTCGTCATGGTTAGACGAGTGTATGAAAATTTATGTCTTTGGTTTTTTTTTGTGTGTTAAGGCTGTCAGCGAAGATAAATATGAATGTTGTAGTTAATAGCATTAAACGAAACAAAGAATATTATGGAAATGGTAGAAAAGCGTATTGTAAAGGGTAAGCGACTTGCATCCCCGTGAATCGATGCCGTTTCCCGTGATATAGTTCTATCATATCAGCAGCGAAAGACTTTCTTCATACAGGAAGGTAATGTAGGTGTTGGGTAAATCACAATCACTTATCACGTTTTGATCAGGTAAGGCAATCAGGATACTGGGATCCACCATCAGCATATACACAAATTAATGGTAAATGGTGCCGATGTGCGCGAGAGTGTAACAACAAGTGACAAGGAAAGGGGTTGGGGGAGTCACGGAATCAAAACGAATGTTGACTGTGACCATCCAATCAAAAGAGGCCGTTCCATGCCGTTTCGTTCATCACAGAACTTTACTAAACAGTAGGTAAAGTACATAAGCTCACGCCTGTTATGCCCGAAGGGTTAGGCAGAGGTGAAATAGCGAACTACACCACCCACATTTCGCCGAGCTTAGTTCCATCCCAGATGTGACAGGGGGCGAGGCTGTCGCCATATCGGGCATAAATTCCAGACTCCGGGATGATATTGAGTAGAAAAACCCAATACTACTTGACCCGACCCGGGGATCGAACCCGAGACCTCAGAACGACCGTCGTATGTAATACAACTGCGCCACCGAGGCAGTTTTGTAGGTAAAGATTTAGTAAAAACCTCGTTTAGATTTTATTTCAGAACTAGCTGTGTGACCGCGGCTGCGCCCGCGTTTCATATATATTTTCAGTGCGTTATATAGTTTTAAATGTTTTTATATGGAACCCTAATTATTTATATTAAGCAAAGATATTTCTCATAGATTCAAATACCTGTCAGTAAAACTGTGCATTGAATCGGATTTTATGCATAATTTCATGAGCATTATTTTTTTTACGCGGTATCCTAATGATTTTCGAAAAACAAAAGTATCCTAAATTACGCGGAATAACTTCATCTATCTGCTAAATAAAGTGACGTCAAAATCGGTTGAGCCGTTCCGGAGATTACCTGCAACAAACAGACAGAAAATGTTTAAAAATTGGTTTTTTGGTTTAATTGGGATCACATTCATATTTATTTAGTAAAAGAAATGTTTTGACATTAGACACAGACACTTCAATTTTATTTATTAGTACCTACGGAAGATAATTCGAATAAAACACTTCGAACTTGAATGTTAAGCAACTGAAGAGACGACGGATGGAAGGAGTACGTGTGTCAAAGATGTGAATGCTAAAATAATAGACGAACATATTGATGCAATTGATAAGATTAGCTTTAAAGTAACATCAGTGACAAAGATGTTGAGGACTAAGAGATTGAAGTTTTTTTTTTTGTGGGGAAGAATGTAAGCAGAGATTGTTTGAAAAATGACATATGTGTGAAACGAGTGAATGTTGAAATGACAAATGACAGGGGAGAACTGAAAAAGAATGGATATTGTCCTGATTCTGCACAATGGTAGATAAGGTAAGAAAGATAAATTAATCCAAGATGGCTGAATGTGCGTGCACAAGAATCTTCACATTCACAGTGATTTCTTTCAGTATATCCATATATTTTTAACTAGCGCTGTGGTTAATTTAAAGTGATAATACAGATAATAGCACCCTTTATATCAGTTTTCTGCTAGAGTTAGGCGTGTTATTAATATCTACCTCGGGTTTCAGGCATACAGTGTTTTTCAAATGAGTCTCATTTCTATATTGCATTGGTATGTTAAATATGAAGCCAAACAAAACGCAATTTAAACTCACCAAAAAGTATTGTTTTGGCGAGAATAAAAAAAAAATGGTCAAAAAAACTAAACGAATTCCAATAGTATGGGTCACGTCAAATACATCACAATAGACGAATGTAAGAAAATATGAAGAGTATTGTTCAGCGTCTCGACGGTCCCACGTCGGAGTAACTTGGCGAAGTTTATTTTTATCCGGGCCCAATTGGACCCTCGGAAAACAAATTTCATGAATAAATTTTTCCTTTGTAAACAAATCGAGCGGGCCATATTAAATTAAGGTCCTCTTGCGACCAAGAATGCAATAAGAACATGTACTTTCACATATGATATTTTTCGTCAATATTTTCTGCTGACTTTTTTTTTGTTTTCCATATAATTATGCGTATCATCGCTACTATGGCTACTACATACGTTACACATAAATACGAGAGTATGTTCTGTTACAAATAAATTAACACCTTTTGACCATTTAATATTATCTAAGTCTATACTAATAAATAAAATTGAAATGTCTGTTTGTAATGATGTCAAAATGACAATTTTTTACTAAAAACATGTGAACTTATATACGATACCTATATCGAAAATTTTTTTTTGCAATATTTGTCTGTCTGTCTGTTCCGGAATAAAATTGATGACGACTGGACCGATTTTGACGGGACTTTTTTTGGTAGATAGCTGAAGTTACTCCGCGTAACTTAGCATACTTTTGATTTTCGAAAATAATTAGGGTTCCGCGTAAGAAAAATAAAACTCATGAAATTGCTAATACAGCCGACCCAATGGTTAGTTTTATGGGGAAAAAATGTTTAGGAAAATTGTTACGGTTCCGTATAAAAAAAATTAAACACAGTGGAGAATATATGAAACGCGGGCGTAGCCGCGGGCGCACAGCTAGTTTTAAATAAAGAATGAAGGACCGCATTTAAATTCCTAAATGTTTTCTAAATAAAATTTCTACAGAGAAATTGGAGTTTTGTGAAGGCGGTACAGTTACTGGTTTGTAGGATTTTCGTGGGCAACTGGATCGCGTATACTGAAGTAATTAAATATTTTGTTTTAAAATTAGTAATCGCTTTAATTATTTAAAATATTCAATAATATAGTGGATTTTTTATGACTTTTTTTAAAAGCAGATGCCGATTTCTCTCCTTAGTCATTACCCCATTTATAAGGATCGTGACCTTCCATGGTATTTGCCGTGTCAGTTCTTACAATCCTCTGCTAGATGTGTTGCCTCCTGGATCTTGATCTACGAGGTCTTGATCCCTCGACTTACCGTAGTAATATGTTCAAGATTGTCCGTACTTTTTCTTGTGATTCAAATATTTTAGTATTCGGCAGTTAACTATTTATTTATTTTTCTAACTAAATTGAAACATTGTAAAGACTAAACTTAACGGAATTCTTCCACAATTTTGAAACAGCATCACTTAAGGCCCACGATCGCCAATAAAGTGAGCGTAATACGCCTTTTGCTTCTTTATCTTTGTAGATAATTCTTAAGTGCGACGGTCCAGAGTCTTTATGGTCGTGTAAAGCCAAACTCTTTGGTGCTATAAAAACTTTCATAACGTTACGTAGGTATTACTTGTTTTTTTTTTTTTTTTATATATTTTATAATAGTAGTGTTGGGAAAAACTCGTATATATCTTTTAAATAAATATTTTTTGATGCTATTTTTCGTCAAAAAAAACCTATAACAACCTTTATTATATTACTAGCTGAGTGGCCCGGAACTGCGCCCACGTTTCATATGTTCCAAACTGCGCTTTAATTTTTTTATACAGAACCGTAATTAATTATTTAAATTTTTTTCGGTACTAACGTATAGTAAAACTATTTCTCATAAATTCAGACACTTGCGCATAAAACTGACCATTGAATCGTCTTTTTTTTAAGTTTATTGGGTTTTTATACTCCTAATGCGGACCCCTTATCATTTTACTGGAATTAATTTTGGTAACAAACAGAAAGCTTCTAACAAATTCAAACACTTGGTATTGAAACTGTGCGTTAAATCGGATTTGATTCGAAATTTCGAGTTTTAATTTTTTTACGCGTATCCTTAGTTATTTTCGAAAAAGCAAAAGTAGCCTAAGTTACACGGATTAACTTCAGCTATCTAACAAAAAAAAGTCACGTCAAAATCGGTTCAGCCGCTCCAGGTATTATCCGGAACAAACAGAAAGACAGACTGCGAATTAAAAAAATTGCATTTTGGTATATGTATCGTATATACATTCACATGTATTTAGTAAAATAGTTTTTAATTTGACGTTACAAAAAGACACCTCAAATTTATTTATTAATGATCTTAATATAATATTTTCTCAAACTTTTCTGAAACTTGACTAAAAATTACAGAAATGTACTAACAAAAATTGAGGAACCGCTTTTGAAATACTAAATTTAGTTTTGTAAACAACGATATGTTAAGTTAAATAAATAAAATCGATTACGATTTTATGTACAAAAATAATTAGAAGGAAGGGGAAAGAAATGGTAGGAGAAACACGAGTGAGATAAACGCAGACACATAGCTCAATTAAAGATTCCACACATTATTACTCAAAGGAGTTTTATTAATGAATTTATCATTTATCAGTTCAGTGGTACTTGCGATATAAACCAAATAATGTATAGTTATTTATACTAATAAATAAATTTGAAGAAGCTATGATGACGCAGTGGATATTGCGGCCGTCCAATGACGTGGGTACGAATGCACCTATCCAACTCTATAATCAGTCTAATCTTTCGGTGGAGGAAAACATCGTGAGGCAACCATAGCATGGTGGTAGGTTATTTTCTAATAATGTTCGCCTGGATAGTTACCACCCTCAAGTTGGAAACCTGTCACCAAATACCAAGAGGTGTGTTCCGACAGAATCACATGATAACTAAACCCTCTGGGCTTAGTGTGTTTACCATCGTGGACCACATAATCATTTAACATCAGGTGAGATTGTAGTCAAAACAATAAGTGTTAAAATCTTTAAAAAAAATCAAAAATATAATTTTTTACTAAATACATATAAAAAAAACGGTACATATATAAACAAAAACACAATTTTTTGGCTGAGTGACTGTTTGTTCTGGCTAATCTCAAGAACGGCTGAACCGATTTTGACGGGGGGACTTTTTTCTAGCAGATAGCTGAAGTTACATCGCATCACATATTTAGGATACTTTTATTTTCCGAAAATTTTAATTAGAGTTCTATGTATCAAAATTCAAACTCATCAAATTGTGAACAAAATACGATTTATTGGACAATTTCATCAAAACATTATCTTATAATCATTATGAATAACTATATTACGCAATGAAGAATATATCAAACGCGGGCGAAGTCGCGGGGACAGCTGGTTAACAAATAAGTAAGGAAGTTATTTCTCTGTTGATGTTATTTATTTTACTACAAAATTAAATTGAACCATTGATACTCCGGAATATATATCCTACGCATATTGACTTTTCTCATCAACGTCTAAGAAGTAATGATAAAATAACAACAGGGAAAAATAAAAAACATTTTTATTTTTAACCCACATAAAAACATAGTTTCCGAGAATCAAATTTAACATAAAGAAATTCGCATTCGGGAGTAACATACATTATTACTTAGTTCAATTTTATCGAAATTTCTATTCGGCGATTGTTCGGCCGGACGGAGAGTCAATAATTGCTGACTCAGCATCATTATCGCTTCGCGCTTACGAAGTACAACGGCTGACTTGCATCTTTCATTCTGCATGTTGCTACTATATGCATAATAGGCAAGAGCCCCAAAGGGCCTGTAGCGGCTACAGGAACCTCCCCATTTGAGGATCTTGATGTCAAAGATGGTAAGCATGTCAAACCTAGAGATATTTATCTCTTAAACGATCCTACCGGAATATACCTGAACCGAAATATGCCGGTGCTTGACGACAGACTTTCAAACCTGAGGGCGATAGGCAGCCAGATAGATTGCCAGATTGTCTTCATCGAATTATCGTGCTAACTATGTAATAGATTAGGTGGATTTCTACTAACATCCATCGATGCTGTAACCAACCACACTATCAACCGTCTATGAGACTTATCTTAATTAAATGTGGGATATCCTGATTTTCATTTGTTTTTTTTTAAGTTATCGAACGACATAGGCTTCCCATACACCAAATTTCAGTTTAATTTTAGAGTTGTTTTTGTTAAGAATTCTAAAAATCTTTACAGCCTATCAATTTTCCCTTTCACGTATACTTCCCGTGTTTCCTCAAAATCATTCAAGCCGTTTTTGAGTTAAATCCAGACATACACATAGACAGACAGGTTTTTTAATGTCAGGATTCGATATCAGGTACTGCTAAAATATACATCTCCTACAAAATTTAAAAATAATATATATACAGACAAAACTTCAGTTTTATTTCAAAATCAAGTCAAAATCAAAATTTATTTATTCAATTTAGGCCCTAAGAAGGCGTTTATGAACGTCTAAAACACTACCACCGGTTCGGAAAACAACCCAGTCCAGAAGAGCGCAGGCAAGAAACTCGATCTGGTTCTTTTTTTTAATAAATATAATATATATCATTTTTTTGTCATATAAAAAACTATACAAATCGTAGTCTTAATAATGTTAGTGAAAAGCACAGAGATGTGGGTTAATTCCAGACATCACTACTATATTACTATACTACAACTATGTACTATGTACTATATTACTATTATTACTGTAGATATGCCAGTGTAGCTAAATCAACGGTATAGCCGGTATGGATAAAAATGTAAAAGAAAACCTACGTAGGATCTTGAAGAATAGAAGGGTACGTCCAAAAAGTAACGTAAGACTAGTCCGAGCATTGGTTTTCTCAATATTTTTTATGGTACTAAAATTTAAGCATAGTCCTAGCTTACGATTAAAAGATTGGATAGCTATGAGGAGTATAAGGCACTCCGTAATTTTCCAGAAAACAGTGGTCTAATTTTGACCAAGTGTTGACTACTGATATTATTAAATACGCATGGTGTTTGCCCAACTGAAGTTTTAGTCAACCCTCATAAGTTTTAGCAATCAAGACGTAGCGTGGATAGGCCCCCCATAAGGTTAACCGACGACCTGGTGAAAGTCTCGGGAATCCGCTGGATGCGGATGGCACACGACCGGTCTTTGTGGAGATTTTGGGGGAAAACTATCTCCAGCAGTAGACGTCTTTTGGTTGAATGGATAGATGGAAGTATTGACGGCATTCAGTACTGGAGTACTGGATGAGATGAATTTAAACTCACTTATTTTAAAGTACTAATCCATTCAATCAACTATAAGACGTCCACTATTGGAAATAGGTCTCCCTCAATAAGGGGGGATTGTCATAATCGCCATGCTTGGCAGGCAGGTTGGCGATCGCAGTAGATTGTTTGAGGTGCTCAGAGAATGCTGAGCCGATTCTCTGGTTTTTATCCCTTAGTCGCCATATACGACACCCGCGGGAAGATATGGGAGTGGTACTATTCTTATCCGCTACCACACGGTCAAATGTACTTCATTCATAGTTTCCCACTAGCAATGTTTAAAATAAAAATTACAATACCTATTACCTTTCCTATAGCTCTATACAAACATGACAGAGTCAACTTCCCTAATTAGATTCCGTACTGCGGAACTACAAGTCGCAACTCACTGAGTTGGCGGCCATTGCTCAAATAATCTATATAAACATAATTAGATTAAGCCAATTTCGAACTGTAAAATCTTGTCAATATAGTTTTTTATTATCTTTAAATATCGATTGCATTATTAATTGTAGTTGATATAATTAATAAATATATTTATTAACAAAAATATAAACACGAATAAAACATCACACACTTGCATGAACGCAGCCATTAGTCAACACAACTTCCGTATTCCATAATTATTCAATAAATAGTCAATACAAATCTATTTTATTTTTTCTTCTAAAACCTTATTATTATAACGTTGTTAAAATGTAATATAGTAATTAAAGTAACTGATGATGATATTAAAAATATATTTACCTATCTGTAAATAGTTGTTTCCTGCGACTTTCATCAAGTGATATTATTTTAATGCTGCGCTGAACGCCGTGCTGCGTGATTTAATGCCGTTTGGTGCCGGCTAATAATAGTATTCACTATCTTCCCGTGGTGTCATAAAAGGCGACTAAGAGATATCACCCAGGGGATGGGTAACAGCATCCTCTGAATATCAAAAAGACCTTACTGTGATCGCAAACCCGCCTCAATAGCGTGGCGATTATGGCAAATAAGAGGTTATTGAGGGAGACCTATGTCCAGTACATCTTATGGCTGAATAGATAGATAGATAGATCATGGCTGTAAGTAGTACATTTTGATGTTCGTTATTTAATTCTGAAATTATGCCTATTATTTACCGGTTTAGCAGTTTCAGCGGTGCATTTTAATTTGGTCATATTAAACTAGGAGAATATTATAAATTAGCATTTTCAATAAGACTACTGAACATTATACTTAGGTAAGAACTAAGATCTAGGTTTTCCTTACCAACTAAGACACTCCGGTATTACGATTGACATTTTGTGTCACTTCTAACATTACAATCCCTTACGGCTACGTAACGTACGGCTAACGTATTATGCCCTGATATGTACTTGAATTATATTCTTTTATGATGCATTTTATATTTAGTTTCACATAACAATCCCTTACGGCTACTACCAACATCAATGATAAACAGATTTTTTTTTAATTTGATGTTTTTTTCTTGTACTTATTTTTTTTTTTATTTTGGGTTAAAAATAAAACAAAGAATGTACAGATATAACAATTTATATTTCATGAATTAACTTTTTTTGTCACTGATTACATGTAAACAGCACACTCATTTAAATAACATTTAAAAATAATAAATGCACATTAAAAAATTGTATATTTCTGTTACTGTAAGCGGGTTTCTGTTTCACGACACTCTCTGTTAGTCTTGTAAATAAAATAAAAATAGATTATCGAATAAAAATAAATAGTATTGTTTACTCTATATTACAAAAATTTTATTATCCTCTTTTCTTCACGAGTTACCAAAGTACATACATACATAAGTTCACGCATATTATTCCCGAAGGGTTAGGCAGAGGTGCAGTAGCGAACTACACCACCCACATTTCGCCGAGCTTAATTCCGTCCCAGATGTGACAGGGGGGCGCGAAGCATATCGCCATATCGTGTACAAATTCCAGACTCCGGGATGAAACTGAGTAGAAAACCCCAAATCACTTGATCCGACCCGGGAATCGAGCCCGAGATCTCAGGGCGACAGTCGTACAATCTTCCATTTGTAGCAACCCGGCAAAGGTCGTCTCGCCCGAAACCTCGGATGAGCTACACATTTAAGGCATATTTTTATGACGTTGCATTTATAAATTTATAAGGTTTTTAATTTTAATTTTAATTTTAAATTAATTAGTGTCTTAACTTTTAATTGAGATCCAGATTCTAATTTTATTGACTTTTTTTTAAATTATGGAATTTATAATTTGAATTTAATTTAATTTAAATCTAAATTTTAACCCAAAATTGATAATCCAGATTCTAAATTTTATCTTTTTAATTTATTGTGAATTATATTTTTAATTTTAATTTTGAATTCTATTGTTAGATTTAAGTGATTACCTTAAGATTTTGACATTGCTGTGTAGTACAATTGGAAAGTCCAATTATATTGTTGTTAGATGTAATTAAATATAGGCATGACATGTGAATTAGATATAGACGAAATAAATAAGAATAAGCAATACAAAAGAAAAAGCTAAAGCAAAAGAACACGCTACAAAAAAACAAAAAAGATCACAAATAAAACAAAATGTATTAAAAAGGTCTCTGGTCATGCCAGGGGGAAATCGGCGGGGACATAAAAAAAAAAAAATTATAAGGTTGACATGGCTGAGTTCTTCCAAGACATCACCATTATAAGTGGTAATTTTTATAAATAAGTCTCTGCAGTGTTACCTGCCGGACTCAACTATGGCTAAGAACCATTCTGGTGAGTCATTGGTATATACAGAAATATTATAATAATATGCGAAGTCGATTTACGAAGAGAAGAATTACAAGAAAAATTACATTCATATCGGTTTTCTTTTTTCTTATACTATATAGTCTGAGCATTTTGATCACTATTTTACATGTTGCTAAGTGAAGATGTGGTCCAGGATGGTAAGCACACTAAACATAAAGATAATGGCTCTTAAATGATGCTGCCGGAAATACACTTATTGGTGTTTGGTGATACGTTTTCAAATTTTTTGGTGGTAGCTGGACCCACGGGAGCGTTATTAAAATGCCCTACCACCATGCTATAGTATCCTCGCCCAGTTTTCTTTCACCGAAAGCCTCATCATAGGGTAGGGTAGGTGGATTCAAAGCTTTGCCCGCCTCCGCTCTGTCCTTCTTCTTTCCTGTTTATGGGAGGCAGGAAGTACATCCTCCCCCCGGTTGTTGACCAACAGGTCATGCCTCCCCTTGGGGGGGCGGGCTAAGAGGTGGGGTTGAGAAGTTTTTCTCCCCCCCAACCCGCCGGGCCATTGCACTGACAGGCCTGGTGGGTTTGCCGCAGGGGGCGACGCGGCGACATGCCTGGCAACCCCGTATCGCGCCCCTACTTCAAATGCGGCGGACGGCCCCGGGGGGTTTTAGTGGGTATTCCCGGGCGCTTCTCGCCCGGGTTTGAGTCCCACACTGGCACGGAGCTCGTCACTCCGTGCCCCCCTACCTGTTGTATCGGAGGGGCACTAGGTCCCACTAATACAATAGGTAGGGCGAGTGCGTAAATGCATTTCCCCCCTTCAAAAAAAAAAAAGGTGGATTCAAAGCTACTCCCATCGACAGGGAATCCGACCCCATTACCACTTAATCATAATGGCTTCTATTCAAATTCATAGCAATTTACCTTTCAACGATTTCGCTGATATCTTCAAATATTATTTGTACCTCACATAATATGTATGAAAAGAAATGGTAAATTAATGCAAAATAAATGTTTTAATAACTAAGTATTTTTATTACAACGAAATATCTACAAAAGCATACTTAACCGCTATTTCTAGTCAGGCTTCAGTGCGTTCAGAACTTTAGCCCAAAGGAATAAAATTACATTTACACACCACCGTCTAAGTAAACATCGAGCAAAGACTCGGCACTCGGTAAAGTTTTATAGCAAAAAAAATACATCTATATTATATTGGAAGAGTTTTCAGATGCTTCACATAATCGTGAGTGGCTTTATTAATATTGATTATTAAAAAAAAATATCATATATGTTATTACAGTTTTTGTAAATAAATAAAAAGACAACTTTTAAACTGGTCTATGATCTTTGAAAAATTTTTGAAAATTTATTAAACAACATTTTTACAATTATATAGGACAAGTTGTAAAACAATTTTATAGTATATGATACGTCAATAATCAAAGGAAAAAATGGACCCTATTTTTTGTACAGACTATAAATTATTTTCGGTACTATAAGAAGACAATGACATTTCTCTGAAATTCAGAGACTTGCCAGTAAAACTGACCATCGAATCGGTATTTCATAAGTTTTAAGTTTTTTTCACGGACCTCTAAAATTATTTAAATAAAGTAACCCAAGTTACGCCTTGCAACTTAAGCTATCTGCCAGAAAAACTTCAGTCAAAATCGGTCCAACCGTTCCCGCGATTATTGTATACATTTACATTCGTATGTAAATATTAAGTAAGAAGCTGTTATTTTGATAATAATAAACAGACACTTCAATTTTGTTTATTTGTATAGATTAATTTAAGAGAATGAAAATAGTGTAATTACACGCTTTAAATATTAGTTGTTTTATATATTTAATAATAAATGATGTCTAGACTAGGCAATTATTTCGATCCTCTCTCCCCATTTAAGATACGTACCGTAAAGTCTGAGAGTTCCTTCAGCCATCCTCAGGAAGTTTGTACTGTTGTACGTACCGATGTCTATTCTAGATAACTGTTTGATAGTTACCTTCATTATAACTTTATACGACTGCCGCTCTTCAGTTATAATGTACTTTAGCCTGGTAGTAATATTCTGGATACTATATGATCGTATGTAAAAATGCGAAATTTGTCCAACCAGTATTTACAATTCGAAACTCACACAATCGTTAAATTTAACTTAAAAAAATAAAGTAATTACTTCTATACTTAAATACTTAAAGTCATCAATAGCATGAAGGAATAGAAAGATTGATAAATAAAATAAAATAATTCTAATTAATTTATTAAATTAAAATGAGATTTGTATTATCCAAATTACTTATTACTAATTTATTACTTCAGAATTAAGAAATTGATGAACAAAACAATTGATAAGCCACGAAAAAGTAAACAAAAACTCGGATCATGTCTGAGATCTAGGGGGACTAAATAAATAAAAAAAGAGAAAAAGAAAAAAAAGTCATCAATAGCTACTACAAATAAAAGAATCTGTTTATAAATAGCGAATAAAATTAACTTTTGCTGTGTTTTTATATACGGTTTAGGTTTAGCATTTATTAAGCGAATATTTTGTTTAACTGAAAGCCAAATTAATGAAACAAAATATTTCAATAAATAATGACTATAATTCTTATCTCTCTTTTTAAAATTCAATTGTTCTACCTCCATCATTAAAATTTTGTATTGTACCGAAAGTTCGAGCTTATATCTACGAACAAACCATACTACCATTAAATTAATACTATTGAATCGATGATAATTTAATGGTATTATGGTTTATTCGTAGATAAGCTCGAGCTTTCGGTAAAGGAATATATCGTAATGGAATCATATCATGATGGTGGGGTAATTTTTAATATTTATACGGCTAGCGAAGACATTGAGGTTGTAAATCTATTAAGAGACCATTTTCTTCTTTGAACTTGCTGTATCATCACAAGGATCATACATTGCCATTAATCTTTAGGCTAGATTGTATTCGTTAAAGGATACATTTTTATCTTTCTCAAATATAACTTACTCACAAAATTATATGGAAATATTACACGCACTAGAATTCGAAATTGCTACTTCAGTGTTATGAAAACAGTAGAGAAGTCTAGACTTATTATAAGTGAAAATAATACTGAATGCCTAAGAAAACAGAGATCCAAAAAATGAAAACACTCTCAAAAGTCCCTTCAGTTCGATCGTACCGATTTATAATAAGGAGTTCTTTTTGAGATGATTGATCCTTGTTGGACCGTATTGTGCTTTATGCGAGGGAAATAATGATCGGATGAATACAGGATTCTATTGTTAACTGGATATTAGTCTAACGATGTATGGAGGATTTCTATGTCCATGTGAATAATGTTCGCTCATTCGAATAAAGTGCTTTTTCATGTAATATTTTCATACTTTCTCGTGGCTACAAACAGATTCAGTGCATATTATTGTACGCAATTCTTACGCTAGTGTAGTAGCATGGTAAATTTATTTGGCATAGCTATAAATTAAAATTCGGTAACAGTTTTTACACACTAACAAGCGACCTGTCCCAGCTTCGTACGCATACCAGACGAGAATTTTTTACTTTTTGTACTCAGAATAGGCTCAGTGCTTTGAACACAATCTCACCTGATGTTAAGTGACGGTGTGATCCAGGATGGTAAGCACACTAAGCCCTGAGGTACTGGTTCTCAAGTGATACTGCCGGAACACACATATCAGTATTTGGCGATATGTTTTCGAACTTGAGGGTGGTAGCTACCCAGGCTGGCATTGTTTGAAGATGCCCTACCACCATGCTATGGTTTCCTCACGATGTTTTTTTTTCTTCACCGATCATATAGATACACGGATATATATCAAATTAACAAAAAAAAAACCTTAATAAATTATACACCTACTCCAAATTCTTCATAAATCCCTTTCTATTGATCCCAAATGCGTTCAGTAGAGTTTTTGAGTTTCTTGAGTTCAGCAAGACTTATTTGTACACAGCGATTTGTACATAATCTAATCTCTAATCTGATGACGATAGAGTCTAGGATAGTATCCACACCAAGCCTAGAGCTCGTTCTCGAGTAATCCTACCGGGATATACCCATAGATGCTATTCAATTAACTATAAAAAAAGGTATATGGTTTCATCACAATGATTTCCTTTATCGATAGCTCAGGCCCGTTGTAAAATCGTCTCGTGTCGAACTCATGTCAATAGATGTGGTACCCTATCATATTATCACTAACGGCGATCAACACGCGATCCCAATCTGTTTTATCTAGTAAGTGATCAGTCAGAAAAACCTAAATATTTTATGGTTTCATCACGATCTCAAAATTTTAAGACTCGACATTGAAACATGTCATAAGTTATCATCGCTCTGTCGAACTCCTTTTCCAGGTTCATTGTATTAACATCTTCAGCCGCAATAGACGGGATTGTGGTTAAACGTACACTTATACAAAACAGTTGGATCTATTAACTTCAAAGTTCACATTTTAAGCAAAATGAGACACGTCTAACCTAAAATTATATCTAGAATAATCATTTTTTGCTACTTATTATGAAACAAAAACCACTTAGCCCCATAGAAAATAACTATTAATCATAATTGTTTTAGTTTACAGTGTAGAATCAACATTTTATTTTAAAAATTTAGCAAGCATTATCTTTAGCAGGCATGCAGAGTACTGCTGTTAATGACACTATTTCTTCGATTTTTCACTTGTAAATGTGATTTTGCAAACAAGAGCATACTTGCAGTCTTAAGAGTAGATTTGACTCGTCTATATTACTACCACACATTTCACTGGTCTGATACACCAGGGAGTTAGGATAATGTTCCGCTCGATTATGATTGCTATGAACTAGTGTTTTGAAACAAACTTTAGTCGAATTTTTTTCTAGATCTATCTGGAAATCTTTATATTTTTGGAAGCATAAGCCACCTACTGCTCTTTTTTACAAGGGGATTATATATCCTTTATAGTCTGTGGGTGTACGTTTTAGATAGATGAGTGAATACAACGCAGTGCCATAGACAAAAAATACAACAAATAGCATACAGCAAAAGTATTAAGATATATCATAGTTCTATCTCACACTTTCAGATAGAAAAGTCATAAGTTGATTTCTAATTTAACGCAGGCAAATGTCAAAGGCAAAAATTTAAATTTATGTATAAAAAAACAATATTTCAACAATCAAAGATGAAGGTTACAATTTTATTTATATGCAAAAATTTTACAGACGAAGAAGACATTCAGAGGGTAAAGATCCAATCTGTAATGTATTTTATTCACCGAGGAGCTTTCGAAATAATTTCACGTAACGTTGACACAACGACCCCAAAATGGATTTACTTTGGTCATATCAGAGACGGCGTACGTAGTTACTACGTATGTAAGAGGTTGGGATTTTGTAATAGAATTTTTTACCTACCTACGTGTCAACGGACGGAATGTAGGATACTCTATAGGTATAGATAGGTATACTCTGTGTTATCGACACAACACAGTTTAATTATTTTTGTGTTTTAGAATATTGATAGTAAGCTAGATGCACCAGCAGATCCACTCTCGAATAATAGTTTAATTTTTAAATAATTATTTACTGTATATCTTTAAAATATTGCTAACGGAACTAGTAATTTCATACATCGTTCCTTCATTGTTACATGATTATAGAATCGACATTATATCGATATTTTTTTTGAGCTGATTTAAATGTTGTTGGCCGGAAGGTACTTGATGACTTCACCGAACTTTTGAAGTGGCTAACGTAAGAGCACTAAATTGGTGCGCTGCTACCTGATACATGAATTCCGTGAAATTCGCCCGCACTCTAAACCTACTATGGTTATGGAAATTAACGAATCCCTAAGTCTCGTACACATACAGTGTGTGACAGTATTGGATACACATGCACCCTTCATGTACAGGGGTGTTAGGTGCAGTTCTTGTTGGTGGGCACCTATTTCCGCAACTAGACTCATCAGCGGTCCGTTGTGTGTGCAGGATTAGCCGGCTACTCGAGCCAGCCTAGCTCTTTCCAAAAGCTTAGAAGTCTCATCAGGCAATCACAGGCTTCCTGGAGTGACCTCGTCTTTTTTTTTGAGAATTTTTACCCTTTACTACGCCCGTGCGTTCTAGAATTACTTGAGCTATTGTTTCTTCTTCTATTAGACAGCCCTTAAAAATCTATCTGATATCTGTCAGACCTATATTGAATAAGAAGTGAACTAAGCGAGTAATGTTCTGTAATTATACCCACCACTAGGCAAAGATCAGTGCGATATAAACTGAGCAGTCTCCAGGGCAAGCTCAGTGATATTTCCTAAACACCTTGTTTATACTGTCTATAGCCTAGGGTGTTAACTCATATCTCACTAAAAGTTCTGTAGTGCATTGTAATACGTATTATGCTAGTACAAGTAGCTGGTACTGAAGTCTCGATAGTTGCTAATCAGATTACACCCTGGGCCGCTGCTAGAGGAGGCTCAAATAAAATGCAAAAATCATCTAGAGTGTATGACGTCCATGGTTATCCCAATAATTACGTCTTATGCGAGTAAAACTTGGATACCTCGCTGTATAGTCCCTTTAAAATCTCAAAAACCGAACACACTGATACCACAGACTAGATACCGAGTAAATGAAGGGCACAGACGCGACGTGCCGTCGACCGGTAATGCCTATCGAGGGATTTAAAGTTAAGTTTTAATTGCACTCAACTGAGTCAGGCACATTATACGATTTCTCTTCCATAAAAAGTTTGTGTTTTAATCATACTAGTATTCATTAGTGGTATGAATTAGATATTTTTGAAAATTTGAAGCAAATATAATTATTGCTAATTATTTTTAAATTGCATAACATACATATAACATAAGGTCACGCCTGTTATCCCAAAAGGGTTAGGCAGAGATGAAATAGCGAACTACACCAACCACAGTTTGCCGAGCTTAGTTCCGTCCCAGATGTGACAGGGAGCGAGCCTATCGCCATATCGGACACAAATTGGAATTTGTTCTGAGGAGTCTGGAGACTCCGGGATGACACTGAGTAGAAAAACCCAATATCACTTGACCCAACCCGGGGGATCGAACCCAAGACCTCAGAACGATAGTCGTACCGTAATACAACTGCGCCACCCTAATTTTACTAATAATAAACATTTATTAATAATAGAGATCAAGGGGTGGATATTAACTACTCATACTAGACTCATAAGAAACATACAACCCAATTGTATTCTTTTCAGAACCAACGTGCTGCAACGATTCTGAGACGCGATTCCCGAAAGCTGAAAAGCGCTCAAAATACAACATAAAATCTTCATTCACGAGAATTCGAATTCACGAAAACATTGATATCCAATGAAAACAATCGAGTTCGAACGACTACGGGCTTTCCTGAGCGGTCGGTGTATGTAATGAAATGTTCTGATAAAGTGGGATTGATCCCACGGGCGGGATCCCGGATTGGGGATCGGGAATCGATGAGCCATGAAATTCACTCTACACTCTCCATTGAATCGCGCAGATCTGGGCTACTATTGCTACTACTAAAGTCCCATTTGGATTTTTGAAATTTTTTGAAGGGCTGCTTTCGTGGGACAGTTATGTTATAAAGAATAGCCAACTTTACATATATATTACTAACTTTGCCTACAATGATTGATTGTCCTTCAAAATTACTTAGAGTATAGCGTACATTCAATGGTTGAGGTTAAGTATTGATAGAAATCCCGCTAATGGATATTGTTTGATATTTTAAATTGTTAACCTTATCTTTTGTTATCAGTGTAACAAAATAAAAAGCAAAACATTGTTATAACTATGATTTTATAATAAGTATTATAGAACTAAGTAAAACCGTCCATTGATTCTTTTTTCTCATCGACATTAGCAGAACATTAACCAACTAATTTTGTTAGAACACAATATTGAGTTTTACAGAAATTACAGTAAACATAAAAAAAAATAATCGCTTGCCAAAAGGCGTTGTGCAGCCAAAGTGTATGATTCACATCAGCTTAGAGAGGAGCCCGGCAACCAATGACAGGGAAGAGTCAATTATACGCAAGGGCGGCTTACAAGAGCCAGATCAATTCGGCTTTATCGCGAGGTTGACGTGGGGTGCAAGTTAATGGCGCTGATATACATTTAGAAAATAATATCTTAACATGTTTAGAGAAACTGTTGATAATGCTTCTTCCTTCCATTGTCGTCGTCTTTTAACAAAATAAAAGTTAATAATTAGCAACACCGCATAAAACAAATGGCCGCATACGCATCAACTATCCCGCAAAATAATAAAACTGAAAATGGATAAACATGCAACGCGAGTGTGTTCAAGTGAAAATAGTAGAAAATATATTCATGGATACAAGTAAGTCTGAACAATATCTAATTCCTACCATCACTAATTACTACGATTTAACTGACTCATTAAACCATAGATTTATATAATTACAGCTTAGATTACACGAAGAGAATGGTTGCGTATTATAATATTTTAAACGCAAAATACCACTTTGTATGGTAAAACACACCAAGCTTACTTGAAACTAGCTTCCGAGAAACACCTGTAGATATTTGATGATAGATTTTCAAACTTGTATGTGATATTTTATAGCCGTACTTTCTTTTAATCATATAAGAACGTTTATTTAATTTAAAAAAAACAGTTTTGCTTGAGTTTATTAAGTGATAATAAAAATCTTATTACTTGTACCAATCGCTTATTTATACGAAGGTAGGCAAGAGGAATAATCGTCTAATTGTATTGGAAGCAAAGGTGAGCGTCGCACAGTTCGTTTGATTCGAAATTATTCGATGACAGCATGCTTGGCTATATATACTAAATTATTTTTTATGTTTTATTTATGAGTATATTACATGAAATTAGATAAATTGAATTGCGTCAAAAGTAGTTTTGTCATTTCATTCATTACATTAGCAAAATTTAACGCGATGATGGCGAAGTTCGTCAAGATACGCGGGTTCAATCCCACCTATCCAACTCTAAAATTACCCCGAGCTTTTGTCGAAGCAAAACATCGTGAGAAAACCATAGCATGGTGTTAGGGCATTTTCTAACAATGCCTCCTGGTTAACTACCTCCATTCGGTTCAGTAGTTTACAAGAAATATGGGGGTGCAATGAGGGTATCGCGTGTATTTATTTCTTTGTTGAACCGAAAAGTGCTGCGTGACCTTGACTCGCTGTTTTGGCATTTTCACATTTTTATCGCAGTGCTAAATTTTACACAACTAACATAGATTATACTTGTAATAACAATATTTTGAACTTTTATTTAATTCTAAAAATGTTACCAAATAAGACACGTCTTTTAAGTGGCCCCCGCCTTGTTTGTGTTAGTAGAAAATTTCACCATGGCCCACTAGGGGTTTCTGCTGGAGATAAGTCTCCCCCGAAGATCTCCACAACGACTGACCTTGCGCCACCCGAACCATCAGAATTCGGCGACGTTCACTAGGTAGCCTGTCCACGCCTTCCGGTACGCGATGCCATTCAAGAATCCGTTGCCATCATCGGGCAATAGCACCGCTTGCCACGCTGATAACTTATCTCCTACCACTATAACTACGAATAGCGGGCCCGTCGGGGACTAGGGCCGATTAATTATTCTGTTCTGTTCATAAATGAAAGGGGAGATTGCTAAATTGCCAATAAAATATGTTACACATAAATATACAGTGTGACAGCTTACAATTAACATTAAGTATGATCCGCTTGCTCACATTAGGCGTCATGTCGTTTGAAGAGATAGACAGCGTAGCGCCCATCTGACGGCGTAAAACCCGCCATAACACCAGAGAGATGCCGACGTAAGTAACCATTAATCGTTAAAATTGGTTGTCAGAATTAATCAAAAAGTCGTATTTAGTGATATCGAATAGTGCATTTTGAACATTCGTTACCTACGCCACAGATTCCAAAGAACACAAGTACAAAGGAACGCTTAATTGGTATGTTATTAAAGTTTTCGCTACCAAATAGTCACACACTATTAATTAGCACATAAGAAGTATTCCAGAAATATTCATAACATAATTGACTTGATAATGTGAAATCAAAATGATAAATATACCACAAAATTATATACGCCAATGTATTATATAAGATTTAAATTTACGAGAAAATGTTTAGATATCTTCTGTTTTATTTTCGTATGAAACAGGTACCATTGGTAAATATCAAACAGCTTAACGAATTCTCAATCCTATTGTTGTCTTCAAAGGCGTTGTCAGTCCAAAAGTTTGTACAATATGACAAATGATTTCTTTTGTTTAAACGCTTCGCAGAAACGAAGTATTTAGGGACTCACTATTCCGGGAGATCAGAGCCTTTGGCTTTTTACTTTCAATTCATATTAATATAATATACATCGAATGGGCTCTTGTACGAGACTTCTTCTATTATTAGTGTTTTATTATTGGGAATTTAGAAGACATATTTGTATTTTTAAGTAATAATAGAAATGGCATCGTATATGAATCGACTTTTATAAATCGCAGACTACATAATAATTAAATTACCAATAAACAACATTTGTTTTTATCTACATTCGTACTTTTTTTTTGTAGATATTTGCAATTTGCATTAAAATTAATAAAACTTCGTTGACATAAATTGATTTTACCGTTAGTGTTCCATTCTTGAAATTCCAATAAATCAGTATTAGTTTCTTCCAATAATACACGTTTAAAGACGGAATATGTATACAAATTATTATGTTCGTGCCCATAGACGTCTCCGGGATTCTTCACTTAAGCTTTTAGCTTTATTTTATGGTCTTTAACGTTGAGCAGAAAAATAAGAGTCAACTATAACTTATTACCTATGTTGTTATAGGTACCTTTATAGGGGTCTCTGGAGCCTAATACCTTTGTTTAATGCTTAACCAGGATAAGGGTTACAAGAAAAAGAAAAGGTATAACTGACTCACGGCCAACACCTGGATCTCACACTCGCACTGTACCGCTGGGTGGTTTTCTGACTTATTTTCTTGAATATTTTGATTTCTTTCACGGAGCACTCGCGAGTTTCGGTTTTTGTTGTTAACGGCACACACTACTGTTTCTATTGGCTAGCGAGCGCCCGGGTAGCACGCGTTGCTTTTGGTGCATTATGGCCGCGAGATTTAAATGCGTAAAGGAAGGGATGTAAGGAACGGTTAAGCTTGTCCAACCTTTATAGAAGTCTCTGGATCCTACTTTATTTAGGAGTAACGGTTCGTGGTCCTCCTTTCACCGAGTAATTTCTGGTATATGATGTCCAGTTACTTTGCATATTAGTGTCATGTTGTCCATTTCTTATACATGTCTCTCATACACATCGGCTGATCTCTGCTCGTTTATTATTTCGGGAGAAACTGTCGCGAACATTTAATATTCTATAGCATCGATACCCTTAGAAGTACATGTATGCTTTCGAGTATGAATGAAACCGTGATTGCGGGAATACTTCTAAACACATAAACGTATCTATAGAAATATATTGAGTGCAATGCAGGATGCAAACGATGCCGGTACGGCAGTAAAGTCTAATATTTCTCACATTTAACTCCGCCCGACAGAGTGCGGTGCCATTTTTACGACCCCACAAGTATATCGAGCCGCTTGTGCGAATCACTTTCTTATTTACACAAACGACCCGGCTGTATGTGTGTACAAGCTCGAACAAAATTACTAATATAAACTTTCCTTTATTACTCTTTACTCGGCTATATAGACCACATTTTATTTCACTCCATTTAACTAGGTCAGTTATATTCCTTTCTATTGCTTAACGAATCACTATATCTAGTATTAACTGTATTATATGATGGTAATTAGACTCAATTCGATATGATTATAATAGGAAATTCTTGGGTTTTAGTTTCCATAGTTTTACACGGTTTTACTAATTCTTTGTACCACAGTAAATACGTTGTAGTAGACAGATAAAAAAAAACCTCAATGTCAGCTAAACTCGATCTGTATATCTTTCAGATATTAATATACCAATTTATGTATTAAGTTAATGTTTCGATAAAACGCTTGGAAAATATACAATCGTCCCGGAAACCACATTGTTAACCAAGTTGGCTTCAAGCATTAGTAAACGATTTTGCCTCAATTGAATAAATATTCCGCAAAATTATAATGCAAATTCAAGACAAATTCGGTATTCAGAATTATAGATTCAGTCAGTTTCGATTGTTAGATATTTTCAAATTGAATAATTTTGCAAAAAAAAAAAAAATCTCGGGCGAATCGGCTGAAAAGTTATATATTAAATTCCTCACACCACTCCCAACAAAGCTGGCAAGAGACATAGTAAAAATTCAATATTGAAATCCATACTTCAAAACTTGAGAATTGAAAAAAATAAAAAATAAACCTCGAACTAATTTGAGCGGCGAGCGATAAAAGTTGGCACCCACCTCCAATGACGCGAAGAAATAACGCTAACTTCCCTTTAGGTGATTTATTTTTCTCAAGAAAATACTTTTCCACCGTTCATTCGAGACGTTTCATTGATATTGAGTTTTGTTCTAAGTTCGCAGTCGTAAGTACTTTGAAATGTTTTGAAGCTTCCAGATCGATCCCCCTATCCTTAATAAGCTTAAGACTTCCCTCGTTTTTTTATTTTTTTTTACCCATTATACGTTCAAAGGGAACGTACTTTTGGAAGGTTTGAGAGTCTCTTGAGTCGTCGAATTCTTATACGAAATGTTCGTAATTCTGTTTGTTTCTCTCTAATTTACTTTACGGCTTACACCTTTCGATGCGAGTGTACGTGGGAAACAATTATTCTGCCTTTTAATTTACATTATAGTCTATAATAATTACTTAACGTACGTTAATTAGAAACTGAAGTAACTACACTGCTGACAAGGATATCTGCTCTTTCAAATCAATAACATTCAATATATAATCGTTAGTTTACAAGGAAGATGTTGTCTGTGACTCTTGTCAAATAAAATATCAAATTGAGTGTACTTTTAATAGCCAAACTTTTGATCTATAAATATAAAGATGTATTTTAAACGACGATTTGCTTTCTGATGAAGCGCACTCATTCAGACCACGAATATGATTATAAAACAATATAGTCCTTTAGAAAATATTGCAATATGTTATCAACTAGTTGTGTGCCCGTGGTTGCGTCCGCGTTTCACTGCTGCTTTTTTTTTTTATTGGAACCCTAATTATTTTCCCAATTTTTGTGCTAGTAACATTAAGTAAAGATATTTCTCACAAATTGAAATATCTGTCAGTAAAACTGTGCATTGAATTGGATTTTATTCACATGTTCATGAGTTTTAACTTTTTACGCGGAACCCTAAATATTTTAATGTTTTCGAAAAAACGCCAGGATGGTGGTCAAAGGGCTAAAGACAAGAAAAATAAGTCCTTCACAAAATATATATTATAGTAGTATGTACATAAGACAAGAAAAATTATATATATACTTATTTATTACATTAACTATGACATTAAGTCTAATTTAGTGTTTTGCCATTAAAATAAAATTTAATGTGTCGATTACCCATAAAAATAAGACAATAGGAAAACAATGGAAAGCTGGCGTAAACGCCAGGTAAGTACTCAAGGAGTTAAATAAGTAACAATTTATCTATCTTTTAATTTAATATCGGATTCTTATAAATGATCAAACAAGTCATTGCTATTATTTTTTGGTACTCAAAAGAGTATGTAGTTAGCCAGGTACTAGTCTAAATTAATTAGGGAAGCGAGCTAACTACGAGTTCTATGGAAAACTATTAAACAAATTCTTTATACAAGCAATGTAAAATATATACAATATTTTGTAAAATACCAGGTGGGTTGGTTCCGAGCTGAAGATCAAACAGTTATTTTCCTACGCGAGCGGGTTGCCCTAGGACCTCGTTACTCTGTCAGCCTTCACTCCCAGCATATGGCAACTGAGGATCAGACCGTTTCGAAAAGAAGATCGAGGATGCTAAATGCGTGAAACACCCAACCAAGTATGAAGTGGTACATTGGCTGTATTTACGTTTATAGTAAAAGAGACTCACAAAGGAGCGCCTGCACCTTTTTTTTTTTTTTTTGACGGGGGGTAATGCATTTATGCACTACCCTTACCTATTGTATTAGTGAGACCGAAGTCCCCCAATACAATAGGTAAGGGGGCACGGAGTGACGAGCTCCGTGCCAGTGTGGGACTCACCCGGGCGTGAAGCGCCCGGAAATACCCACTAAAACCCCCCGGGGCCGTCCGCTGCATTTGGGATGGGGGCGACACGGGGTGGCTTTCGCAAGCACCGCGTCGCCCCCTGCAGCGAACCCACCAGGCCGCGTCAGTGCAATGGCCCGGTAGGGATGGAAGAGAATAATTCCCCTCCACCACTTAGCCCGCCTCTTGAGGAGAGGCATGACCAAAGGTCAGACATCCAGGGGGCGGAACAGACTTCCGCCCCCAGGAGAGCCTGCACCTACCGGGGAGTAGAGGTAATACGAAAACAGCTTCTGCTACCCAGACAAATAGGTGAATGAAGAAGCTCCGTGGGTTTTTACGCAGTAAGAGTCAGGAATAGCCCACCTTTCACTACCCGGCGATGGTGGGTCTCTATGCAGGATTTACCCAATAAAAAAAATACCGAGTACTGTATTGTACTAGCTATGTATGTATTAACTAGCAGACAGACTTTTATTTAATCTTACTGTGTTGTATTCTGTGAAACTGCATGATAATATAACTTACTAATAACTTACTATGCCTGTTTCTGATTGATTTCTTCGTTACTTTTAAGTCAATGCCATTCCGTTGCTCGAATTATTCTTAAACAGTATTACACTAAACAGTATAAAATGATCTTTTCTCATCCACAGTCCAGTCGCGAAACATGATAGGGATTCCCCATAGTAATGTTAATTTTTCCTGCTTAAAATTCAAAGAGCTCGTGACCCCCCCCGCTGCATTGAGAACAAACTAAATTACTTAAAAGACGTTAGTACCGACGATGAGATGTAAATTTTGCACCCCGCCGTCCGTCTTGCCGTTTGGCAAAGCAAGAACTAAATTCAAGATTAAAACCTTGAATTAAATGACACATTATACGGCTGGGAGTACATCGGTTTTTTGCTTTTATTAATTACTAGATGTGTGCTCGCGGCTGTACTCGCGTTTCAATGATTTTTTTTTTATACGGAACTAATTTCTTTAGTACTAAGATAAAGCAAAAACATTTCTCATAAATTCAAGCACTTGCCCGTGAAACTGTGCATTAAATCGGATTTTATTAGTCCGAATTTAAAAAAATTCTTTTCCTCCTTCTAATGAACCACAGTCCGCATTTCTTGCAGCAATTTAAGAGTTCGTCAATTCAGACGACCCTACGTCGCCTAGCGTTTCGTTGGCCGTGAAAGAGGAGTTTGTTGTTTGTTGTACTCGTTTTTCTGATTGAACCTTACGAACAGGAATAGAAAGAATAATTAAAAAAAAAATCAATAATCCAAAATTCTATATGACATTTATAGCATTTGTCATTGGATAATTATGTTTTCCTTTTAAATCCTTATCTCTCTAACATATTTTTAAGGGCTACGTCTCTCTTTCTATCTGACTGTTGATTGGCTTATGACACCAGAATCAGATGTGATTCTTTTTTCAAATATTAAGTTTGTCTTCTCGTCTAATTTTAGTGTATGTTGTGTGGAATTGCATAAGAAATTAAAACAGTTATGATGATAAAACTGGATGGCTTGTTCTTTTGCAACAACTAAAATAAAATGAATGCAATGGAGACTGTTCTAGGTCACTGTGAAGAATGGAGTCGCGGGGAGAACAGTGTTTGTCACAAAATGACATATATAATTATTACTACTATCTACTTTATTATTCCCTTGTAGTTCTTAGTACTCCGCACTAAAGATAATAAAACCACCAAATCTCTTTAGCGTAAATTACGTTTGCTAATGTGTGTTAATAAGGAAAAGATTATCCGCTAAAACAAACAGACTCGTGCAATAATCTGCACCATTACGCTCCCCCTTTGTGTTTAGCAAGTATTAAGACGATAAGTAGAAAGAAAATATTTTTACATTATCTTTTATACTTTCTTTAGAAATAATATAGATGTGATATTGTTGTATGAATACAACGTTCTGGGGAAAAATAACAATTCCACTGCAGATTGTCTCTACGAATTTAAAACCAGTTATGGAAATGTAGCTAACATTATTTTTTATTGAACGGCTTTATGTTATCATACTATTTAAAAAAAAATACGAGCTTCTTTCCAGTAACTTCGTCTTCTAATCTTCAATGCCATATATCGTGTTTAACTATAGACACGAACTGTTCAGTTAGCTCCTTCAGTAAACATAAAAAATTAATCAATATCGGTCAAACCGTTTGCAAGGAATAAAGTTACGAACTGTTAGGATGGCAAACCGTGAGGTCTTTTTAAAAAAAATCAAAAAGTATTACACGAGCACACACTTTTATTAGAAACCGAACAGATGTACAGACCCGTCAATTGACTTACATAGACTGTCTTAGACTGACTCGTTATTGTATGACAACGCTTTTATATATTCTAAAATTAGGTTGACATTGCATTTTCTATGAACATAATTAGGGCATAACAGAACGTGGACACACATGATTTTTATTTGAATTAAATACTGGCGCTTGTATGCATTAAGTATTTTTTTTAATAACTTTTAATGCTTTACAGAATACCTGTAGAAAACTGTAAGCAATCCAGGAGACAAGTATGAAAAACGGGAGAAAGGCGTGATTCATGTGTTCCTATGTTCGTAATTATTTTCCTTTTAAACGTTTTATATATATAATATTGTTATTAATATGAGATTACGATTACGATTACCCATAAAAATGAGACAATAGGAAAACAATGGAATGCTGGCGTAAACGCCAGGTTAGTGCTCAATGGGTTAATATACAAACAATATATGTCCTTATCGCTAGGTTAGATTGATTTGCATAAGTGATGAAATAAACTGTTATTCCGAAGAGGAGAAATGTTACTATCTCAAAACTAGTAGGCATTCGGAGTGCCTTTCAAAATGTGAATCTAAATCTGAAGTAATTATTATCCATAGAAAATTAGACGTAAGAGGGGAAATTAATTATTATATTACATTAAATACATGCTAAACTGTGAGTCTTAATGGCCCCTTTATGTCTTTGAGTATTAATCTCAATGTAACATCATTATTGTCGTTTCTGTTTAGTTGCTAATGCATGAAAATTAGTTCATACATTCCTAATGCGATATACCGACTACTTACTCTGCTTTGTTTTCGTTTATTTTGTACATTTAGATTATACATTATCTTTTCTTTCTTATGCTAACGCTTAGATAAGAGTTTTTATTTTATTAGCTTTTTGATATATATTTTTAATAAAACTGGTATTAATTAAATTATGTACAGTTATTAATATTTCAGTCGTGATATAATTAAACAAAATATATCACGTCACATTTATGGCACGTGATTAGATTCCGTTGGGTGGTGGAATGTTTACGAAACACCTTTTTTCGTTTATAAGAAACTAGTTACTCTTCGCGATTTTACCCGCGCAGTTCCCGTTCCCGTGGGATTTTCAGAATAAATACTATTTCATATCACTCCCTGAATTTCATTTCTCCATACCAAATTTCTTCCAAATCGGTCCAGTAGTTTTTAAGTTTATTCGTTACATACAAAAATACAAATATTTCCTTTTTATGATATTGGTGTAGATTATTGTCGATAGTGTATACATGTCTTAGTTGGTAGTGCGGTCAGATTTCGCGTCAATGGACGCGGGTTCAAATCCACCTATCGAACTCTAAGAAAAGGCCTGAACTTTCGGTAAAGAAAAACATAGCGAGGAAGCCATAGCATGGTGGTAGGATTTTTTTAAACAATGCTCAAGTTAGAAAACATCTCGACAAATACCAATAGGTGTGTTCCGGCAGCATCGCTTGAGAACCAGTACCGGTATCAAAGACAATGCATCAAAATACAATAAGAAATTAATGATTCCGAAATTTTCGATTTATTACTTTGCTCATAGAAAGCGACGAATAGGTAGGTCATTGTGGTATTGTTGTAAATATTTCCCTGTTCTAACCATCCACTTTACTGAAAATTAATGGATACTCCAAATTAATTTCCGTTGAGTACCTTCGCCCTTTATCTCTTACTAATAATTTGATGAATTAATATTTTGCCTTTATAATGAATTCTTGGCGATAATTGATATTCGTGATACGGTTGAAGTGGGGATCTAATTCTAAAAGGCATCGTCAATGACCTCGATTTTATAGATTACATTTTAACTTGTTTTGTAAGCGGTAAGCTGTACCCGCGATTCTGCCTGCCTTGTTTGTAAAAGAATTCGGATACATATTCGCGGCAGCGATACTAAGTTACCTACACGATTTACATATAACGATTGATATTTGATATTATATTGATTGATTATATTGATATTACAGGGTGGATCATTACGTGAACGATAGTGATGTCTGGAATTAACCCACATCTCTGTGCTACCGCTAACATTATTAAGACTATGATTTGTATAGTTTTTTATATGACAAAAAAATGATATATATTATGTTTATAAAAAAAAAAGAACCAGTTCCAGTTTCCTGCCTGCGCTCTTCTCGGGACTGGGTTGTTTTCCGAACCGGTGGTAGTGTTTTAGACGTTCATAAGCGCCTTCTTAGGGCCTAAATTGAATAAATAAATTTTGATATTTGATTTGAATGAATTATCAAACAAATATGAGCCCCCTTCTTCAATTACTTTTGTAAATCATTGAAATGTGTTCTGTTATTGATACTTAATTTTAATGCTCCTGAACTTTTTGTTGTGAAGCATATTTAATGTAATGTACTATGTAATTTTATTTCTTTACAGCTTTATTATTTAAAGCTTTATTATTTATAGATTTAAAACAGACGTTTTACATGGATCACAAATTTCCTTGTCACTCTATTGAAAATAGCATGGAGCCATTACCTTATTTTTTTTACCTATTTAGGGACTGTTTTTTTTTTTCTTATAAAAACGTTGTAATGTATGTATTGTCTTCATTTGTCATTGAGTCTTTACGTACAAACTTTTACTGACGTAATAGTCAGAGATTTTTATCCATTTTCAATTGTTTTTTTTGTTACTTCTATATGATAACAAAAAAAGGAGAAGACCTAAAACCAGATGAGTGGATTACATCATTGAAATTGCGGATAAACCGAGCCAAAAAGCCGTAGACAGAGACTACTGGAGGATCACGCTCACGCTCTAAATATCTTATTTTTAATACCTTAAGATCTAGTTAATAATAACTTAGGTATCTAATTCTATTCTAATACTACATTTTTAATCTTTAACTGGTTTTCTTCCATTTTTGTAAACGTATTTTCTATTTTAGTTTAATTTGGTGTTACATAAAAAGGTTTTTTATTTCATTCATTTATTTATGTTATATCAAGGTAAAAAATCACTACCATATTAAATTACAGAAAAACAGACAGACAAAGATTCCAAAATTTGTAGAAATTTGTTCTGTCACTAATTTTAAGGTTACCCTGACATTTTTTACTCGAATATATTTAATGTGCTGATTTTGTTTCACTATAATTTTATTATAAGTACCTAGTATATATGCATATGTTTACCTAAAGTTTCTTAGAAACAGAGGGTCATAAGTCGGAATTATTTAAAAAGTAACTGACAGTAAAAAAAAATTAATAAATAATATTATGTATGACAGATGTTATGATATAATTTTATCCTTCGTATAAACGTGTTCTTTTTGAATATAGAGGGACTTTTTACACCGCATCATCAACGTTACAGGATAAATTAATGACGCCCGTCAAACAACTCCTCCCGAAAGGGGGAACTGTGTGATAGAGGCTTGTAAAAGATGAAATTACTCACTCGAGTGTTGAGTGCCGGGATGAAGTTGGAAGGTTTCAGGGCCCATTATAAATGATTGTCGAGTTTTATAATGGATGATAATATTTATGAATATGTATGTATAATATGTATGTTCACTTCACTTTATATATGTATGTTTTTGTGTGTAATAAATAAATGAAGCGCAGACTGTTTCGAAATATATATGTGTAATGGAAGACAACAGTACCATAGCGCGATTTAGAATCATTCAAAGAAAATATTTTTCTGTAATCGTTAATATATAAAATTGAAGTATTTGTTTGTAATATCAATATAACAATTTTTCACTAAATACATGTGAATGTATATACGACACCGATACCAAAAATACAATTTATAAAACTTTTCTCTGTCTGCCTGTTTGTTCCGGCTAATCTCCGGAACGGTTGGACCAATTTGGACGGGGTTTTTTTGTTAGATAGCTGAAGCTACTCCGCGTTACTTAGGCTATGTTATTTTTGAAAATAATTAGGATTTCCACTAAAAAAGTAAAGCTCATAAAAACTGGAATAAAATGCACGATTCAATGCACAGTTTTACTGGCAGGTATTTCAAATTGTGCGAAATGTCGTTACTTAATAATGTTAGAAGAAAAAAAATTAAGAAAACAATTAGTGTCGCGTATAAAAAAAAAAACTAAAAACTGTATTACGCAGTGAAAATATATGAAACGCGAGCGCAGCCGCGGGCACACAGCTAGTACTTAGAATAAATATAGAGAAGTAACCTTCTTACGTTTAATTTAGATTTAATGAGGGAAAATACTAAAAACGGAGAGGCTTTTGTTTTTATTTGCGGAACACATGCACATAAGAGTAAATAAAAAAAAATAGAAAGGGTCAAAAATAAATACGACGAAAATTCCGCGTGGAATGGTTGTAGTCCCATTCCGATATGTTCTGTAGTTTTGAGTTTATGGTGCGTCAAAGTAACCCCATTTTCCATATATATGTAATTTATATATGTATACGTGTGTGTGTGTATATATATATATATATATATATATATATACCTCATTTTGATTGTAAAATAAGCTTGTTTGTATTTTGAAATTTACATTAAAGTAAAACCCGAGATAATCGCAAACCGGTATTACTGCGACACCTGCAACAAATAAATGGAATTTCGTCGCTCTGTTTTTTTTTATTTACGTTGTTTTTAAATTGTAATTTACTCATTTAAATGTATTTTATTTATTACGCCGATTTACAATATCGAAAATAATTGTTGATACTTCACGTAAAGCTTACAAAGACAATAATATGTTGAAAACGATGCCATCATGACATATATATATATATATTAATGACGCCTGTCGAACATTACTCCATAGGGGTTACGAAGTAATAAAAAGCTTTTAAATTTGTTAAAATTACCCATTCGAGTGTCGAGCGCTTTGATAGGTTTGGGCGTTTTCGGGCTATATGAATGATCGTCAGTTTTTGTAATGAATTTGTAAGTAGTTTTAACTATATGAAATAATTTATTTTATGAAAATATTCAAAGTGAATGATATTATAGTAAACGACTGTCCAATGTCAAGTTATATAATGTAATTAAAAGTTCTTCTTTGTTATTTTAAACTGTAAACCCATGAATACACTTTAAATCAATAACCAAAAAAACTTTATAATTAAAAGTTTTTAAAAATAAATGTTGTGCATTTAACTGTTACTTAATTTTGGTACGTCAATAATATTGTCACAGTTATAAGTTATAACATTTTTATGTCCAATTTTTTTTATTCTTCGATATATATATACAGGTTTTGTTTTAATAATCTGCTTTGTTTGGGGGTCAATTGTGATGAATTATGATAATACGTATATATTATAGAATTCATCATTGGCTCCTTTACCTTTATCTATAAGAACTTATATGTAAATTGAATGTATAATAATAGATGTGTTTTTCTTGAAATAAACAACTTGTTTAATTATAAACAAAAACCGACTTTAAAAGAATAAACCATAAAAATGGAAAGTCAATAAACAATTACCATATTAATCTGCTTCGTTAATTTAGAAATCGGTGCCATCTTACGGATAAGAAAGTGGTGTAAATATGCGTCGTTAATTATATTCCATACTAATTATCCATTTGTAAATGTGTACATTGGTTAACTCAAGCTGGCAACGATTCCAAAATTAACGAAGCAGATTAAGGAAGTAATTCTTTATTGAGTTTTTAGTGCATTTTTATAGTTTATTCCTTTGTGTTTAAATTAAACAAAGTTTTTTTCTACCTTTCAGTTCAAGTATGTATTTTTAGGTGTGTGATTCGATAGCTCGTTAAGAGTTTGAATTTAGTTTGAAATTAATGCATCATAAAATTGACTGGCCACACAGGTACTCACCTGAACCTCCTTTAACCATTCATGTGTCCCGGAACGTAGCTGGCTCCAATATTGTTACACAAATCCGTATTTAATTTATATATTTATAAGCGCACGATATAGATGCTACCGGTGTGTAAGATGGCGACACGGTAGATGGCGCGCAAGGTGTTTTTTGTGAGACCGTGTTGCCAGTTTATAAACCCAACATTAGGTATAGCTATGAAACCTACTTCATAGCTTTGGAAACAAATATATGAAACACGTGTAACACATATTTTCGAGCCTTATGTTAATCAGAAAACTCAGGAACAACCGTTTTTAACTGGATCAAATGTATCATCGTTGAATCAATTCAAACACCATCTTTTATACGTCTTTGTTTATCAGATCCTCGGTAACCATCACTTGTAAGTATTAGGTTGATTTTTTTTGTCGACTAATTGTTTTTCAGTCTACGCCTGAAATTTTGTTGGATATGTTATAAAAAAAAAGTCCCTGAAAATTACAGCCCGTCGTGGTTATTTTAGTATTTTCTTTATGAAGAGATGATGGCGCAGCGGGTATTGCGGCCGGATTCCGCGTCAGTCAACGCGAGTTCGATCCCACCTATCCAACTCTAAAATCGGCCTGAGGTTTTAGTGAAGGAAAACATTGTGAGGAAACCATAGCATAGTGGTAGGCCATTTTATAATGATGCCCGCCTGGGTAGGTACCACCCTCAATTTTGAAAATAAATAGAATTTAAATTAAAACTAAAATAAAGTAAAATCAAAATTGAAATTTAAAAATTAGATCTTAAAGAAATTTAAAAATTTAAAACAGCCTTTAGTGCTCTGCTACCTCGGTTTCATTTAATTCATGTGTTTCATTTTAGTTCCACACTTGTCATTACCAAAATTCTAAAAACAACACAATGCAAAATTTTCCGTCCGAGGCAACGGCGGGCCACTATTGCCCTGACGAAACCCAGGGGACAGCCCACCCTACAGACGACCACCGGTACTTGTTTCTTTTCCCAGCTCTTCTTGCTACATCCTCGATGTATCGCAAGAAGGCTGGGCGGTGATCGTCATCCAGCATCAGGGCCGCCAAATTGTTCGCCGTCACCCCGACCCCTGTGCAGCGCTCAAGGTCGAATCTGGACGAGCCGAATCTGGGACAGTCCACTAAAAGATGTAGGACTGTCTCGGCGGTATCCGGATCGCAGGCACTCGCGGGACTATCTTTAATTTAGAATCTATGCAGGTACGCTGCGAAGCCCCCGTGCCCCGTAAGGGTTTGCACGTGGGCTGGTGACAAACGGGTCTTCTTCAACACCCGATGGGCCTCCTCTACCTTTGGGAACAAGACCCGTGTCACCGCCCCCGTGTCGGAGGCGGAGGCCTCGTAGCGTGCCTGCCAAAGCCTAATAGTGTCCCGACGTATGACCTGTTTTGCGTAGGATCGCGGATACCGATCGTAGTCGGCTGCGGTCTTCTTGTGTGCGGCCCGTTTTGCCAGTTCGTCGGCACGCTCGTTACCGACCATGCCGACGTGTGCTCTCACCCAATGTAGACGAACCGAGCGTCCCTCTGCACGCATTTCCCGAAGCATCTGCTGCGCTCCCAGGGCCAGGCGGTGTGGGGGTGCTGGGTTTGCCAGCATCTCCAGCGACGATTTAGAGTCACTGAAGATGCCGACTTCCCGGTCCCGTGATTTTTGAACCGCCTGTACCGCCCTATAGAGCGCAAACAGTTCAGCCTGGAATACCGTGCAGAAGGGCTCTAGGCGAAACGTAGAGTACCTGAATTCAGTACCTAGGTTTAGTGTGTTTACCATCCTAGGCCACATCGTCACTTAACATCAGGTGAGATTGTGGTCAAAGCACTGAGCCTATGTCGTGTAAAAAGAACTGAACAATTTATCTGGTAGACTGAAGGGAGTGGAAAGACAGAAGATTAGCCAGGCAGTAATCAGTTGTACTTACTGTATAATCAAATGCACAAGTTATCGAAAAATAACATTTTGTTCGGCGAATTTTATCAAAGAATAGTATTATTTCTATATAAATAAAAATTAAAAGGAAAATTGAAACCTCACTCTCTATAAAAATTCTTTATTATTTTTTTAGATACCTTTTTTATTGATTCCCATCTCGCATTTCAACCAAACAAATTAAAAAAAAACCGTCTCTTACAACTAAACGTTTCACGGAATTAATTATATCTTTCTATATCATCTCAGTTTAGAACGCGAATCGAACTTTGAACAAGTCATTTCACAATAAAATACAACAATGTTTGCAGTTATCTAATGTTACATTTATACCTGAAGGGCGTCCTTTTGTTTAGGGTTCCGCAACGATTTGAGACGGACCAACATGAAAGTTATAATTATGATATTTATATACTATTGCTTGTTTAAGAAGTACTTTTAAAATGAACATAATATGGCAGACCAGTGCGTTAAAATTACTATAGACTGTAAATAAAATTGGTTTTATTTTACTCAATTAGAAATTATATATAGGCACTAATTGCGACCTTAAATATTACACGGTAAAAGAAAATATCATGATTATTTGTTGTTGATTGATTGATCCAAACGAAAGACGTCCTGGACATAGGTCTCCTCCATAAAGGGGATATTGCCATAATCGCCACGCTCAACAGGCGGGTTGGCGATCGCAGAAGTTGTTTGTGAAACCCATAAGATGCTGCCTATCCCCTAGTTTATATCATTTAGTCGCCTTTTACGACACGCACAGGAAGATATGGGGGGGTACTATTCTTAGCCTGCACCACATGGCAAGCCGTTACTGTTGTTAAATAATATGGTTAATGCTACTCAGCTAATTCTTCTTCAAATTATATATTAGAATACAATATAAAACATGTATAATTATATAGGAAATAACCATGTTATTTATTTACAATTAATTTTCGTACAAGTAATATCTTCATCGGTCGAATATTTAAAAACAATCCAACGTTGCAATACAGCCAGCCTTCTAGGAACTTTCTCGTCTGGCGGCGAGCCGGACGGCATTCATTATTTATACTTTTTACTTAATAGTAATAATTAGGTACTTTGAATTAGTTTTGTATTATTTAGTTATTTCAATAAAACTGTACCATAATTTAAAAAAAAAACATATGTATTTCTTTTTCTCCTACTATCTTTTAAATAAGAAACGCTCACGCTCCAGTGAAAAAATAGGACAGTTGAAGCTTTTATCGGAATCTACAACGCCTACTGTGAAACTTGGATTCTTTTCGAAATAGATTATAATCAAACTTAAGACACGAAGTATCTACAAATAATCTTCAAAACTATTTACATAATATTATAAAAGACTCCGTCTTTCTGTTCGTTAGTTGACTTATAACTTAAGAACCACTGAACCCTTTTCATGATTTTTTTAAATTTATCTGATCACGTTTTAGTATACTCGTAAACATTTTGTTACATTAAGTAATAAATGGATTAAGTTATGATGATAATAGAAAGTATATAGGCAAAAATAAGGAGAAGTACATTTTCTATCAGCTAAACTATTTGATATTTAAGCGGTTTAATATAGTGAATAATATTTATGAAGTACCCATAACCGACGAGCATGTATGAAAGCGCTCATGAAAGTAGAGGAAGCGAAAGAGGTATGCCAAGATCGTAGCAAGTGGAAGGACGTAATCTCTGCCTACCCCCACGGGAGAAAGGCGTGATGATATGTATGTATGTATGTATAATATTTATTTTTGTAAGCAAGCGAAGCCGCGAAAAAAGTCTTGTCTATTACAAGATATGCACTTCCTTAGATTATATATGGTCACTGCAGTATACACTACAATAAATAAATAATAAACTGGTATTCTATCTGATGTCAATTGAGAGACTGGTACTTCAAAACCGTAGGCTGAAACGCCTCTCATATATTTGCTACAAATACTTTTCTATACTTAATGTAGCAGAAAATTGCTGCATCCAATGTGAAACTTGTGAAAACCAAAAGGTTACACAAGATCTATATCAATAAAACCTATTTCAATACCGCCTTTTTAAACAAATATATATGCTAATAAATAAAAATTTAACTCTCCGTAATGTCAAAATATTTTTTTTACTAAATACATTTGACTGTTTGTTCCCGGTAACCTAAGGAACGTTTTTGGTAGATAGCTGAAGTTACTCCGCGTAACTTTTGTTTTTCGAAAATAATTAGAGATCCGCGTAAAAAAAATAAAACTCATAAAAATTGGAATGAAATCCGATTCGATGCACAGTTTTACTGGCAGATATTTGAATTTGTGCAAATATACTTAATGTTAGTAGGATAAAAAAACTTGGAAATAAAAAAAAAATCCGGTATGAAAAAAATGAATAACTATATTACGCAGTGAAACATATATGAAAGGCGGGCATAGCCGCGATACAACTAGTGTTTAAATAAGTGAAGAAAATGGCCGTGTTCAAGATAGCCATAACGGTAGTCGGATCAACTCTTCGTATAAATGGAGTTAACAGGCAACACGACGTACGGTACACAACACTCCATACACACTCCTGCACATAACACGCAGGTACATAGGTCCTGCAAGGAACCTTTTTTTTAATTATTAATAAAAAACAAATGTAGGGAATAGCTAGGTTCAAACTCGCGAATGAGTTTGAAAACTCAGGTGACGGCCAAGCCGAGGTTCGTACCACTTTGGTAGCCCTTGTGCTAGTCACCTTTTTGCGGCTGAGTGCCTTCAGCACTCGCCCACAAAGTTCGGTGAAGCTGTTAAGGCCCTTCCGGTCAACAGCATTAGCTAGGTCAAAAAAAAAAAAACGACATACGGTAGAGCTAAAGATCGCGATGATTGGTGGCTACCATCTAAAAGTAATTTACAAAATCACAAATTATTGTAGTGATTGAAGAAGAAAAAGAGAGAACGAAACCAAATTATACAATAAATATATAGTTTATTTTAGAGACAACAATTTTTGTGTTGTGCTCCTTAAATTAAATTAAAACATATACATTTACAGAACGCATTATAACATTTTGCACGGAACACTGTACTACGATTTAGCTCGCGCGCTCCAGTGTTTCCCCGTACATTTTATTATCCATTGTTACTGCACGAATGAAAGATGGTGGTCGTACTACTGTTTCCCCTTTGTACTCGTTTTCGTCTCGGGAAACGTTCTCTACGAATTATAACAAGAGTTATTAATGTAACATGTTACAAGCATAGAGTACCGCAGTGTCTCAAGATAAAAGTATTCAACGAATGTATGTTGCCAGTGATGACTTATGGCACTGAGGCGTGATCGCTTAAAATGGGCTTCATTAGAAACCTCAAAGTTACCCAAAATGCAATGGAGAAGGCTATGCTCGTTTCACTGCGTGATCGAAGCAGGTATGAGATCTACAGAAGAACTAAAGTCCCCAACGTTGCCCGAAAAATTGCCAAACTTAAGTGGCAGTGGGCTAAGTATAATACACGTGGAACCGATGCCCGATGGGGCTAACGAATACTCGAATGGCTTCCGCGTACAGGAAGATGCCCACAAGGTGTACCGACGATCTGGGACAGGTCGCGCGAATCCGTTGGATGCTGGTGGCGCAAGACCGAGCTTTGGGGGAGACCTGTGTTTTACGGTTGAATGGTAGATTTATGGATGGAAATATAGACAAATAACGCTAAGAGTGAAGATAACCAACTAAATAACTCTTTTTATATTTTTGTAACTACATCTTTTACCGCACCACATTCTCATATAATAAAAAAAAACAATATAAATCCAGTAAAATCTCGTAAAAAAATGAAATTAAAAAGGAAGAGATAAAAATGATTTATATATTAATGAATCGAACGAATATATTTGCGTATCAAATTAACTGATTGAGATCAAAACGCTTTCGATTTTTATTAATTTTCCATGTTTACATATACGATTTAAAATTTAATTTCCCGTACATTTCCTTTCAAATCAGACAATGCGTGTGAACATAACTGGAGTTCCATTGTACACGCTTATTCAGTCGATTTTAGAATTATTTTCATCTACATGAACATCTTTCATATACAGTTATCTTATCCATATTTTATTTAATTAACACTAATTTATCAATAAACTAGCTACGTCCGCGGCTGCGCTCGCGTGTTGTATATTGTCTATTTCGCACATTTATTTACTTCCTAAGAGGTCGTTTCAGTATATTAATTTGCACAGATATAATCTAATTTAATTCTGGGTTTTTGTGGAAATCATTTGTCTAACAGCGGCGAGTCAATGTTACACACTACTGTTTTCCGGTTTTGACATCACGCGTTTATTGAAAACTTAAATAAATTTGATAAATTACTTGTGATATTTAGTGGTTTTTTCAATCCCCTTCCTCCTCCGGAGACTATTTTTAGTACTAACAGAAAGCAAAGATATATCACACAAATTCAAACACTTGTCGGTAAAACTGACCATTGACTGAATAGGAATTTGTTTAAAGATTTTTTTTTACGAAGAACTATTATTCAAAAATAAAAGTTACGCCTCGTAAGATCAGCTATGTGCCAAAAAAGGACCAGTTAAAATCGATTCAGACGTTCCGGAGATTAGCTGGAACAAACAGACGGTCTGACAAACACAAAACTTGAGAATTCTATATACACAATGATATGTATTTAGTAAAAGTAATTATTTTGGTATTACAAACAGACACTTTAATTTTATTTATTTTAATATATCATAATACAGCTATTAGAGACACACCTAATGCCTAAAATCACCACGGATTAAACACGTAAACAACACAACGGGAAACTAAAGCATATTTTAATAAATAACTATATCAAGGCCTATTACAATGACATAACTAAATTTATACGTCCATTTGAAACTTTTATTTGTGTTGAGGTAACACAATAACAAATAAGAGTTGCTATATGACAAACAAAAATCAAGCCGAAAACTCAACTGCAAAAAGAAATACGGATGAAAATACTGTTATATTTTACATATATAGTATGTTTCTAATTACGGATTTAATAAACGCCCTATGCCGACGTATAAAATTAACCCTAAAATGCGACGCCATAATAAAGGAGTGTTTGTGTGATGATAATCATAATTCCGCGAGCATATTAGAGGTTATATGACCCCCATAAAAATATATTAGGTACCGTGAATGCGACTTTGCTTTATTAGATAATATTACCCATGCAATAAATAAATGTATGTATTATACAAATAAAACATAACACGCATATAAAATAAACTAGATTAGAAATAACAGGCATAGTAATATTTGAAGTGAAAACCTCTTTAGGCGATTTTCGAATAGATAAAATATAACCTAATTATTTTTTGATATTAATGATATAACGTATTGTTAGGATAATTATTCATCCTTCCTACGTCTTGTCGAATAAGAGAATATGAGCGAAGGAGAGGGACCTATTTTTCTTCTTCCTCAGTGACGGGCTTCTTCCTCTATTTCTTTGCCCGTCACTGAGCTATCCCATTTTCTGTTTTATTGGGGGGCAGGAAGTATATCCTGCCCCCCGGTTGGCTGACTAAACTAAGGCATACCTCCTACGGGAGGTGGGCGAAGAGGTGGGGTGGAGAAGTATTCTCCCCCATCCCCACCGGGCCATTTCACGGACGAGGCCCGGTGGGTTCGCTGCAGGGGGCGACGCGGTGCTTGCGAAAGCCACCCCGGCGAAACCACACGGCGGACGGCCCCGGGGGGTTTTAGTGGGTATTTCCGGGTGCTTCACGCCCGGGCGAGTCCCACACTGGCACGGAGTTCGTCATTTCCCCCGTTAAAAAAAAAAAGAAAGATAATTATTCATATATTTTGATTACACACACAATAAGTAGCAAGATTGATTAATATGAAACTGAAATAGAATTTACGTATAATTTTTTTAAACCGGAACCGGAAAATATATAAACATAAGTGAAGTTAATTTTAGATATATTACCGATAAGCAATGTAAGAATTGTCTGTATTTTTAAAAACGTTTTTTAAATTGTCTAAATACTTTGTTTGTGAAGAATATTATTAACTTAACTAACTTATTATTAATTTAACGGAAAATTATATTTTTATGGATACTAAAATCTATGCAGTAAGATACATTCATAATATAGAATTAACAATTAAAGCTTTAGAATTGCGTGTAATGTCTAGAATAAAAAATGTACTCTTCATTTTTCCCTAACGCGCCAAAACAAGTATGACTTCAATAAACTTTCGACATTCTCATAGCGGTGAAGAGCTGAGATGTGCGCCACTTTACCACGCACATAACATCTCGTACAGACAGTCGTTATCGAAACGTGGGACAGATAATATATAGAGTGTAATCTAATATTGTGGAATACATGGCCACATATATTTTTAAAACTAATTACGATACGCATATTTACTGCACCCTGGGCTGTCCCTACAGTAGTATACAAAGAATGTTGAAAAGGAAAGTCAATAAATTACAAATGCTATGTAATGAATATAAATGTATATTCATTATTACATTAATTAACTGGTACTGTAAATATAAACAATTAGGTATGTCGACATTTACATTCAAATAACATACGGCTCGTCATTTTTATATCCTGAAGCCTAAAGGGTTACGGACAGTCTGGTACTAGAGGAGTTTGCTTTCGCAAGCAATCTGGATGTGGAATAAAATCCCTGCAGCGGTTTTATCAGGGGAATACAGTATGGGGACCTTCAAAAGAGAGATTAAATAATTCTTAAATAATCTGCAACGTACATAAATTAGTTTATAAATAAAAATGTGTGTTATTTATGGTTCAAACTATTACAGGTTTTTTTTTTTTAATTTCATTCATCATAACTTGTTTCATATATTATCCAATGTAACGATATATTTTTTCATTAACGACACCCTGTTCATTTTAGTATATATTTACCGAGCTCATCCCTTGACGGAAGATAGGGTGGGGGGTGGGGGGGTCAATCAGGCATAGCAGGTTATGCCTGTCATGTCTTTTGGTCGGGCCTGCCGCCGGGGCAACGCGGAGGGAGTTTTAGTGGGTATTGTTGGCGCTTCACGCCGGGCTAGTCCCACATATCCCTTAACATTTGTTAAATACTCTCGCTTTATTTATTAAACACTCTCACTATGTATTATTTCCACCTCACCACTTTATTATATCAGGAACATTCATTTTAGCAGATAGAACTCAATTGTCCCTGTGTTGGCTCTACAGAGCCTTATATAGTCATTCCATGCGATCTGACATGTGTCAGGTGAGAGACGGTCCCACCGGATGTAGGCGGATAATATCTTAAGGCGCCGCCGGATGTGTGGCGAAAATAATGTTAACACATTAGTCATTAGGATTATCAGGAGGCATGCGTAAATGCAGTTTCCAGGTAATAGAATAGGTTTTTTAGTATATATTTAGACACATTTGGTAACAAATACATGATAATACTTTTGAGGATAATAACGAATGGAATAGTTAAAAAATGACACGTTACCTAAGCTAGTAACCAAGGCAGACTAAGAATAAAAAGCCCGTTTTATTTAAGGAAATGTAAGGTAGCAAATCATTCGAATTTATAAAATTTAGTAGAATGTAACCAACCTCTTAGCGTAACTTGTTATTTTTAACTTCCCACTGTCTGTCACGAGCATCTGTATCAATAAACTGCGAAGATATATTGAAGAAGTCGTAAAATTATCTCCAACGCCAAAACAGAGATTCCAATCGGGAGTTAATACCGGCTTCGTTATTTTTTATTCCTTATTCACGAGCTTATAGAATATCTAAGAAATATTAATAATAAAGAAACGTTTAAAACTACGTTTCATACAGGTAGTCATTAATTCTAATTATCTACGGCAATATATTTAAAAACTTGCTTTAGGACTAACTGCAAATAAGGCTATTTAAGTTTACAGAATTGTGAGTAGCGACGATTAAATGAAAACAGTCATTGTATCATCATTCTCATGCCCTGTTCCCAACTCACTTGGGGTCTGTGGAGTATGTTTTTTTCAACGAACTTATCAGCCGTCATCTTTTGATTTATTCACTTTTTTATTTATACACTCCATCTACATCTTCTTTGGCCTTTCTATATTTCTCCGTCTTATCACGTTCATATTTATTCCGAATGAAATATTCACATGCACTTTCTCTCTTCACAAACATGTCCGTACAATGAAAAATAGCCATTCAATGTGATAGTTCAAATAAGAAATAGTGTGATAAGGGAACGGGTGTGGTGTGGTAGAAGAGATTATGACAAAGACAAAAAAAAAACAATGTTTAATGGGTTTGGACAAGAAGAAAGGTTGAACGATAGAAGATTGATGAAACAAATTTATAAGGCGAGGGTGACTAGTTAAGCCGGTAAGGGTCGTCCTAAGAGAACGTATCTCTACCAGATCGAGTACATTCTGAAGAAATGCTAAGGCAAAAGTACCCCTAACAGAAAAACACGTATGAAAGCGCTTATGAAAGTAGAAGAAGCGAAAGGCGTGTTTCAGGTTCGTAGCAAGTGGAAGGATTTAGTCAATGCCTACCCTAATGGAACAGAGGCTTGACGTTATGTACGTATGTGTAAATCAAACATAACAAGGAGCAGCCAGTATCTATGTAGAATCTGGTATATATTTCCATGTTCGCACTGGCCAGTTATAATAACTACTAGGGTATGCATACGAGGTAACGTATGCTACCGTCAATTTCAAATACTTTACCAAACAATTTCATAGATGATTTATTGAAATTTGAGGTAAATAATTTTATGTTGTATTTGTCTTTTAAATGGTGTACGTACCTCATTGAATGCTCGTACCGTAATAACCTATATAGTGGGTTCAGTTGAGTTTTTAAATTATCTTTCGTGTGTAAAATAAATAAATAATATTAAAAATAATTGATTTGAATAAAAACAAATAATATTTATACCCTATGGATTTAAGTAAAAAATAAATAAATAGAAATCGAATTTGAATAAAGGTTGAGCGTGAACAGTTACGAGATTCCGCGCGGTCGGTTCTTGAATACATTAGGGCGAGCTGCGCCGCGCGGTCCCGACCCGGGGGAAGGCGTTCTGCCAATTTTCAAGAATTACATAACACCAGGGACGTACCGTAGAATTCTAACTTCGAACTACTAGGCTTTTTAGAATATTGAATCTGAATAATATTTATCAAATTATCACTACAGTTTATAGTTTAGTTATTCCTTTGTCAGCAAAAGGCAAAGATACTTAACCATACAGCCAAGTCTAACGTTAGGTACACTTTTCATATAACGTTCTAAATAATATGACGGCCCTTTGTTAGACCTTTTCATGGAGTTTTCGTGGCACTAATAATAATAACTAATAATTCGTAATTATCTTTGAATATCAATGAATAATTATTTCATTGAGAAGACGTTACTTTGGAAAACTATGTCTCCATTCAACATTTTGTATGAATTTCAAAAAGCGTGACGGGTGGTAATAAGTTTCAAACGAAAGGAGCAAAGTATTATTTTGATATAAATCTTCAATAAATATTCATTTAAAGTCATTACATCTCATTGTGATATATCATTTTAACTCCTTGAGAACACTAACATGGCGTTTATACCAATTTTCCGTTGATTTCCTATTGTCTAATTTTTATGGGTAAATCGGCATAGTAATTATTGCAAAAATAGTGTAACTGCGTAACATTTAGATTTACTTAGCATTATATAAGCTATTCCATAAAATACACTATAATTCTGGTATATACTTGTTTACTGAAGGGAAATAAAATAGCTAAACTTTCATAATAAATGTAAAATAAAAAAAAATCCAAATTTATTTATTCAATTTAGGCCCTAAGAAGGCGCTTATGAACGTCCAAAACACTACCACCGGTTCGGAAAACAACCCAGTCGAGTAGAGCGCAGGCAAGAAACTCGATCTGGTTCTTTTTTTCATATAAAAAACTATACAAATCATAGTCTTAATAATGTTAGCGGGTGCGCACAAAGATGTGGGTTAATTCACTATGGTTCACGTAATGATCCACCCTGTAATAACCTTTTGAGATTAAAACTTGCTTGACATAATACTTAAACTTATTGTCAGGTAAATCGGTAATGTTACTTGGGACCTTATTGTAAAACCGAATACTATTACCTGTAAAGCTTTTATTAGACTTACTTAACCTAAAGCGTGGGACGGCCAACTTGTCTTTACTAATATTAAAATTATGACGATCATTCAATAAATCATTAAGTGGGCCAAAATTTAATTACAACAAAATAAAATCATTAATAGTTTAATTATTTTAAGAATAAAATAGTATGAAGTGGAATAATAACTGGAATAGTGGATAATGTCATTTTCAAGAAATGTTTGAATACATTCCTATTGACAGTCTACTAGCATTCCAGAAAGTGGATTTGGAACGGCGTCTCAATTCTAATATTGTATTTAAATCCATCAAAAGCAAAGGGGATCAACCCTCGACGGCATCTGTTGACTTCGAACCAGCACACCAAAGTGTAGATTATTATTCGCGAGCAGATCCTATAACTTTCGCCTCACAATAAACCAGGACGTGACCTAGGAATTAAATGCTGTTGTTTGCAAGCACCAAATCAATTTGAAGGCGCGTGATTCACATATCTCATCGCGTTAAAGGTGTTAGGTTAGGTAGTACGATTATAAGGAACCAGCTTTTGCATGTGGCTTTAATCGGATTAAAGTACATTCTAACAATCAGCTTAGGAATCAATAGTAATCAATATTCTTCTCTGTACCTCTTAGAACGTGTACGCAAAATTTCACGATGATCTGTTAAATAGTTATGAAATAAAACCGTAACAAATAATCGAACTCACATTTCCATTTATAATATTATTTGGAATAAGTGAAGATTTTATACAATGCCCAACAGGCATTTTTTAAATCCTTACTAATATTATAAATGCGAAAGTAACTATGTCTGTCTGTCGCGCTGTCACGCCAAAACTACTGAACCCATTTAAATTTGGCACGCAGATAGTCTAGAGCCTGACAAAGGACATAGGCTACTTTTTAATGCGAAAAAATGTTAGTAAGCGGTTGAAAGGGGGGGGGGGGGTGTAAAGTTGTATGGAGATATCTAGTATCATTTTTAGAGCTAGAAGCTTGAAACTTATTTTTAGGCTATTAGATTCGATAGAAATATAACAAAACAGGGTATGAAAGTTTGTATGGAAATATGTAAGGTTAATGTGAATGTTTTATAAGTTTACGACAAGATACAAAGTATTAGAGCTATTCTGATGTAACATTTACGGAGTCATTACAAAATTTGAAACTGAAGTTAACGCGAGTAAGAAACTTGCTAAGCACCGCGCCGTACACAATGTGCACTGAGCATCCTCGCGGGAGGGGGGGAGATCGCCGAGAGCGGCGTGGTACGATGTGCTACGTCGCGGTATAGGTGGAAAAATATGCCTTAAGTGTGCTTACCCGAACGGGCAGACACGTGAAGGCAGACGATTGTGCCACATGCATACGAATACTGATGGTAAAAAAAGAACGTAGTTTATAAAAAATGTACCTAAATAAACTCGTATTAATACTTTAAACCTTATGTACTAAAATAATTTAATAAGCTCTTTGCATTGAATCACAGCAAAAAGCTCATTAAAGTAATCAAACGTGTGTCTTATTAGTAAAATAAGTAGCCTAAATAACTAAAAATGCTACCCAAAGACACTATTCCACACGGACGAAGTCGCGGGCACAGCTAGTAGTGTATAACTTTAACACTTTGACTACAATCTCACCTGATGTTAAGGGGCGATGTGGTTCAGGATAGTAAACACATGGTAAGCATAGAGGTAATAGCTATTGCTCCCTCGCCATATTTTCTTTCATTGAAAGCTCAGGCGCAATCAGGTTCTATGTAGAATCTTCTCGTCCGAAATACCGCAGTGTCTTAGACTAAAGTCTTCGACCAGAGTGTGTTACCAGTGATGACATACGGCGCTGAGACGTGGTCACTTACATTGGACCTAATTAGAAAGATCAAAGTAACCCAAAGGGCAATAGAGAGGGCTATGCTCGAAATTTCATAGTGTGATCGAATCAGAAATGAGTAATTCCGTAGAATATCCAAAGTAATCGACATTACCCGAAGAATTGCCAAACTAATGCGTGACGGGGCCAACGGGTGTTATAATGACTACGGCGTACGGAAAGATGCAGCTTGGGTCGGTCCTCACAAGGTGTACCAACGAACTGGTGAAGGTCGCGTTGCCAATGTTACCTGAGCTTTCAGTGAAGGAAAATATCGTGAGGAAACCATAGTATGGGGGTAGGGTAATTTCTAATAATGTCCGCTAGGGTAGCTACCCACCATGTTCCATGTGTTACAGCAGCATCAATTAAGAGACGGTACCTCTAGGCTTTAGTGTGTTTGTGGCCAAAGCGCACAGTATAAAACCACCTAATGTTTATTTATCTCTGATGGAAAGGAACGTCAAATATGGTGTCAGATTTTGGTTTACTAACTCAAAAATATGTTCCCTTAAATGGACGAAAAATATGTTCGAGTCGAAACGCTTGTTACTAAAGTTACTATAAAAAAACAGTCTTTTTGAAAGTCTTCTCTTGTCGGCAGTCTCCATGGCTGTCTAGTATTTTATTTCTAACCAGCTAACGCTGTTGACCAAAAGGACATTTACAGCTTCACCGTGACTTTGAGGGCGAGTTACCAAAGTAATACAGACCTCGGCTTGGCCATTACCTGAGTGTAAAAAATTCCGTGGAATTTTGAACCTAGCTAAGCGCTACACTTTTTATTTAATAATAATAAAAAAGGTTTACAGGACCTATCTATCCTGTTATTTAATGGAGTGTGTGTGCAGTGTGCAATGTTGCGCATGTAATGCTTGTTCAGTATCACTGTATCGCGCTGGCAACGGCGTCAAGAGCCTTCCCAGTTGGGGAACGAAGCTCGTCTAGGGCCGCCACAGAAGGGGCACCCGAAATGTATTACCAAATATTAAATCGTTCATGGTTTGCAATGCAACTAGTTACCACATCACTACGACTCGTGCAAATGTTTTTTTTATTATTTCCTTGAAAGCGCGTAGTTTTATTTTACAACTCCGCGACGTAGAGACCCCGGCTGCAGGTGAGCGTTACGTCAAAGCTAATGGGTGCCGTAATTCCAGTAACTAAGCCATAAACAACGTGTAATTACCGGCCGAACGAATTAATGCCGCGTCCGTGGAAAAGGGACAATTACGTGTTTTAGCAACACTCTATTCATATAGACATAGAGTACTGTTCTTATCAATACGTTAAGACTTATATGGAAGCTATTCACGCAGTTCTGCTTGCATTTAATAATACCTTGATTTTTATAATTATTGATTGCACTTATATGTTCAAAAAGAAAAAAAAAACGTATGTTTGTTTGTAAGAGATAAATTCAACAACTATTATATTGATTTAAATATTTATTTTTATTTTATAGAAAGCTATATTATTCCTGTGTACTATGAGTTACATTTTATTATTTTTAAAAATAGAGATATCTACAAAATGTACAATAGTAAAACTCAAGGTGCCGAAAAGTTTCAATTCTTATCAGAAGTCAATTATTTTGGCGTATGTTGCGAAAACCATTGATCATTTAATGTTTGTAATACTCCTTATTACCTTCAAAAAAGGATATGTTATAACTAGATATTATAGTTAAGATGACCACAGTGTGTATACTTGCTTTATGGTTACCCAGATTGATGACAGAGAAGCCCAGTACAGCTTCTCTACCGATATAGAAACTGTGGTTACCAATAGGACGCCAAATTGCGGTACGTTAATCATTTTTCAGTGGACTGTGTACGAATCTGAAACAAGGAAGATAAACGTGTTTTATTCTTTTGGCCCATTGATACTTATTTATGATCATCATTATCTCAACCCAATAACGTCCACTGTTAGACTTAAGCCTGCCTAAAGGAACTCCAAAGCTGCTTGGGTACCTGCATCTAACGTATTTCTGTGCCCTTCATTAGTTCATCGTTCCTCCCTGTTTGGGGAGCGTTAAGGGTTAATTATTAATTATAGCAAGGTACTCCATTCACTAATTACTGAACCTTTTTTTTTTTTTTGACGGGGGGAAATGCATTTACGCACTACCCTTATCTATTGTATTTAGGGGATAAAAATCCCCCAATACAATAGATAAGGGGGCACGGAGTGACGAGCTCCGTGCCAGTGTGGGACTCACCCGGGCGAGAGTCGCCCGGAAATACCCACTAAAACCCCCCGGGGTCGTCCACTAATTACTGAACCTGAGATTCTTATTGTTATGTTTTTTTGCGCTTGCTGTCATATTTGTTTTAGGCTCTTTAATTTACAAAAAATAAAAGTAGCGTAAGTTACGTGTCGTGCCTTCAGCTATCTACCAGAAAGTCCAGACAAAATTGGTTTAGCCATTTCTGAGATTAACCGAAATAAACAGTCAGACTGATAGACAACATTTTTAAAAATTGTGATATATATATATTAATCAGAAGTAATTAATAAAAACTAGTATTTTGATATTACAAACAAACACTTCAATTTTATATATTTTTATATATGCTCCTTTAACGCAAGGTGCTATTGACACTATTGTCAAATCCAATTTTCACTATAAATCAAGTAATTACATATAATAAATGTCCAGCTTTGGATTCCACTAAAAATGGAACATGAAACGGCCCACACAAACATACAGTGAGCATCGAATATTTAATAATTCATGCTATAATAAATATTGTATAGAGAGCTGGAGGTGGGTAGTTGGTACAAACTACGGAATTAATGTAAACGAAAATCCCTTTGCGTTGCGGGTGCTTTATAAATATTTTAACAGCTGAGAATGCATCGGTTTAGCTTGTTATTTCCTATCGATCCGTGTATTGAGGTCACCTTTCAAGTAGACTTCCAACTTCTTCCATTACTAGCATATTTTTATCGTAATCACTTACAAAGCTCAGACGTTTATCAAAAAATAAACGCTCTCCGAAACAGAGAAGTTGGTACGTTGTTGGTAAGTTGGAAGAACGTATGGTACGTCTTGCAGTTCACCGGTGAAAGTAATCACTTAGCTTTCGGAAAATTATCAATCTGTTTAATATTTTTAATTTTTTGAATTAATTCTATTCTCATTTATTAAAACCAATAAGCTTATGGGTGTTGACTCCCAAATGTTACTATCAGGACGTACCTATATGATCTTGACGGCAGATTTTCAAACTTGACATTGGTTGATAACCTCTTGAGCATTATTAGATAAACTAACCATTTTTTTTTTTTTGTTCCCTATTGGATAACAGCTTTTTATCTTATGCTACAATCAGCTTGAAATTCAATTTCCAAACAATATATAGTAATGAAACAACAGCATCATGTTAGGTAATTTTTAATTTTCACTTGATTATTTACATACATACATATGCTCACGCCTGTTTTCCCCGAAGGGTTAGGCAGAGGTGAAGTAGCGAACTACACCACCCACATTTCGCCAAGCTTAGTTCCGTCCCAGATGTGACAGGGGGCGAGCCTGTCGCCATATCGGGCACAAATTCCAAACTCCGGGATGATACTGAGTAGAAAAAACCCAATATCACTTGACCCGACCCGGGGATCGAACCCGAGACCTCAGAACGGCAGTCGTATGTAATACAACTGCGCTACCGAGGCAGTTGATTATTTAGTAACGTAAATTGCGTATTTATCCCAAAATATGTGCACGTTGCACCACATGCTTACAATTTTCAGCCACTTAACACCAGCTGAGATTGTAATCTAACGCTAAACGGTATAGAACCCATGCGGGTTAAAATGTAGAGGGCACTCTTTATACCAAGCATTAAAAAAACAGCACCGAAATAAAAAAAAACAAAATTAACATTATCAGATCGATTGCAACGGAGCGCGTGCTGACGCGATCGCTATCAGCAATGTAATAAAATATTAAAAGAGTAAAACCTAAAATAACATAGCAACATCTAAGCTTAAAAAAATACTTTTTAAAATAAAGTGTAACTACCAGTCGGTCCCCTTCGTCATCCTGAAACTAATACTGGTGGTAATAAAACTTAATTACTTAGTAATTGGTTTAAGAAGCTAAGTGGAACCATAGAACGGAGAATATCAATTTATGGTGGCGAACGTCGATTCACCTGTGTCTACAGATAACAGTTATAGTAGATCATTTATACTATTTAGTGGCTGTGACACCAGCCTTAGAGTATGTCAAATCATAATAGTGAACGTCCGAAGTGACAGTCACCATAACAGTTACGACCATCACATAGTAGCGACCAATATACTGTTACTATTATCCAGTATATATGGCTAGAAGGCATTAGCTAACTGTAACACATATGAAACCCCAAAACAAGAAGAATATAGGCTGCATATTGGCTAAATGTCAAGTGGATGACGCCACGAGCACAGCTAGAACAAAATAAAATCATTTGCAAAATGTAACGTTCGATCAATCATAATTCAAATCTAATTCAGTAATGTCTTGAATATTGGTAAATTAATTAAATACTATAATTGTCGTTTTACAAACACGGAATTCCGCAGACGGAGTCGCGGGTACAGCTCTAGTAAATAATATAAATAAATATACGAACAGACCTACCAATAAACAAATGAAATATTAATTAAATTAAAAGTTATACATGTTACATTAGTTCATCGGCTTGTTTAGGATAACCAGTTAAACTTGAACTTTTGGCATATCACTATTGTTTATAATCACAGTATCTCGTATCTGAGTGCAAGGTTTTGTTATACTGGCCGTGGTCCGAGTCCAGTATAAACAATTAGGGAAAGTTAAACATAGATCCTGTCCGAATTCTGAAACAAGCAATTCCTCGTTTGTACTGTAATGAACTATGCATTAAAGATAAGTCAAAAGTGACCGTTTTACCCTTATATATAGTTGACGATTTTACCTTAGTTTAATTCCCTCTATCTTATTATTTATTCTAATTAATAGAATTGTCCTGTCTGTTTGTAACATCAAACTAACAACTTTCTACTAAATGCATATGAATGTATGTATGCACCTAATACCGTAGTATAATGTATATATCAAAAGCACAATTTTTAATAACTTTTTTTGTTCGTCTGTTTGTTCCGGTTAATCCTCGGAACGACTGGACCGATTTTGACGAGACTTGTTTCAGCAGATAGGTGAAGTTACTCCACGTAACTTATTCTACTTTTATTTTTCAAAAATAATAACAGTTTCTGTTAAACTCATGAAATTGTGAATAAAGTCCGATTCAATGCCGAGTTATACTGGCGAGTATTTGAATTTGTGATTGTTAGTACCAAAAACAATTAGGAAAATAATTAGAGTTCCGTGTTAAAAAAAGTAAAACTCTAGAATTTGTTAAAAAAATTATTCAATGGTCAAATAAAAGCTAGTAGAAAATATGACCGGATCGCGGCCAATTAATTCCTCAAATAACCACCAACGTTATCCCTTGCAACACTTTATCAGAATATTTATAACGATGCAGATGAAAATGTATAATTTGAAGAATATTACAACACGAGAACAAAGCTGCAAAACACAGCTAGTCTTAATATAAAACTCAATAGAGGTGCCTACTTGTGTATGACTGCCCTCTACTGGTTGTAATAAATTAAATGAACAAGTTTAAAAAAAGAAATTCCTTAATATAATTATCAGTGAATTTTACCTTTGGATAGAAGTTTTTATTGTTCAGTGAGTCACGTCAAACAATTCATTTGTATCCATTGTATACATTTATTTATATATTCTTTAATGACAGAGTACTAGAAATTTCTGTACCACTTAGTACTTAAATATCTACTATGGACGACATGATTAACGATTCTATTTTCCATTAATTCCGCTAGTAAATTTTTCAAGAGAAAATCATACCTATGATACCTATTATTTATCACCGGTAAAGAGTTGTAACCGTAATGAAAAGTGTCGATTTTGTCCTTGTTTAAATTTGAAAACCACGTTTAATTAATTATACTAGTTTTAAAAGAAAGAACGGTGAAATAAGTTACATTTACGATTTCATTGTATTCATGCTTAACCCCTTGAGCACTTACCTGGCGTTTACGCCAGATTTCCATTGTTTTCCTATTGTCTTTCTATTGTCTTATTTTTATGGGTACTCGACACATTAAATGCAACATCTCTTTTCCTGACTGCCTATCCATTAGTTGGCTTATAACTCGAGAAATACTTAACAGATTTACATAAATTCAAAATATTATATCTCAATCAGTATCAGGTGTATTATCTAGCTAAGTTATAATATATGTTGTTATATAAAAAAACAATATATATGCTACCCTTGGTGAGAGTTACATATTTGTCCCGTTTGGGGTCGAAACTCTGGGACCGTGGGGCCCGAGTGCTCATAGCCTTTTTAAGGATCTCGCGGGTCGTCTAGTCGACACGTCTCGCGACCAGAGGGCTGGCCAATATTTGGCACAGCGAATTAGCATTGCCATCCAACGTGGCAATATGGCCAGCCTCCTGGGAACCTTCCCGTATGGCGGCGAGCTGGACGGCATTCATTATTTATAGTATTTTATTTTATTTAAATTTTAAATTTTTGTGTATAAGTTTATGTACTTTTTGAATAAATGACTATATATAAAAAACAATTTTACGGGTAGAATAGCGAAAGAAGTTGAAAAAAATAATATAAGTAAATTCTGTTGGTCTAATGTATCTAAGCCATTGAATGTTGAATTTAATGTTTAAGAGATATGACGTAGTAAGCAATTTTTAAGAACAGACTTAGCTAAATTGCGATCTAAATCACAGGCACAACTACTATAAAGATGCACATATACAGTTTACTATTACGCCAAAATTATGGCAAATGAAAACCAAAGAAGGAATCGAAGATGGTAAAACGGCAAGATTAAAAATAGCTCTGAATAACAGTTACAAGAACATGCAGGTAATTTGCCAGACGAGCATTAGTAAATACCCTAAAACAGTTGTCCAGTTTCGTCATGTTATTTTCCAAAATTAAGGTACTATATAAAACAACACCGTTCGATGTTTTCACTATAAACAAATGTCGTCGTACAATGAAAACGCACTTTAAGGTTCGTGCCAGCCACGGGCTGACACTGCCTCACCTCCTGTTCGACCTTTTCCGTAAATATAATTACCAAAGTATAAACAGTATCATGTTTCACAATGCAACCTTTTCGCTTCATTTTTATTATTAGTAATGGTATAACTATGATTATAAATTAAGTTCTGAAAGGAGTTTTCTTTATCATAAACATAAACAATCCCTTTTATCCAAATGCTTGAATAAATTAAAACTAAATGATGTACAACATGATTGTATATATAACCTGACTTAATGACTTTTTTCAGTGTAGGTACTGAGTTTTGTTTGTGTTTTTTTTGTGTTTTCAAATGCCAGTGGAAAAGCATTCGTTGGTCTTAAAAGGTTGTAATAATTAAAAACTACTTATAGTTATCGAATAGTTTCCATACCAGAAAATGAACAAAAAAATAATGCAGTAATATGAGATAATGGTACAAAAATATAGAGTAAAGTTTTACGAGAAATTGAATATCACGTTATAAAACAATCAGGGCCAACCTTAAAACAAAATGTTGTAGAGAATATTTCAAGTTACTAGAAATTAAAGATTTTTTATACAATACTAAGAACGAACTCCCCATAATCAATGTAATTTTAACCGAAAATTTCCAAAGCATGGCATAGGTCGATATAGCTGTATAAATGTTATGAAATAAATTCAAAATATTAGATAAATCTTGCTCCAGCATATGCATATCTAATACAAATACCAAAACTTAAAGAGAAAATTTCAATATCTCTATAGTTATCAATTACCAAACGCGGATCAAATCATCTTGTTCGAAACACTAAATGTGATTTGCATCGAAGATAAAACCGGCCACGAACGCGTAACTTTTAAAATATAGCTGTTAACGTTTATAGTAGTGACTTGTAGATTGTACTTTCGTGAACCTCTGTGATTAATGGCCCTTGAAAGTTGAAAAGTTTGTTCACGATTTGCGAATCCTTGAACCGTGAGCGTTGTTCGAAATAAATCGTACGATACATTAGCAATATCAGCTTCATGCCTATTACACTTTACCATCTATAAACTTCCATTGGCTGTTTTATTTTTCAACTGATCGGTATCTATCTGCATCGATTAGGGTAGTCGTTGGGTAGTATTTTTGTAGGCTTACAGATTTTTGTTCCATTGCGGTATTTCTTACATAGTCTCTATATAAATTTACGCCCAGTTATGTTCTTGATCAACTTAATTCATTTTTATCAAGTGCATTAAAAGGTACAATTTTTTCAGCAGTGTTCAGTTTTCGAACAGTCGACCTATTTTCAAAATGCCTATACATCTCTGGGTGGTATATTCATAAGTAACGCAATCCAAACGAAGACTGTACCCGTTTTTAAACACTGAAATCAACCTCATCTGAATACCGAGCGTTTCGTTCGACATAGAAAAACGATTTTTCAATTACCATACCCTTTCAATCCACTTTCACATTTAGATCCTACTCACGTTTCATCGAGAGGCACTCACGCCACTCATTTCCTACACTCATGTAGAACGAGGGTCGAATTCTACGCATACTTCACGCATGCGACGTCAAGCTGCAAAAAACGCACGATTTGAAGAAAATCGTTTGGTAGATAATGGATGTAAAACGTTAATAAGACTAAGAGAATATGATGGACGGCGCGGACAGTACTCGCAAGGGAAGCCACATCAAGGTATTTCAAATACCAGAGGAATGCTGTGGTATTTCCTATGGCTATGGTACCTTCAGTGTTTGCTCACAATAACAGTTTAGTTTGACTTCATATATTTATCCTAGATGCGCTGTATATCTTATTGTTTCAGTCTGAGACAATATTAAAAGATTGACTAAAGCCACTTAAATTTTAGCATTCAATTCTGTAGCCAGCTCTGGTGTTCTACATGTGATTGGGTATTTACAAATAGGTTTGGTCACAGAGTAAGGCTCACGCTCGAAAAAAATAGTACATTTTTGAAGTTGCCATCATCCCAATTAAGTATATTACGAACGAGAAACTAACATTACGAGAAGTATTAATTATTATTCAATTGTGATTTAATAAAAACTTTCATAACCAAAAAAGTTCCTGCCAAAACTCGGGCGTCGATGGGAATAAATAACAAATTCAATCGCACCGTTCGGAAATTGTTTGATCACGTGGCGTGGTCGGCAGTGTGCCCGACGGATCGGAAGTAATAAGTAATAAGGTACGATTAAACAATTAGGATAAGTTTGTTTTACGGTAATTGGCCTTCGATTGTTTATACAGTGACCGTGTTCGGTTAATACAGTCTTAAAGTAAATGCCAATAGTGTTGTGGAGTACAGAGATTTATTTTTGCTACATCTCTCATTTGCATCGGTAGGTTTCAGAGAAAAATTTTTAATACTTTTCTGTGGGAATACTCATGTGTAATAAGAGAAATCTCAGTCAGAGATAAGCAAGAGAATTAGTTTTTAAAATGTTTAAGAACGTCTGTAATTGTTACAAATACGTTTTATAAACAAACTTAGTCAACAATCAATGTTTTGACATATTGCAAAGGTGAAAGAAATTACCCTACTTCCTATTTGGCATTCAGATCTATTTAATAAACAACAACTTGAGTGCGTGTTGTAATTCCACAAATCTCCTGTATTAAGCTAATGTAAACTTTTTCTTTTAATTTTCATAAAATATCGAAATATTTAGTGGCTTTATCTTGTCAGACGTTTGAAAGGAGTTTATGTTGCAAACAAATATTCATGCTGCAAGTTACAATCTAATTAATTTGTGCTAAATAACCAAACTATATAACTAAACAAAGTCACTATTATTATAGAATGTAAAGTCAAAGAAGGCAAGCTTATGATTTCAAATAAAAATAACTAGAACACGGAAATTGTTTCCGTAAAAAATTTTAGAGGTTATGTATCGAAAACACAATATGGCAATAAATATTTCCTGTTTTTTTTATAATTTCAAGGTTATTATTTTTGTTGTCAATTTGTTAGTTATAGAATACAATGTAAGGGAATATTAGTTTCCTAATTTCTTAAGACGTTGCTTCGTTACAAAGAATCTTATGTGTGCATGAGGTTATACCATTTTTATAGATTTATCTAGAACGAGTTATTACAATAAAATTGGCCATTAAATATAATCGAACATCTCTTACAATTGGGATCCCTTCAGATCCTTGTCTTCAATGCTTGCTATTACCCCCAAATACAATAAATCTGTCTGGTCGCACAGCCAGCTTAATTTATATGCGTGTATCGGCTACTCATTCATTCGTTCTTATTGGGTAATTGTTTCGTGTAGAATTAGATTTATGTTCCCATAATATCTCTACTTCGCAAATATTTTTATCTATTTAGGTAAAGACAAAGAGTTCAGTACCTTTTCTCTTCTCTGTTTGTCAACCAATTTTCTTTTTTTGTTTTTTATTTGCGAACTATTGACGAGATTGAGTGCTGTCCATAAAACAAATTTGGAAACATTTTTCATCTCAAAATTAAAAAAAAATAACTATGGTTGATTTTCGTTTCATTAATTCAATTTTGATCATTCAGCCTTAACATTTATTTTTTACATTTTGTTAGTGGCCCATGTTTCAACAGTAGAAAAGTTGAAAAAGTTCCCGTTTGTCGTGGTATGGACATGTTATGAGAAGAGAGGATTAGCATGTGGGCAAAATAGTATTGGATATGAATGTGGAAGGATGGAAAAGTAGAGGAAGGCCAAAGAAAGTTTGGATGGAGTGTGTAAGAAATGATATGAAAGAAAAAGGAAGAAATTAAGAGATGACGGCTGATAGGGACGTATGGAAGAAGAAAACACACTGCGCCGACCCCAAGTGAGTTCAGAAAAGGCAGGAGAATGTTATGATGTTTCAACAGTAGAGATTTAGCTCTTGCATGCAACTGTCAGGATATATTGAGTTGCCATTAACGAAAAGTTTTTTTATAAATAGAAACAAGCAAGCATCAGAGTATGTATTCCTGCCCTGATATGGATTGGCAGTGTGCTACAGGGAAATATAGGCGTATTGTAAGAATTCTTGAAGACTTGAAGACATAATGGCTCAGTGGTAGTGTGGACGTGTCTACCACGTCGAAGGACGTAGTTTCAAAACCCCTATCCTATTCCAAATGAGCTTGAATTTTCGGCGAAAGAAAACATCTTGAATTCCTACTATTATAGTGGGATTTTCTTGATGTCCAATTAGGTAGCTAGCATTCTTTAAATCTGTTGTCGATGACCTAATAGGTGTGTTCTGGAAACATCACTTAAGAGTTAGTAATTCTAGGCTTAACGTGCTAACCATCTTGGATAACTTCGCCACTTAACAACAAGTTGGTTAAAGCGATGCGCCTATTTCTTATCAAGAGACCCCGATGTGGTGTTTGAACAAACTACCTAGGCTCCATCTGCTTAATCATTTTCTTCTGCTTCCGTTTCCTTAATCTAATCGCTCTATAAAATAATAATTTCAAATTATATACACGATTAATACACTTTCAACTAATGCGTAGCAGCCGCTACGTCAAAATGTAAATTGGGCTGGTTTGCGTGAACCGTCAGATAACGTAAGTATTACGGCCACGAAATTAGTGGATATCATCGCATCTGTAATTATTAACGTTGGAGTAATATATTTTTGATGGTTAAATAATAAATCAATAATAAAAGGCATCTTCTCTTATAACGTTAATAGGACCGATTTTCAAGATTTTATGTATTCTATGTTCAGGTATTTTGCTATATTCGATATTAGAGTAAATATGAAATGAAGTCGAGATAAAGATGGTGATATTTAAAGCAAACCAATATCTATATTACTGATATAATACAGAGAATAACTATTAAGAAGTTTAAGTAGTTAAAGGCGGATCTAGGAAAAAAAGGATGTATAGTTAATACACGCGAATATTTATTAAAACGCTATTCGCTTAATCCAAATTGATAAACTTTTTAATGGCCGTACTCAAGTGACGTGAGCTTTAGCGATAATTATAGCCTGGCACTTACGAGGGATAATGGAAATGCCAAACCTAGAATCCTGACCGTGTTCCCGTCCAGGGGAGTTCCATTTAACTTATCCAGGTGTCTAACTACATAGTGACTGAACGTGCGACCCTAATAATGACTCGCAATTTTGGTCACATCAGACTAACTAATTGGTTGGTAAAGTTGGATTTTGTTGAATTAGAAATATTTGACTGTAGCATGATGATGATACGCGATTTAACTACCTAGTGTTTCTTTTAAACAGTTTTGAGATTTCTTTGATGGTTCTTTAAATAGTTAGTCTACGTTCTTCGAATTGAGGAAGACGCGGTGATATCGAGGACTAATTCCTGTCCTATAGTTCTGGAAGAAGATGAGGTTGCAAAAGGCGATAGTACCTTTCTAGGGACAAAATTGGTCAGGAGATAAAGACGAATATGAAAGAGATGGCCGTGGCTCTTGACAATGTTACATTGACCTTTATAATGAGTGCAGTTTCACATAAGCCGCCTATTGTCCTCCATGGCGGTTGGGTACCCAAGTTGGTTTTCTCTAACAGGAAACAAGGTTATGTTATACTGTTGATATTTACATAAGCTCAAAGTTGAACCTGAGATGTCAATAAGCAAAAACATCAGGTTGATATTAGCTCTTCCGAAGCAAGCGTAAAATAAAAACAGAATTAGCAAAGTAATATAAACTTTTTTCTGGTGAGAAATGCCTTTACACATATGCCGAGACTCTCACTCCTGGATTAGAGATGCCAGAGGGATATGTGAGACTCGCCCGGTGTTAAGCGCCGGGAATACCCTGTAAAACCCACTTTACCTGCCACCGCCTTCCTGGGGCGGGACAGGATTGATAAAGTACATTCCACATCTCCCTGGCTGCAAGCCCGAATTTGACCACTCCCATTGTTTCTCCTCCGGGAAGGGGGGTCTACATTTGCACCAGCTGCCCTCCCCTCACCTCCTCAGCCGCTAGCCAGGTCCAGCCCCTCTCCTTCTTTGGTTCTTGTCTGCCGATAAGAACTCCGGAGGAGCACCGGTGAACAGCGCACTCCTACCCGCCGCCCTCCTGCGGCGAAGAGGATCCGCAAATGGATCCTCTACCCGCTCCATCTCTGCGGACTCCTTGTGCAGCATAACTTGCGCGCATAAAGATGCCACAGTACCTCAGGCCCTGTCGCCTGGCTCTCACCACGCTCTGCAGGGAAAAGTAATATTGACCTATTGACGAAAAATATCGGCAAAGTTACGCTTTCATCAATGAAATTATAATTATTCATGAATGAATGAATTTCATATGATAGTTTAATAACTATGTCCAAATTACATATTGAATTTAATAAAAATAATACGACACGATATACTCTACTATATATGTAACAAAGCATGATTTGTATAGGCAAGTGCGGGCCATGACAATAAATAATTCATGAACTCTCTGTAAAAATGTTATTCAAATTCTTTTTAAAATGTTCCAGCGGCCATTAATCTACCTGTGTCGGCTGAACAGCGATGAGGATCGAGCTGATACGTACAATTTTTTAATGTAATGTTCCTTTTTTTTTTTAAATGACAAGCGACGTTATTTACCTTTTTAAATTAATGTACATTCTGGAAATACAGTAGTTGACGGACGAGCACAAAAATGATACGAACCTCGACTTAAGCTTGCTCCCTATGCTCTAAATTCTGATGAATATGTTTTTAGTTAGGTAGGTAGTAAAAATAATTCCTTACAGAACCCGTATACTTAGCGTGTTATGCTTGTGTATGGTGTTTCACTGTTGGCGGCGGGTACAAGAATTTTCCCCGTTGGGAGTCGGAGCACATCTTGAGACGCTGCTGGAGCAAGACCTGGAATGTAGTTTGTTTTATTTTTCTACGAATATATAGTTGTACGCATCTTAAATATATAAATATTCTGTGCGTGTGTATGTAAATAAGCTCCTCCTAAACGGCTGAACCAATTTTAATGAAATTTTTTGTGTCTATTTCCGACGATTCAAGAATGGTTTAGATTCACAATTTAGTCCAATTTTATTTTTTATAAATGAAACTCGAACGAAGTCGCGAGCACAGCTAGTATAATATATAAATTTAAAGACGAATCATACTGTTTTATTGAAGATATACAATTTAACGTTATTATTGACGTTATAAGAATACATGGCACGCTTCCATAGAAGGTTTCCATAGAAGGACGAATTACAATCACTGGGCGAACCCTTGTTTCAATAAATGGACGCAAATATGTAAAATCTTAAAAATCATACACTATTATTAATGCTAAGAAATTTTAAGCCTTTGAATGGTTTATTGGACATTATAAACCTTTGATAATGGACAATAAAAATTTATGGTTATATTATACCTTAAAAACAATATCATACGCTTATGAAGTTTCCAAATCAAATACATGAATACTTAGATCAGAACAGATATAATAATCGGTTGAAATCTTAACAATTACTTTGGTTTAACCAGTCAAGTTTTGTTTCGATACTGCACCTATAATGTTACTTATTTTTAGTAAATTTTACCAACCTTTACCAAATTATGTAGATAAATAAATAAAAGTACTAAGAGTCGAATAAAAAACAACGTTTACGTTAAATATTAACTACTAACTTGCGTGTTAAATAATTTGAGAATCAGATCCTTAAGCAATAAAGCCAGCAATGGAGCGCGATAGAGTGACAAAAATTTAGAATTCCGTTGTCACCAATTTAAGCGTACGATTTCAGTGAGAACAGTATCATTTAAAGTTTGAAACTGTATACAGAATGGGTCCATTCACGATGCCACGTTCTTGGCCATCCTTAGGCAAGTAATTACCGCCGGCAACCGAATTACTTGCGGAAGCCGTCGACCCTTTATAGTACAAGTTCGATAATTACCAACCGTTTGAATGTATCCTGTTATGTTTATTGGCGTGATGGAATTAGCGACGCTATAATAATCCCCTCGGTTGAATAGTAAAATTTTGTAACTTGTATATCTTTGTAGATACTGGTATTCATGTTATAGTTTTTAATTCTTCCTATTGTTTTGTGTAAACTATATCTACTTCTGGTAAGTTTTAGTTGTAATAAAATATATAAAGGATACATGTTAATTATTGATCATAAGTGAAAAAAAGGGTCACTTGAATTCTATCGTAGTACCCGCGAGAATTATCGCAGGTTTCAGTTTGGTAATAACTTGACGCGAGCATACACGTTGTTATAGATGAAAGTTGTTTGTGATTAGCGTTAAACGTTAAATTGATTGTTTGTTGATTGTTAAGCCTTCCTAGCTATTACTCAGTTCACACATTCACACTATACACTGGTTACTACACACGGGCTACGGAAGGTGAAGCAGGACACCGGCGTTACTCGAGAGGTAAGTGTCGATCTGTAAGACATTATTTTGGTCTACTGCGAATCGCAGGTCGGCCAGGGATAATCACGACCCCGAATCGTTTAGACTAGGGCCCAGCGCGATTCATTTGATTACAGTCGTGACTAACTCGAACAATACATACTCTCCGATAGTAGTCCATGACGTGGTCCAATCCCTAAATAAGAAAGCCCTTGCAACAGCCTATGATAACAAAAAGATCAACAGCAAATGCAGCCTACTATATATCACATATATGTTGGTTACAGCAAGGTACATAAGTTCTTTAATAATCTCTTGTGGAAATTAGTTTATTTAGTTTAGTAATTATGATTGAAAAGTTTGAAGAGAAAACGGTTTCCAGACTATTTATTGATTGTGCCTAGCTACTATTGTCCGGCTGAGTGCTTTAATCGCTCACCAATAAATCACGATATAGCTATCAAGTTCTTTAAAGTTAATTGCATTAGTCTGTTAGAATAAAAATAATTTGAAATATTTAACGGTGGATAATTACATTATGAATGTTAATTAGTTAATATTTGTATGAATGAGTTAAATAGAACATTTATATTGGCGACTTTAAATTTTATCTGTAAGGGCTTTTAAGTCAACTCGCTTATAACGATTTATATTCTTCAGAATTATTCACTTAGTTATATCTCTTTAAATACTCAACGGTTTCATTAAATTTAAAAAAAGTGTTCCGATGCAGACTTTTTATTGATTTCATTATCAACTGTTCTTTTTTGTGTCAAAGGACGGTCCATCTGACGGCAAAAGGTTACTGTCACCTACGGACAACTGCAACACCAGGAATATTAACGTCACATTGTCGACCTTGGAGAACGTGTGTGATTTTAAGGCCCATTTTAGATAGAGTCACATGTCGTAGCTTTCGGGGAAGACTGTGTTGACTAACTCATTCCAGAACGCATGTTTATGTGATAAAAAAAGTCTTAGAATACTGTAGTGCAGTTACGGCTAGGTTTAATGGTACGGAGATGAGCAGCCAGCCAACGTTGCAGGGTCCGCCTTTCGAATAGTAAATACATGGCTCCGAACTTGTCTCATATATGGACATTATATAAAAGGGCATCTTCTATCTTCCATTAGTTGGATTATAACTCAAGAACTGATTTTCACGATTGAACATAAAACCGCTATAGTAACAAGTTTCCTTGCATAGCGTTCCATGATCAATCAGTGTACTTGTAAAGTCAGATATACCTAAAGGCATTAGCTGTGGTAAATGTGTGCCGACACGATAAAGATTTATTTCTATCTACGGTCGTCTTTGTTCTTCGACTATTCTTCTGATAACACATTTTACTCTACTTTTTGTAATTTTACAGAGCTCTTATAAAAGAAATACTCAAGTAATATTACAATCGAATAAAACACAACAGATAATAATATCTAAAATAAATGGCGGTACAAGATATGTTTGTACAAAATCTTTCCAAAATTAACTACAAATAAATGATCGAGTCCTGTATAAACTACGAAATCGACGAAGATCAAACAACCGTTTGTCTAGGCAGTATAAAAATGTTAAAAAGCAAAAAGAACATCATAAGAATAGACAGGGAGAAAGCCCTTGAGGGATATCTTACTGTGACAAGAATTCTCAGATAAGAAAAACTGGAATCTATTTCCAAGTATGACTTTATGTTTTCAGTTCGTTCATCCAACGATAGCGTATCAACGATTCCAAACGTCAAATATGTTGTGTTTTGTTTCTGTAGATGATTGTATAATCTGCGTGAGGGATGTGCTTCACAATTTTTCAAATTTTTGTTTTTTTTTGCACGACAATGTATATGACACACCTGATGCTAACTACGATACACATCAAAAACAATAGTGACAATCGGAAACAATTCTATTTAAAACATACTTTTTTGAACAGCGGACCAAGACAATGCCTATAATAATAATTAGGGATGGTCATATATACGCTACCAATGCGATACAGTGACACTTTCATGCATTAATATAATACCCATCACACTGTATTATATTCCCCTACTTAATAAATGGATTTTGTAATGACTTTGTAAGGACTTTGAGATCCACAATTTGTATTACCAACCGTAGGTTTGGTGTCTCTACCAACTCAGCTAACACTCAGGCTTTCTACCTTAAACACTCACCCCAAGAAATCAATAAAGCTGTGCTTTCAACCAACAGGTTGAAAAAAAAAGGAATCATACTAACACTAAGCCATCATCGCTTTCAACTCAGCCACAATCGTTGCTAACGTAAGTAAACCTCTGAGATTATATGCAACCGACACTAAATAGAACAATAAATAAACACCCTCAAAACTTTCAATACAAACTCTTCACAATTTTACCGTCAAAATTTACGATACGGGAACGAAAACCGCAAACAATAACCGGTATCGAAACCCCGCAGTAGTACGAAACAAGTTCTATAATCCACAAGACGCTTGTATTAGGCACGTGGTATATGGATTCTGGGATAACAATTATTCAACTCAAACAATAAATCTGCCATAATGCCGGGAGTGATTTTAAAAGGGGCCGCCCCACAGTGTTTCTTCCGATGATACAATTATTTTTAAAACAATATTTATTTTTATTTCATTATATTTTTATGTTTATGGTTTAATTTAGATTTTTTCCGTGCCCGTACCAAATATAATACAATATTTACAAGGTTTTCCTATGATTATGATTTTTATTTCTCCCGAATCCGACGAGTTTTTATGTTAAGTTCCCTGCGTGATTAAATCAGGAATTTGTAAAATCAGAAGAAGTAGAGTAACTGATATTGTCGAAAGATTTGGCAGTAGGCTAAGTACATTGTTCGTAGAACCGATGTCCGACGGGAATGAGTAATGCAAACTATCCGGTGAAGATCGTGGAAAGTGCGAAGTGACGCAAGACCGATCGTTTTAAAGAAATCATTAGGGGAGACCTATGTCCAGCAGTGGACGTCTTTAGGTTGACTTGAAGTATTATCAATAAGATAATTTTAAAAACCTTTTTTTTTCTGTGACTTTTTAATAACGATTCCCTTTTAGATGAAGTCTAATTATGATAACTATTGGAACTGCCTAGAATTTTTATTAGACGCTATCGTTAAAACCCACTTAGTCACAACTGAAAATCAGCGCTGGGATCATTTGGAATGGTGGCGTCCAGCTTATACTAAGTTGTGCACCGTTTCCTAGCGACACTCATTCATTTTTTTTTATATTATAGTATTACTGTTTGTAAATTATTTCTTTGCTGGAATAAAAATATTTTATATCTCTCTTTATTTTCTTTCTTATTGTTTATGACTTCGTAGTATGGACGACTGGATATCAATTATCAAGACATACTCCACACTATATTGACTCAACAAAAATATTTTAAACGTATTTTACGTTGATGAAATATCACCCCGATTTACTCGCATCACAGATTACGTAGCTTTAAACTATTATGTCGATCCGTTTCCAGGGATTAAACGATTTGTCCGCATTCGCGATACGATGAGCAATAAACTGGAATTTTATTAGTAACAGCGGAGAGGATTCTGCCGAAATGCCCGGGGAAATGTTATAATATAGAGGAACGTATGCATATTTGGCCGTTTTGTGTTTTACATTGTGCCTATCGGACCGCGGGAAATGGACTCGATTGTATCAATTAAAATATAACATTGTGACCGTAGCAAAACTGAAAGAAACAGTGTACTCGAATAATTTAATCTTAACCTATCGAATCTAGGAACCTTTGTTGAAATTTTGGCTTTGGCTGCAAGTGTAGAAAGCCAAAATTTTGTGGAAGTTTGTGGTGGGTATAGATTCTTACATAAAATTTTAAGTTACGATGGGGCTAACATGTTCTTGCTGTACCCAAGTCCCTAAGTTAAATATAGACCAAAAAGCAAGATTATAATTACATTGTTTTTGCCTATTGGCGGATGCCGTGTGGTGCAGACTTAAGAATAGTACCACCCCATATCTACCCGTGGGTATCGTCAAAAGTGACTAAGATATGCCAGGTATACCAGGGGATGGGCAGCAGCATCCTCTGAGAACCACAAACACCTACCGCGATCGCCAACCCGCCTGCCAAGCGTGGCAATTCTGGCAATTCCCCCCTTATATTTGGGGGAGACCAAGTTCAACAGTGGACGCCTTTACGGTTGGATGAATGGATTGACAGATGAGGGCTATATAGTATAAACACAAAGACGACACTCTCTATACAGAGTACTAGGTCTGCTAATTTAAATCAGTTACTCTTCGTATTTCTTAATTAATAATGTAATAAGGTTCGTTTTACTTTGTATGACATATATATTTTATTATTATTAACTTATCAAAACGTTGTCGACCAGAAGGATCTTGACAAATTCATTGAACTTTAAGCCGAGCGCTTGAGGCACTTAGCCTAAAATTGTAAAGAAGCGCAAGGTCACTAAAATGGTACGAACTTCGGTTTGTGCTGCTACCCGTGATAAAATGAATTTACCCTATTAAGCCTGTAAAGTAAAAAAGGTCCCTTACATAATCCATGTACCTTGCGCGTAGTACGTACATAGTATGTGGAGCATGATGCGTGTGATGCGAATGCGTGCAGTGTCTTTGTATCGAGCTGACAGCGGCTACAAGAGCTTCCCCCGGATGGGGATCGGAGCACGACTTGTGCAACTGCCGGCGGGCGGAGTTGGGGGGGGGGGGGGGAGATCCGGAATGTGTGGGGGAGCAAAGCTGCGAAATTTTTTTATTTCTTTAAATATTATCTCTACGAAGGTGAATTAAAATAATGAGAGTATACATCAAGTTATATATGTGTTATATTGGGTGTCTCAAAGATCTAAGTATCTAGATCGAGTTCGTAAGTCTCGAGAAGTAAATCAACAAGTACTCGACATACACATATAAAGCATACAGGCAAATTATGACTTATCATCTAAATTTCAAAGATAAATTAAGTTTAAAATAACATAGATACTATATTCATTAACCAGATGTGTTCCCGCGGCTGCGCCCGCGTTTCATATGTTCTTCACTACGTTTTGATTTTTTTTTTGTACGGAACCCTAATTATTTTCCCAAACCTTTTATTTGTACTAAGATAAACTAAATATATTTCACATAAATTCAAGCACTTCCCCGTAAAACTGTGCATTGAATCGGACTTTAGTCCATTTTTTATGAGTTTTAATTTTTTTATACGGAATGCTAATTATCTTCGAAAATTAAAAGTACCCTAAGTTACCCGTAACAACTTCAACATTCTATCAAAAGAAGTCCCGTTAAAATCCGTCCAGCGGATCCGGAGATTACCCGGAAAAAACAAACAGACAAAAATTATAGAAATTGTATTTTTGGTATAAGTATCATATATACATTCGTATCTATTTACTAAAAAAAATAATTTTAAATACACTTCAATTTTATTTATTAGTGTAGATAATGATCGTATATCGTAGAATATTTAATTATTTACCCATATGATTCACACTCAGGCGGTTCTCGATAATTCACGCCAAGACATAAACAGTCTGTACTGTACAATAATATTATGTTTTAATTAGAAACGTATTCATTACTTCATAGAAATAAAACACTCAGAACGGTGGTAGTCACACGCGACATGACAAAACTAACTCCGAAAAGCGTACTTTAGTGACGGTACTCGCACGCTCGCTCGCACACACGCACGCATGAACATATTTTTGGCTTCAATTTTAAGCGACTCTTTTTGTGAAATTACCACTCTTAGTGTTATTATTCTATGGATAATTTAATAAACCTAAAAGTACATTCAAGGAAATGCAATAGGGTCATATGCCATTGATTGATTCGTACTGAACAAGAGTTAACAAAATAATTCGAATCGCTCCTTGTTAGTTACTTTTAACAGGATCGCGTTTCGTAATGGGCTGTCTCATAAAAAATGCATGTTTCTTTATAGAACGACCCGTCTAAACGTAAAATTTAACAAGAAAAAAAAACCTTGCGTACCTTTGTTTCACTCCCTTTTATAAGTAAAAAAAAAATGTGACGCTATAGAAATTTACATTAAAATGTTAATTTACATGGTTTATTAACGCGAAGGGTTTTGTTCTTGTGGAGGTAATTTGAATAATGGGACATTATTTATTTTAAAAAACTGTCTGCTAAAATTCACTTTTGTTTAACAAATTTCGACGTAATTGACGAGATGATCCTTTGAATCATTTACTCTACTTGAGACTATTACTCTACTTGAGTATAAAGTTTTTCTAATATAACATATTCTGTCGAGTAGTGCCGGGTAAGAAAAGTACCGCCTCATATCTTCCCGTGGGTGTCATAAAAGGCGACTAATTTGAAATAATAATTCTTATGATCACTAAACGAATACTAGTTTTATTATAATAGTAAATCATAAAATTTATTATAGTATAAAGCAATATATCAAACGCATAATCTTTCAAATGCATTGTTATTCAGATTTTTTCTATAAAATACTCTTTAGAAAATCAGTCTAGACATTCGATTATATTTAATATTCCACGAATTCAATAGTACATCTTTTCAACGATTTCAAAATAGAATAGAAAATACGCTATTTTTAATATATGTCCACACCAGGCGCACGTCCCTCACACTGAGATAGTTAATTCGAAAATATGATTTATATTTAAATGCATCAAATTCGACCACGCAATAAAACTCCTACTTTCCATTCCCCTTTGAACTTTTTTTATAGGATGTAATGTGAGCGATCTCGTCTTAATGCCGTATGTCATCACTGGCAACACACAATAGTCGACAACTTTCGTCTTGAAATACTGCGGTATTTAGGATAAGAAGGTTTTACGTAACTTCCTTGAATGCACCCCGAATGAACATTGCCTGGAAGAATTGCCAAAATAAAGTGCCAGTGGGTTGGGTAATTTGCTTGTAAAACCGATGTCGAACGGAAACTACGGGTTCTCATGTACGCAAGACGCAACGTGGTTGACGACCTAGTGAAGGTTGTGGGAATCCGTTGAATGCGGGTGTCATAAGAAAAGTCGTTGTAGAGTTTTTTGAATGAGGCCGGACATCATCGCGGACATCTTTCGGCTAAGATGATATGTTTATGTAAATGATATATTAAAAAAATAACATAAAACTTGACTATTACAATAGCAAACGTTACTACTATAGGCACAAAATGATATTGCCGACAAATACAAAGAATTTTAAAATTACAATAATTAAATGATGAATTCATTAAGGTAAAGATCGAGACGAAGTAAAGGAAAGTACCGAGGGGAAGAAGGGAGTTGTGGAACCATCTCCATAAGAGGATTAAACACGGTAATAAGGTTTGCACCCGACACACTTGCCGGGTCAAGTACGGCTTACGAGCACCGATGGCGTTACTATGAGTTCTCGATTTGTAATTGCTTTAGTAAATAAATTATTTGCATTTAGTCGACGTGTGTTTTTTTTTCCTAATATTTTGTTGAATAAATGAACGTCCAATGATTACGTCAATTCCATCTAAAGAATTTTTCAAATAAAATTAATAAGTCCTATTAATAATGCATCTATTTCAAATTAAAACTATTATATGGATAATAACTAATACATATGCCACAAAATTTGAAATAAAACCCGATGTATTTTCCAAATTAAAACCGTGTGTTGATAAAACCTAATAAATAATTTGGAAATAAGCCTACAATAAATTACATATAAAGTTGTCCGTGACTAAGTACCTATTAAGTATCTAATATTTCTTTTCAAGTTAAAACCGCGAATTCCGTTAGGAGTTTTAAATATCACTATTATATTGTGATCTGTAAGTAACTGTATCATTTTGTAATAGAAGAAACATCTTTAATAAATACGGATCCATTAGTGAAATAATTTAAAAAAATTCTCGCATCCAAAATTGATTCGAGTTACAATTAGTAGTAACCTACGCAATACTGTAACCGACTACGTATTCTTGAAACTAAACAATGTGGAACTTCACTGGACTCGGTTATGACCGCACGTGACCATTAATTGTGTTCTGAAACGCTCGAGACGGACTTAAGAAGTACATAATCCTACAAAGGTGGAACTTAGTACAAACCCATTGTATATTGTATTAGTACATTCTCCGAAAGTAAATTCGTTTGAAACAAAACTGATTACGTAAAAACTGGTTTTTGTTATAATTTCAGTCTTATGATGTACGGTGAAGGCGGATGGGAAATAATACCCGCACATTGTTCATAGGAAAAAGCTTTTAGCTTTAGGATAAGCAAATCGAACAAATGAAAGTGTAAGATTTCGTTGGAAATTTTCAATTTAAATACCTCTTTGATACGAAAATTCTTATGATACAAAAATCTATTCGATTTTCTACAGTCAATACTTTTGTGTTTGTCAAAGAATTCTTTAATAAATTCTCCAATTCGATTTCATTACTAACTGACGCTCCTAAAGATCGTTTACTTGAAACATTCTGATCGTTATTGTTTTAGCTTTCATCCTTCTTTAGGTTCATTGATTTTTTAGTTTTAGTTTAACACCGAAAAACTAAGATTTTTATATACTTAATGCAGCTCCATTAGGATATAACAAATTATTTTACGCTTCATAATTTATTCACTTCATTATACTCAAGCCCGGATTTAGGCAGGGGCAAACTGGGGAACCCATCCCTGGTGGCAGTTTCAGGGGGTGCCAAAATCATAATGTGATTAAAAATAAACTAGCTCCACAAAGCACCTAGTATACGAAAGCCGTGTTGATAATTAAGATTTACCAACCGGTATTTATATTTTTGAGTTTTTAAAAGTAATTTATCTCTATCACTGGTGAAAGGGGCTGCACTATCAAGTTTTTGCCCCGGTTCGAAAAAATTATAAATTCTCTGACGATTATACTACGACTCTTAATTTTTTTTTAATAATTATGTATCATTTATGTAATTGTTCAAGTATTGTGAAATAATTTACTGATGATCATTTTTGTCATATTGTAAAAATGTATGTATGTATGAATTAATGTTATTGGGTGTTTCTACTCAGTATCATCCCGGAGTCTGAAATCTGTGCCCGATATGGCGACAGGCTCGCCCCCTGTCACATTTGGGACGGAAGTAAGCTCGGCGAAATGTGGGTGGCGTAGTTCGCTACTTCACCTCTGCCTAACCCTTCGGGGATAACAGCCGTGAGCTTTATGTTATGTTAATGGCACAAATATAAATAAATAAAAATTGGACACAGAATAAATACCATTTATGATTTATAAAAGAAATGTTTAGACGCAAATAACAAATACGCAAACATTTAGCAAGATGCTGTCTTTCTAATATGCAAAGATAATACAAAAAAAGGAAACTATCCAATGGTCATAATTCGTAATTGATAACAAAGTAATCTGTACACATAAAATGAATGTTTGTTTATTCATGAAATCCCTAAACTCCAACACCAATCGACCGATTACCATTAAAATTGTCACGTATATTTACTTGTTTCATAGAGAATATTTTTATGAAGCATCCTCTTTGCTGTAAGTAGCCATCAAACGAGGACGCAAGATGTCAAGAAAATCTGCATACAGATAAAGAATTTGAAGATTTTTAATATCGTTTAACAACAGTTATGTCTCTAAATATCTTCAATGAATTAACGTCAAATAAAGCAATCGAATAATGCCAAGAGCGCTTTATAAATATTACGTATGGTTAAAACACAAAAAAAATGTAATAAGTATCATTTTATCTCTAATTCTAATCAAAAATTGAATTGAAAGATACAGTACAAAGTATAAATTCTGCTGTATCACGTCTGTGCATTCCCCAAGTGCAGAGCGCGAAGTGCTGCGGCTTGGCCGGCGGTCAACTCGTTACCGTACCCTCGGGACTGGAATGTTGAGATATAACCCCGGATACAGACTACAAAATGCATAGATAAGACATCGCTCTGAATTATATATCAAAGATTTCTTTCCAACGGCAATTTTCACAGAATTTTTATTATTCTGGCCATATTTATATTGTGTATTTGTTTTTTTTTTTTAATTAACTAAGGTGCTGTTTACCTGAGGAGCCTTGACAGTTTTACCAGTCCCAGTTTACTATGTCCCAGGCCGCTGCAAAAGGGAGCCTCAGAGTAAGCTATATACCCTGTGATCACAATCTTATTTGCAATTAATTGCAATGCCACGGTGATAGAAAATACATTGCACCTAAAGGGTACTTGGTTCTAAAGTGACGTTGACAAAAAAACCTATTTCTTGCAGGCAGGTTTTCTAACTTGAAGGTGGTAGTTATACTACAGGGCATTATTAGAAAGATATCTACCCCCATGCTATGATTTCCTTCATACTATCAATATTGAGTTTATTTTTTTTATACGGAACCCTAATATTTTTTAGTAATAAGATAATGTAAAAATATTTCTCATAAATACAAGCACTTGTCAATATAACTGTGCATTGAATCAGAATTTATTGAAATTTTTATGATTTTTTTTTTTACGTAGAACCCTCATTATTTACGAAAATTAAAAGTAATATACGTTACATGGAATAACTTCAGCTATCTAATAAAAAGAGTTCCGTCAAAATCGGTTCCCCAGTTCCGCAGTTCCGATGATTACCCGGAACAGAAAGACAGCCAAACAGACAAAAATTTAAAAAATTGTATTTTTGATATGGTTATCGTATAATATACATTAATATCTATTTAGTAAAACTAATTATTTTGACAGTACAAACAGACACCTTAATTTTATTTATCAGTATAGATAAAGAGATACGATAGTTAAGTCATAAAAAAATAATACTGTCCATTCTGTTCTAACTTATCTTTAGAGTCCCGGCAATGACGGTTTACCGACGTTGATGCAGTGTGCACCGACCTTAATAGCATTGTCTCGTCGCTCGTTTATTCCGAGAGAGATTAATGTTTTACTACGGAATCATCTAAAAAAAAAAGTAAGAATCCATAAACTGAATATGTGCATTCATATAATTTTATTATAAAGTATTATTGTCTATAACTTTAGTATATAGAAATATAATTTATTACATTTTTATGAGGTATTAAGAAAATAAACGACATATATAATGTTCGATGACAAAAACTGGTTTGAATATAGACCAAAATTTAATTGAAACTACATATGAACGACTGTTCATTGTTCACTAAAATATTTTCGATTTCACTATAAATTTTACCGTAATTAAAAAATTGTATACTTTAACATCTCAATATGATCTGGAGATATTGGATACTCATAATTAAAATAAGATTATACGTATTTATATCCTTATATGATAAGGGTATTGGAGGCATTTTGTTGATGGAAGGTAAATTCATTTCATCTCGGATATTACTTCACATTTTAGGTTATAATTTATAATATTCTTTATGGTTCTTCTTCTTCTTCTTAGTTAATGGCAATCTGTGTGTACACACAATTTGTGCCAATGTCATGTGTGTAAGATTTTCAATCTTGTATCAGCGTTACAAAGCTCCAACAAAACGGAGGCCCATCCTGCTCGAACTTTCCATGGAGCTTTGTCGGCACCTCAGAATGTATGCTACGCGTTGTCTTCTATAATAAACTTAACTTGAACAGAATAACTAAACTATTTCACACAAAACGCCACCAAGATTACATGATATAGAGTCAAATACACAAGTTTAATGAATTAAAGAAAACAATTGCTACATGTCAGACTGAGATCCCGCCAAAAAACTCCTCCTTGTACAATTTGAAAAGGCTTTTTTCATTCTTTATGGTTATCAATCCAATTAATAAGTTAAAAAAGAAAACATCATTTTTTATTATTTGCTCGGATAATAAAATAATATTATTATAGACATTTTCAACACAATCTTTATGTTAATAAATATAAATCACTATTTTTTTTGTTCCATTCATTCCTTTTTAAGGAAAACGCAAAGGTACTAGTAGACCATGCAGCCAAGTCAGACGTTAGGAACACTATCAATAATTTAATGACGGTAACAAAATGATGGCCTTCTGCTTCAACCACAACCGCACAATCGCATCAAAATCGCACCAAACACCCCACACACACTATTTTATTCTTTTCATTCCATTGATACCTTTTTACGGAAAAGGCAAAGATACTAGGCCATGCAGCCAAGTCAGACGCTATACATTCAATATGGCGGTAACAATGTGCGGTCTCCTATTTTAATGAGAGTGATTGGGAAATTTCAGATTTCAGAATCCATGTTATTATTTTCAATGCACTTCACTTGTACACTATAACTAAACTATTTCACGTAAAATGCCCCCAAAATTACCTAATATATAGTAAAATACTGCAAGATAATGAGTTAAAAATTTAGACGATAACATGTTTATTACAGTTATTATTTTATTGTAATAACTATGACAAACTAATCTACTAAACAGTTTCAATAAAATTATAACCTATTTTAATTGTACAAACAAATGAACGTATGTTTAATATTCTATTTCACTTGACATCCGAGTGCATTCGATATTATCTACAGGCATAATGGAAACCAATTTAATACATGGCATGTGAACCGTACTTTGTTTTACCATCAAAACAGTTAAATTTATAACATACGATACGATAAAGGAGCGTCGTAACGATGTTCCGTTTTTTTTTTATTAACCATTATAATATATTGTTTGAATTGCGTTATGTTCCAATTAATATGAATAGGAATTAATGAAATATTAAATTAATAATATTAAATTTAAACCTTCTGATACCGGTTTAAAACATTGTCAACAAGATTATTTATAATATAGATAGTTGACTTAAATTTGTCTCATGAAGGTAAAAAAACTATAGATATACCAAAAATATAACAAAGTTTTAACTAAGTTAAAACTGAATCATTATAAGCCTAACAACTAATTTCAAAATAACATAAGCTCACGCCTGTTATCCCCGAAGGGTTAGGCAGAGGTGAAGTAGCGAACTACACCAGCCACATTTCCCGAGCTTTGTTCCGTCCCAGATGTGACAGAGAGTGAGCCTGTCGCCATACCGAGCCGAGCACAAATTCTAGACTCCGGGATGATACTGAGTAGAAAAACCCAATATCACTTGACCCGACCCGGGGATCGAACCCGAGACCTCAGAACGACAGTCATACCATACCTTAATACAACTGCACCACCGAGGCAGTTGAAAGATTTCAAAATTGCATAAAAAATTATGAAAAAAGAATAAAAATAGTTGAGAACTAGTTATTTGGCATAATAGATATTTTTATAAAAAAAAAATATCGTACGATATAAAGAAATCATGTGAAGTTTGTCGCAAAATAATCGTTGACTAAAATTAATGACGTAGTACGGGATATATTAAGCTAGGGACATAAGAGGTCCCTTCCCACGAGATGTGATGATACTCTAGCTAATGACGGAGACTGTTCAAAGTACATACTGTAGAGCGTATTTCTTCTTAATGCATATAAAGGTGTGATATAATGTAATTAACATAACATAATTAATATTTTTATATAATCAGAAAGCCTTTTATTGATAAAAAAAACTAAGAGAGTTTAGTACAAGTATATTGTAAGAATTCATAGTAATATAAACCATAACTCTTTATGGTTATTATCAGATTTAACATTATCAGATAAAACTTTGGCTACCCAAAAAACATTTTACTAGCGCGATGTAAGTTATCATTTTAATACTGTAGCAAACATACGAGGTTTGTATTTAACGTAATCTTTTATGTGTTCAATTTTTCTCGATTAAATTACAGACAACAAAAACGATTCCCGTAAATATTCTCACATTCTCAATTTCAGTCGCAATGGTGCCGAAACAAAACGATCGTAAATATGGTTTTATGTCCGGATAAAATTGTATCCAACGTATTATAATATGAATAGAGAAAGAGAGAAACGACTACGTCAACTCTATGTCTAAAATATCAGTTTCATGACCGATTTTAATGTACTTTTAAAACTTATATAAATACTAGTTATGTACCCTCGCCTGGACCCGCGTTTCATATATTCTTTACTACGTTTTAATTTTGTTATACTAAACCTTTTTGAGTACTAAGTTAAAGTAAAAATATTACTCATAAACTCAAACACTTGCCCGTAAAACTGTGCATTGATTAGGGTTTTATTCGCGCGGTTTTAATTACGCGGAGCCCTATTTATTTTCGAAAATCAAAAGTACCCTAAGTTACGCGGAGTAATTTCAGCTAACTTCCAAAAGAAATCCCGTAAAAATCGGACCAGACATTGCGGAGATTAGCTGGTACACACAGACAAAAATTTAAAATTCAATTTTTAGTGTAGGTATATCAGTATATACAGTAAAATCGATTTAGTAAAAAAAATATTTTGACATTACAAACAGACACTTCAATTTTATTTATTAGTATAGATAAATAGACAAATATTGAAATGTACGTAATTATGGATAATAACAAATTATTATTACAAGTTATTAATGGTTTGTTGAAAAAAAATAAAAAAGGATAGTAAATTACAGAATAAAGTATAACATTAAACAGTACGTCCGCACTCTGACCATAATAGACCAATATACCTATAAGGCTATAGAATTCTGGAATAAATTGCCAGGACAAATTCATTCCAAAGAGCTCATCAGAGCATTCACTCAGCGCAAAGCTGAAGAAGCCCTGATGCTCAGTAGGAACCAGCTACGAGTATTAGTGAGAGCACTAACTGGGCGCTGTTGTTTGGGCAAGCATATGCACAACATCGGTGTCCAGAACACAAGAGAGTGCAGGTTCTGTGAAATAGCAGACGAAACACCAAAGCACATCTTGTGTGAATGTGATCCATTAATACCCATACGTAACCGAATTCTGGGTAAGCATGTGTTGCTCCCGGAGGAGGTACAGACGCTCTCTGCCAAAAAGATCCTACAGTACATTCAGGTTGTAGGTCTAGGCAGTGAGGTTTAGCAATATAGGGATCACAATAGATCTGACTAGGTCGCAGTGATACAGGACTGTTTAAGCCTGCATAGCCCCTTTTCGAATAATAATAATAATAATAAAATACGTCCGCACTCTACAAAACTATACTCACAAATGCATCTAATCGCTACTAATTTAGTGACATATTTTAGTTTTTCTGTGTGCCTGATAAAGTATATTTAATATTTTTTTAAAAACAAATATTTAAAAAATTACTACTAAAAATTATACTAAATTATGGATTTAAAAACAACTCACATCGACAGTTAAACGTCCTGTCTGACAGTTATCGTTAAATCGACCAGCAAATATTACAACGATCTTGATAATTGGACATACCGTCCGTGCAACTTACCATAATTGCACTTTACCACGTAACCAGTGTTCATAATCAAGTCAGGTTCGATTAATCTAACTTACCTTGCAATTTACCGATTACGCTTCAATACATACCGGTTCATAATTGTCTTCTATCTATTTATATAAAAGAAAAACGGGGTCCCTTTGACGAACCATCACCTCAAAACTACTGAACATATCACGATGGGACTACTACCATTCGACGCAAAATTTAAGTGATTTTAAACTTTATTTTTTTAAATTACATTGAATCTTTCCAATTTTTTTTTTTTTGGATTTACTCTTATGTACATTTATTCCGCTAATAAAAACAAAAGACTCTGCATTAACATTTCATTACTTACAGTGTATTCACACCTAAAGAACATATGAAATTCAAGCGGAGTCGCGGCCACGCAGCTAGTTTTTAAATAAAGAATCTATTCAACGTACATTATATGGACACGGCCTTAATAAAGACGGTGATATAAACGGCACAGCGCGATGGTCCTTAAGTGGTTTTATTTTCGTGCCTCGGCGTAAACCTTTTAATTTATATACGCCTGTTGTTTAAGGGGTGTTTTTGGGATGCGACATTTTGAAATTATTCTTGCAGTGCGGCTTTAAATCAATGATATAGAGAAGATGGTGATGACTTATTTAGTAAAATTAGATTTTCGCTTTACTTTCACACGGTTTAGGCTTAGTGCTTTAACCACATTCTTACCTGATGTTAAATGATGATGTGGTCCAGAATGGTAAACACACTTAGACGAACTGGATCTCAAGTGATGCTGCCGGAACACACCTATTGGGAGAGAGTGATAAATACCCAGATAACTACCTAGTTGAGAGTGATAACTACCCAGGCGGACATTGTTTTAAAATTCCCTACCGCCAAGCCATCGTTTCCTCGCTATGTTTTCCTTCACCGAAAGTTCAGGCTGATTTTAGAGTTGGATAGGAGGGTTCCTTTGATGCGTAATCTGGCCGTACTACCAACCAAGCCGTCGTGGCTTTAATCTACCGAATTTTTCTTAACACTTTAAGTGGTCAAACAATTAACTGCTTCAAGTCACATTATATCATAGATATAACATCAAATACCTAAAACAATTCCTTGCCACATCTTTAAAAAATACTCGAGATGCACTTCTTAAATACTTGTAATTTTTTTTTGTAGATATATACATAAGCTTGCGCTTCTACTATTCCTAAAATTTCTTTTTTTTTTTCGATATCTCGAATATGTACATTTTTACCATTAAATATATATGTAATAAAGATAATACGATAACTATTTGAGAGATAATTTAGCTTGATGGTTTTGTTCTACGAAGTGATGGCAACTTAAAACTTTGTAGTTCATACTTACTTCAGTACTTAAAAGTTATTTAGGACACAAATAAAAATGACCTGAACAAATGTTTAAGTTGACAATAAATTTAATTTAAGAGCATTTAATTCAAAATTATAAATGTTCAAAACACTTTTTTTTAATTATTATTAAATATTAAAGTAATAATGATTATTGATAAGTACATAGTCCATCCAACTTTTTTCAGTCGATACACGTTAAAAATAAATATTAGCCATTTCCAGATAATCTTATCCACGTACCCAATCCCGTAGTAGGCTGGCCGGTACCTCAATTATTTACTATAAATTAGAAGTAATTGACGTATTCCTGGACCAGTCTAGGGCAATCTAGATAAAAGCCTCCCCGCAACACGTCTGACGTGATAACCCATAAACAGTTTTGGGGTTATACAGACGAGCTGCTGGTAATATTAAACAGGGTTGCGCAACTATTGCACGCAATTATTTTTGCAGGTAAGTAAAGCTGAGTCATCATAGGTTTTTTATGAATTAAAAATGATATTGATACTCTTTTTAATATATAAGTTGTTCATTGATATTATATTTCATGCCAGATTTAGTAAATCAGCACACACGCACAGTCGTAAAACATTTTTTTTTCAATCTGATTTAGGATTACTAATGCCTGCAATAAAAAAAAATTAAACATTTATAATCGTAGTTTATAGGTTCGTAACAAATCTAGATAAGTTATAAACAGTGAAGTTAGTAACTAAATATGGAATCTACGGACATGTTTCTGTAACTTACTTTAAATGTAGATTCAAACACATTTCATTAAAGAAGTTGGTTTATTTTATCAATCAATATAATTAATTTATCTTAAACTAGCTGCTCTCCGCGGTTTAACCTGCATAGTTCCCTGGATTTCAAAATATCTCCATATCAAAGTTCATACAAATCGGTTCAGTAGTTATTATGTTTATTCGTTACATACAAAAAAATATAAATATTTCCTCTTTATAATGTTAGTATAGTTTAAGTATGCTTGTTTGTGTATTATTTTGCTTGAAATGATTTTCGACTGTCACGTCTTTTAAGAACAAATGCGGCCGGCGAAAGATTTGAAAAATAGATATGTTAGAAATATATGGCTATCGGGTAGTGCCCCAAAGTAAGAGTTAAAAACACGAAAGGGACGACTGTAGTTTGGGGTAATTTTTACCTATGCACAATATACGAAAATATCACTTCGTAGTACCCTGTTTCCTTCTCCAAAACAGAACCCATTTTTAATTTTCTTTCAGTTATAGTATAAGAAATACTTTGGCCATTCCTCTACGTTTTGCTTTTTTAAAAATTTATCTATGAAATTGTTGGAAAAACGTCTGAAAATGACGTTAAAAATACAGCATATTTTTCATTTTCAAAGGCGTTTCTACGATAACTAATTTATGGAAAAAAATCAAAACGTACGTGTATGGCGGTAGTATATATTATTTGGTACACAAAATATTTACCATAGTGCTATTATTCAGGGAGAAAACAGAGGACTAGGTTTGTATGGAATAAATGCCAATCGCATATACCCTTAAAGGCTATTGTAATAAAATTTAAAAAGTATAAAATATAAACGATAAATTACTAATTATTTTACAATTCAAATACAATGAGTACTAACAAAAATATATACTTCCATCCATCTATTTAACCGAAAGAGGTCCACTGCTGGGCATAGGTCTCTCTCAAAGATCTCCACAACGACCGGTCTTACACCATCCGCATCCAGCGGATTCTCGCGACCTTCACCAGGTCGTCGGTAAAATATATTGGTATTTTTCCTAAAAAATATGTTGTTTTACCAAATTTGTTGATAAAATAAACTTCTTAATTAAAAGTAAGAGGTCACAATAGACAATGATTCGAAACGAAATTAGCAAAGTAATTTTTAAGATTCAAATGTGTAAAATATGAATATCCAAATGGCCTTATAAAAATCTTTATGAGATCATTATCCATATAAACGCTTTCATACGAACATAAAGATACGTGTTCGTTTCGAAACGCCCGACAGAAGTGATAACTAAAACTAATCTAAGTCGATGCCTACCGATGCCACATGCGTGAGAGAGAGAGAGAGAAGCCAGACTGACTGGCGCCGTAACGCGTTACGTAACGAAGTGGTTTACCATCCCATAAGAAGTTATCACCTCAAAACTAGCTAATACTAATTCCAAATATAGTTTTAAACGTACCAGTGATTATTACTGAAGTCTGCCGTCTGTTGGAGCGCTTAGCTTAATTCGAGTTTGGTCACAACCTTGAGATATTATGCTACGAGTAGTTGTATCTTAAACTATATGTATAGTTTCTGTACAGTATCCAGGTAGGAAAGTCATAATAGTTGGCTAATATATAGTCACAGTATTTTTTTTTTATTACTATTTCATTGAAAGCTACTTTCTTCTTTCAATTTTTCATAAGCTTTGATCACAATCTCACCTGATATTAAATCATGCTTTGGTCCAAGATGATAAACACACTAATCTTTTAGAGGTACTGATTCTCAAGTGTTGCTTTCAGAATACCTATAGATATTTAATAAAAACATTCAAACTTGAGGGTGGTAGCTAGCCACAATTGTGTAAAAAAAATGGACTACAACGAAAAGTAAAACGGAAATGTGATTATCCAAGTAGGATAGGATGTTCGGAAAGCGGACAAATGGGCGTTCAGAACATTGTTCCGCTACATGCCAGGACTTTCGAAGGAGCCTTTCATTTCGTTTATTCCAGGGACCTACAGACATCAGGCGCACGATCAAATACGCAAGTCCGCCTAGCTGAGAAAGTAGTGGAAGAAGGGCTTTGAATATGGCTCGTACAGAACGCATCTCTTTGATTACTCAGACCCCGATCGGCTGCTGGGTGAAATCCCATGGTGACTTTGCAGATTACTCCAAGAGGGAGCATTAGTGTACCTGCCCGTAGGTGTAGATAGAGTAGACGTCACCGTTAGAGGAAATAACTCTAAAGCGGTTACTCTACTAAATTACATTAATAGTAAGTTACATTGTAATATATTAAGGTTTAAAACACACAATAGTCTACACCATACTATACGAGGCACCATGAGAAGATTTTTCAGTCAGTTCATGTGGGCATTATACCATGTATTGTACTATTTTAACGATTCAGAATTCATGGTGTTTCGTTATTATAACTCATCAAGACTTTGACGTTTGGATCCCTACTAATTAACAGTATCGAGACACCAACTTTTTGGTTGTCGCTGTTCGCACGTTCGCACGTCACTGTCGATTCCAAACACAACCGTTTAAACTCAACTGCGACACACGTTCACCAAATATAGTTCCGAACATAATCATAACCAATTAATCATCTGTGTGTGTATTTGTGTGCATTCACCATCGTCATCATCGTGCATGTGTTCGCTTTTTCATCCCACCAAACTCATCATATTGAAAGTTCAATGTCCAGTCTGATTAAGGTACGTGCATTATATCTTTGCTGCGATTAGCTGGATCTAAACTGATCAGTCTCGTAAGGCCCGCTCAGGGTCTTCCCAGAGTAGCAGAAAGCCACCACTGCTATTTCGGCGGTGCGTATGCTACACATGGAATATACAATTGAAGGCCAATTTACAAAAAGTTTAGAATTTAAAATGACCTAAAAAATTTGTTTTTAACTGTTGAATTTTTTATCCGGTACCCTATAGGTAGGTATATGCCCCAAGAATCCTTTCGGGATACATCAATCTTGCTTGAAGCTTTATTCGACGACGACGTATCAACAGTGCATCAATCACTTCGCACAGAAAATATTTCCGCAAAACAAGTAGGTGTGAAAATGTGGCGCTCGTGAATTTTCGAATAAAATAGGGTTCCGTATCATTTTTAGCTTGGTGAACTTACAATTATCTAATGTTTCGAATTACCAAAAAAAATATTATTAATATTCTTTAAAAAAATGTACCTCTACTATTTAGATGTAAAACTTACGAAATCAATTTATTAGAGTTTATTGCAATACCGTATTCACGTTTCAAAAAAATGACGTAGCATATATCAACATAAAAGACATACTAAATTTCAAAAAACTTAACTGTTTTATCTCTAGAATAATATACACTAACAAGATATGGTTTGCGTCAATGCTCATGTATGCCAAATATGATTCTATGTTCCACACAGTTGTTAAATGGTTTAATGACCCATTCTTCAGTCCTCGACGATTTAGATAATTTTTCTGTCGGTCACTTTAAGATAGACATATTTACTTATTTTAATATTTTTTCAAAAACTCTTGGAATAAACCAAATAAATATAGACACTAGAAAGACGGACAGAGGGTCATTGAATCCTACAATACGCATATTGTAATAAATAATATTATATTTTAATTTAATGTAAAGAACCCTCGCCCACGCAACCCTAAAACGGAGCGGCAATACTCACGGATGACAGATAGAATAGGTAATTTGTCGTTCGCAGATGGTGAATGGATATACGTTTTCTGAGCATTTTCGAAATGAAAACAAACGTGAGACGGCGGAAACGAATGGAACGTCATCGAGATGGAATATTTATTGGGAACTAAATTTATAGGTTTTCAAATATTTTATCTGTTTATCACGCACGATTTATAATGCATTGCTGATACTGTTGTTATATCTGATAGCAGATTAAACATCTGAGATACGAATTTTTTGAAGTGGTAACTTATTTAATGTCGTTGAGCGTTTCTCGGTAGGGAAAAACTTTTAGATAGTTATCAATGCTTCGACGTCAGCCAACAACATGCTACAGTATGCAAAGTATAAGATGGCGTCATAGTGCTGGCGCTCAGAGATAAATAATAAAGATTATATTTTCGCCGCCTAAAATGTACATAATTATTGCTCCAAGCGCCAATGGATCTAAAATTTAGACAAATGTTAGGTGTTAGGTTATGTTCAAAATTTCAATAAATAATTTATGCAATTTCAACAATAAAAACAGTTTTTCCAAAGTTTCAAGATTTCACATCTGTCGGATGTCCCCATGGATGTCTAGTTTAAAAAAAATCGAATAACACTATTAGCTACTTATATCTATGTATGTATTCAAAATCAAAATTTATTTATTCAATTTAAGCCCTAAGAAGGCGCTTATGAACGTCTAAAACACTACCACCGGTTCGGAAAACAACCCAGTCGAGAAGAGCGCAGGCAAGAAACTCGATCTGGTTCTTTTTTTTACAAATATAATATATATCTTTTTTTTTGTTATTTAAACAAACTATACAAATCATAGTCTCAATAATGTTAGCGGAAGCACAGAGATGTGGGGTTAATTCCAGACATCACTATCGTTCACGTAATGATCCACCCTGTAATAACCTTTTGAGATTAAAACTTGCTTGACATAATACTTAAACTTATTGTCAGGTAAATCGGTAATGTTACTTGGGATCTTATTGTAAAACCGAATTCTATTACCTATAAAGCTTTTATTAGACTTACTTAACCTAAAGCGTGGGACGGACAACTTGTCTTTACTTCTAATATTAAAATTATGACGATCATTCACTAGATTGAGCTTGTGTAAATTTTTACGAATATGCATTAAGTTATCGAAGATGTATTGGGAGGGCAAAGTTAAGATATCATATTCTTGAAACTTGTTCTTTAGAGATTCGTGAGGTCCCATATTGTAAATTGCTCGAACAGCTCTTTTTGTAACGTAAAAATAGTGTCTACCTCTGCTGCTGTACCCTACAGCAAAATACCGTAAGACATTAAGCTGTGAAAGTAAGAAATTATTATTATATTAATTATTATTATATAATTAGTATTAGGCTTATAACACTTGAACCAAGTTATATGATTATTTATTATGTAAAATATCTATTGATACGCCTTGGTAGTAAAAAACCGACTCCTACGCCGTGATAGCAAACGGCATGGTGCTCTCTTATGCCGTCACGTACCCTCTACGCCGCCGTTTTCGACTCCTTTATGTGTGAGCTGTGATTATATAGTATACTTGACCCTTTCACACGCTTTGTGTTTCTTTTTATTTTATTTATTTTCTCTAGATTTGTAATGGTTTTCCTTAATTACCTATTGTACAATGAAACTGAAGGTCCAACTTTTTTAGAAACCGTATATGTATTTTTTGCCTAAATTTTATTATTATTTTTGCTACAATAGGTTATACATAAAGCAGTTTATGTAGTCGAAATACAGATGGCCAGAGTTGTATTTTTTTTATAAATAATAAAAGTTTGCATAAATATGCGAGCGGAGCCGTCGTCATATCTAGTATTCTGTACATAAATATTGCCATTCATAGATTATTATTTTCTTGAAATTATCATTTTAAACGTTTTGAAGTAGGTATATTTGATACTATAGTTTGGGTGTACAGGATTTAAAAAAAAATAAGTTGTATGTAGATTTTAAAAAGTACAAACCATTAATGTTTAGTACAATTGTAATTTCCCAGAAATTGCCAATTTCATGGTTTCTCGAACGGCTCCGAAACGTTGCTATCAGCGCGCATTTCCAATCCGAGTAATGGGTAGCGGCGAGCATTGGGCGACCAAAGACGCTTGGCTGCTTCCCAGCGTCTTATTTGACTAATTTATATGTCGTATGTGTAATTTTATTCAATTTAGTACATTTTGGTTAGAGATATTTATTAAGATTTATTGTTTGAACACAATCTCATCTGATGCTAGAAGACGGTTAAAATACTTGTGTATGGATGTAACGACTCGATCCGATCTTCTGACTACATTCCGGCGATATTTCAGACCTAAGCAATATAATTATCCAATTTCGCTAAGGCATTCAATATTGTATTTTGGAAAAATATTTGGTCTGTTTCTTACCAAATAAGTTCTAAGCTTGGGTTTCGCAATCAATAATTACGTTAATTGTTTTTAGATTTACTATTTAATTACTCTTGTATTCCGACAATAATATATAATATATAAAAAATCAATGTTTGTTTGTGTATGTGTGCGGATTGAATCTAGCAAAAATGCATGTGGGGTTACTTGTTACTTGTTGGTGGGCTCCTGTTTCCGCACTTAGACACATTGGCGGTCCATTGTGCGTGCAGGATCAGCCAGCTACTCGAGCCAGCCCAGCTCCTTCCAGAAGCGCAGAAGCCTCCTGGGGCGATCGCAGGCTTCCTGGAGCGACCTCATTTGCTTGAGGGTTTTTGCCCGTTGGTTGACTACTCCCGTGCATTCCAGGATCACGTGGGCAGCAGTCTCTTCTTTTTCCAGACATCCCCTACACATGGGGCTATCTGTCAGACCTATGGTGAATAAATGTTTATTAAGTGAGCAATGTCCCGTCATAACACCCACCACTAGACGAAGATCAGTGCGAGATAAGCTGAGCAGTCTCCGGGCCAAGCTCCGTGATATTACCGGAACAGCTTGTTTAGACTGTCTACAGCCAGGAGTGTTAGCCCATCTCTCACTGTGAGTGCTGTGGGTGTATTGACGCAACCATGATCTAAAAGTACTGTAAGCAAGAGGAAGATAAGGCACAGGGCCTGCCACTGTTGTTGTCGATCCTCTTCTTGCCAGTTCATCTGCTGCGTCGTTACCCATTGATTCGCTGTGACCCTTTATCCATTGTAGGATGACCCTGTTGACTGCCGCTATGCGTTGCAGTGCAAGGTGACATTCGTATATGAGGCCTGAGGTAATGGAAATATTCTCAAGCGCTTGGAGTACGGCCTTACTATCCGAGAGAATTCGGATGCCAAAGTCCCTTATCTCCCTTTTGAAGACTGCGTTTGCTGCTTGGATGATGGCGACACATTCACATTGGAATATGGTACTGTGCTCACCCAACCCTGTAGATAGCTTGATATTGAGATCATGCGAGAATACTCCCGCACCTGTTCCAGATTTCATCTTGGATCCATCCGTGTAGATGTGATGTTCAAGGGTAATCTGTTCATCTTTTATATCTTCCCTAAGCTGTATTTTATACATTCTGTCGAATATTAAAATTTTTGGGATCTTGTCGCAGGGGGCTTCGAGAAGAGGTTGTATGCCTACCATTCTGTCCCATATTTTGGTATGAGACCCACCTGTTCTTTGCCATAGGCCTAGTTGGGTGAGGCGTAGGGCTGCCATGCATGTGGGGTATTCCATGGTAAATCGACCACTATTGAACCTTACCCCTTTAGATTTCGCTGAATTCTGAATTTTATCTTTTTCTACTCGATGAAAGACATTTTTCAGAATTTTTTCAAATTTTTTTATCCAACCCAAAAAAAGTTATGAAGCTTTAAAAAAAATAGCTCTTTTATTTTCAAATATCCATATCTCTCAAAAATTGACCTTTAGGGAGGTATTTTTTCTTCAAAATTTTTGTTTTTAATTGAATTTTTTGAAAAAATAAATAAAAAATTTTAACATGATCGCTTCTATGAAATAATCGCGTTTTGTGTATAAAATCGTTATTTTTTCGAAGTTCGTCGTTCTAAAATTTTTGTTTCAAAAAAAAAACTTCAATCAATTCTACAATTATCCCCATGTATTCCAGAGATTTTAATCCTATTTTTTTTTATTTAGTTGAAAAAAAAATCAGCGGAATCTAAAGGGGTAAGGTTCAAAAGTGGTCGATTTGGCATGGAATACCTTATGTTTTACATGGTCTAAATTTTAGGTCCGAATGCTTACTAGTACGACAGCTAAGAAATTTATTGTCGACGAAAAAACGAAATACATTACCTACCCAAAGTACTTGAATAATAAAGTCAAAATTGTCAGCAAAAACATAGAATTCTGTTTATAATATTTAATTAAACAAAATAAGTCTTTCAAATTTCAAACAATATTTCCACCTTTATTTCTTCCAGTTAGTATTTTATAAATGGAAGATTAACTTTCAATACTGATTTGTTACTGTGATTTGTTTGATGTTTTTAATTGATATATTGAAAATTGGATTGATGAAATCCGATCTGATGCTTAGATCGAAATGGATTGTTACGAACCAGATATGGATACAAAGCAAACCTAAACCATAGATAGTAAAATAATTTATTTATTTATTAAACGTTTACACAGCGCAACAGTATTAAACTAATACCTACATAAACCATCCATTTTTATGCTAACGTTACTATTTATTTATTTTATATTATTTAACTTATACTATCCTTATCACTAATGCTATCCTCTCACAATATACCTTCAACAATATAACTCATACCAATCATCGACAAATTAGTCTACTTCAAGGAACTGGTTCAGTAAGCGATTAAGATTTCAGAACACTCGTATGAGATAGGAATTGCTATGCGTTACAGTGCGACAGACTGGTACACTCAACAAGTCATGCCTGCGGGCCGCTATATAACAGTTGGGCGCAAAGAGTCGACACACTTTAAAAATTAGCTATTAACAATCAAAGTATGACTTGTACCTTTTCCTAAGTCTTCGTAATTACGCCTGAAAGCAAGTGAGTTAAACCCTAACATGCCTAGTAAAAACTTTCTTGGATATAAGAACGGGTAATAAACATACGTTTTCTTTTAAAGACACCGCAAGAAGGCTTTCTGTATTTTTTCAAGAAGAAAGGAATATAGGCTCTCGTGTGGATTTCAAATGAGTGACTTAATTTCTAGTTCACTAGCTTAGAGGGCTCGTAAGTGATGCGGGCAGAATAAATATCTGGTGATACATACGAGTATATAACAACGATATAGCGATGATGGCGCAGCGGGTAGTGCAGCCGGATTGCGCGTCAATCGAAGCGGGTTCGATCCCCACCTATCCGGCTCTAAAATCGGCTTGAGCTTCCGGTGAAGGGCATTTTCTAATGATACCCGCCTGGGTAGCTACTACCCTCAAGTTTGAAAGCCTTTCGCCAAATACCAGTACCTATAGGCTTAGTGTGCATACCATCCTGGACCACATCATTACTTAACATCAGATGAGATTGTGGTCAAAGCACTGAGTCTACTCCGTGTAAAAAAAACACAATTTAAAAGTTATAGATAGCCAGGCGACTACCAGAAAATCCCTTAAAGTTAGCTACAATCCACAAGTGTCAAAATCTATCGCCAATTACCTATAGTTGGGTTCTGACAGGATCACATGATAACCATCACCTGTAGATTTAGCTCTGAGACTATACAGTATTTATAAAAAAAAAAAAACAGAAAATAAATTCCTATGTTGATTCATTTACCTTAGCTGTATACACATTTGTAATTACTTAGATAAAAGTTGTTAGAATATGCGATAAGAGAATTACATCCCGTAATGATACAACAGAAGCCTAAAACAGTACGGAGACGACTGCCTCAGATAATCAGACTTTACCCTTTCATCGGTTTTAACTAAACACCGTTTAATCCAATTCTAACGTAATGTTCAGAGGTACCGAATATTGCTTAGGTTTGTGGTCCAAGTTGTGAGTTATTGTGGACGCTGTTAAAACTTTTAAACCACATATCCAATCATTCAACCGAAAGACTTTCACTGCTAGACATAGGTCTCCCCAAAGATCTCCACGACAATCGGCCTTGCGCCACCCTCATCCAGCGGATTCCCGCGACCCTCACCAGTTCGTTGGTCCATCTTATGGGGGCCTACCCACGCTACGTTTTACGGTACATGGTAGTCATTTGAGAAACCGTTGGCTCCATAGGGTTAAATATTTAAACAGGAACATTATAAGTGTTCAGGCAACACCATGTAATCTGTGCCCGGTGGTTTTTGGTGTTTCGACGCTTGGTGGCGCCCCTCTCTCGTCAACGGTTTTTCAATCACTCGACACGGTCTCCCCGGAACATTTTATAATCAAATCGATTTGGCTATTATTTTGGCTTATTTTAAGCTCAAAACGTGTTCAACGTTTGTGCGTGCTTGGATATTAAAAGTAGCTATAGTGAAATTGGTTACGGAAAAGAGCGGCCGCTCAACATCAAGAAGACACAGTGGACGGAGCTGTGCATCATAGCAGAGCGAAGTATCTGCGTCGGCACACCAGGTAAGTCGACACTGTTACTACTGGGTGCGGTTATTTGGTGAGCCAGAACAATTGATAAGGAGTAGGAAGCCCTAGGATCGGCGACAAAGCTATCGAATTAATTCAAGGTCCTTCGATTCGGTCATACACCCCCAATAAGATTTTTGAAACTTTTAAAAATTTGGATTTAATTTTTAAGTTTATTAACGATAATACAAATCAGTTATATACTCAGTAATGTTATTCAATATATTTTATATACTATAAATCGATAATTAATATATATTTTATGCACCCAAAATTTTATGAAGCGATTATGAGTTGAAACCGAACAAGTTTTGTGTGCTTAATAATAAAACCTAACACATACTATTTCTAATCAATAAAAAAAAAAACATTTAAAAAAATCGATGCCCTCCAAATCACCGCTGCAAGGAAACGTACCAAGAAGGCTGGAAGTATTACCACGTTTTAAGGCAACACTGATGCTCTGACTGGGAAATAGTTAGCCTACTGGTCATGAGACGTCTCATTTGTAAATAAGTTGAAAATTGATAAAATTTTTAAATCATATTTAACATTGAACGGTTTAGCATATATCTATCTCATTATACCGAACATAACTCTCTTAATTGCCTTCACTAAGCAGATTTTTTTTGCAGAATTTTATTACGACTACTTCTTTGCGTATTTTCCTCTTGACCACTCTTTATTATCCTTTCTTGTTAAATATAATTTAATATTATTTTAACTGACTTATGTTTGTATCTGAAGACTGTAATGTAAAAAAATAGTTGCCTGCATTTTTCTTAATATGTCGATTACCCATAAAAATGAGACAATAGGAAGACAGTAGGAAAACAATGACAAGCTGGCGTAAACGCCAGGTTAGTGTTCAAAGGGTTAAAGCCATTCTATCTTGATTACGAAATAAATCAAGTAATATCATAACTAAATTCGCAAAATATTATATATTTTAAAAACACATGCATTGCTAACTTATACTTATTAAAAATGTTGGTCCTGATTATAATTTCCAAACACTACTTTTATTGAGAATAAATTAAAACTCTGTCACTCCTCACTTGCACCTACCTATAACAAATTATTTACATTCTCTTAATCAAGTGGTTCGTGTTTACGTTTCGAAGGTTCTCCTCTAATTAAGTTTTGCTTTCAAGACATCCCATTATACAATATTACAGATATATTATTAAACAAATTGAATATCATTTGTGTTTCTGTTAACGGGATGATTAATTTACTCGTAAATATTTCCCAATCCTGTTTTTTATATATATTAAATGGTTAAATCCGGTAGAGATTATTCTGCCAATATGAATATTGAATACTAGCTGTCCCGGCGAACTTCGTACCGGGTCAGAGTCAATAATTGTTGAGTTATTAGATGTATTACATTTATTTTTTCTTACCCAATGGACGAACAAAAAAAATACATCTAAATCAAATATTCCGTTATCGAGACTTTATTATCAAATGAGCAGTTCCATTCAAACTGTATGAGAACTGATTTTTCTTCATAATTGTTTTTCCTGTGAGTTTTCCTTTGTTCTAATAAAGCTATTCTGCTATTCGAGAAGGAGGCAGAGCCAACAAATGAATATTATATATATATATATATATAATGGGTACATTTTTCACTTTGGAGGTTCACTAACCGATTGGTTAGCTATGGCAAATTCCACGTAATTTTTATAGCGGGTAGCAGCTCAAGCCGAGGTTCGTACCATTTTGGTGCCTTTGGGCTGGCTACTATTTTATAATGAGTGCCTTAAGCGCTCGCCTCAGAGTTCAGTAAAGCTGTTAAGGACCCTCTGGCCGACAACGTTAGTCAGATAAAAAAAGAAAAAGATATGTAAAGATATATTTATATACATTTTCATTAGAATAAGTAGAATGGTTTATAAATAAATATGGCGCAGCGCCATCTTGTAGTGAGTTAATACTAAGAAAATACAATATTAAAACTTTCTTCGGGATCCGATCGACAGCTGGACAAGCTCCTATGATTACTCACGAGATTATTCCATGAGGGGCGCACCTGTGTGCCTCACCCGTAGGTGCGGACAAAGGAGAGACCACCGTTAAAGGGAAGCAGCTTCCCCGTGTCGTCAAATAATTATAAGCGATTGTATCAGTTAGATATTACCAAATATTTATATTAATTTCTAACACTAATTATACATCAATTTTTTTTAATAAATAAATTCAATATTTTCTTGCATAGCTAACCGTGCAACTAAGCAGCGCAACTGGGTATTCGTACACGAGACGACTTGTTGATTGGTCGAATCATTTCATCATAAATAAAATCTCAACTACATGGGATTTTTTGTAATAAACTTTAAAATGGAGGTTAGAGATCTCATTATATCCTACTTGCCATGTTTAATGTTATATTAATTAAAACTCAAAGTCGGTCATTCGAATGCCTGACGAGTGTACTTATGTTTAGAAGAAATTATGTATTCATAGGTAAACTAATTAGGTAAAAAATTTGACTGTGCTTTAATATTTTAATACGGTAATGTATGATACATAATAAATAAACAAACAACAGAATGACAAGCAATGACTTTCAACCATATATAAATCAACAAAATTAAATAAAACATATTAGTGATTTTACACTAGCCTTTTCTCAAAACGTAATTTTCGCTCTAGGCTTCTTATAGATTCTCAGCCTTAACTAAATATGTAATCTATTCTTATAATAAAAGGCTAAAGAGACGAAATCTGTACATTGTAAATATTTAAGAAAAAATACTATGCGGGACTTCCGAATCGACTACAGAACACATTTCGATAGTTTAAAAAAATGTTTTGTTCGCCAATCATGCAAAATTACTGAGCCGAATTCGATGAAAGTTGGTATTGACATATACTATATCTAGGGGGAGAATATAGACTCCAAATAGGCTAATACAATTTATTTTATGGCAATCAAAGATCCATAAAAAAGGAAGAAAAAAATTACAAGAGTTTTCTTTTTACATCGAAATACCCAGAATCATTACATGGAAGAAAAATAAATCAACAAGATTCGGTTCATATCAAATTTATGTTAAACTAACTTTGCCCCGCGGCTCCGCCCACGTATCATATGTTCTATTCCGCACAATAATTTACTATGTAATTAATATATTATGTCATTTTGAAACAATAATTGGAAAATAATATTTAGATGGTCTATTTTTTGGTCCTAATTAAATTATTTTTGATACTAACAGAAAATATTTCTCAGGGATTCAAACAAAGGCCAGTAAAAGTTTGATTTTACCCTTGAATCGTATTTTGTTCACAATTAGAGAGTTTTAAATTGTTTCCGCGTCCCAAATAATTATTATCGAAAAGTAAAAATGTCTAAGTTGCGTCTTGTAACTTCAGCTATCTACCATAAAAATTTGCGTCAAATAGACCTCAGCTGTTCCGAAGATTATTTTATGTATATGAATGTAAAGAAAATGTAATTATTTAATTTTATTTTATTATGTAAAGAGGTTTTATATCTTTAAGTTTGTCTAGTTAGGAGAAACGACCTGGCAGTTATGACATCGATTGTTATGTCGAAAAAAAAAAAACTTTTAATGTCATTTCTTTATTTATAAAGAACATATTGTTTATTTTATTTGTGTTTTAATAAAAAAAATCTTTTATGTAAATACCATATATTCCATATGAATGAATATTAACCCCTTGAGCACCTTCCCGGCGTTTACGCCAGCTTTCCATTGTTTTCATATTGTCTTTCTATTGTTTCATTTTTCATTCACTCGACACATTAAGTAAGAAGTTGTTATTTTCGTATTTTACAAACAGATACTTAAATTTTAAGTATATATATATATATAAAGATATATATATATATATATATATATATGTGTATATATATATATAAATAAACTTCACATTCAAACACATACAAAATAACAGAAATTACATATATGTACATACATAAACCGCAACATCTTTTGATCCGTACAAACAATTAATTCAAATAAAGTGTTCCCTTGATCCGGGGACACGGTTTTGTTCTGAATAATACCTGATGACAAATAGTCTACCAGCCGCTAGGGAAGGGTCAAGGGACGCCGGCGGTCACGTCTTAAGATGTTATAAATTAGCCGGTTAGGGCTTTGATAAATTATCACGATTTACGTCTGTCAAGAGGTGAGAAAATAAAAATGAGTTTAGGTTTTAAAAATTCTAAAGAAACAACTCCAGTATAAATAATTGTAAGAAAAAAAAATATTACAAATTTTATTTTAGGACACACAGGTCGCTTTGTCCGAAATATCTTCATAAATCTTGTCCAAAGTTTTTCGAAAACTTGCGTTGCTTTTCCAAAAATAAATCATGTACTGAATAACTATTATTATAATAAATTAATAAGAGCAAGGGTTACTTTTGACTTCTATAGTTTTGATGATTTTCAGATGGACAAAACAATTTTTTTTTTATATTGTATAGGCATGACTAACTATAGTCATAGATCACGATCTCATTTGACGTTAACTGATGATGTCGTTCAAAACTGTGATCACTAAACTAAACCAAACTAAACTTGTAATATAAAAAAACAGTAATGAACATTACAAAAACACATTACCGCCATGCTATGGTTTCCGCGCGTTATTTTCCTTTACCAAAAACTCAGGCTTTTATGGAGTTGGACATATGAATTCGAATTAACATCCATCAACCACATTCCCAGCGAGCCATCAACACTTGAAATATTGTCATAATTTCAAACATTTCATTTATAGCACAAAAACACATCAAAATCAAAACTCGGCATATTTTTCCAAATAATATACACTTATTTATTGCATTATTAGTTGCTTTATTTATTAACTAACTATACTAATTTTTCAATTGATAAATCAAAATACTTACTGCATAAAAAAAGCATAAGATTATTCATGCCTAAAACAAAAAAAATCTAATACATACATTAGTAGTTAGTTGATCTTTACCAAGTACTATTATTTCATATGAGGTGAAATACTCAAAAATTAAGTCAGGTAATTTTTGGAATTAAATAATTATATTTATAGTATCCACACTCTAGGTTTTTATGAACTAGTTTCATGAAAAAAAAACTATTACCTACATTGCACATTTCGAAACGATGTTTCTAGAATTAGAATTTCAAATGGTAGCTATCAAAACGTGAGCACACAGAGTCTGTGTAATTGAATTTAGCTTTTTTTTTTTATCTCGCTGGAGAAGTAGTTTTTAACGGCATAGTATTTTTTTAGAATAGGTACTATACAATTTTGAAATCATCATCTGAGTTCAATTTCTAAAATGGTTTTTAACGCAGAATATTGTTTTTTTAAACCGCCTTTGTTAACTTGTTCTGTTACAACGAAAAGTTAATTGCTTTATTTATTACTAGCGATCCGCCCCGGATTCGCTCTGATAGGATATTTCTATCAATGTTTTAATCACTAATTTGAAAAAGAAACGGTTAATATGACTTAACTATAATAGTTACATATATAACCTTGCGGACTTTTTTGTAGGTAGTGCTATAAATACATAGTACATGATATTATATATTTTTAATATTTTTAGTAAAATAACTTTTATAAACAGAATTTTAGATTCCTTAGTTTACATTAATGTTATATTCGTGGCAATATTTAATTAAACAAAACATGAAATTTAGTCTACATTACTAATTGACAAATGTAACTTTTTACAGGTGAAGAGGTCTTAAAGGTTATCCTTAACAAGCAAAATATCTATTTTGTGTAACGGTATAGATAAATAGCTAATATTATTAATTTATCTATGGTAATATGGTTGATTTAGAGGGAGTTTGAAAGTTGCGTCAATGGTAGAAAAGTTGAAAGGTTCTCGTTTGTCGTGGTATGGACATGTTATGAGAAGAGAGGAAGCGCATGTGGGTAAAATAGTAATGATATGAATGTGGAAGGATGGAAAAGTAGAGGAAGGCCAAAGAAAGTGTGGATGGAGTGTGTAAGAAATGATATGAAAGAAAAAGGAGTGAATGAAGAGATGACGGCTGATAGGGACGTATGGAAGAAGAAAACATACTGCGCCGACCCCAAGTGAGTTGGGAAAAGGCAGGAGAATGATGAATATGGTTGATTTTTTATATTGCTAACTCCGCTTGAAATGAGTTTCAGCTGTCACGTTTCTTGCAAACTTATTTGTTTAAACTAAAATATAATAGTTTCTTATAAATAAGTAAATAGTAATGAATGAAGAAATATACAAATTTTTATATATAATTTAAGTTTAAAGAAATCAATTTCCAAGAGACGTGAGATATAAAAATTATTTGAAGCGGAGTTTAACAGAGTTAAAACTCAACCATATTATTATTTATGACGAATTTCCGCAAAGGATCGCTTTGATCAATCGAATATATATGTAGTACATAATACCTTGTATAGGTTGCAATGCCACTGAAAGATTTTTTTATTTAAGGCTGTATAATACTTGACGCCTTCCATTTCTTGTATACACTTTGTATTTCTTTTTAATATTAATTTACTCCATATTTCTTTATTGCTTTTCGTTTACTATAATTTCTAATAAAGTATTTCATTCGTTTGACATCCCCGGAAGACTATGGCGTATAGAGTCAGCGTAAAGCCTGTAGGTAATGTCTCTCAAATGTTGCTCCGAAACACATCTCATCGGTGTTCGGCGATAGGTTTTCAAACTTAAGAGTGGTAGCTACCCGGGAGGACATTATAAACTAGACTATAGTTTCATCGAAAGCTCTTACTTATTTTACATTTTGTTAGGTGGGTAGTTTCGCTACGTCCCTGGAGGCGGAATCCGATAACATTCTATGACGATAGATCGACAAATATTCTTATTTATATATAGATTAGCAAAAAAAGGAATTGGCTTTTAGCATATTTTCCCAGCGACAACGTACCCACAACGCGTGTCTCTTTATACGAAGACTCGAATTTGATTTACACGGCTAACATACTCACCCCATTTCTTTTCAGTTTCGCCTCCCCCATTCCATTAGACGTGATTGAAGTCTCGCTTATTCATGTTTATCTTAGTTACATTCGAATAAATATTTGGCTACCTGTAACTGAAGTTTGTATCAGAGGTAGGATTAATCATTAACGTGTACAAATATAAAGAAGGAATACATTAAATTCACTCTAAACTTAAATGAATTATCAATTACATTTAAAATAATTACCTTTTAATCTACAACGTATCAATACAAAATCTTAAAATACTTAGTTTGGGTCTATTGACTTCATTTTAAAACTTAACCAATGTGTTATAGTGGTCACCTTGGCGTAAGTTTCTCTATTACCGGTAAAGTTATACTGTTCCTTGCAACAATGCGCTCTCTAAAGATATCTTGCCAACTTCTAAGCGGTCTGCCGCTTTGGTCATTTCTAGGCATCCAAACCGTACTAAAATATGAATTAGTTTAAGAATTATTTTACTAATTTTACCATATAACTGTGGAACAGTCTCGCGGCTGGTGAGTTACAGTCTTCCTGCAACGTTGGATCCTTTATATGTGAAGAGACACTTGTGCAGGCTGACAGCGAAGCATTGCAGCGACAACCGGCAATCGCCTGATGACCTTCCGATGGTCGTCGCTGTTTCTGGATTGTTCTGTGCTTACCGTCAAGCACAGTGCCCTCATTTTGTCGTGAAAGACGTTAATAAATGGAATATAGAAATATATATGAATCTGTTGAAGGTTGAATATTATTTTACGGTGCTAGAAGTTAATTATTTTTAAGATAATTAAATGGTTTAATTTTTAAATAATGTATATACACTTATAGACACATTTAAAGTAACACGATAAAAGGGTCATTATATGTATGAAGGTGTTGGGTATTTTAACTTATACTAACTCAACATAAAATTAGTGTGTTTGTAATGATATTTTTTTTTTACCTAATATATATGATACCTATAACAAAAAAACATTTTTTTTAGTTTTATTCTGTCTGTCTGTGTGTTTGTTCAGGATAATCTCCGGAATGGCTGGACCGATTTTGAAGGGCGTTTTTTTGTTAGATGGCTGAAGTTTTTCTCCGCTTAACTTAGGCGCTTAACTTTAATTTTTCGAAAATAATTAGGGTTCCGCGTATAAAAATTAAAAATCATGACATTGTTAATAAAATCCGATTCAATTCACACTTTTACTGACTTGGGGGAAATATATTTACTTAATGTTAGTAGCAAAAAAAATTTGGTAAATAATTAGAGTTCCGTATAAGAAAAAAATTTAGATGCAGTGATGAATATATAAAATGCGGGCTCAGCCGCGGGCAGATAGCTAGTAAGTATATTTGTGATACCAGATGACTAGCAACACAGTGACATGTACTTTTGGCTAAAGATTTTTAGCAGTATATTGGTCTGTTATGAAGTAATTTTTTAAAAGTTTTGGTAACTGTTCTCCATTGAAATGCATTTTAATGCGTTATTCTGAGTCGCCACTAAAACTACCTAGAAAGTTCTTGATAACCGTCGCACGCACATCTAAATATTCTCGATTTGGCTGCAATAAATGCATGGATCATTTAAGGACCAACTGGAAAGAAAACATCGAAAATTGTTTTTTATTAGTTTCAATTAAGAAAAATACATAGCGTTTAGACACCCTTTTTCATACTTAGTAAGTATCATGTATGTTTCTTCTACTTATTCTAGTTATTACATTTAAATTTAATATTTTCAAGGAGTGTTGTGAAGTCGTTTTGTTTATCTATACTTATCATTTCAAAACTCACCCCAGAGAGGGTAAAAGGGAATCTAAATTTATAGTGGAAATAAGTAATAATTAAATTCAAGAGTCACGAAATTTTACATGAAACTTCTTATAAATAAATGAATAAAAAAAAAAAACTTTTCAACGAAAAATAAGAGGGTAAAAAATTAAGGTGTGCAAAAATTTGATTATATGTTATCTACAGATATAGACATCTATACTAATAAATAAAATTAAAATGTATGTTTGTAATGTCGAAATAACATTTTTTACCAAATAGATATGAATGTAGTATATTGGATACATATAAAAAAAAACATTTTTTTAAATGTTTTTCTGTCTGTTTGTTCTTAGAAATCTCTGGAACTGCTGGACCTATTTTCACAAGGCTTTCTTTGCTAAACAGCTGAAGGTACTCCTAGTAACTTATGGTACTTTCGAAAATAATTAGGATTCCGCGTTTTTACTCATGAAATATTAAACTCATGAAATTGTAAATAAAATCCGATTCAATGGTCAATTTTACAGGTATGTGCTTGAATTTCTGAGGAATATTTTTTCTTTAATTTAGTACCTTAAAAAACCTAGAAAAAAATTAAGGCTCTGTATAAAGAAAATAAAACACACTGAAGAATACATGAAACATGGGTGAATCCGCTGGCACACAGCTAGTACTTATAATAAAACTGTCAAGCGACACAAACTCTACATTAAATATATTTAAGAGATAAGCTAATACTAATACTCCTTAGAATCAATAACGCAACACGTTTCTATGATTTTCTAAAGTGTGTAGATGAAAAACGACTTACATATTATTGGCTTGATAATAACTCAATCGTATGTACTAAATTGTCGTTATAAAATTTTAATTTAAGAAAGTAAAAAAGATATTTATCACTATATTTACAATATACTTATACACGAACGGAGTTGCGGACGCAGCTAGTATAAGGTTAAATCAAAAAGGGGAAAACAAAAGTAGGTAACACTTATATAATGGCCGCACACCATCCGGCATCGCAACGCAAACACGGGCCGTAGTCGCTTCCGCATCCGGTTCGGAACTTACGCGATCACGTTCGCGGAAATGGAATTTTAAATCCACACATTGTGCTTAACGCCGTCCGCGGCCTACACTCGTGACGTTAAGCTGGTGTCACAACGAGTACAACATACAAATAGAATAGCGTAATTTATAGAATTATTTGAAAATTTCATTAGCGGCATTGAGTGATACTCGGTACGAGAAAAATAACATACTAGCAAGACGAAAATATAATGATTACACTTTCATATATAATATTAAAACTCTAATGAGATAGCACAAAATATTTGTGACAAATTGTAATAATACGGGATACAGCTATTGTATCGTTATTATAACTTTTAACGCATCAAGACTTTGACATTTAGATCCCGGCTAATTAGCAATATCGAGACGCCAACTTTTTGGTTGTCATGCACGTCACTGTCGATTCAAAACACAACCGTTTGAACTATCAATTACGACACACGTCCACCAAACATCGTTCCGATCATATTCACAACCAATTAATCGTCATCATCTTGTGTGTGTGTGTGTGTGTTTGTGTGCATTCATCATCATCATCATCGTGGATGTATTCGCTCGTTCATCGCATTAACATCAACATATTGGAAGTTCAGCGGCCAGTCTGATCAAGGTACGTGCATTACATCTTTGCTGCGATTAGCTGGATCTAAACTGATCAGTCTCGTAAGGCCCGTTCAGTGTCTCCCCAGAGTAGCAGAAAGCCACCACTATTTCGGCGGTGCGTATGCTACAGTTATTGACTATTCGATTATTAATAAATTACGCACTAAATCATATTTTAAAATTATGAAATTATCTATTGCTAATAAAATGGAGACAATAATAAAAAATCATGAATTTCACAATAAAAAGAATCTTAAATTAAAAAATAAGCACACTTATTAAAAACCAAGAAAAGGAGACACTGGTTAAATTCAACTATAATTTAATAATAAAAATACTTAAATGAATATTTCCTAATAAAAGTCTTTTTAGTATTCATGGATCCGTCAGTTTTAGAAATATATTCGTTCCGAAATAATGGATCTAAGATTAAGGATTGAAGGATAGGATTAAGATAAGTTATCCAAATTCTGGGCATGTTTGAACAAGATTCCGCAAAGACATACTGTTACAAATAATTTTGGCTTTTTTAATTTAATCAAATAAAACTGAATAGTATTATTTTACTTCCATTGTGTCACGATCCTAAACAGCTTTCTGGTTCGCGAATGATACAGGATGTGCACTCGCCGGTGCGCGTAAAACTGAATTCAAAACGAAAACACTCCGTACATTCATCCAGCCTCTTAAATATTTATATATATATGGTATTGTAATTTGAACCATGACGTACGACTCTCGAACTGTGATTTTCTTTTTTAGAAAATGTATCTTTTATTTCTTTTGAAATTTAAATTTTTTATATTCATTGACTTGAAACGAAGGTGACAATGACCTTGGCGTAAGGAACAGGATGAATAAAAAGTGAATGAAATGGTATCAGATGAGTGCTATGTGATAGGCAAGTCTAAAGCTTGAAGATGGGTCTGAGTGTTGAGCAATTAAAGAGACCGATGAAAGAAAAGTGCTTATACCAGAGATGCGGATGTTAAGATGGATGTGTGGTTATAACTGCAGTTAACAAGATTAAAAATTAGTATATCAGAGTAAGCTTGAAAATAACATAAAGAAGTTAAGGATTAACGAACATCTCATGAAAATCACGTAACTAGTAAGCGTGAAGGCGGATATAGAGGTAGAGAAAAACCGAAGAAAGTATGAATAGATTGTGTAAAGAATGTAATAAAAGGTATAAGTGTTGAGACGACAGATGACAGAAATGGTGGTAGGGCATTGTCTAATGATGCCCGCCTGGGTAGCTACGACCCTCAAGTTTGAATACCTGTCGCCAATATATGGCGTGTTATCATAGGTGTGTTCCGGCATTATCACTTGATAACCAGTACCTCTAGACTTAGTGTGTTTACTATCCTGGGCCACATCGTTTCTTAACATCAGTTGAGAGTGGGGTCAAAGCACTGACCCCATTAAATATAAAAAAAAAGTGGAAGAACAAAAGATTTTGTGCCAACCCTACTTGATGTAGGACAGGACAAGGAGCATTATCATTTTGAAATTTAGACCGTTCTCTAATACCTTATTAGTCTTCTAGTGACCTAGTGCACACAATATTCATAACAAACAAGAAGAGTTTTAGTAAATTATTTTCTTAGAGACCGAATACGGTTTAGATTAAAAAAAAAACATACTTTCATTAGAGATTGCATAAAGCCGCGCCATTTCCGATTCATAAAACCATTAACTTCCTTTAAAAAGACATCCCGAGCCCGCACTTACATCGCACGGTTTATCAGTCTGCGCCGGAACGTCGTCTGAGATAATTTCCAAGAGCCGTCTTAATTTGGCTCAGTCGTAATTAAGGAGACAACCCTGGGGCCTGTCAAATTAATTACATCTATCCGAGATAATCACACCGGGATCTCTAGGCGTTTGTGTTTTTTTTTTTGCACATCTTCTCGTCGGAAGTTCGCCTCGTTTGCTCGGTCGCCTTGGTGGATTGGGATTATGGGATATTTCTAAGCCCATTTGTTTATTCCTCTAACTTTTTTCTTTTGTAGTGAAAAAATGTAATTAGTTTTTTTTGTACATGTTTACATTTTCTCGGATTGCCATTTCAATGCAACATCTTTGTAATATTTGCGTCAGTCGTTTGGCATACTTTTTGAACGTTAAAAGAAATGTTATCGTTGACTGTTATGCAGTGGATAAACAAAGAGTTATGGATTTATCATTGTCTGATTTTGTTAGTACGACGCGCTTGGCTATGCCTTTTCTTCGGTAAGAGGTTTTTGTGTTAAAACATTTACAGAAACCAAACGGCCTTCAATAGACGCAATGTCAACTAATTTTTTTAACCTAGCTAATGCTTTTAACTGGAAGTGCCTTAACATCTTCATCGTAACTTTGGGGCGAGAACTGAAGGCAATCGCCGCAAAAAGGTAACTAGCGCAAGGGCGCCAGACTGGTATGAACCTTGGCTTGGCTGTTGCCTGTGTAGAAAAATTCCCACGAAATTTTAATCCTAACTAATCTCTACATTTTTTATTTAATGTATAAAAAAAGTTTCCTTTCAGGACCTATGTACCTGCATGTTATGTGCAGGAATGTGAGTGCAGTGTTGTGCGTGTAATGCTTTATGCATGTTCAGTGTCACTGTATCGCGCTGGTAGCGGCGTCAAGACCTTCACCAGTTAGGGAACAGTGCACGTCTTGGGCCGCCACCGAATGGGGACCCGCAGTGCGTGCGGGAGCAAAGTTAGACGCCTGTCTCCGGCGGCGGGAACGGCGGTTTCGCGGGCGGGGTCGCTGGCACGCGAGTAAACGCGGTTGACGCGGGAAGATCCTATTCATGCGAGTGATGTTATCGTCGCGGTCGGACAAGGCGTTACTCGTTCGTCGCATCTTTAGGATGGCGTTCAGGACGGGCGAGAACGACACGACTTATACCATAAGGGGTTTCGGGTGTGCCACTGCGCGTTCGAAGAAGGCGCGACACTGGGTTTTAAAAACGGACCTGATGGTGTGCAGATTCAGATCCCTGTGTAAATCCATATTTCCCTGATACCCTCGAGCGCCTGCAGCTTTTCTTACAAAACGATTCTGAATCTTTTGTGAGGCACGCAACTGGAGTCTCCTAAAATGAGCGAACACGAGTGCGTAGTACAAAGTGATGGGTCTAACCACCATCTTGGTGGCTTTATGGCAGAGGGCCATTTTACTATTAAAGTTATAGAGAGGGTAGAGCACGGTCTAGCATCATGGTGGTCTAGGGCTTGAATTTCTTGAGGTGAGCTTTGAAAGTCAGTTGGGCGTCTAGTTGAACACCTAAGTACCTAACTTCAGTGTTATAGGGGATATCAGTACCTGCGTACTTAATAGGCCTGGGGGGCTTTTTTACGGTTTCTATTGAACATGATCGCAGTACTCTTACTCGGGTTTATCGCGATACGCCACTTAAAGTACCAAGAGCTGAGAACGTCGACGGCTCTTTGGACGTATTTTCGAAGGATAGCTCTCTTTCGAAAACTATAATAAATGACTGTGTCGTTAGCGTAAAGACCTAACTAAACTCTTTCTAGTGCAGGGAGGTCTGCTAGATAGAGATTAAAAAGGACAGGCGCCAGAATAGGACCTTCAGGGACTCCTGCGCCGCATATGGGAATGGCTGTAGTAAGTAGGTTCTCTACTCTACAGCGGAAGCTACTGTTTTTGAGGTAGCTATATATTATGTGGACAGTTTAGTGCAACCAAATTTGACCGAACGATGGCTCAGTGAAAATATTGCTAGGTAACAGCGTCAATAGTGGTAAGGTCTATTACTATCCAAAAATGAGCTAGACCTTTCGGATGATGAAAAATACAATGATATCTCAGTATCTTAGAATCCAGATATCGATTACCAATTTTGGTAATTTTAAAGAAAAACATCTATAAATTAGATAAACATTTAAATCTGTTGCGTACACGAATATATATATCATATTTCATATAATCCGACACACGGGTTTGTTTTATAAACGCGGCCCGTAGCTTCCGGCAACCGTGTACGAAACGAAAGATTTATTAAAACAGAAACGAAAATCTCTTTAACGAAATGATACCACGGTCGACACGGTGCTAAATTTATTTGTTTTTTCACGTCACTTTCAGCCCCGTGATTTGCTCCGTGACGTAGGTATTTTTACAAATCCAATAAGATTAGAAGTTTTTCTAACCCAGGGTGAGTTCAAAGAAGGATGAATCTTTTCTTATCTATTATGAAATGATCGAATAATCTGTATAGTAATAGAAACGTATTTTTACAATTTACTTACTGATATTTTTGATTTGTTTATAGAGTGCCAAGTAAATATAAGTTTGCGGGGTAGTAGGGCTTTTGTGCTTGACTGAGTCACTACCAAAATAGCCTTGTGAAAAATATGCCATAGAGACACGCTAAGGTGGCTCACGTTCCGTTATCAGTAAATATCCAAGGCCACATCCTACCCTGGAAGATATAATGCGGCATGATTGTCCCGACTGCCAATAGTTTCTGTCTACAGTCATCAACGTTCGTGAGTTGCACTTTATTTAGTAATAAATGAAGTATAGTTATTTTGCTAGATTAAAAAAAGCTATTTAATAAACCTTCTTTTTTTGGTTCACAAATCTGATATCACACCGACGGTGTGTGCCTTAAAAAACGAGCACAGCTTACACACTACTTACGTTATAAAATTAATATAATATATTCTCTAAAACACGATTGAAATTTAACATTGGATTTAGTTAATAAACAATCAAAAATTTCGAGGATAATATAGTACCAAGAGAACATTCGAGACAGGGGCGAATGTTCACCTACATTCGTCTTACAATGTCGCGTTACAAAGGCTGACGCGACTGCCTGAACATAGTAATACAAAATTAAGCTTTTTTTTAAGTAGTAATTCCTTAAAATGAAAATAATATGGCCTCGGAGGCGCATTTGTATTACGGTACGACTGTCATTCTAAGGTCTCGGGTTCGATCCCTAGGTCGGGTCAAGTGATATTGGGTTTTTAATTAGTATTATCTCGGAGTTTGGAATTTGTGCCCGATATGGCGACAGGCTCGCCCCCTGCCACATCTGGGATGGAACTAAGCTCGGTAAAATGTGGGTGGGTGTAGTTCGCTACTTCACCTCTGCCTAACCTTTCATAACATATGCTAACCTTGAAATGGCCAAGTACTTGCGATCTAATAGATGAGAACTATAAGTTTAAACACGTTACTTACTCTTATATAGCAAACAGCCGGCATAATTTGAATACCAGAAGTAATCACAAATTAGCCGTCTGATGCTTTAGGGTTAGTTAGTCCAATAAAAGCTTTTTAAGTAATGGCGCCAGGTTTTACAATATGGTTCCAAACCACATTACTGATTCACCTTTTTTTTTTTTTTTTTTTTTTTTTTTTTTTTTTGACGGGGGAAATGCATTTACGCACTACCCTTATCTATTGTACTTAGGGGATCAAAGTCCCCCAGTACACTAGATAAGGGGCACGGAGTGACGAGCTCCGTGCAGTGTGGGACTCACCCGGGCGAGAGTCGCCCGGAAATACCCACTAAAACCCCCCAGGGCCGTCCGCTGCATTTGGGATGGGGGCGACACGGGGTGGCTTTCGCAAGCACCGCGTCGCCCCCTGCATTACTGATTCACCTGACAATAAGTTTAAGCACTATGTTAAGTAGGTTTTAATGTCCAAATGTTATTCTAGGGTGGATCATAGATAGTGATGTCTGGATAAATTATTATAGATTGTATAATTTATATTTTACTTTAAAAAAACATTTAAATATGACTGATGGATTACACGGTATGGCTCCGTGTTCAGTGTACCCCAAGTCACAATAAGGTTTGCTACTGATAACGAAAATCCACTAACCTTGCTTCTGGAACGTCTAGCTTCCCTTTTGAGGTGTAAAAATGATCGTGGCTCCTTCACCAGTAGCATAAAATAGCTGTTCCACGCACGGCGCATAATACTTCCTTGAAGGACTTAGCGGTTGAACAGTTGGTCGCGTAATGATTCGACGTGCGTCAAATTCAAAACTAGATGCGGAGAGGGCTAATCGGTATAACTGACCGTTTCGCCGTTCTGTGGTAAATTATATGCGATCAACCGCGAACCCCGCGAACATGGGATATACTAAATACTGAACAAAACCAAATCGTGTTATTTGCCGATTATTATAAACTGGGCTTTTTTTTCCGAAGCGGTGGTAGTTTTTTTTGACGTTCATAAAACGAAGACGACGACGACTTGCTGAAGGTCGTGGGATTCTGTTGGATGCGGGTGGCGTAAGACCGGCCGTCGTGGAGATCTTTGGGGGAGACCTATGTCCAGCAGTGGACGTCTTTCGGTTGGATGGATAGATGAAAGCACCTTGTCAGGAATTTTATTCTATTATTTCAGACTTTAATTAAACGAACTCACTCTCAAGTTATTCTGAGAGTACACACGTTAATGTAGGTTGGTTTCTTCATGAGATTTTCCTTCAACGTAAATTCTGGCTTGTAAATTATCACAGCTGTAATCGCTTTAAAAAAATACATTAATAATAATATTATTATTGTCAGAAATGTATGCAAAAAAGTTTCGGAATTCGAGTGTCTACAGTTGTTAAAGCTTACGGCTTTATTAGCATAGTTGAATTTTGATCAGATGTAAAACACTATAATGTTAAAACTTTGCAACGCTGTGCTTGACTGTACCGGTCGACATTAAATATGCGTTAATGACCCATTAATGACAGGACCTTTTGTGGCGTGAAGTGCTTTGTAAATCGTATTCGGATTGTTATGGTGTAAAGTTTTCATTACCGGCTTTTTATATGGAGATCCTCCTCTAATATCATTTTGAGCAAAGTTTAATTTAAACACAAATAAAAAGATTTAAATTAATGGGCGCATCCTTTGAAAATAGCTGAACCGATATGGATAAATTTTGTTTTTGTGTATTTGTAGGAATCTAAGCAGAGTTTTAGTGAGATTTCCTATGATGATTACTCTTCCTGTTCCCATGATTATTTTTTGTTATGTTTGTTCTGATCTTAAAATGTGTTGAATTTTGTTGGAGGTTGTATTTTGTTACAAAAGTTTGTATAGTATTACCTGTTGGGTTTATAAACTGGCAACACGACCCCACATAAACACCTTGTCGTGTGTCGCCATCTTACACAGGTAGCAGCAATATCGTGTGCCTATAAAAATATAAATATAAATGCGGAGCTGTGCAAATATTGGAGCCAGCCACGTCCCGGGACACAGGAACGGCAATAAGAAGGTTCAGGTGAGTAACTGTGTGGCCAGTCAGTTTTTATGATTTATTATTTTAAAACCTAACGAATTATCGAATCGCACATTACCTTACTGACATGTGTAATCTATTACGGCTCGAATATGGTAGCAGTTCGAAATATTTTGTGTCAATAAAAACTGACGTAATATAAAAACTGGGTTTAAATTACTCTACTTATCTCATAACATTCTAACAAAGATTTAAAAAAAAATCGAAGTAATTAAAAACGAAGAAAATAATAACTTTTTTACGTTTTCTACTCATGTTATTTATTTATTTATTTTAGATGAATTTATTTATACCGTATATAAGTAAATAGCGTTGACCGTAATCACACCTGATGTTAATTGACGATGCGGTCATGACAGCGGGCAAATTATACCTATAGGACCAGCTCTCAAATGATTTTGCCGAAACATATCTATGGGAGATTGAAAACATACTTTCACACTTAAAGTAGAAATATATGTGTATATTAGACTAAACGATGTAAGCAGGTGTAAGGATATTAGTGAGTGAATTTGTTCAAAAATGATCACCGTCTAGTTTTTTACAGTACTTTTAGATTCTACATAGTCTTAACTATTAAGATAGAGAATTGGTTGGGCCAACCGCTGGGGCGATGCGGAGCATGCCGCCCTATCCCGTGTCACCCGCAGAAAAGCGACAGATGGTATCGTGCGTTTTAGTGGGTATTCCTAGCACCACACGCCGGGCGAGCTCCACATACCCCCCTGGCATCTGTCATCAGGGAGATTTTGCTTCCGGAGGATGCGTAAATGAATTTCCTTCGTAAAAAAAAGGTAAATTTTTTTTAAAGGTAAAGATTTTAATATTTATTTAACTTTTTTTTATAAATTATTGTAGATTTTAAAGATATAATACGGTAAATAATTAAAGAAACTTAAAATCGAACGAAGCCATCAGATAATTCAGTTAAATTACAAATTTAAACATTTACTAACTTTTAAATTCAAATTAATGTAATCTAGATAATTATTGCAAAAATATTTACCCATACGTATATAAAACATTTTAACCGTGAGATATAAATAAGGTTATATAAAACGAAACGTCTATTATTACGTCATTGGATTAGACGTGAATAAATCAGGGAAGATTCAAAGGAGCGCCAGTAACAGAGAAGTTAAGAAAAAACAGGTGGTCGTAATATGGACACGTCATGAAGAGTATGTAGAGAGAGATGTAAGTTACGTAGCAAAAAGTCTGTTCAGTATAAAGTTAGATGGAACCAAAAAACGTATGCATTGATTGTATGAACAATGAAAAGTTTATATGATCCGCATAGGGGGAAATCTTGTAGGTGCCGTTAGCGTGATATAGTGATACTGCATGCAATATCAACACACTGATCATACTGCATGTGCATGCAAGTGGGTGTCCACTTGCACACTACAGTCAAGGTAACAATAACTATCTCAGGGACATGTTTTACTTTACAAGTTTACTAACCATTCGGTAAGTGCGTACCACATTCTGCGGAATTTTTATCACAGGAAGCAACTCAATTTGAGGTTCGTACTATCATGGTGCCCTTATGCTGGCTACCATTCCTAGACTGAGCATCTTAAGCACTCGCCTCAAAATTTAGTTAAATGGTTCTTCCGGACAAAATAGCGTTAGTCAGATAAAAAATAAGTTTATAATAGGTGTGAATATTAAAATGACAGTTAATAGAGAGAAGATTAGAGAAAAAAAAACAATAGTCAACGCTGTTTCATGCAGGATAATTTAAAGAAGATAATGATACTGAATCAAAAATAACAGACAGAATGAGGTAAAGTTTAAATTTAATATTTTACATCTAATCAAAATTCAACTGCGCTAATTCCGGAACCGGGGCACTACTAAAACAGTAATGTTTCACCCTTTTCAACAGTTCGAGGACACTCTTGGGATATTTAATTACCCTCCCGTTAGTTATTCGAAATTTTGGTCCGACGACAGGAGAGTGTGGATTAAAACGAGCTAGCATTAAAATGTATGATTACCATTTTCAAGCATTTATGTAACCTCTAGTAATTTCATAGGTATTTATAGGTAGCAACTCCGATACGGCAATCATCACTAACTTTGTGTGTTATCAGTGAAAGACATTTTAGAATTAAATCTTTCGCTTTAAAAAAACCAGATCTAATAATAATCTTTAATCAGATTTAAAGAACCGGATCGAGTTTTTGCCTGCACTCTTCTCGACTGGGTTGTTTTCCGAACCGGTGGTAGTGTTTTAGACGATTATAAGCACCTTCTTAGGGCCTAAATTGAATAAAGTTTTTTTTTATTTTGATTTTTTGTAATTTTGATTTTACTTTCAACACCTTCCGTTGTTTAAATTACTCCATAATTTATAAAAAGCCATTATTTTCGCAATCTACAATGATCATCGTTCAGACTCAATTGCTTCATGTTCTTTTGGCCGTTGTCATGCTAGGGATCAGTGGTATGTCTCGTTATTGTTTCCCTATAACCTTAAATTGGTTTAATTACACCGTAATTCCTCCTTTAGATTACTAAATAATGTATTTCTATCGAATTTTGTTACAATTTTGAGATAATAAAAAAATGGACAGACATCTTAGTACATCTATCCTACTTATTCTTTACTAGAATTGTATTACTGCAAGTAGTGCAGTCAATTACTGCCGTAATAAAATCAGCATTTACTCAACAAACTACGAAGTGTTCTTTGAAACTATAATTGATTTTTAACATATCGACTGATTACCAATCAATCAAGATTTCGTAACATAAAATCAAAATATATAAAAGATCTAATGATTAAACTAGATTGGGAAACGTTAAGAAAAGCGTGTAAGATAATCTAATTTACGTAGAGAGAAATTTCCTCATGATTTTCATAATCTTAAGACGTAATACAACACTCACTTGTTACCCTTGAATTAGGTTGATGTAATGAAATTTGTTAGAGAATTAATTATATTTATTTTTCAACTGATACTATAGGTAAATACTACGAAAGAAAAAATCTATATCGTAAATCTTTACGAGTATATAGTCTACAATCGTCCTGACAATTAATAAATACATTTTTGATAGTGTTGTCCTCAACAAGAAAAAAAAAACAACAAATTAATAATGTTACTAATATATTTTATACTTTAAACAGCTTAAATTTCAACCGATAGAATTTCCGTAAAAACAAAACTATGTTTTTATAAGGGGAATTGAATAAATCAGGCAAGAATACCGAGAGGAATTTGAATAAAGTACATTTCTCTATGTAACCTTAGGAGATTATAACATTGTCAGATGATAAATGTGTTATTATTTATCAAAAAAACACACCGCAAAGTAAAATTTTCAGTTGTAAATAACCTTGTTACCGTAAAAACCCAGCGCTATACTTTGTTAAACAATACAAACGCGTTCATTCCCCTATATTATTATTTTAAAATCGCTCTCCTAGAACAATGAATCTTGTAGGCGTCTTGTAAAAGTGTATTTTACTTTAACGGCAAGCAGACACGTCGTTTACATTGCTCCGGTAGATTGCGAAAGCGACGCGACGCCCACTTCTGAAACATTCCCCAGGAACTTTGCTACGTGTACCTCGCTTACCAATTTAATCCAGGCCTTTTTGGGTTTGTTTCGTGTTTTGCTTACAATTTTGTTTTGAATATTAATATAATGTTAATTGTATATCCTTGTTGACAAAATTTATAGTCATACTTTCTTGTATTATCAGCGATCAATTTAATAGCTAAGTAGATTTTAGTAATAAAAAAATCATATACAGTAATAGACCATTTTCTATTGCCAGTCCGATTATGATGAAAATCTATTGTCATTGACGTATTTACGCATTCCGACGCTATCACCGGAGAACTTTATAAAAGAATTAAAAGTATTTAAAGATTTAAATTCATTTAAAAATAATAAAAATAAATAACTGCTAATTTTGTCTTTTCTTACATTTATACGTTTATTGACTTATTGATTCTATTTCCATGATTCTATTTTTAAAATTACAGTTAAATTCGAAAAGATTTAATAGATTTATTTTGTAACCCTAAATCATATTGTTAGGTCAGTAATGAAATATAAATAAAAATTAAATTATATTATACCAGTCGAAATCAATAGGGACCAATTAATACTCATAAAACAGATCGTAGTTATCATCTATTATAATATGTAAGGTTGATATATACATTAAGAAAATAAAATTTAAATTAGTAACATAAATAAAACTTAATACGAGCGAGCCCGCGATGCAAAGCTAGTCAAGTTACAAACAAGTATTTACACATTAATTAACCTGAAACAGCTCTCTAAGTACAAAAAACAAAACACGATCAATTAAAACTGATGAGTAGATACGTCTATATCAGTTTACACAGGAGAAATTATAAAACACAAAGTTAATTGAAGATACAAAGATATAAACACGTTTTTTTTTTACATTTAAATGAAACGTTAATCGTCGAATCGAACACATTTCCACGGTATCGTTGTTACGAGGTCGCAGATATCCATTACTTCGAAACGACACGGACACGTATTATGTCAATTAACTTATGTAAATTCGCAAACGGCCGTATAACTACTTGGATGCAACTTGCGTTTAAAAAAATATAAAGAATTATAATGACATATGTACACTGATAGGGTTGAAGACCCTAAATTTTACAATCGTTTTCAAAATAAGTAGAACTATCACACTAAATTCTATACCAAATTCAACAAAATTATTCCATTGCATCGAATGATGATCGAGTGCTGCTAAAAAGTTTTGCGACAAAAAAACACTGTTTATTTTTACAATCATTATAATTTTTTTTTACATGGGGAAATCCATTTACGGATGCTCTTACCGACTGGGAAGGGTATGTGGAACTCGTCCGGTTAAACCTCTGAGAATATACACTAAAATCCCACGACCGCACTGGCATGTAAATGAGTCAAGGTCTCGAGCTCACTGTGGCATGCTTTCCTACCTTGATCACACGCCTGCGTCCAAGAACCCTCGTCTCGGAGAAGACCAAAGTTCTGCAGAACATCATCAAGGAGTAACAGTACGCCATGTTCCTACATCACAGGACCTCCTTACGTGGCAGCAAACGCCCCCGCATCTGTTGTTTAGAGAATCATTAGAGAGGCAAGTTGTGATACCCTCGACCCGACCTCTTCCTAACTCTTCCACGGCCAGTATTAACACGACACAACATGTTTTTTTCCTTCCACACTCCTCAGTTATTTTTCAACACAATACTTAGACCATTTATACAAATTTACACTATCCATCCGTATCTGCTTCGGTCCTCCCTCTACCTCCATATATTTCCTTCTTAGTTAACATACTTTCAGTGTCTTTAATCTCTCCATGGCCATACCACGCAAACCGATTACTCCTTAACTTCTGTACCACTGGCGCTACTTTCAAGCTTCCTCTGATATCCTCATTTCTAATTTATAACTACATCTTGTATACATAATATCTACATTTAAACCTGTATACGTACCTATATCCGTCTCTATATCTAAATATGTAACTGTGTATCTATCAAATGTTTTTACCTTTATATAATGGAGTCAAGTATCGCTGGTATTACGTGCTTTTGGGTTGAAGAAATTCTTGGACTGTGCTTTTTTATATGAACTCACATAATTTTACTGAATTATTGTGTACTATTGAACGTGACATCAATAAAAATCTTTTTGGTATGGTAACGTTCTCTCTTTATTTTCATGTTTTCTCTATTAACATCTTATTTACATTCTGCTCTTGTTAGTACAGCCGAATTTATGATACTAAGGCCTAGAGTTAAAAACGTAAAAACTAGTAAATTATATTACATCCGATTGGTTATTTACTAGTGTTGAAATATTTTCACGCTCGACTCCTTTATGCCATATCTTCTACGGTTTATATTTTTTTAAGAAGGAACATTTTTAAATTATATTAGTATTACTTTAAGAGGTCATTTCAGTTAATTCGTAAGAAAATTTTAGACATATTTGACTCTCCTTCCCCTCCCTTGTCAGCAGTTGTAAGCATAGCTCTTAGTTCTACCATGATTATGTAAACATTTAAAACAAATAAAAAATAAAGAGAATTGATTAAGTCAATTTTTCATCAGTTAATCACCAGTCAGATTTAATTAAGTGAATTTTTCGTATTTTAGACATATTTGACTCTCCTTTCCCTCCCTTATCAGCAGTAGAAAGCATTGCTCTTGATTCTACCATGGTTATGTACGCATTTAAAGCAAATAAAATAATAAAGAGAATTAATTAAGTAAATTTTTCGTCAGTTAATCACCAGTTAGAATCAATTAAGTGAATTTTTCGTCAGTTAATCACCAGTCAGAATTAAATAAGTGAACTTTTCGTCAGTTAATCACCAGTCAGAATCCTCAATGATCTGCTATGTCATTAAAAATAATCTAAGCATAGACCTCCCCCCCCCCCAGTACTATTGATCCTTACGTAATACTCGTAAGGACCCTAATTGTTTTGTATTCAATCTTTATGTAGATGCAAGTTGCAACGAGGTTTATATTCGTCGGGTACATTTCCTTGGGAACGTCAGGCGGGCTGAATCACAGCAAGGAAAACACGAAGCGACCCACACCACCGAACGATACAAGGCGGTGGCAGAGGGCCAAAGCCTTACTTACCCAGCTGTGTACGGTATATTTTATATTTATTATGCGTATTGATTAGTGAGTTCTGACTTGAATTAAAATTTTCTTTTTTAAATAAATACAATGTACGTTTTATAATATACAGTTTTAAGAAACTTCGATTTTTATAAGCAGTACGTTTTTTATCAATTTATGTTTTTTCGCCGCGGATTAATTAAGCAAACCATGTTGATATAACTTTGATCAAATTTTGTTAGTTTTACTTCTAATTTACTTAATTCTTATCTTAAAATAATATCACGATACCCTTCATTTAATATAACTTAATTAAAGTTTCAAGAAACTTATATTTTTATAAGCAATACGCTTGCAGCGATTTGAGTTTCATTACTGTGGAGAAGTCGAGCAAGCGTTACCGGATAGATTTCGGTCGGGATTTTTTTAGTTCAATATATCTTCGTTTAATTAATTGTTGTGATAGTAAATAACGCTGCCAAAGTCACAGGTTAGTTAATAAATATATTATTATTCATTTCATGCGTCGACGTTACTCGGAGTTATCTCATCCTAATCAATAAAACGACAAGACGCTTACGAGATAACGTTCCGCTAGTGTTCTGCCCCAACCCCTACTTCAACTTAATTTGTGTAAAATGAAAAACTGAACCGTTTACTTTCTCTCGTTCTAATCTCAACAAAATCTGCTTAAAATAAATTAGAAACGGGTCCCGCTCACGGCGAGAACTTTGTTTTTAATTTCCTTTGGCAGAGAGAGTGAAAAAAAAGTCTTACATCTTTAATTAATTAAGGGAGGGCCTCTTTTAAATCAAGTGTTTCATGAGTGTTGTTATTTTTACTGCTATTTTTTTTTCTCCTTAAAGGAAAAGATTTTCTTATTGCGTTGAAAATTTACGATCCGATACAATAACAGAGAGACAGAGAAAGATGTATAAAGATGTTAGGTTGGGAAAGTTCATTTTTAAGGGTTGAATTGATTTTGCCCTGGTTATTTTGATTGGGCATTTATTTCAGCTTTCACTTCTTACTTTGAAAAATATACCAAATACGACAAATCTTCTCGTCTAAAATACCGCAGTATCTCAAGACGTGATCGCTCACATTTTTTTTTTTTTTTTTTTAATAATTCCCCCGGTTTCCCCTGGCATAACCAGGGACCTTATTACTGCGATTCTCTTTATATGTGTGCTCTTTTGTTGTTGTTGTTTTTTTTTTTTTTTTTTTTTTTTTTTTTTATTATATAAAGTGTGTTCTTTGGCTTCTTAATTTCTTTGTTCATCACTTTATTTTCTTTATTGAACTTAGCCTACATCTTAAACCTATCATTAATTAAACATGTCAAACTTATTTATTCAAATTACAATGTTAATATATTACATTGAGCCTAATAACAAAGCTCAAAGTTGATCAAAAGGCAGTGGAAAGGGCTATGCTTAGAGTTTCACTGCGTGATCGAATCAGGAATGAGGAGATCCACCGAAGAACCAAAGTAACCGACAGTGGGCTGAGCACATTGCTCGCAGAACCGATGTCCGATAGGGTCAACGAGTTCTTGAATTACTACCATGCATCAGAAGACTTAGCGTGATTAGGACCACCACAAGGTGGACCAACGACCTAGTAAAGGTAGCGGGAATCAGCTGGATGCGGGTGGCACAAAATCGGTCATCGTGGAGATTTTTGGGGGAGAGATCTATGTCTAGCAGTGAACGTCTTTCGGTTGAATGGATGGGTCAAATAATAAGAGAAACTCCATTTAATACCACTCTATTTAACGGTAAACTCAAGATGACTTGTCTTTGACTGGTTAAAGATGTTTGCTTGGTAATTTCTTTCTGTATTTTTTTTTTAACTTTCGATAGAGCTTACCAAAGGGATACTATATTTCCAGTCACTGATTTTGATTATTTTCATACTAATAATCAAGGTCCATCATAGTACTAAGAAAAAAAACTGTATCCTGATCCAACAGATGCCCAATATTTATACTTTATAATTTAAGTATCAACAGATGTACACGTCTTTCAGCATGATCCCTTGAGTGCCAGTACCTTTAGACTTAGTGTGTTTCCGATCCTGGACCACATTGTCATTTAAAATCTGGTGAGATTATAGTCAGAATACTAAAAATTGTGCTAAATTTAAAATCTAATACATACATACATACATATCATCACGCCTTTCTCCCGTGGGGGTAGGCAGAGATTACGTCCTTCCAATTGCTACGATCTTGACACACCTCTTTCGCTTCCTCTACTTTCATGAGCGCTTTCATACATGCTCGTCGGTTATGAGTACTTTTTACCTGGCCTTTATTTAACACATGATTGATTTGGTCTAGATAGGTTCGCCTAGGTCGACCCTTACCGACTCGCCCATTCACCCTCGCTTTATAAATTCGTTTCGTTAATCCTCTCTACATGCCCAAACCGACTAAGCATACCTTTCTCTATTTTGGTCAGCACATCCTCTACCACACCACAGCGTTCCCTTATCATACTATTCCTGACTTTGTCAATTATCTTCACTCCAGCTATACTTCTCAGACTTCTCATTTCCACCACGTTCTAAATGCATATATATTTTCACTTATTAAGCGTTATAAGTTTATTTTAAATAACAATAGTCATTTTTATTACAAAGTTTTCGTGTTGATTTTCTGTTCACTCAGAAAGATATCGAATATTCTCCTGTCAGGTAAACAAATTGCTGTCACGATTTATGTCTGTAAATTTCTTATTTTAACAATTTTAATGAATCTCCCTTTTTTAGGTTCGCGATGGCTTTATTCTGATTTTTTTTTTAATTACACCCGGCAACAAAATTTGAACTTTGTCGTGCCACATGGACTTCACTTATATATCTTACTTTGAACTATTGGTAAAAATAAATAATTAACAGAAAACCTATTGACCAGGAATTTTATTGGAATGCGATTTAAATATTTGAAAAAGAATGACCGTCTGATAAGAAAAAACGTAAGAAAGTACAATTAAAAAATTATGTTCTAAAATATTTAGCTTCTAGTTGATCCTTTTTCATTGTCCAGCAGTAATAGGCCAACTTCTTGGGTATATATATATATATACCCTTATAGCGCTTTTTCATCTGTAAAACGCCTAATGGAATCTCTTTCCGTGCTCATCGTTCACAGCTCCCGAAATTCTCAGCGAAAAAATCCAGGTGCGATTGCCAAACAGCGAATCTTGGGAGATACGGTGCAATCCAATGCTTGGTAAGCCAATAACAACTCGTAAACAAACTTTCTGTACCATCACTCTTATTTAACAATAAGAGTAACCCAAGAGAATTTACAAAAAAAAAAAACAAAAAGATATGCACGATTTTCGAGATCATTCAATTTTTGTTCAAACTCTGGTTCTTTTATAATCTCTCTGATTTGAGGTCCGATGAAAGTGACTCTAGATTTAATAAACATTTCATTTACAGAATACGGATACCACAATATTTTTTTGCGTCGTCCATTCAGAGTCTCGACAAGCGCCGACAATAATTTATCACTAGTTGCTTTTCTTTAATTTTTATTTCGCCGAGTGAAAAGTATCCATCTTCGCGAAGAACAATTTTAAAAACGTTTGTTCCTGCCTTTCGCTTTGTTGGTGTAACTTTTATTGGAAATACAAATGGATTGTTGTTTGTTTTTTTTTTCAAGTTTATTAAAAATAACATCAGTTATTTTGATAATTCATGTCAAGGTTTTAAGTAGTACAGAGACTGTTAATTTATTTATTTAGTCAGTTAACTAATTTTTTTCTTTCTTGGGATATGTTTTATTTTTTATTTGTCTATCTTTTACCGAAAGACATATGTTTCCCGTACACCAAATTACATTCAAATCGATGAAGATTATTTTTTAGTAATTATTAATAAATTCATGTTACACAATGTTTTATGAAATTTGGTCAAGCCGTTTTTTTATTTAAACACTAGCAGAATTTTACCTTCATTATTATATTTATGACTAGCTGTATGCCCGCGGCTGCGTCAGCGTATCATGTATTCTTCACTGCGTTTTCAATTTTATATACGGAACCCTAATAGTTTCTTTAGTACAAAGATAAAAATATTTCTCATAACTTGAAGCACTTGCCCGTAAATCAGTGATTTATGAGTTTAATTTTTTTTCGCGGATCTCTAAATATTTTCGAAATTTAAAGTTACCCAGAGTAACTTGAGCTATCTAACAAAACAAGTCCCGTAATAACCGGTCAAGCCGTTCCGAAGATTACCCGTTTCAAACAGACATACAGACAATTTTTATTTGTATAGGCATCATATTAACATTCTTATCTATTTAGTAAAAAGAAATAATTTTCACATTACAAACATACACTTCAATTTTATTTATTAGTATAGATTTCTTAAAATAGTTTTGTAGTGTATCGAATTGATCGACTATTTTATTTGTCCAGATTTCAGATTTATATATATATATATAATATATAATATTCAATAATAGCTGTTCATAATACGCTATTACGTTTCCCGTTTGGAAAGTCTGAACGTTTGTATTTGGCTCACCTCCAGTAAATATCAAGTGTATTTGGCACTCTGTTATATCCATCAATATCACTTTACCGAGGGGGACCTTTTATCGAAAAACACTTGCATAATTTATAAGAAATAAATTGTTTATTTGTCACTAACAAGATTCTAACCCGTGATTCTAATCGCAAACGAAATGGAGTTTGAAGGGAAAACTTCTTTCGCGCCGTTGAGCGATACTCGGTAGGGAAAAATGATTAATTCGCGTTACTAATACTATGACGTCTGCCGCTAACATGCTAAAATATTTCAAGTATAAGACGACGTTTAAGTGATGGCGCTTTATAAGATTTTAAATTTCAATGAACAGTTGATGAATTTGTAATTTTTCATACTATAATTTAAAATATACAAAACATGTTTTCCTAAATTGAGTCTGTAACTCTGTCGCCATGATTGGCTAGTTTTTTTTTAAATTAAATTGTGGATATAAGTTTTCCTGTTTTAAGTCAATTAACGTACAGACACATAATACGTTGCATTTTAAAATACGTATTAAATAGGTATTCACGGACTTCGAGACTTTTTTTTATATATTTAACATAATGAATTTACGTTAATCGTTTGGTATTATTATTAATCGACGGACAGTTATAGTGAAGTGTAAACTGTAAAGGACTCTCCCTAACTGGACGAGCGCCAAATATAAGTGTTTCAGCCTGACACCCGGCTAATAACAATGTAACTGTAGCGATGACAAGCCGATTGATTACGTTTCTGATGACATTAATTGTTGGTTTAACATTTATCATTATATACTAGCTGTACCCGCGGCTTTACTTGCGTGTCATATTTTCTATTCCATACAAATTTTTTTTACACAGTGCTTTATGTAAGTGCTTTTACGCAGTGCTTTCTGGCGGCGAGCTGGACGGCATTCATTATTTATAGTTTTTTTTAGGTAATAATTAGGTACTTTTATGTAGTTTTTTGTTATTTAATTACAATATATTTTATATAATTAATGTACTTTTTGATTTGAATAAATATACCTCTAGATAGTAATTTTCACTGGGTCTTAATATAAGTTAATAATCACCGAGTTTGTAACCGTGTTGCTCAAGAAATCAAAACAGAAAAATACATTAAAAATAACTTTAAGACGAGATCATATTTGTAAAAAAAAATAAACAAAAACTTACCTCGAACAGTTATCGTCGGGAACAGAAAAAACAATTCCAAGATAGTCCTCAATGAATGTCTAAACATTAACTCCACTTGTACTGTTCTAAAGTCTGTTCGGTTACCTATTTTAATTATCTATTCGTTTATTTTCATTCTGTATTTGATGACTCCGCTTCTCTTTAATATATCTGAAACAGAGAATATTTCCGTGAGTATATTGTATTATTCTTGTATTATATCCTTACCTTAACTGTTAATAGTATTAGGGTTTTTATTAAAGGGGTTCTACTTTTAAATGCAAATACAAGAAGTAGTTTATATTGTGAGAATTTTTTTTATTTGAAAGGACACTTTACATTAAGATTACTTTGCATGTGAAATATCATTTTTAGGCCAAACAGTTTCCGCAGCTTCCGCTGGTAGCGAATGTCCGAAGGATCTAATTTTCGACATAAGTAAGACAGACGATCAGTACCTATTGTATCGGAAATGACCTCGAAGTCGCTATTCTAGAACGTTCTGGATATCGTCACAATATGTTAAAATTCGGGCTCGATGTCATTGGTTATGTTATTTCTTAAGACGTGAGTTATTTGTTCGTAATTATTCTTTTCCTAAATGGCTTAATCGATTTTGATGAAAATTTTTTGTATTCAAAAGAGTCACCGGAATTGTTATTAGATATAATTCCAATTAATGGCAAAGTAATTTAGCAAGTGTTATCAAGAACATTTACCAAGGTTAACTTTTGTAACTCCAAATAATTATATTCCCTTTTCATTTAGTCCAAAGGAAGCGAGCGAGCACCAGCTACTGTAACAATAATTCACATACTAAATCCTGACCAAACGATGCATCTAACATCAACAAGAATATAAATAAATGAACTCGGTCTTTTTCGTAATACGAACACATTAATATTAATCAGACAGATATATATTATATTTAATGTTAGAATAGAGAAAAGAATAAGTTTCCGTCTTAGTGCTGTCTGGAAATGACTCCCCTCTCTGTGCTTCCGCTAACATCGGTTATAATTATAATTTGTACAGCGTTTATATATAAATATATAATTATGCATATCTATATTCTGTAAGTATTAGTTGTAAAGTTCCAAAAAAACGTACAGAAAAAAAAACAGATTGAGTTTCTTTGCAAGTTCTTTTCGGTGGCTGGATTATTTTCCGAACCAGTGGTAGTGTTTTGACGTTCATGAGTGCCTTCTCGGGGCATAAATTGAATAATTTAATCTTCCATGATTTCCCGTTACAGAAAGAAATATTTAACAAAAAATCCTAAGCAAAGTGTAGAACAAAAAATTGAGTATATGCGATAGAAGTGAAACTTCGTTTTAGTGACATCTAGTTTGTTTATTTTGTACTAAAAAAAAAACGTGTTGCACTATTAAGCGTTATATTTAATGACATCTATTGGTTAATGATAGAACTGAAATTCGTTACACATTTTCGTTTCATAAAATCCAATTCACGCCGTCCCACAAGAAGTTAAACTAAGAAAAATACAAGTATTTATTGAAACAAATGTAAGTAATAATATTTGATGGTTATAACATTAAAATATAATTCACGCTTCATACATAAAAGCGTTACAAGCGATCGGTTAACCGCACCGGACCCGCGTTCAGGACCAATAATTAATCTCTTTATCGTGAAAGCTTTGCGCCAAAACCGTTTCTTATTTAATATACATTCATTTATACACTGATGGACAAATTTAAGGGAACGCTTATAAAGGTGATAAAAACGAGAAAAAAAAAGCTACATTTTTAATACCTGTTCAGTGATTTATTTTTATCGCTTTATCAAAATAGACCATAAATAAGTCTGATCACTGAAAACATAATTAAAATCCGATTAAAAATAAGGAACTTAAAAGCATTATAATTTAATCTTAGAGAGAGAGAGCGTACTATGCTGACATATGTCGTCAGCCTAATATGTGCTTCATACAAGTAATATACTAAGATTCATTTTGCGGGAAAGAGATAGAGTATCCCTTGTCAGGCCCCACTATAAACTTTAAAAGTTATTATTTTTGTTTATGTTACTAGTTTACTTTTTTGTTCTTAATAAATAAAAAGCAAGTGATATCTCACTGTAAGGCTATAAGATTGAAAACAAGATTAAATGAACATAATCAAAATTTTAAACAAATGAATGTATACGGCTGATACGTAAATAGAACCTTTATAAATATAGTAAACCTTTTTTAGTGTTCCCCTAAATTTGTCCATGAATGTATTAATCATTGTAACACAAAACTAATTTCGTATAAAAACCTACAATAGAGCTCATAGCTGGGAGTTAATAAATTATCTTTCATTTCATTAAATCTTTACATACACAATTCTGCCAGTGTCATTTGAATTGCGAAATCTTTTTAATCTTATGTCAAGAATTTAACGTTATAGCAAAACAGTGGCCATCTTGCTTTTCATGGATTTTTGTGACATCCCTGAATTAACGTTCGACTTTATTATTTCCATTACTATAAAATATAAGACTATAAAACACTTTTAAAAATGACTATAAAAATTACTAAATAACAACACTACACAAGTTTTGTATCTGATTAAAATGTTAACACTGATGTACACATTGCTGACACCAAATAAGAGATTACAACTTTCTGATTTTACAGGCCCGATTTATCAATTGTTACAATTGTTTAAATCTCAAATTGAAACTGAATGATAATACAAACGGATTGTATCTTCAAGCGATATAACTCCTTTAAAGACAAATTTATAACAGTCTCTCTAACAAATTGTTGGACGTAACAAATCACGCCCCGGAAGGCACTCGCGTGAGGTTAACCATTGTATTAAATCGCTAATCCTTAACTTTAAACTCTAGATCGTTGAGGTTAAGGTCTAAAATCAAACGGTATATAAATGAATATTGTGTTTGTACCACACAACCGACGCCAGGTTTGTTTCGAAATCAGGATGTTTACTAACGATTACACGATCACACAACTTCGTATAAGCACTGGCAGTTTAATTTATGCAAGGAGTGTTTTGATGTAGGTACCTTAAACAAAACAACCGGATCTCATAGTATAAAGGTCAAATCAGAGTTTGTTTATTTTCATATAAGAGACTAACTACATGCGATATTTATATCATCTGCACTAGACAGTTTCTTTAATTACGTATCACGATGCAGAAATTGAACTCGTAAACATTTTCACGTGAACGGATCTTTTGACGGAATTGAATTTTGATTATTGTTGCAATGACTGATATTTCTAATATTTACATATGAACCGTTTATTGATTTCAGAGTTCTGGTGAAGCGATTGAACATGTAGCCTTTACACATTGTTCTAGAAGAATCACTGAGCGTAAATGGACCTTGACAACGTGAAAGCTTTCGTTAATATAGGACTAATTTCTTTGTTAAACCTGGTACCGACCTGTTCGTATTTTTAAGAACGCGGCAGCCTATTTTCTGTCTCCGCGTTAAGAAAAAAGCCTCTGCACATTCTGATAATTAGTTTCGGTAACTGAATAAAACGGTTTTAATGCTTAATTATTATTCGTATGAACTTATTCCCTTTGAGATAAATCTGTAATTTGAATAATATAGAGATTCTTATAACGGGTATTCTCGTGTGATCCTCGTCAGTATTTATTACATGTTTTAAATAATGAATAGTTTTTACATCCGAATTATAATTTTAATTGTGGATGTTAATAAAGTTTTATATTTCTTTTTGATTTAAAATATTTACGGATTTTAAATATGCCTTAGCATGGCGGTGAAGTATCATCGAATATCGTTGGTGCCAAATATAATGGTTAGCTACAATCGTGAAGTTTGAAAATCTGTCGCCAATTACCAATAGGCGTATTCTAGCAACGACACTTAAGACCTAGACACTGTAAGCTTAGAATATTACCATTTTCGGAAACATCATAATACAACATTAAAAGAAATCCTGGTCAAAAGTTATACCTAACAGTATTAAGAAAACGTTCAATTAGTATTTTAAAATTACCAATTCCTTTCAAAAGTATAATACTTTTAACACTAGAGAATTCTTAAGAGGAAATTTAAACAAAAAGTATTATAACAGAGCCAAAAAGGAACAACGCTCGTTTCATTAAATACGAGAAAAAACAACAACGAAATTAATGACACTGGTAACTCATTCATTTCTTTTTTTTTCTTCTTAATTAAAATAGTGATTATTTCTTATTTAAATTACAAATTGTTTGAGGAAATCTTAATTTTTCAACGCAGTACAAAAGGAATGCCGTTTAATCATTTTTTTTTTTTAAAACCAAAAACTCATTTTCAACACTTTATGCTTTTAATAAAACAAAATATCCAGCTGAAATATCATGGTAATGATGCAATTTTTGGTCCTTCTTTTGTTAATTACCCACAAAAAAAGTTGTAAATATACTGCTAAAAGACGAATTTTATTTTTTTGTTTTGAAGCCAATTCCTTGTCTCGTTGTAGTAATTTTTTAAACGATGACATCTTATTTGTAGTGTGGTTGGAAATTGCATTGATTGACGTAGATTCGAATCCTATACTACAACGAATATGATCTTTTGTGGAAGGAGAATGTCCTGGTCAAATCATAGCGCAGAGGTAAAGCTTACTTTACAAATGAAAATGTGTTATCAGTTCCTCATATACGTATTCCAGTAAAACACTTGAGAGCTAGTCTTTTTAGGCATTGGATGTTAACATTCCGTATTTAATTAAACTCCACTGAGATTGTGCTTTAATAATAAATCAGAACTGTCTAAAACAATATCCTCATGCTATATTACAATCAGGTAAGAACAACATTTTGCCGTGGTTGTCGTTAAGGCTACTAAAATATTAACTAGTTTATGGGCAGCAGTATCGTCTGAGTACGAAAAATGTCAAACTTCTATCTTCTCCACAACACCCGCCTCTTCCCAACTTTCCCTCGTATTGACAACATAACACCAAACCGATCTCTAGCCTTCAGCGATCCGGCTTTTAGTCGCAAGAATTTGTTGGATGCATGTAGCTCACCACTGGTCGCTGTAGAGTTATTTTTAAGAGGCATCCATTATAACATTAAATCATCACAATGAAATTAATTGACTTATATAAAAAGTATTGCACTAACGCTACTTCAGTTAGAACACAAACTAACATTCGACATTTCAAAGATAGCGCACCGTTTCCGGATTTGACGAGATTATAGCAATTAATAGTCGACAGGTGATAGATATCACACATTAAGAGTGATAGACGAGATGAAAACCGTATTAGTCAACGCAAAAAGGTTAATAACTTGGATTTTAATTTGATTTTACATGGTTAAATGGTTATCTCAATGATTTTAATACTTTAGTAACCAAGGCTTCACAGATGAAATCAATCACTGTTATAGGGTTAAAAAGTTGGGTAATTGCATACAATCCGAAGAGTGTTTGGAAATTTATAAGGTTTAACTCCAGGAGCAAGAACGCTACGATTTTTTTTACATGTCGTATAAGCTGAGGGTTTTGATCTCATCTAATTTTAAATAAAGATGTGGACTTAGATGCTAAGCTCGCCAAAAGTGCTGTCTATTTGGAGACCTCGAATATAATAAAAAAATAAACTAAGAAAGCGACAAACCGCCTGGCTTAACCTTAGTTATTGATTACGGATGAGAGGAAGCGCGAGCCAGACCTTGGATGCTCATGGCGATGGCGGGAACCCGAGTGATGAATTCCAACTTGGCATTTCCGGAGCCGCTGTTCAACAAAGTGTTCCACGCGACAACCTCCTGCGCCGCACAGACTAGCAGAATGAAGAACACGCGGTCCAGGTCGGTCGGTGGAGTTGAAGGGGATGAGGGCCCGGATGGGAAAAGCCTGGCCCCATTATAGAAATACATAGGTATTCATTAAACTTATAGCTTTTATGTTACTGTACTCTGTGATGAAATACAAAATCTGTGGTTATCTTCAGAGTCATATAATTTTCATCGGTATTCATAATTGAAACGCTACACGAAATATAGAAATCAGTTATATATTTTCTCTCTCAATTCTTCTTTTATTACACAATATAGGTTTAGTTCTTTGACCACAATATAACCTGATGTTAAGCGACGAAATGATCCAGGATTGTAAATACACTAAGCCTAGAGGACTGATTCTCAAGTGATGCTGCCGGAACACACATATCGGTATTTGGCGACAGGTTTTCAAACTTGAGGGTGGTAGCTACCCGTGCGGGCATTATTAGAACATTCCTTACCACCATGGCATGGTTTCCTCACGATGTTTTTTGTCACCGAAAGCTCAGGCCGACTTTAGAGTTAGATAGATGAGCTACATTGTCCATTCCATTGACGCCGAATTTGGGCGCACTATCCGCTCCGCCATAATCTAGACAAAAGATCCGATTACATATAACTTAATATGATTATCTATAACATATTTCTTTCGTCTTTCTCCTGTAAGGTGTTGGAAATTTTACGAGATTCAACCCATCTATAAACAGAATATTCATCCAGTTCGCTCTACTGAACTTGTTCGCAGTTTTAATTAATACTTTACTTCTAATATCTCGTTTCCATTAGAGCTCGTTAGTGAATTTTAAAAGGTTATGAAATTTACGAATGATTTTATATTTTGAACGAGCCACTTTCATATTTTTTAAACCTCGTTCATTCTAATATATTATTTAGAGTTTTATCTTGTAACTTTTATCCATTTGTTTCACATTAAAAAATCATTTTCTATTCCAAAAGTTGTTATACGAGAATCTTTTAGCTTATAGTTTAATTTGTTACCAGATATTGTTTTTTTATTATTTAATAACTTAGAATATATATCTAGTGAAATCTTCTAAGTATAAATTAATGACTTTATTTACAAATAGGAAAGTGGAATTAGTCTATTTTAAGTAGAATTAATTGAAAGAATTTTCTATGTACGTGAGCAGATGTAAAAAGTATACATGAGAAGAAGACTCTAGTCAAATATAATAGTTCTATATCTAGCTCTATTGTTAATTTTTTATTCCTATCTAGTTAACATTCAAGCAAAAAATTAAAATCAAAAACATCTTTATTCAATTTAGGCCCTAAGAAGGCGCTTATGAACGTCTAAACGTCTAAAACACTACCACCGGTTCGGAAAACAACAATCAAAGTAAAACAAAAATCTTACTTTTCGTTCCTTTCATAACTAAAACGATGATGGCGCAGTGGATATCGAGACCGGATGCCGCGTCAGTGAACGTGGGTTCTAGCCTACATATACAACTCTAAAATCAGCCTGAGCTATCGGTGAAGGAAATCATCGTGAGGAAACCATAGCATGATGGTAGAAGATTTACTAATAATGCCCGCCTGGGTATCTATCACCTTCAAGTTTGAAAACCTGTCTCCAAATACCAAAACGTGTGTTCCGGCAGCATTACACGAGAACCAGGACCTCTAGGCTTAGTGTGTTTACTATCGTCACATCGTCACTTTACATCAGGTGAAATTGCGGTCAAAGCACTGAGCCTATGCAGTGTAAAAAACCTCTAAATATCTTGATCAAGATATTATATTGAAGCAACATCTTCATACTTATCGGCTACAAACAAAACATAACCGAATCCGTTCAAACTGCGACGAAATTGGCTGTCCCGAACGTGAAATAGATTGCTGCACTTACAACTTTATTGTGTACCATTTCGATCGACCTTATTCGATAGGTTAAAAGACTGTTTCCGAACGCTCCAACGTCCGAGACATCTTTCCTTCCATGTCTATATAACGGATCTTGAATACAAACGTTTGAAATAGGTACTATTCCAGAATTCAGTACACGCTAAAGACTGTCAGTTGTTTTCACTTGAATAATAAACAATGACAACTTCATTATCACTCAAATTTCTACTCTCATAATAAATACACGGCTTATGACTCCAGGAAGGGAAGTAAATAAAATTTCCGCCTAAAATCTCTGTTTAAAATGAATAGCGTTAATTAATAATCAAACACATGTCGCTAATATTTAAGTCTTTTATGTGCATGTTAGACTTGAAGGAAAAATAAATTTAAAAAAAAATGGTAGGTATCCTTTGCGGGTTTGGGGGGCGAGGATTACATCTCGCCCCCCGGATTGCAGACCATTCTAGGTCATACCTCCTACGGGAGGTGGGCGAAGAGGTGGGGTTGAGAAGTGTGCATACTCCCCCATCCCCGATGGGCCATTGCACGACGAGGCCCGGTGGGTTCGCTGCAGGGGGCAACGCGGTGCTTGCGAAAGCCACCCTGTGTCGCCCCCATCCCAAATGCAGCGAACGGCCCCGCTTCACGCCCGGGTGAGTCCCACACTGGCACGGAGCTCGTCACTCCGTGCCCCCTTACCTATTGTATTGGGGGACTCCAGTCTTACTAATACAATAGGTAAGGGTAGTGCGTAAATGCATTTCCCCCCGTCCAAAAAAAAAAAAGGTATCCTTTGCGGCATCTTTTAAAATAATACTTCCACTACGTAACATGTATTTGGGTATGTTGGTGTAAACAAATATAAGTAGAGAATTCCGAGAGACGACGGTGTTGGTTAAATAGGCGAATACCGAGTGCCATAAACATTTACAAAGGACGTCTTAAAACATTCACATTTGTTGAGAGACATCCCTAATGATGTTACTGTAGGAACAAGTGAACGTATGTTAAGCTTTTTAACCTTAGATGCTCTAGGTTTGTATTATTTTTGCAATAGTACCTTCTACAATCTGTAAACATTAAATTGTTAAGTTTTTTACAGGGAGTACCCGTGTAGACAGTGACGGATTTAGATTTAATAAAAGATGGTGCAAAATTGTCAAATTTTTTGGGAAGACAAAAAATTCCTCCACATCTATCTCACATCATATCTAGATCTTTTCTAATCCACAGTAATCCTATGAGGATATTTCGAACACGTTCTAGCTTCCTCGCTATAATTTTCTTCACTACCAGCGAAAGATTTTATTTATTCAATTATAACCGACAGACGTACGCATCCTTTGAAAACTCCTTTATTAGATGATCAAATTTAAACATTATATTATCACTCAATAGCTACTGAAATTCGTTGACCACGAAAAAGTTGATTTCATTTTACTAATAAATAAAATTGAAGTGAAGACTATTTCGAAACATATATGTGACGGTATTATTAACATTCCACTTGTAAATAACGCGTGCAACCGTGACGTCATTTGTTATTGAAACGAAGGCACGTGGACGGAGTCGTGTTAGCAACTCTCCTCTCTAACGACGTCCCTATAAAAGGGTGCCGCACCAGCCATCGAGGAGGCCGTGAAAAGTCCTTGCCGACACGAAGACAAAATTCCTGCTGCGAATAGGATCTTTCCTCATCAACCGAGAAAAAATGCGTGCCAGCGTCTACGCCCGCGAAACCGCCGTTCCCGACGCCGGAGACTGACGGTTAATTTTGCTCCCCCACACTCTCCAGATCCCCGTCCGGCGACGACCCAAGACGTGTCTCGTTGCCCAACTGGGGAGGCTTTTGATCTCACCACCAGCGCAATACAGGCACACACACACACCCCTTCACACAACACGCACTTTCCTTAGAAAGACAGAATACATTTTGATTAATTAATAGCGTCGAACAATGTCAACAGAAATCAAATTAGAATTGGTGAGATCGTTTACAATCGACTGTTGTTATTGCATCTTTCAAAACCTGCAATAGAAGAGCAGATTAGTCGTCCTTCTAACAACATTGCATCGTATTTGACATTCCAATTACAGATCTCGTCTCGCGATCCGATGTTACCGGCTGACGGTTTTTGTTCAACGCAAATGAGAGATGAGCTCCACCGAGTAATTGCTCCGGGACGGATCGATAGCTCAACTGATTCTTTTTATATTGTCAACTATCTGTGAATTCGCTTTGTATTCGAACTCTGTCGTTGAGTTGTGACAACGTTGTTATTCCGAGGAACAAACTCTTGCTTTATTTTATTAACGTATATACGCTTTTTTATATACCAACTCGCCAAAGTTATTGCCGTTTAACTAATGCATATGCGGGATTAGTTATAATTAAAAGCCACATATACTTGTATAACGCGATTATAATTACACGTTTATCACGATACATATGACATGTATTGTCGACGAGCATGCGCGCGGCCTTCCGGTGTCGTGGGCGGTTCTTGACTTTTTTTTTTTTTTCTTTTTTCCGAATCTAGCTAACGCTGTTGACCGGAAGAGCCTTTACAGCTTCACCGTGACTTTGGGGGCGAGTGCTGAAGGCACTCAGCCGCAAAAGGTGACTAGCACAAGAGCTACCAAAATGGTACGAATCTCGGCTTGATCTTCACCTGAGTGTAAAACTCTCTCGCGAGTTTGAACCTAGCTATTCCCTACATTTTTTTATTTTATTAATAATAATAACTAAAAAAAAGGTTATTTATTTAATAATACTAAAAAAAAGGTTCCTTACAGGAAAAAAAGGTTCCTTACAGGTAACGGTTCGCGACTGGCCACGCGGCAAAGGTCGTCTAGCCCGACACCTCGGATGAGGTGCGCGGGAGCGGACGACGATGATCGAGTTGCTACACATATTTGGATATAGTAGACAAATAAAGGCAATCTCGGGTAGAACTGAGAATATATCAACGGGCACAATTAAGTAAATTTTGGCATCTATTTCACATGTTTAGTAATCAAGATTAATTAAATCTTAAGCTTGATTTTTAATGGGTCGAGTTTTGGCGGGATCTCAGTCTGTCATATAAACAGTTCTTGTCTTTAATTCATTAACTTGCTTATTAGTTCCGTAATGCGGAACGTTTATTATGAGTTTCCACGAAAAACTCCTTGGGGAGATTAAGAAGGATAGACACCGTTTTACTAGAGTGATAAAGTGTTAAATACTATAATCTATATCTATACTAATAAATCAAATTGAAGTGTCTGTTTGTTATGTCAAAATTATTTTTTTTACTAAATTTATATGAATGTATGTAGAAAATAAATATTTGTTGCCGTTAATATATAAAATTGAAGTGCCTGTTTCTTTTACTAAATACATATGGATGTATACACCATACCTATACCAAAAAAACAATTTGTTAATTTTTTGTCTATCTGTTTGCAATGGGTAATCTCCGGAACGGCTTGACCGATTTTGATGGGACGTATTTTTGGTAAATAGCTAAAGTTACTCTGAGTAACTGAGGGTACTTTAAATATTTGAAAATAAGTAATTAGAGGGAAGCGTAAAAAAATTAAAACTCATAAAAATTGGAATAAAATCCGATTCAATGCACAGTTTTACGGGCAAATGCTTAAATTTATGAGGAATGTTTTTACTTTATCTTAGTACAAAAAATAGGGTTCTTGATAAATAAAAAAAGGCGGTGAAGAACACACGAAATGCGGGCGCAACCGCGGGCACACAGCTAGTACTAATATAAGATTGAAAACATATTGCAATGCTTTGCTTTGTTTTTGATGACACGGGGGATCTGAATGCTGATTACGTTAATTATACTCAAATATTAATTGTCCGTTTTTTTTATCAAAATTCTGCTTATGCTTACACAGTAATGAGGGAAAAGACAAGAGCTTTGCTGATAAGGGGCTGCTTATATAGTATTTATACGGTCTCTTACTAAAATCGGCCTAGCAACAGGCTACCCTCAAATTAGTACGTCGATAAATGTCTACATATTTTGGCAGCACTACTTGAAATAAAAGAGGTGTGTTAAAATCGTAGCAAGTGGAAGGACGTAGTCTCTGCCTACACGCACGGGAATAACTATGTATGTATGTGAATATATTTTTTTTATCTCGTAACGCCAGCATTTACACGCCAACTTATACTTGATATACTGTAACATCTCAACAGCTGACGACATAGCATTGGTAACGCGAATCTATAAGTTATACAACGCCGCTAAAGAGTTTAACATTTAAAAAACGGTTAAAAATGTTTCAACCGATGTAATTATTAAACGAAAACCTTCATAAGACAAACCTACTGTATACGTGTACCGTGACGTTTCTATAGTAGATCGTTAGGGGTGTCGCTCGACAAATATGAATATTTTAAGAAGTCCTTTGTAAACGTTTATAGCAGTCGCCCACTTAAGCGCCGCCCGTTGTCTCGGAATTTCCCGTTTATATTTCTTTACACTCAATATACCATGCGCGTGCGTGTTATGTAGCAGAAATAATGTCTCAATATACGTTACCGAATGCCTCCTCCGGAATATATGAGACGGTCGCAGTTACCTTGTATAAACATTCTTTTAATATATGCATATATTTTTCAATGGTTACTCTTTTAACTGATTAACTACACTGAGCCTGAGATAGGGATATAGTAAAGGCGTCGAATAAATTGTCATCGTTCCATGATAAGTGTGCCGATAATTTGAATTTCTTTGGAACTTCATAGAGATATACCGTATGTCGATGGGGAGTTCTCAAAGGAACTTTTTGATATCGTACCCTGGGGCTAGCTGCGCATCCCTACACCCTTAAAACTAGCCCTAACGCAACTACCCTAAGGTATTTCAAAACCGCATACGCTAACGCTGTGGAATGGGCTACCTAGGTCAGTCTTCCCCCAAGATTACGACATACAACTCTTCAAAAATGGATTTAAAAACGCTCTCCAATGTCGGCAACGCATCGGTAATACTCCTTAGTGTTACAGTTGTCCATAAGCGACGCTATCCATTTTCTATCAAATAACCCTTTGTTCTTTACTGTTTATATCAAAACATTTAAAAAAATCATCTGCCGTTTTGAAGTTAGTACAGAGTACCTACTGTCGGTAACAGGAAAAGGTAAACGAATAAAAGTTTTCTTGCCTTGAATCCCTATTAAGGGTGTTAAGAATCTTGTAATAAGTTTAGTTTAAAATGTAAGAAAATCATGATCGGTCTTGTAACCATTATGATATAAAATCACATTTACAAACGAGAAGGTAAATTATTATAGAAACCTCACTAGGTGTATTGTTTCTTGAAGTTATAGGGTGTTGTAATTTTGAACAACATTTACCATCCTTGATGTTAATACAGATACAAGCATGTTAAAAAAATGATGCGATAATGGCGTAGTTGTAGTGCAGGTTCGAACCCGACTATCCAACTCTATAATGAGCCTGCGCTTTCGATAAAGGAAAACATCCTAAGGAAAGAATAGCATGGTTGTAGAGTATTTTCTAATAACTCTCGCCTTAGTAGCTACCACTCTCGAGTCACCAATAGATGTGTTCCAGCAATATCGCTTGTAAGCCAGTACCACTAAATTTAGTCGGTTTACCATCCTAGACCATATCGTTACTTAACATAAGAAAGATTAAAGCTTTTCAACATTGGTTTTATACAGTATTTACAAAAATAACAATAATTAAGTGTTCGAGTTAGTCACGACTGTAATCAAACGAATCGCGCTGGGCCCTAGTCTAAACGATTCGGGGTCGTGATTAACCCGTGACTGCGATTCGCAGTAGACCAAAATAATGTAAGATCGACACTTACCTCTCGAGTAACGCCGGTGTCCTGCTTCACCTTCCGTAGCCCGTGTGTAGTAACCAGTGTATAGAGTGAATGTGTGAACTGAGTAATAGCTAGGAAGGCTAGGAAGGAAATATAATTTGGCACTCTTAAAGTTAAGCACAAACAACTTTCACATATAAAAACGTGTATCCTCGCGTCAATTTATTACCATACTGAACTCTGCGACAATTCTCGCGGGCACTACAATAGAATCCAAATACCCCCTTTTCAGTTATGATCAATAATTAACATTAAGTTAATTCAGAAAATAAAATTTTACATTTTTATTTCATTATTTTAAATAAAACGGACTAAGTATTGCATAGATGAAATTAATTGTTTCTCCAACAACGGCGCAAGATGTGATCCGGTCCCCAGCAGGGGTAACTTTAATAGATGTTCTTAGCGTCATCCAGTTACACTTTATGCATTAAAGGAAATGAGGCGATGAAGGCGCAGTGAGTAGTGCGGCCGGATACCGCGTCAATCGACGAGGGTTCAATCCCACCTATCCAACTCTAATATCGGCCTGAGCTTTTGGTAAAAAAAAACATCGTGCGGACACCATAGCATGGTGTCAGAGCATTTTCTAACAATGCCCGCCTGGGTAGCTACCACCCTCTAGTTCGAAAACATGTCGTCAAATACCAATTAGGTGTGTTCCGGCAGTATCAATAGAGAACCAGTATCTAGGCTTAGTGTGTTTACCATCCCGGACCACATCGTCACTTAACATCAAGTGAGATTTTGGTCAAAGCACTGACCCTATACCGTGTAAAAAAAACACATCCAGGTACAAAAGTTTTGCAAGGCAACTTATTTTTTTTCTCTGTCATATATTTTCCAATTATCTATCCAATCTATCATATTGTCTACATATCACATAGTTACAATGAATTTGCATGCCATTAACAATCCAAGCTAAGGTTCGTACATATTTACTCTCTGTCTCTGCTGAGTGATCTTAGTGCTCGAAACGAAGCTAAGGTTTTCAAATTAGCAGCATTAGACAGTTTAATAAAAGAAACACATGAATTTGTAGAAAAATTGACATTAACTTTGAACTAAAAGCGTAATAATTAATTAAACGTAAAATACGGAAGCTAAAAAAGCTTAAATATGTATAATATAGATATATTTTTTTTTAAATTCCCCCGCCGTTTACCCTGGCATAACCAGCGACCTTATTACTACGATTCTCTTTATATGTGTGCTCTTTTGTTGTTTTTTTTTTTATTATATAAAGCGTGTTCTTTTGCTTCTTAATTTTCTTTGTTTCATCACTTTATTTTCTTTATTGAACTTAGCCTACATCTTAAACCTATCATTAATTAAACATCTCAAACATGTATAATATATATTGCTGAAAAGGTGTATTTACGTTAAAATATATTCAACATAAATAAAATAAAAAAAAGTTCACAGCATACAAATCAAAATATTACACGGGTAACATAAACGGGGTCCGCGCAAATAGTTGTATAGGCACAAAGAAATATTGGATCAATTTATTTGTCCAATTCTAACCGGGACTTTCGGGGCATAAATCACGCATCACTATGAATTATTGCCGCGAGGCGCACTACCGCCGCCGCTACAATATGTAAAACTGAGTTCGTACGTGACGTCTCGTGCATAGTTCAAATTTACACCGTGAGATAATTCCACAAAAGATTTTTTTTAAATATAATAACCTACTTGAAGATTTACGTATATTTTTCAATGTCACAAATTATTGATCGATTTCATTAATCTCAAGTCATTGCCTAAATTTTTTTAACATTAAAAAAAATCTATAAGTGCGTCACTGAATCTCAGTTTGCGTTACTTCGCTTTGCTTCCTATCTAGTGAATTAATACTTTTCTCTATTCCGTTCTACATCGCTTAATGCGTATAAAATGATTTTTCGAAAACTATTCCTTGGTTTAAAAAAATATGCTGCATTACCCGTGGCATTAACTTAGTAATCTATCACAGTAGACAGATTTCTTTGCTGAACCTTATTTTCTCTTTTCAATCTAGTAGGTAACAGTTTAACAGGATCATTTATGTTGTACTTATTCTAAGATAAACGTTAATAGTACGGAAAATAAGCTAAAAATTTTATTAAGGTATCTGTTTTGTTGCACATTTCTCACTGAACCGATGTCCGATAGAGCAGCGGTGGGGGTGTGATTACCGAATCGAAGGACCTTGAATTAATTCGATAGCTTTGTCGCCGATCCTAGGGCTTCCTACTCCTTATCAATTGTTCTGGTTCACCAAATAACCGCACCCAGTAGTAACAGTGTCGACTTACCTGGTGGTGAGCCGATGCAGATACTTCGCCCTGCTATGATGCACAGCTCCGTCCACTGTGTCTTCTTGATGTTGAGCGGCCGCTCTTTTCCGTAACCAATTTCACTATAGCTACTTTTAATATCCAAGAACGCACAAACGTTGAACACGTTTTGAGCATAAAATAAGCCAAAATAATAGTCAAGTCGATTTGAGTAAAAAATGTTCCGAGGAGACCGATGTCGCGTGATTGAAAAACCGTTGGCGAGAGAAGGGCGCCACCAAGCGTCGAAACACCGAAAACAACCGGGCACAGATTACATGGTGTTGCCTGAACAAACGGGTTCTCGTACTTCCACGTACTCGAAGACGTCGCGTCGCTAGGCGCCCCACAAGGTGGATCGGTGACCTGGTGAAGGTCGCTGGAATCCCCTGAATGCGGGTGGCACAAGACCGGTCATCGTGGAGATCTGTTGGGGAGACCTATGTCCGACAATGTATATATATGTTTTTTGGTTAAATGGATGGATCTCTTTAACCTCATTTAAACATCTTCAATATTTTTATTTGAAAATCTTAATATGAATACACGCTTCAAATGGACATAATTCTATGAAAAACACACGAATGTCACGCATATCGGTATAGGTTTGAAAATTTTTGTGAATAAAACGTCAATCATAGCAAATCATAACAATAGTGCTAGAGTATTTACTAATGCTCATTCTTATCACCATTTTCAAATATAAGGTTACTTTTTTATTCGATCTCTGCACATTGATCTCTGCTAATTAAAGTACTGTGTTTTAAGAATAAAGAACGTGGATAGGTGATAATCTAACTCTTGCCCTCATCATGCTATATCAGCATCTATCACGGCTTACGTCCCTAAAAATGCCTACATCATACACTAGTTTATCCAGGAATGCTACGAACCCTACCACTCACTTAAACCAATAAAATAGAAATTACTGTATGTATGTAACGAGTTGTAACACTGGAAAAGATTGCACTGTGGTAGTAATATATAAAATTGGTGCGTGACAGTTAAGTCTAGGCCATTTGTGTCCATGCATGTGTAATTTGTTGAGCATCGCAGTTTAGTGCAGGGTTAGGAATAGAAATTAAATTATTTACCAACATCCCGCATTACCGTACGTATATAGACTGCCATGATCCGTGTTAACATATGATTTTGTACCAAAATATATAATTAAATTTTACAATAATAAATACGATTAAAACCTCGTAGTTTAGTAATTTAGTAGAATTTAAGTAAATTGGATAAATGAGGTTTTAGAAATGAAAAGGTTAATAAATATTCATGTTAAATACTTTGTAATATTACATTTTTATATTGACTTTTACAGCTTAAAATATTTATTACAGATACTATGAAAAATCAAACAAAAATTGGAAATATATTTATAAATAATTATCAAATTATCAAGGGAGGAAATTAAACTATCTTGGACATAAATGAACCTCAAAATAATTAACCATTATTTAATAATAGTTTGACACTGGCCATTTCGATTGTGTGAATTGTATCATTACGGCTTTGTTCCAATGTAAAAACGGAGTTATTTGTAGCATCAAATTTTCCTTGTAAATATTTGTTTTTCAGTGATTACTTTTCGAAAAAAGTAAGTTTTCCTTTCAATTGTATAATAACGTTAGAAAAAACGATTTTATATATTGATATGTCAAGAAAATTCATCTAATATCCGCGAGGAATATCTTAAACTTTACACAGAACGATTGACTACCGAATGGATTTCATTTAAGCGTAATGAAAATTCTTTGATAGCTCGGTAAGATAAGCGAGAAAAGTTTCGAGATCTTTAATATTTAAGGCCTTAAAGTATTCGCGAAAGGGGAGACAAGAGAATGAATGAGTGGGTTATATAAAGAAGTGGGTTATATGTATAAGAAAGTTACGCCGAACAGGTTTGTAAACGAGTGTTTACCAATATTACTATAGGCAGAACCCAATTTAATTATCTAAGTCCAATTATTTATAATATATTAGATATAAAACTAACCATTTCTCTCCTCACGTATCGACTATGTAAAAAACGTGTACGTAATTGCGTTCTTGCTCTTAGTTCTTCACTGTGCGCCCGCGGCTCCGCCCGCGCTTCTTATATTCTTAATCACTGTGTAATATAATTTTGAATAATCATTGGAAAATAATGTTTTGATGGTGCGTGTTTTTTTTTTTTTGGTACTAATAAAAAAGCAAACATGCTTCACACAAATTCATACAATTGCCAGTGAATCTCTACGATAATTCAGATTTTATTTGAAATTTCACAAGTTTTTTATTTTTCGCTGAACCTTAATTATTTTCGAAAAAACAAAAGCACTCTAAGTTACCCGGAGTAACTTTAGCAATCAACCACGAAAAGTCCCGTCAAAATCGGCCCAACCGTTCCAGAAATAACCCGGAATAAATAGACAGACACACAAACAATAATTTAAAAAAAAATCTTTTTGAATAGGTAACCGTATAGATATTTAACATATTTAAATCTATTCAGTGAAATAGAAAATATTTTGGCATTACAAACAGACACTTCAATTGTATTTATTAGTATAGATAAGTCGTACACTTTAAGTACCTTTCAATCTAATCCCAACGACCTATTCACTATTTAAATGTAACTCTGTAACTTTATAAAGTCCTTAATTATTCATAAACATCTTAAGAGCAAAGATGGTCTGCGGTGGCCTCCAGGAATAGGTTATAAATGTTCACCAAAGGCGGTCATCTTTTAACATATTTAATAGCGATTCATACTTTTATACCTAATTCTTTCTAATTATAATTTCAAAAAGTTTATTACAGGTTGGATCATTACGTGTACGATGGTGATGTCAGGAAATGAGATCTCTTTTTGCTTTCACTAATAACGGTTATAAATATAACTTGTGTATAGATTTATGTAAAGTATAAATAAATGTCAATGCGTTTCAAGAAATGGTCAAAAGTACAGTGTACAAAAGTAAAGGTACTGCCGTGTGGTGGTGGCTAAGGATAGTACCACCCCATATCTTCCCGTGAGTGTCGTAAAAGCCGACTAAGGGAAAAACCGGAGGCCAAAAACACCTTCTGCGATAGCCAACCCGCCTGCTATGCGTGAAAATTATGGCAATTCCCACCTTAATGGTGGAGACCCATGTCCAGTAGTGGACGTCTTATGGTTGAATGAATGAATGAATGAACAGTTGAGATAGTCAATAGTGTAACTAGATTTGTCGTTGTCGAAAGAGGCGCTTCGAGTCGAGGCTCCAGAAATGGTGTAGGCAGCCCATCGCTCTGGTTTCAAGTGCAAGGTTTCGGAGTGAGTAACGTAGCACACCTCCAGAATCGAAGCATTCTGATCCTTATCGGTGAGGTTCACATTTATCTAATTATACCAATGCATATCATGAATACTCATGTTAGTTTATATTTAAAAAAAACAATCGAATTGAGAACATCCTCCTTTTTGAAGACGGTTACATTATAATTTATGGTTATGTAACAAGTTGGAACTGTGTAAAGCTGGCGTAATCGCTAGGTTAGTGCTCAAGGGGTTAAGTAGGGACTTGATAAAATAACTGACTTGGTATTGCATGGATCTCATAATTTTTTACGGTAGAAGAACTGAGTTCCTAGACTTGGTTTTTTACAAGTTTTGTTTTCGATGGCGTCTCATTTCTTTTTGTAGATAGTCTACTTATTTCCTTTCCGGTACCCACATACCCGACTATAGCAAGTCTAATCTTATACGACGACTCAATATTCCCATACATAGAGAAAGACAAAGAACGATATAAACACAAACCATCGCCAGGTATAGGAACAGCCCAGTTTGGGAAAGGATGGTCATTCATATACAGTATTTCCGAATCCATTGGGACTACTAAAAATGGTACGCAAGTTTTTTTGTGCAGGAATACGATTAATAGTAAACGTGACATTAAAGTACTTATTAAAACATTACAGGTACACTAATTAATTAACTGCAAATGTAACTTTGTAATCCTATTTATTTGTATATGAGTTTTTTATGCAGTTGGTGTATCTAGAAAACTAGACCGAAATTACAAAATGTTGTGGTATTTCCTTGATTTATACACTAAACATTAATTGTATTCTAAATTTAAAGATTTTATGTCTGCTAGAAGTGCCTTAGAGTTTTGATGATCGGTCAGTCAGTCAGTCAGTGAGTGACAAAATGAAGGAATTTTGACTAGTCATAATAATTAAACTACTGGTTCAAATTGAATTAAATTTGAAATTTACCGTGTTAATACAATACCTGTTTGGTTACTGAAAATTCAGGCTTCTTGTTTTATCCAAAACGAAGTTATAGGGTTTCGGCTTGAACTGCTTCGAGAAAAGGTTGGTGCGGCCGTGCCGCTTTTTTTTTTTTTGCTTTCGCTCGTCTTGGCGGGGGCATTGCCGTAAACCCAGATGAAGAAAAATTAAAGTCTCTTGTTTTTATTAGCGGAAAAAATGTACATAAGAGTAAATAGAAGTAAATAATTTTAAATATGAGTTAATTGAAAAAAAAAAATGAGAAAGGGTTCATGGAATCCAAAAAATAAATAGCCTATACCATCTACGAAATATTCCGCGTCGAAAGGTAGTAGTCCCACTCCGATATGTTTTGAGCAGTTTAAAGTTGATTGTGCGTCAAAAGACTCCCAGTTTTCTTTTATATATAGATATATAAGCGAGATGCTATTCATTGACTCCTCACGATAACTCCGAAATTATACAACCGATTGACTTGGAATTTTCCATAGTTACTGCTTTCCCAATGTAGATTCTCACTACTGAGAGCAAATTTAACGCAATACCTATCCGGAATTAATTTGTAATCATTTTCATTTCATCACATTTAGGTACACAACTCTTTCCCAACCGTCTGCGGTAAGTAATCGTCGCTATCGTAACAGTTACTATAGTAACCGTTGTGATGACAACAGTCGCTATGGTTACGTTACTCTTAACATTTTATATATACGTGTAATACGTTTTTCGGGCTCAGCTAGTTAGTTATATATCAATCAACATATCGGTTGAAAACGCCAGCAGCGTTGAGAATTGAAACATGCATCGCAAACAGCGGTAGCGGTACACACAACACGCGAATCCAAACCCGAAACGTTGTTCCGTTCAATAGCACACGAACCTCAAATGTATGCGCATACAGTATGAGTCTAGTTACGAATGCCGTTTTCGATACACGCGGTCGTATCTCGGGAATCCTCTAAGTATTACGTAAACAGAATTATAGGCGTTTTTGACACAATCCCAAAAACCCCCCGCCCCTTATGGAATAAGAATCTAAACACACACATCTAAACACACATGGTAACGTAACTTAACATCATAATTTGTATAAAATCAGCTCAAGTAATTAAAAAGTAAATTTATTTTTTCACATAACGGAAATTTCACAGCTGAAATATAAGCAGATTTGTTAACTAGATCGATACGTAGTGTTAGAGCGGTGAGCAAAATGTGGTTGAGAAAGTGCGTGTTAGAAACCTTAAATAAAATTTCCTCTTCTTAGTTAATGGCAATCTGTGTACACACAGTTTGTGCCAATGTCATGTGGGCAACATGTATTTTCAGTCTTGTATCAGCGTTACCAAGCTCCAGCAAAACGGTGGCTCGTCCTGCTCGAACTTTCCGTGGAGTTTTGTTGGCACCTCAGAATACATGTTACGCGTTATCTTTTATAATAAACTTAACTTGTATATAATAACCAAACTATATAACACAAAACGCCATCAAGATTACACGATGTAGAGTCAAATACACAAGTTTAATAAATTAGAGAAACCAACTGCTGCATGTCAGACTGAGATGTGAGACTGTTTCTTACACGTGCGTGTGTTTGCTTGTCTTAGCGTGTGTATGTGTGGGTGTGAGGATGTAAATAAATGATATTTTATTTATTTTCATGATATGGTTAATACATTTAATTTCATTAACTATGTCAGCGTTGCTTACGATGCATAACATAACCCCCCTCTGCCTTCAATTGTTGCTTGCGTAACACCTGTATGGCCCCTCGTCGGGTGCGTGTGTTATCATGTAACTGCGCTGCCATCTGTAGAGCATGCCGAGAACTAATAAATGTGAAACACAAGTTGCACGGTTGACGCTATAAACCTACACGTCAAAACGTATGCACATATTTTATATATTACAGTATAAATCAAATATTAATTTGTAAGTTTCGCTTAAATTTATGGTCGATTGAACTCTGTGAAACTATTAAAGCTATAAAAGAAGTCCTGTGTTTATTTCTTTGAAAAAATTTACGAGTATGCCGAATTCCATTAAAACACTTTAACAAGCATATAGTCATATTTATTCGAGGTTTCGAAAATTCCATCTGATCCATATACGCCTCTAAAACCTAAATAAAAAAATTCTAAGACCATTTAAGACCTGAATGTAATGAATAGATGTGAATGTTGATCAATTAAACAGACGAAAGAGATCAAAGTACACGTGCATTGCAGCATTAAATAAATAATAAAACAAATTTAAAGCAAACGTGTCGTGTTGAATATAAATAAACAAGGAAAAGGCTATGACAATTGGTAAGGCATTCATTGGATGGAAAATCGAACAAATGCGCAGGGAGAAAGAGAATGTTGTAAGAAAGGTATTAGATATGAATGTGGACGGTTACATGGGAAGGGGAAGACCAAAGAAAAGATGGATGGACTGTGTGAAAGATGATATGTTTAGAAAAGGAGTGAATGCGGAGATGACAACAAATAGAGAGGAATGGAAGAGGAAGACATGTTGCGCCGACCCCAAATAAAAATGGGAAAAGGGTAGGGAGATGTGTGGTCTCACTCTAACGCATAATACTGTAATTAAACTGTGATCAAATCAAGTGCGATGTTTTTTTACATAAGTCATACAGGAAATAATCCAAAGTTTAAAGATCTTAAATATCTACTACACGGACATAATCCTAAGGGTGGAGTGCACGAAATGTCTAGTTATAGTAAAGTTTAAATTTAAACTTAATCTTTACTACATCTTTAACCATAGGAGTAGCAAAGTTTCGAGTGCACAACCCAACTTTTAGTAAGGTTTAAAGTTAAAAGGGTTGTCAGTTGAAAGATACATCAATCTCCTAATAAATATTAAGGAGAATATTTTATGTATGGTAACATCGTTAAAAATGTCAAAAAACAATATTGACAAATAGAAAACAAACGTGTTGTTATTGTTGTCAGTTTGGACTAAAACGAAAATTTTGGATATATTTCGTTATGGATCAAATTCTATTAACTGTAAAAACCAAGTAAGTTTATCAAGAATTAAAAAAGATAGTATATGTCTTACATTTATTACTGTAATATATATCCTAATGAAAGACATTTTAATTATTATTGTTGCCGAGTATTATTACTTATTCATTCGTGTTTATGTTTTAGGGATAAAATTAGTAGCTTTAGAAAATCTGAAATATTAAGTCTTCAAACACTTTATTGATAAACATAAAAAACATTTTACATTTTATGTAAAAAAAAATGATGGTATTAGCTTGAAACAAAAAGAGAAAACATCGCTAGAAGACAATTCCCACGAAATATCTTACAATAGAGACATATTTTTGTACAATATAAATAATAGGATCTCTTAAATACCGTTGGCAGATGACATGACAATCGAAATAAACTTGGTTTAAATTTTAAACGCCCAAATTTCGTGGTTTGTGGTTACAGTTAAATTATGACGTAATTTAAGCTAAACTCGGATGGTGCAACACGTTTTTGCCTAACTGTAGATTTAACTAAGGATTTGACTTTTGTCAAATATAAGCTTAGATGATGCACGCCAGCCTTAAAGTTCAATTCCCGGAACTGAATATTTCAGATGAGACAAATGGTTAACGCGTGATGGTGCAGAATTCTGACGGCCCCGGGGCTGACAGATGAAAAATTGTTTCATAATAAATTCGAAACGTCACACCTGCGCGAGATATGATCTATTCCCATCTACGTAGCGAATTCGTAGGCGTGTCAAGTGCGTTGGACGATATATATTCACATTTTATTGCGAGGTATTTTCAAAGACGGTTTTCTAGGGTCCTCATCAAATATATAAACCTGGAATCGTCGTTAATTGAAACTTACAATTTACCGTAAACTAATATGATGATATTAAGATTAATGATTCTTTCGGAAAGGTGCCTTTGTTCAATGAGATATTTACTGGAAATATTGGGGAAATTACCACGACCAGTTTGAATGAATGGTGGAGCAGTTGATAGTGCAATCATATTTCGCGTTGATGGACGTTTGCTTCGGTAGCTACCTCAAGTTTGATAATCTGTCGACAAACACTACCGGTATCATTACTTCAGAGCCATTATTAGTAGTCTTAGTGGCTTTACCATCCTGGACCACATCGTCACTTAAAAGATAAGATTGTGGTGAAAGTGCTGAAAACTATGGATCATAAAAACATACTAGTGGACAAATAACGAACCCAGAATTAAGATTAAGTATTAAGATTAGCTAACCTTGTTTTTTACGTGGTTAAAAATCTGCTCATTGAACGAACGGGCGTACGCATATTTATATAGGTATCCGCTGATTTGCACGACAGACTCACCCATTTCCATGAGAGGCGACGGATCTTTATACCAGGTTGCCTTCAGCTGAAAGCTTCCACCGACTGACTACAAAATTCCACAAAAACCCAACCGGCGTCACGATGTCAGGTCTTGAGGAGGCGCATATACATGCATTCTTCTGATAAAGATTGGCTGACCTATCAAGCATTTGATAAAGGACAGAAATAAGTTAGATTCATTAAAGTGACGTCTCTGGGCCTCTACAAACTGGCAAATATGTTAACTTAAAGAACTTTCATAGCTTACCCAAGCTTTGTGACGTACACTTAAGACACACAATCAAAAAATCAAACAACACAAAGGCTATGACAACCATAGACATAACAAAACAAAAGGTCTGTAAATTAGTAAACTTCTCGGCTTGAGCTGCTACCAGTAATCAAAAATAATTTCGAAACACTCAAAAACATTCTCAAGATATATACGTTTTCGTAATTTTATGTTATCTTTTATCGACTTAAAATATTTTTAATGAAATGTAAGTTACAATTGAAACTAATTCTATCACTAATTTTATATGTACAACAATGGCGGAAGATTAGGACTTAATTGTCATATATTTTTATACAGGATTTGTATACATGTCATACAGGATATCCGTCTATAAACCTTTATGAAACCTTTATACAAATTTATTAATCATGGGTGAAGCAGAAATAAATGAGACAAATAATAAAATTATTATAGAAAATCATAGTGACCAAATATTCCAGTGTCCGAGGAAACCGGGCCACAACCGACCATTATATTTGACCTTTCGAATAAATTTGACGTTGGAAATTTAATGTCATATAAAATCGATGAAACAGATTCTAATATTAGAGGTCAATGTAATTGCCGTTAATATTCGAAGACTTTGGGTTTTTGGAAAAACCGTCCAAATAGAAAACATGGATTGAGTTTTACAGATTACAATTCGTTGTTAGATAACATAAATGTACAATTGTCATAAGTGTTTTTCTCAAAATTTCAAAATAGTCATCTATATTAATAAATAAAATCGAAGTGTCTGTTTGTAATTTTAAAATAATTTTTTTTTACTAAATACATATGAATGTATAATACGATACAAAAACACAATTTTTACATTTTTTCTCTGTCTCTCTGTTTGTTTTGGCTTATCTCCGGAACTGCTAGACCCATTTTGACGGGACAGGAAAAAATGAAATAATAAACAAAATATAATAAAATGGGTGTCTATCAAAAGTTTTTCCAATGAATTATTTAAAAACTATACTACCAAATGAAGAATATTAGAAACACGGGCAGAGACGTGGGCACACAGCTAGTATCTAATAATAAACCACCAGAAAACATACATCATCTTCTTCATGTCGATGCCTCAGTGTAAAACGGAACTGTCAAAAAGCGAATATTATACCATATTTATTAATAAATAGTTCACCCGCAGACATCAGATAAGAAAATAACAAAGTAAAGTTTAAAATTAAATTAAAAAAATATTTTACAGATGTTTTTCCATGATACTATTGTTTGAGATAACGGTACTATGACGTGCCGTCAAACTGAATATACAGTAACCTATACGGTAAGTTGTAAACAAGATAATAAATAAACTAAATAAAAAAAGAATAAGACCGCAACAAAACTCATTTAGTTATCTTAGGTACATAATAAACCTACCTATCTATCTAATAATCGAGAAGAACTCGCGGCTTAAGCCAAGCTCAGCGGCTTAAGTAAAAGTTTCACTTCTATCAAGGGCTTAATTCCGATTACTCGTTCATTCACTGAATATAATAACCTTATGAGAGGTAATGGTTTGCTTAAATAACTACTCTCTGAGGTTACCGTTTGCGCCACTTTTCCCCATAAAATATTCGCTCGAATTCAAAAAATGTCTATACTTTATCTATTTCCGATCCCTGGTTATATAAACCTATCCCTCTGTAGTTAAATTTGTTCTATTTTCGACAAAAAAAAAACGCGCTCTACACTGAAAAAAACTATTTTTTTAACATTGTTAATTATTAGTAAAGTTTAAATGAGTTTTAGTCATGAGTTCATTTTTTTTATTTTTACGCGAAACCCTAATTATTTTCATTTCAACAGAAAGAAAAGATATTTAACTTCAGCTATCAGCCAGAAAATTCCCGTCAAAGTTGGTTCAGTCGTTTCGGAGATTAACCGGAACCTACCGACAGACAGACACACAAAATTTTTTAAAATAGTTTTTTTTCGGTTTGGTGCCTTATGTATATATTATACATCATTAGGTGATTAATAAAAATCTATTATTTTAATTTTACAAATAAACACTTCAATTTTATTTTATTTACTAGCTGTGCGCCCGCGGCTCTGCCCGCGTTTTATACGTTCCTCACTGCGTTTTAATTTTTTCTACAGAACCCTATTTTTTTTGTAATATTAAGTAAAAGTAAATATATTTCATGTAAATGCAAGCTCTTGCCGGTAAAACCGTGCAATGAATAGGTTTTTTTTTAGTTTTAATTTTTTTCGCGGAACCCTAATTAGTTTCGAAAATTAGAAGTTACCCGGAGTAACTTTAGCTATCTACCAAAAAAAGTGCCTTCAAAATCCGTTCAGCCATTCCGGAGTTTATCCGGAACAAACAGTCCAGACAGACAAATAACGGACGGACGGACAGACACTTCAATTTTATTTATTAGTGTAGACTACAATAAAACGAAAGTTTATTTAGAATCAAAGAATATACAATCACCGTCTCTTAAGATTATTTTTTCATGATGAAATTAGATCCAATTCACGAGACCCTTGCAGATGTAATTACTCTGTATTGAATTCAAAAGATTCTTTTTTGCGTTTTCTTGAGAACTCCTCCTTCGGATGAGATCCTTGTGTGGGATTAATTTAGCCTTTCTAAAAGGGGTTTTTTTTTAATTTGGCGAATGTCACGGTTTGAGTTTTGAGATAACATATTCAAAATAAATTGATACTGTCTATTACCTTTGAAGTGCGTGTATAAAATATTACTTTTAATATCTTTGTTGACTTAAATTCAAAGATTCTCCTATAGATTATCAACTATAATAAACCTAAGTATCTGACAAAAATTTATGCATAGGTATATGATTTATAAAAGGAATCATGTAAATCAATCGAAGAAACTCGATCAGCTTTTTTTAAAAATATGTTTTATTAATAAATTATACAGTTCATAGTTACAGACGGTTTTAGCGGGAGCACAGAGGGAGTTGTTATTTCCAGACATCACTGTCGTTCACTTAATGATCCTATAATAACTTTTGGAGATTTTAATGTCAGGTTTTAAGCTGCTTGACATAATGCTTGAACTTTTTGTCAGAAAGATCGGTAATGTGCTTTGGATCCATGTTGAAGAACGTGGCATCATTAACTAAAAAGCTTTTATTACCGATTAATCCTAAACCATGGGTTGAAGGAATCGTGGGAAATAGGGAATGCCTATATACTAGCTATCAGTAAAAAAAAAAACAAATAAACTTTAATTTTTTACTTAAAATCAAAACATAACATAAGCTCACGCCTATTATCCCCCAAGGGTTAGGCAGAAGTGAAATGGAGGGCAGGAAGTATATCCTGCCCCCCGGACTTTTGACCATTGGGTCATGCCTCCCTTCGGGGGGGCGGGCGAAGAGGTGGGGGGACGTTCTCCCCCACCCATCCCCATTGCACGGACGAGGGCCGGTGGGTTCGCTGCAGGGGGCGACGCGGTGACTGCGAAAGCCACCCCGTGTCGCCCCCATCCCAAATGCAGCGGACGGCCCCGGGGGGTTTTAGCGGGTATTTCCAGGCGACTCTCGCTCGGGTGAGCCCCACACTGGCACGGAGTTCGTCCTTCCGTGCCCCCTTACCCATTGCATTGGGGGACTTCGGTCTCACTAATGCAATGGGTAAGGGTAGTGCGTAAATGCATTTCCACTCGACAAAAAAAAAAAAGGCAGAGGTGAAATAGCAAACTACACCACCCACATTTCGCCGAGCTTAGTTCCGTCCCAGATATAACAGGGAGCGAGCCTGTCGCCATATCGGGCACAAATTCCAAACTCCGGGATGATGTTGAGTAGAAAAACCCATTAACACTTGACCCGACCCGGGGATCGAACCCGAGACCTCAGAACGGCAGTCAACTGCGCCACCGAGGCAGTTGAAAACATAATACATAAAAAATCCAAAATACTAATATAAAGTACATTGGAAGTAGGCATGAATTAGTATGTAATTGTTACAAACACATAAGATTAAAACTAAATAATTAACATCAATAAAAACGGCAGTTACATTTACTTATTTATTATTATCCTGAAATATAATAAAAAACCACGATAATCTTTACATACATTTATGATGTAAACATTGAAACACAAACATAACTATGATTTTCAAGTTAAATTAATCAACTAATTTTATAATTAAAACAAAATTAAATACATAATAATATAATCGATTACCGAACATTATATAGCTTATTTGTATAACCACGTCATAAACTTTTTTTTTTTTTTTTGACGGGGGGAAATGCATTTACGCACTACCCTTATCTATTGTATTTGGAGGATCAAGGTCCTCCAAATACACTAGATAAGGGGGCACGGAGTGACGAGCTCCGTGCCAGTGTGGGACTCACCCGGGCGAGAGTCGCCCGGAAATACCCACTAAAACCCCCCGGGGCCGTCCGCTGCATTTGGGATGGGGGCGACACGGGGTGGCTTTCGCAAGCACCGCGTCGCCCCCTGCAGCGAACCCACCCGGCCCGTCAGTGCAATGGCCCGGTGGGGATGGAGGAGAAAAGTTCCCCTCCACCTCTTAGCCCGCCTCAGGAGAGGCAAGACGTAAGTCCAACATCCAGGGGGCGGGATAAGTTCCCGCCCCCCGTAGAAAGAAGAGGGAAGAGTTGGACAGAGCAGTGACGGGCAAAGGGACAAATGGGGAAGAAACCCGCCACTGCTTTAAGGGAAGTAGGTCCCTCTCCTTCACTCGTCTTGTCTTGTAGGAAGGAGAGGGATACCTGAAGAGAGAGACGAAAGAAGAGAAAGACCGAAGAAAAGGGGACAGAAGAAGAGTACACCACACACACAAACAAACTCCCACGGCACACGCCACCAACCCTCTACGGCACACGCCACAACGCTGCCCCCCCCCCCCCCGGGCACGCCTACATGCGGAAAAAGCTCCGCACGTAGCGTGCCCACCGCCCCCTGGGCCTCTTGCGCCTCCGAGGATCCGCCCCAGGATCCTCTTCACGGGCCCAACCACGTCATAAACCTAGTAAAACTATTGAATATTTAAATTACTATCGAATAGTCACAGCCACTGACAGTATAATTATAACAATGATGGCTAATGTTTAAAACTGCGCCAAAATCGATATCAAATTTATTATTTACACGTGCTTGCAATTCGCCAGTTCTGTCACGTGGTTTACGTTTGTAAAAAATCCGCTCTGACATAGAACCGTTTCAACACTACGGCGTTTCGTAGAAGACTGAAGAGATCTTACACATTATTCATAGATACAATTATTAATTATTCAATTAAACAGAGGAACAGATAAATTTATATTTACGAATAAAACTAAACAAAAACGTGATGTTAAAAATGTTTGAAAATTATTACGTGGTTAGTTGATTTGTTCTTAATAACGCCATCTATTGAAGAATAACGAAAACATGCGTATCATGTTTTTACTTAACAATTACTTTTAAAATAGCTATGCGTCGCGGCTGCAACTGCAACTTTCATATGTTCTTCACTGCGATTTTTTTTTATACGGAACTCTAATAAGTATCATAAAAAGAATATTAGTACTAAGACAAAGTAAAAATATTTCTCATAAATTAAAACACTTGCCCGTATAACTGTGCATTGAATCGGATTTTATTACATTTTTATTTTTTGAGTTTTAATTTTTTTACGAAAAAAAAGTCCTCTAAGTTACGAGGAGTAACTTTAGCTATCTACCAAAAAAAGTCCAGTTAAGCCGTTACGGAGATTACCCGAAACAAACGACAGACAACAATTTTTTAAATTGTATTTTCGTTGTAGTTATCTTATAGACATTCATATGCATTTAGTCAAAAAAATGTTATTTTGACATTTCAAACAGACACTTCAATTTTATTTATTAGTATAGATTTATATTTGTGTATTCACGTGTCCCTGTTCGTGTGGAATGCCACGTTTTTTAAAACCATGATACCAATAAAATATAGATTACATTTACACAAGATTCAATATTAAATTAAACATATGAACATATAATTTATTTTCATACAAATTTGCACCCCCCTTTTCGTCTCCTTTCGAAAATCATTGAGTAATGCTCCGACATTGATTCTAAAGCCCCCGTCCGGAATTTCTTTGTCTCACGCACATTTAGTGTATTTAATACAGATTTTGTCTCTTTCCAACTTTCTTTGCTTTTGGAACTTCCCATCTGATTCTAAAACCTTCTAGCAACCATAGTTCTTAACCATTTGTTGCATAGTATGTCTTTAACCCCTTTAGCACTAACCTGGCGTTTACGCCAGCTTTCCATTGTTTTCCTATTGTCTTCCTATCGTCTCACTTTTATGGGTAATCGGCATATTAATGTTCGCGATAAAATAACAAACATTTTTTTTTTAAACTCAAGATCGAACACATCTCCCAAAAGTAAAATAATAACACATGTTGTTTTGGTAGATTTATTATTTCCTCATTAAGTTTTTCTTCGCTGAATGCGAGATATATTATGAAAATACCTAACCTATACATTAACAAGAAATAAGTTATACACTTATACGATAAGTACTTACTAAAATAAGAAAGGCATGTTTGTTACTTGATTGATTTTTTCCATAAGAGCGATCAAACGGATGGGTTTCTATCATCTTTCCTTTCTAAGATTAATGTTAGGCCTCGTTGCTTATCGCCTGGTCCATTTCTCGCTTAAATATTATACATGTAATGTATGGATTCATTTATAATCTGTTTATATCTTATAGAAGTCTAAATATATGGCAAATGTGCAACTGTGAAACTATTACTAACCTTTTTTTGCTTCCATTTATTGTTCTTCTTCGATTAAGGCAATTTGTGTTTAAACAATTAGTGTCATTGTCATGTAGGTAAGATGTATTTTCAATCTTGTATCATCGTTACCAAACTCCAGCAAAACTGTGGCTAATCCTGCTAGATCTTTCCATGCGGCTTTGTGCGGCACCTCGGAAGAAATTCAACGTGTTATTTTCCATAATAAACTTGACTTGTACACAATAACCAATGTATGTAACACAAAACGCCACCAAAATTACATGATATAGAGTCAAATACACAAATTTAATTAATTAAAGAAAACAAGTGCTACTTAACAGACTGAGATCCCGCCAATAACTCATTTTATTCCATTTATTCCTCCTTCTTAACTGCCTCGGTAGCGCAGTTGTATTACATACGACTGCCGTTCTGAGGTCTCGGGTTCGATCCCCGGGTCGGGTCAAGTGATATTGGGTTTTTTCTACTCAGTATCATCCCGGAGTTTGGAATTTGTGCCCGATAGGCGACAGGCTCGCTCCCTGTCACATCTGGGACGGAACTAAGCTCGGCGAAATGTGGGTGGTTGTAGTTCGCTACTTCACCTCTGCCTAACCCTTCGGGGATACAGGCGTGAGCATATGTATGTATGTATTCCTTCTTAAGGAAAAGGCAAAGGTACTAATAGACTATGCAGCCAAGTCTAACACTATTAATAAATGAATAGAGGTAACAAAACGGTGGCCTTCTATTACGACCACAACAGAAATGATTGGGACATTTCAGAATTGCATTTGCGTATCATAACTACACTATATCACGTAAAATGCCACCATATAATATATAATCAAATACTGCAAAATAATGAATTAAAAACAAGGACGACAACATGACAGACCAAAATCGCGCCAAGCACCCCCTATTACTAACTTATCTGGCTACAAGCAATTTTTTTAGTTGTTGAAAAGGCAAACGCTAGGCAAAGAAAAAGCAAAGCATGCAGCCAAATCTGTCATTCATGTGAATCCATCGATCCTTCGTCATTTTTTTTTCAAATTACTCTTATGTAAATAGTTTCCGATTAATAAAAACAAAACATTTGTATTTCTTCATTCATTTTTTTTAGGTTAAATATATTTAAAATGTTATATGCACTTTTTCGCTTACACCTAAATAATATTTAAACCGAGGGTGGAGCCACAGGCACCAGTTAGTAGTATATAAAATATATTTGAAAGGATGTCACCTCTCTATTCATATTTTTGATCCATTTAATTAGTAAAGTCTCTACCTTTGAAAGCGCGTGCGAATTCGCTGTCAGCGATTACACAGAATTAGTGTTAAAGGAGCTCTCTTTATATGTACAGTCTCTCTGAATGAGTATTTGTATGTAACGTTTTTTGTATAATAAAACGCTATGAAAATAATATTATATTTATGGATTACCTTATTTTTTACATTGTGGAACTTCTTTCTCTTTATTAGGAAATTATTCATTAACTCCAACTGGACCCAAAAAGTCCTAAGGAAAACAATCTCTATAAAAATACTATCAAGGGGCTCACTTGTATGCCACCTTGAGGAATAAAACCTCTTTATAAATTACCGTGAAATAAAACCTCGTAAAAAATTACAAAGGATGAGGTAGCGGTTAGAGATTATCATATCAGTGGAAGGAGGAGTTTTCTTAGGGGGCTACGTTTGTCGAAGGTCCACACGAAAATCGAAAGCGATACTCGTTGTCCCTCAGCAGTGGCCGTCGAGGTTTAAGTGGGTACAACCACTCCACCTGTCTGCTGAATACTGTCTTCCGTCGCAGAAGGGTAGTCATGAAGGGTTTCCGCACCTAAAAAAAAAAAAACAAACAAACAGTCATGAGGGCTACTGACAGAAGTGAAAACTTGAAACTTTGGATAAACTCTTTTTTAATGTGTATGTATCGTCATTTGTTAATTGCAATAATTAACATAACCTAACATTTTCTAGTTCTACATCTATTGACGTTCCGTGCAATATGTATGTACATTCTAATATAGGTTATTAATAATTAAAACGTACGATAGGCTGCGTGAGCATACATTTTATAATTTATCTCTGAGCACCAGCACTTAAACGTCATCTTATAATTGATATACTGTAGCATATTGACGGCTGACGTCATAGTCATTTGTAAGTTTTGCCCCTACCGAGAATCACTCAACGCCGCTAAAGAAGTTTTCTCTTCAAAAAAACGCAACTTTTAAATTAAACAATTTAGTTAATGCGCAGTATTTTCATGATATTATTTGTCGTATAAATAAACGAAAGAAACAGTATCATACATAAAACATAAGTCACAGTAACAGAGCCGGCATTCGCCCTTTTTTATAAATCTAGACCGGTAACGAGAGCATCGGTCAGCAAAGCCTAAAATAATGGTTAGGTTCAGCCTTCAGCACTTTGACGTGGATGTGATAAAGTTGGATATCCCATTCTAACTAAAATTTATATGTTACAAGCTAATGTGTTTCGGCGGAGTTAGAGCATACTATAAATAAAACCCGTTTTGATTGTTTTTTTGGAACGAAATTCCTTATGAGGCGTTGCGGGGGGTCACCCTTTTTTTTATTTTTTTGACGGGGGTAAATGCATTTACGCACTACCCTTACCTATTGTATTACTGAGACCAAAGTCCCCCAATACAATAGGTAAGGGGGCACGGAGGGACGAACTCCGTGCCAGTGTGGGGCTCGCCCGGGCGTGAAGCGCCCGGAAATACCCACTAAAACCCCCCGCGGCCGTCCACTGCATTTGGGATGGGGGCGACACGGGGTGGCTTTCTAAAGCACCGCGTCGCTCCCTGCAGCGAACCCACCGGGCCTCGTCCGTGCAATGGCCCAGTGGGGATGGGGGGAGAATATTTCTCCACCCCACCTCTTCGCCCGCCTCTCGAAAGAGGCATGACCAAGATTGGTCGTCCATCCAGGGGGGCAGGATATACTTCCTGCCCGCGGGGGGTCACCCTAGCCGGCAAAAAAGGCCGTAATTTAAAAAATAAAGTGTAACCTTTTTATAGCTGTAATTAAATTTCAGCAAAATAGATATCGCCTCCGTGGCGCAATTGTTTGGCACGTTCGGCTGTTAACCGAAAGGTTGGTGGTTCGAACACACCCGGGGGCGTAATTTACTCAATACAAAAATCTCACTTTTAATATTTATTTTACACAAAATTTATCTATATATAAATAGTCAATCGTAAAACATTTCAGTATATTTATCATCTCTGTATGTTTTTTGTTTAATATTGATGTACTTTAAAGTTATTTAAATAACATATTTACAAATAGATTATTTTTACAAGCCAAAGTTTTTTTTTAATATATATTTTGATCGAATTTAAGACACTACGCAAATACTAGTTACATTTGACACATATTTTTTTTTTTTTTTTTTTTTCCATTTATCTATAGTTTATGTATGATATCTATACAATGTCTAATGTATAGTCTACGTGATGACTGTTATTATTATTGTAGTCTGTTATTATTATTATATCATATTATTATTATTCATGTATATAGCTGTTTCTTTGTATATTATTATTGTACTAGTAATAAGAGATGGCGCTTTATTTTACAATACTAAATCGGATACTCAATGATGTAATTAGTTAAACGTTCATAATATGAATACTAGATGGCGTCGCAAGATGTTAAATTTTTAGTTAAGAAGGTACAATAATAATTTAAGATATTCTTGTTATAGCTAGTCATTTTCTAATGATTACATGTAGGCCTATTTAGGCCCATGTACTGAATTACGAGAATATAGAACATTCATAAAGTGAAGTGTTGTGGAAAGTAATCTCTGAACCAGCTAGATCAAAATCAAAATCAAAATCAAAATTTATTTATTCAATTTAGGCCCTAAGAAGGCGCTTATGAACGTCTAAAACACTACCACCGGTTCGGAAAACAACCCAGTCGAGAAGAGCGCAGGCAAGAAACTCGATCTGGTTCTTTTTTTTTCATAAATACAATATATATCATTTTGTTTTGTCATATAAAAAACTATACAAATCGTAGTTTTTAGTGGAAGCACAGAGATGTGGGTTATTTCCAGACATCACTATCGTTCACGTAATGATCGAAGGTAGATAAATAAGAATAGAAGTTAGATAAAGGTAAGTTCCGTTTGCTCCATTCAACATCATCCTTCTTGATATTTCCACACCAACTAAGAACTTCGTTCCTGACAGGGGACCTCTGACCGCACAAATTTTTACTTTTCCTTTTCTTATGCATAATACATTTTTAACAAATAATTTTGTAATTGATTTTTCTTCTTCGGAAACTCCAAATATAACATCAGTCACCTTCTACTTGTATCCAGTAATCAAATAAATTTGAGAGAAAAACTAGCAAATGATACAAAAGATAATAAAGAGACAAGAAGTATCTTAAAAAAAACATAACATGATTTTACAAGATGCCAAAAACTCAGTACTTATATGTAACTTTAAAACTAAGAAAAATAACAATTCAAAATATAAAGAATGTCGTCATTCCTATATGGATGCGCGGTGCGGCAGGTGTAACAAAGAGGTTCGTTAACGGACGGACCAGTTTGCCGCCATTTCGGGTTCCATTTTTGAAATGGTACGTGAAATGCGCGACGGCGGCACGACGCATTTCGCTGACATCTAGATTTTATTCCAGTGAAATGAATTATGTCTTTACTAAAATATAGATATAACAAACATATGTAGGAATTATAAAAATAAATCAAAGCATTATTGATAAAACATTAGTTTGTTGATATTTTACCTAACGCAACCCTGACTAGCTACCACTCTAGACTTCAGAATCTGTCACTAAGCACTTAACTATTAAGACTTATTATCAAGTAAATTACGATCAATTGCCAAGCATGTAAAATGCTTAAAGAACGAATAGTGAGAAGTCTATGCTGGTTCAACTGTGCGCCATTACAATTTGACTGAAACTTTGACACGTCACAAATAAATATCTAGGTTTTTTTTGGAAAAAGGTGATCAGTTCATTTAGCTATTTTTAGCATATCATAATTGACTACATTACGTAATAATAATGAATAGTAGATTAAGTTGAACAAAAAAATGCCAGTTGATTTCATTTAATCATACTAAATATTTAAATATTGGATGCGCAAGAAATATAAATTATTAATTGTCTATAACATAATATATCGCAGTTAGTTCTATATAAAACATAAAAAAAAGGAAAACTGAAGAAAAATCTTATTTCCTGGAAAAGAGTTTCATTACAAATGTTATGTCAAGTTTTTATTCTTAGAGAATTCCCGTAATCAATCAACTATCGTCACGGGATTCGGCCATCAGACTAAACTCATTACAACAATGTCTGGGAAAATTACATCTCATCGAAATAACTAAGATAAAATATATTTATTGCTATAAAGCATATAGTTTATTGAACTACTCTGCAACAATATTTTGAAATGATATTAGCGTTGTTTTGTTTATTAAAAAAAATGTGGTAAATATAAAAAGTAAGTAATTGTGGGTTGTCACTTGTTAAAAAGAGCAAATCCGGAGACTTTTGAAACGTCACTAAGTGTTTGTTGTAATTAATTAAACCGTGTAAAATAAACAATTTTAGATAGTTGTTATATTTTCAATTAAATAATTAGGCGTATCACATAAAACAAATCAACTCAAACTTTGCTACTACTAGGGGGAGCTTGATTTTTTTAAAACTATATACAACTATATTGATATTTTTTTGATGATTATAAAGCGATATATTGCCAAAAAAAAATCACATACAATTATATGAAGTGACGTAAATATTTTGGTAGTGATGCAAACTCAGTAGGCGCTATATATAATAGCATTCCCATAGTGCTGCCATTTCTGGTTGCCCCATTCTCCATCCATTATTCAATATATTATTTTTGGGTGCAGCAGCTCGATCATATTTAGTATTCTATAGCATCGGAGATTATTTTCTAGTAAGTAAAGATGACTTTTGACTAAGATTATGTTGTAGCATTATTGTTTGTTCAGGTTTTTGGAAAAGTTTTTAATATTGTTGGTCAATGAGTTTATAATTAGGCTTTCGTTGTGTATATGTATGGTACACAGATAATATATATAAATATGATTTATTATATATAATTATCCAGGAACGAAACAGGGGAATACGTTTGTTTGTATATAAACGTCGTTTCCTTTTAATCTATACTAATAAATAAAATTGAAGTGTCTGTTTGTAATATCAAAATGTATAAACAAGACTAATACCAAAAATACAATTTTTAAATTATTTATTTGTCTGTATGTCTGTTTGTTTCGGGTAATCTCCAGAACTACTCAACCGATTTTGAAGAGGCTTTTATTGGTAAATAGCTGAAGTTTACTACGCGTAGCTTAGGGTACTTTTGTTTTTCGAAAACTATTACGGTTTAGCGTAAAAAAATTAAAACTCATGAAATTTCGAATAATATCCGATTAAAAGCACAGTTTCAGTGGCAAGTGTTTGAATTTATGAGAAATAGTTAAACTTTATCTTAATACTGAAAAAAATAAAAGAAAATAATTAGGGTTCCGTATAAAAAAAATACAATTTTTTTTTTGTGGATTAGGGGGCAAGCGAGCAAGTGGGTCACCTGATGGTAAGTGATCACCGCCGCCTATGGACACCCACAATACCAGAGGAATCGCAGGTGCGTTGCCGGCCTTTAAGATATGAGTAGGCTCTCTTCTTAAAGGCTCCCAAGTCGTATCGATCCGGTAATACCACCGACGTAAGTTAGCTCCACAAGATAGTTGTGCGAGCCAAAAAAATTCCGCCCGAAACGCACCACCGTGGATCGCCATTCATCCAGATGGTGAGGGTGGAATTTGTGTTTATGGCGCGTTGTACGATAGTGGAATCCAGCAGCCGGTATTAATCTGAACAATTCCTCGGAACACTCCCCATGGTAAGTTCTATAGTAAATGCAAAGAGATCCCATGAGAACATATGTAACGCGGGCGCAACCGCGGGCACTCGGCTAGTAACATCTAATTAAAAAATTATTCACTGGCGAGTTTAATGCTGCAATGCGTTTTCTTCCAATTAACCTGCCGAGAATGCGTAAATAGTATATATTATTTCTACTATTGTATTTTATATTTACCATTCAGCTACAAGCTAGTAAATGCCAATAATAAACTTCGAAACTCGTTCGAAAACTAACTTTCCCGAATAAATGTAGCAGAAACCTTTGAAGCTTTAATCGAAATCCGCGAGCTCCCTCGGACCGGCTTTAGAGATAAAACGAAAATTTTGAACAAGTAACAGAATGTCATTATATTTGTCACTGACAATGTAAGAAACGGGGCAACTGTTGCAAACGCTGGGATAAATTCAACATTCCCGTCTCAAGATTTATTATGAGCTGGAGGTTTTATTTTTAAATTAATAGATATCAGTCAGTTAGTTATAAAGTAAATTTATATACACATAAACACCTTTTACTATTTTAAACGGCAACGTCTCTGTACGTCTATTGGACTGTTAGTTTCCTTACAACTCAAAAACTACTGTAATTATTTGCATGTTTTAATTTTATGGTACATATATTTTCTGACTGGGAACTGAGGCCGTTAGGAGGATAATAGTGTAAATAAAGTAAACACGAAAAATCACTATCATAGCATTTGTTGCAATAATTTAGTTAAAACAATGAATACTTTTGAATTACTCGTATTATGGAGTAAATAATTATATAATATATGATGAGTAAGTATATATTATATAATGCATAATCACTTGAAGGAATTAAACAATTTTTTTTTCTCTGTCAGAAAATAAAAACAAAACATCCAATTTATGCAGTTAATTAGAATACAGCTGTTTTCCAGACCTTTTAGCACACGGATAAAAAGAATAATAATAATAATCTAACTTGATATTAATCCAATTTAAAAGCAAATTATAATACTTGATTAAAAATTGAAATTTGAAGCAATATCACCTGTGAGGGGGTTCGGGCGTTTCTCTGCACGTTTGAAGAATGAATGACGATCACACGTGTAGCCTTCTCAGCCTTACTTGTGAATGAGAGGCGAGGTAACCGTTCTAGGGCTATACCCTCCTCGGTGTTTGCTTCGCGATCCGCTGCTACGGATTGGTCTCTGGGTCTTCTCTTTCCTTGCTTAATAATCCTCTTGGATGATCAAGTTTCTTGTCCAGGGTTTTGCCCTACTGTCCAGCGGTTTCGGGTGTAGCAGAGCGACCCCACGGACCAAGGGGAAGCTCGACAAATCCCCCCGCCGGAACAGTATCGTAGCCAATCTTTTCATAAAGGCTTCAAGGCAAAATTATTACTCAAACGTAAAAAAATCAAGCTGCCCTAGCAGTAGCAATTTATAGTGAAAACTCGTTCGCAAATTTAGACATAACGTTAAAATCCTTTAATTCAAACATTACCCGTCGCAAATATAAAGCTCAAGTTATTATATATAGAGAGTTGTGTTACAAAACAAGTTCGTCTAACAACGATGCCGGAAATGACATTGTTTCGATGTAAGATTTAAAACAAAGTTACTTCAGAGAGTAAAAACGTTTAATATTTGACTTTCTAATTAACATACGTGGGATGAATCTCAGTATTTTAATCAGGTGATAGAGTCAAAACTGATATTAGTTAAGATAGCACAAAAGTTCTATATACCAGAGTAGAAAAGTTATATTTGTGTTTAATGTAAAGGAAAACATACAGTTATAATTCCGAATTTGATTAATTAACCTATAAAGCTAAATAAAATTCTCTGTAACTTCGCTAGATGGCTTATTACTTGAAAACCACTGAAGCGGTCCAAGGTCGGCAACGCAACAGTAATGCCTCTGGTGTTGCAGTTGTACATAAGGGAAGGTAACCATTTACCATCAGATAGGCCGTTTGCCTGTGTGCTGCCCTTTTACATAAGAAAGCGATTATCGAGAGTATTTATTAAAATCATAGATAATTTCCACGGCCATATTTTAGTATATCCTTTGATACAATTAGTGATTTAGGACAAAAATAAATATAGTAAATGAAATTGCCACTAAAGTAACCATCATTTGTAATTTTTACTTTAGTATAATTAATCAAAATTGTCGAGAAAAGATGCAATTAGCTAAAGAATAGATTGAAATTACAAAGTATTCTATAAATACTAATACCAAATTCATAATAATCACTGTTAAAAATCTGTAAATACAACTTTAAACTCTAGTATCAGAAACTTATTGTAACGCTCTTTAAAGAGTAAAGTCGCGTCGTATATTATTTACCAAAATGTTTAAACACAAATTGTGGGAACAATCAACTTTAATCATATTACTTTTAACACCAAAATACAATACAGCAAGTTATACGCCTTCAGAAAACTCAGAGACTACTCCACGAGGGACGCACCTGTGTGCCTCTCCCAACAGACATGTACCGTAGGCGCGGAGAAAGGAGAGGCCATCTTCAAAGATAATAGTCCTGATGCCGTTTCCCTATGTCCTTCATTAGTTGTAAGCTTAGTGTTAAGTTAGCTGTAATTCTATTAAACCTGTAATTACTTTAAGAAATGAATGTAACAAATAACCCATTGTTAATTGTAACAATTGTTTTAATTAATTAATGGAATTTTCTGACCGACTGCGACTGATTTTGCACAGAGCTGTGCTTTGCTACAAAGGAAGTTGCACGAGATGACTTGGGTTGAATTATACGTCTTTTCTGTCAATGGCAATAATGTGTTGCCCGCACTATATAACACGTTGTTTGCGTATTGGATACCCAATTCACTAAGCCATTCACCCTTCCTAGGTTCTTTTGCAATCATTTTTGTTTTACTGCCCATATAAGGAAACCGCGAACCACCCCAGTCAGTTCAGTTTGAGTTAAACACCGTAGCAATTATTCAAGAAGTGATCTACTAGTGCTAAGAGTAAATACTAATCTTTTTCATGTCATTTGAATTATTATTTGAATCCACATATTTAACCCGAGGCCAAGCCTTTGCTGAAAGAAACACATCGTGATGAAATCATAGCATGGTGATAGGGCATTTTCTAAACATCCTTTATCTATAAACCTGTATGCTCCGCGTCGTCCCAGGAAGGCGGCGGACGGCACCTTGGAGCTTAGTGGGTAATCACGTCGGATGAGTCCCACATACCCCCTGTCAATTTAGCCGGAGAGAATTTATTCCTCGCTTAAGTTGATAGGGGGAAGCTTAAATGCAGTTCAGCATTGCTTGAGAGTCAAACATGGTGTGTTAACCATTCAGTACCACATCGTCACTTAACAGCAGGAGAGATTGTGTTAAGTGCTAAACTTATACAATGTAAAAAAAAACTAAGCAGCCATGGAAACTGCTACTGGAAATGAAAACACGAAACTTTGGAAAAACTATTTTTCAATGTTTAAATTAGATAATTAAAATTATTATAATAACATAACCTGTTACGTATAATTTTTTTTCAGTAATTATATTTCTAACAGATAATAAGCTGGGTAAGTAAACATTTTATTATTCTTCTCTGAGCGCGAGTATTTAAACGCCATCTTATATTTGAGATACTGTAGCATGTTGACGGCTGATGTCATAGTATTGGTAATCTGAATGTATAAGTTTTTCCTTTACCGAAAATCCCACAACGTCGCTGAAGAAGTATTCACTTCTAAAGTATATTCATAGACGTAAAAAATATTATACTATAAATACGATCGGAAATTCTTATTTTCAATAATAACTTAGGGAGGCATAGGCAGACAATTATTCCAGTTCATTAACCGTATAAACCGTATTAATAAGGAAATGTACACAATAATACTATTACAGAGTCGGCATATCGCTGTTTGTTTTTGTCTGGGAAGCGAGCGGTTCCTACTTCGCGTTCGGGCGACCGGCCCAGTTAATTTTACGCGCAATTTGCTTTATTACATCTTCTATCCTTTTATTTTAACGATAATATATTTTACGATCGATAATATATCATCATATATATCTAAATAAATATAACATAACATAAGCTCACGCCTGTTATCCCCGAAGGGTTAGGCAGAGGTGAAACAGCGAACTACAGCACCCGCATTTCGCCGAGCTTAGTTCCGTCCCAGATGTGACAGGGGGCGAGCCTGTCGCCATATCGGGCACAAATTCCAGACTCCGGGATGATACTCAGTAGAAAAACCCAATATAACTTAACCCAACCCGTGGATCGAACCCGAGACCTCAGAACGACAGTCGTACCGTAATACAACTGCGCCACCGAGGCAGTATATAAATATATAAGTAAAATAAATATACCTACATAATACAAATTAGGCATATTTTTTTAAATAGACTTTTATATAGCTCTGTTGTATAACTATGATTTTAATTAATTCATTTTTTTTTTTGTATCGTTACACGGTGAAATCATTTTTTTTAATGTGTGTTCATCGCTTTGGGGGAATTTTAACGTAGAGGCTCTCATGTGGTATTACCTGTATATATATGTTTAATCGGTGGTCGGTGACAAATTTTCAAACTTGAATCACCTATGATATCGTCTTGACGTTTTCCTTCAGCGAAAGCTCAAGCTTATTGTATTTTTCGAAACTTCATGAGAGTTAATAATAAATATCGGTAAATCATTTCTTTTAAATAAGATTACATGACAAGTTTATCTGTGTATTTAGCTTACTCTTTAGTAAGATTTGCTTATAGTTACACAATAGTACAATATTTGCAGTCTTTACAATCTCCTTTTTGGACATACCCACCGAAATCAAGGCAGCGATTTGATTCCTAATGGCATAGATATTATAGATAACTATATATAAGTGCATGTATTAAATTGTATCCTATTTTGTAGTTTTCATACGAAACTGTAACAAAATGGCGGCTATTTTGTTGTTAAAATCATTTTTCCAAAAGAGTTTTGTGGTAAATCATGTTTCGTGTCATTATTTAACACACCTCGCTTGTAGCAAACTTACATAAATGCCACCAAAATTACTTACGAAAGAGTCAAATACCGCAAGTTAAATGAACAATAAAAAATACAACATGTCAGACTAGGATACCTCCAAAAATTTCAGATAAAATCTATTTAGTAAGACATAAACTCTCTGTAATTTAGGTTCTCAACGTGAGTGATTATACCCCCCTTGCGGAAGTTAGCCCAGATAAGATAGCCAAGAGCAGCATGGGAGGTTTAAAAATATGATCTAAAAAAAAAACTAGAATAAACATATTCTCAAAGTTGACTGTGACCAAAATAAGGTTGAGAAATTGTGGTATAAAGAACAACAGTAACAATACCTCCAAGAATATCCCAGATAGTAAATGCATGAATACGAACGAAGGCATTGTAGACTAAACGCAATTGATTCAGGGCATCTGTCTGTCACCTGCATACAATACGTATAAGGTTCGCCGATCACTCTCAATTGTGGTTTGAGGCACTAACGCTTCGAAGATGACCTGCTCGAATAAATAAAATCGGAGACTTGACTTATTTACTATAGAGTAGAGAGGCCGTGGACTCGATTACCGATTGAATTGTTAGCAATACATGTAGTATTAAATTGAATGCAAAATTACAAACATTCACACTCAAGTCAATTAGAATTAGAAAATTCCTAGGGAATTTGCTAAGGATAGACTTTTAGTCAGCTGTCTCTATGCAAGTACAATAAGAAATAAATCATTTTTACCGTGTACCCGGAACAAACAGACAAAAACTATAAAAATTGCATTTTTAGCATAGGTATCAATACATTCATATGTATTCGTTCAAATTGTTCCAAGACAATTTTATTTATTAGTATTGCTCATTACCTTCGCACGGTAACAAGCATCGGTAACAAGAAACTGTCAATGCTATATTGAACCCTGTCTCGTAAAATTATTTCTGACGGCAGAACAGATATTCCAATATCTGAGTTAATACCGGCTTCGTTATTTTTTATGTCTTGTTTTTGGTATAGTTATCGTGTATTCAGTAAAAAAATGTTATTTTAATGTTGCATTACAAACAGACACTTCAATTTTGATTTATTAGTATAGTTACTAGTAATTATATCTATCCGGTTATTGTATAATAACCGTGAGACATCCAATCCAGAACTAATTATCAGGCTACGGGTATTGCTTGCATTATCGTGCTAACGTGTGACGTGTGATTCGTCTTAATCTCTCTGAGTGAACACGAATGATTTGTTAATAGGAATTCTATTCAGATCGGTTAAAAATATACAAAACACTTTAAAATCATAGCAAATAAAACAAAAATTAGATTTTTTACACGCTATGGGCTCAGTGCTAAAACAATCTCACCTGATGTTAAGTGACGATGTGGTCCATGATGGTAAACACACTAAGCCTAGATACTGGTTCTCAAGTGGTGCTGTCGGAACACAGCTGTTGGTGTTTGGCGACAGCTTTTCAAAGTTGAGAGTGGTAGTTACTCGAGCGGGCATTATTAGAAAATCACCACCAATGCTATTGATTCCTCATGATGTTTTCCTTCACCGAAAGCTCAGGCTGATTTTAGAGTTGGATGGGTGGACTCGAACCCACGTCCGCACTATCCACTGCACCGAATTCATTTTACAGAATGATGTGATTGAAAATTATTACCTGATTCTTAATAAAAATTATAGTGAACTATTGAAATATAATGTATATTAAAATTGTCTATGATAAGGTTTAGCGTTATCTATGAGCATGAGCTGTAATAAATGAAGAAAGGAAATAAAGAAAATATGGCCGACAGCGTGGTTTCATTGTCAGGGTATATAAAGTTGAAAGATATAAAAATAATACAACATGTGTTACAAATTTAGTAACAAAATAATAAATAACCGTACGTTAAAGGGATTTTTAATTATAATATAAATAGCAAGTGAAATTTATGAGCTTATTTGTTTATTTATGGAAGATAATCGGCCATATTATTTAACCGATTTTGATTAAATTAATGGAACATAGAATACTTTCGCAGTTTTATCGCAGATAAGACTAAAGAGTGTTCTATACCTTTACGTGCTTCCTAGTTCATATTGGATGTAATTAATTTAAAATAAACAACAGATAAAAACAAAAATTTAAAGAAACACAACACAATATAGGGCATGTACTTACAATAATACTTAAGTTGTACGAATTTTTCCTATAATTTCAACTCTATGCTTCTTCTGGGAAGGTAGAAAACTTTTTTAATATCCCTCAACATATTTCATTGTTCGCTGTAGGTACTTAATGTTGCGTTAAAAACTTGCAACTCTCTGAAAATCGGCAAAGTTAGAGAGCGACATGAATTTTTGCTCGTGACAAAAGTGTGGATACATAAAATTTTATATTACTCCATAAGCGTCCTACTTAAGGCAAATTTATAATTGTACATTTTTTATAACGACCGTTGTACATATTTGATAAACTTTCAACCACAGTCCACTGCTATACACTTGGACATCTACATCTATATGCTATAGATATATTGAAAAGAGGAAAGATTTGCACTTTTGTATAAAAAAATCAAAATAAAAAAAAATCTTTCTTCAATTTAGGCCCTAAGAAGGCGCTTATGAACATCTAAAACACTACCACCGGTTCGAAAAACAACCCAGCCGAGAAGAGCCGGCAGGAAACTCGATCTGGTTCTTTATTTTATAAATATAATAAATATCTTTTTTTTTATCTAACGAATAAACTTAAAAATTACTGGACTGATGTGGATGAAATTTGGTATGGAGATAGTTTGAAATACAGGGAGTGACATAGGATAATTTTTATTTCAAAAACCCCACGGGAACGGGAACTACATGGGTAAAACCGCGGAGAGTAGCTAGTCTACAGTAAAAAAGTGCTTAAAATTTGGAATACAAAATGGAATGATTTTTTTATTCAGGCTCCATGAAATTACTTTACTTCATCTGTATTTAGTGTATCCCTTGTTTACGGCTGATCGCGTATAATCTGGCACCGAACCGACGGAACCGTCAGTTGTAACAATACGCATACGCCGCACGATTTTTGTAATTGACAAATTTAAGACCGAACCATTACGTAGATGTCTGTTCGACAGCCAAGCACGTTAAGGGACCGTTGCGTGCCGTGCGTGGATCAACTGTTATAAGCCACTGTTGAAGGAGCCACGACCATAACAACACCTCAAAAAGGGAAGCTGGACGTACCAGAAGTAAGGTGAATGGATTTTCGTTATCAGCATTTCTTTTACATGATATAGGCTCAGTGCTTCGACCACAATCTCACCTGATGTTAAGTGATGGTGTGGTATAGGGTGGTAAACATACTAAGCCTAGATACTGGTTCTCAAGTTATGTTGCCGTTTGGTATTTGGCGACAGGTTTTCGAACTTGAGGGTGTTAACTACGGGCATTGTTAGAAAATGCCCTACCACCATATGTCACTATGGTTTCCTCACGATGTTTTCATTAACTGGAAGCTCCAGGTGATTTTAGAGTTGGATAGGTTTGAACCAGCATCCATTGATGCGGAATCTGGCAGCGCTATCTACAGCGCCATCATCGCTTCGAAGTAGATAACCTTATTGTGACATAGGGTATTCTGAACACGGAGCTAATACTAACGCGATAATTCGCGTAATCAATCCAACTGAAAGACGTCCACTGCTGAACGTAGGGCTCCCCCAAACATCTCCACGACGACCGATCTTTCGCCACCCGCATCCAGCGGACTCCCGCGAGCTTCACCAGGTCGTCGGCCTACAAACGCTCCAATAAATCAACAACACTTAATAATGATATAAATTTTAGTCCAAGATTAACGCCGACCGCTGATTGACAAGAATCTATCGACAATCGCAACCATCATACTGGTCTACATTTACCACGGTTAAATAAGTCTACGTAAGTCTGGATGTATACTTGGTTATGCCAAAATGTTTTGCTGCTACATTTTATTCGAAATAATTAATTTACCGGATTCAATTATTATTACTAGCAACACCTACGCTATATGTATAATATCTCATTTGTGCAGGTGAATCAATAACAATAACCATTTGTTGCGGTTACATGAAGCGAGATGCTAAATCAAGCTTATTCTAATTATACTGCATCATTGGAATCAATATTTGTATTAATAACTAGGGTTGTGTCTGTGTCTTTTCTCGCTTTTTGTAAAACATTTACTTACTTTATTATCAAAGCACAATGAAATATCAGCACTTCTGATGACAAGATAATTGTAATCACTGCCGAGAGACAAAATCTGTTGACAATCATTATAATCAAAATTTATTTATTCAATTTAGACTCTAAGAAGGCACTTATGAACGTCTAAAACACTACCACCGGTTCAGAAAACAACCCAGCCGAGAAGAGCCGGCAAGAAACTCGCTCTGGTTTTTTTTTTATAAATAAAATATGTATCATTTCTTTTTTTTTGTCATATAAAAAACTATACAAATCATAGTCTTAATAATGTTAGCGGGTGCGCACAAAGATGTGGGTTAATTCCAGACATCACTATCGTTCACGTAATGATCCACCCTGTAATAACCTTTTGAGATTAAAACTTGCTTGACATAATACTTGAACTTATTGTCAGGTAAATCGGTAATGTTACTTGGGATCTTATTGTAAAACCGAATACTATTACCTTTAAAGCTTTTATTAGACTTACTTAACCTAAAGCGTGGTTCCGGCCAACTTGTCTTTACTTCTAATATTAAAATTATGACGATCATTCACTAGATCTAGCTTGTCTAAATTATCAAACTGATCCTTCAAACTGATAGGCATACTATGACGAATACAGTTCTGGTACTCCTCCGGCAGCAGTCCAGGTTTTGCTTCGATCCTCAACTCAGAAGCCTCATGGACTCGCCGTCAGAGCAATACACTAACACTTTCATGCACTACGAATACATGTATTAAACTGCATCCTAAAACCCTGCACGCTACACGCAGATATATGGACTCTGTAGATGATATCGAGACCTTTAGGTTTCCATAACCACTGTATATGTAGCGCGGGGCTACTCCCACATAATTTATGTCCCAGGTAGCAACCCAAGCCAAGATTCATACCACTTTTGTGCCTTTTTTTCTATCTAGCTAACGCTGTTGACTAGAAGGCAGCTTCACCGTGACTTTAGGGGTGAGTACTGAAGACACTCAGTCGCAAAAATGTAACTAGCACAAGGGTTACAAAAGTGATACGAACCTCGGCTTACCCATTACCTGAGTGCACTTTTGTACCCTTACGCTAAATAATAAAGAGGGACAATTGGTGACATATCCATACTCAATAATTAAAATTGAAGTGTATGTTTGTAATAACTTTTTACTAAATACATATGAATGTATATACGGTAACTATACCAATAGAACAGTATTTTTTAGCAGTATCTGTCTGTTTGTTCCAGCTAATCTCCGGAACACTTGCATCGATTTAAACGGGACTTTTTTTGGCAAATAGATGAAGATATTTAGCGTAACTTAGGTTACTTTTGTTTATTAATAATTATGGTGTCGTGTAAAAAAATAAAACTCATGAAATTGTGAATAAAATCCAATCCAATGCATAGTTTTTTACTGGCAGGTGCTTGAATTTATCAGAAATATTTTTGCTTTCTCGTAGTACTAAAATATTTTAGAAAAATAATTAGGGTTCTGTGCAAAAAAACCTTAATAAATAATACTATTGACCGCATCCGGCGTGAAATTAATACTACTTGATTTCCGGTGCTAATAAATCCAATCAGATACGGTAGTCAATAAACGAACTCTCGATAATTCTAACTTCCGGCGCTAAATCGTATTCATTCGGTCTCGTATGAAAGTCAATAAACAGACTGTAGAATTTTGACTTTCGGTGGTAATATGAGTGTATCCGTTACATGAAATTTTAAAATTATAAATAACTAAATAGATGAAAGAGTTAAAAAGCTTTGTGAAAGAACTTTGAAGTCAGCATTGTTACCAAAGTCAAAGAAAATTGCTTACAATTAAAAGAAGTATCGCTATACTAATAACCAACGTATCAATACAACAATAGAGTAGCAACTTACATCCAGATAATGTAATAAATCGAAGGAAGGCATTCAGCTATAACAAGATAATACACCAGTAAGAAAATGGAAACTTGCAAATTAAAAAAAACAAAGGGGGTAGTAAAAAGTAAATCGAGAAATATGACTTGGAAAAAGTTGGGAGAAAGAATAACTTAAATGTCCGCTGTCGATACTTCTTCATATCGTACTGAAACCTTAGATCCCACACACATAGTATAAACGTCTATTCATATGCAAAAATATCAGGAACCTTCTTTTCGTAGAACTTCGAAAGTGATTTTGATTCCCTTTAAATCCGTGAATAATAAATAAAAAATAACGAAGCTCAGAGATTGGAATTTCTCTGTTTTGCTGTCAGAAATACTTTTATAAGACAAGCTTCAATATACATTGATAGTTTCTTATTACGGATGCTTGTTACCCTGCTAAATTTCACATAAATATTCTCTGCACCGCAAGAAACGCGCTGATAGTAATTTTTTATTATTATTGCAAGCTTTTATTTAACTTCCTCAAACTCCCTTTTATATTAAAAGTCCAGAAAGCGTTCTCAATTCTAACAGAAGCGTAGACGGACAACGTACATAGCACTGTAGATGATCGAAGTTATCAGTCGCCTTCTCAGATACTGACGTCACTATTAAAGCATGGTGGTAGGCCATTTTCTAACAATGCCCGCCTTGGTAGCTACCACGCTCAATTTCGAAAACCTGTCGCCAAATACCGATAGGTGTGTTCCGGCAGCATCACTTGAGAAACAGTATCTAAGTCTATGTCTTTACCATTTTGGACCACATCGTCATTTACCATTGGGGGATGTTATGGCCAAAGCATTAAGCCTAAACCGTGTAAAAAAAAAGAAAAACAGAATCATGAAAAAAATCGTAATTGCTGTTTATGCAATAACAGACATATAGACAAATAGATGGTGCCTTTTATAATAAGTATTTTTTGGCGGCGTTTAACGTTGCCCCTACAGCAGTAGCAATATAAATACCATGATTTAAAGAATTAAATATAAATAGAAAGAGAATGTTGTAAGAAAGGTATTGGATATGAATGTGGACGGTTACAGGGGAAGGGGAAGACCAAAGAAAAGATGGATGGACTGTGTGAAAGATGATATGTTTAGAAAAGGAGTGAATGCGGAGATGACAACAAATAGAGAGGAATGGAAGAGGAAGACATGTGGCGCCGACCCCAAATAAAAATGGGAAAAGGGTAGGGAGATGATGATGATGATACGATACCACCATATTATGGTTTTTCAAAATGGTTTTGCTTCACAGAAAACTATTTTTTATTATAGCGTTAGGTGGGTGCGTTCGAAACAGCGTCCATCGACGCAAAATCCAACCACGCCATCATCGGCTTCAATTCGCTTTTCGGTTATACAAAACATATGTACATAGATTAATTCTATTAAGCAATAGGTTAAATTTAAATTATCTATTTCTAATTAACTTACAATATGTTATTTTTATACATCTATAATATCCGGATCACTGTAAGACATATAAAGTTCAAACGGCAGCCGATAAGCGAGGCATATTGATAAACATATAAATCATAACTAGCATGCTATTCTCGCGGCTTCGCTAATATATATGATATCATTAGTATTGATAAATTATTGTTAACATTATTGGTTGCTTAATAGGTTAAAATAATGTTCTTGGGGGTGTGATGACCGAGTCGAAGGACCTTGAATTAATTCGATAGCTTTATCGCCGATCCTAGGGCTTCCTACTCCTTATCAACTGTCCAGGCCCACCAAATAACCGCACCCAGTAGTAACAGTGTCGACTTACCTGGTGTGCCGATGCAGATACTTCACCCTGCTGCGATGCACAGCTCCGTCCGCTGTGTCTTCTTGATGTTGAGCGGCTGCTCTTGTCCGTAACCAACGTCACTATCGCTATTTTCAATATCCAAGTACACACGCACGTTTAACACGCTTTAAGCTTAAAATAAGCAGAAGTCGATTTAATAATAAATGTTCCGTGGAGACCGTGTCGCGTAATCGAAAAACCGTTAGCGAGAGAAAGGCTCCACCGAGCGTCGAAACACCGAAAACCACCGGGCATAGATTAAATGGTGTTGCCTGAACAGTTCTTGTCTAATAAAATGTAAACTGTATAAATTTAGCGCTGATTCACAACCTTACCTGATTTTAAGTGGTGCTGTGGTCCAGGTGGATGTGGTTTCCTAAGCTTAGAAATACTGGTTATTAAGTAATTCTGCCGGTACAAACCAATTAGTTTTCAAAGTTATGGGTAGTAGCTACCCAAGCATTATTAGAAAATGCTCTACCACCATACTATGGTTTCCTCATGATGTTTTCTCCGGGGAAAATTTAAGGTAAATAAAATTGGATAGGTAAATTCTAACCTAAAGTGATTAGACGCAGAATCCGACTGAACTATCAAAATAAAAAAAAAATTGCAAATCTCCATAATACAAAACACCTTTCATATGAATGCGAAATTGTTAACGTTAATTTAAAGTTAGTGCTGGAAACGAGATAGGCTTTGCGCCATTATCAGCGTTTCACCGTCTCGTCTATTGTACGTAATCTTGCGGCTACGGTGAGCAGCGACGCCATTGTGCCGCCAAATCGGCTGGCAGATTATAACTGTCTCAGTTTAATCGAGCCTGGGAACTTCCCTCGGCGAGTTTGTCTTAGCCAGCTTTTGTCCTTCCACAATCTAGCCGTTTACTTTTAAACGTAAGCAGAAAAAAATTATGAAAAAAGACTATTAATGTATTACGTAAGTATCGGATGCTTATTTTTGATGATATGAGGATCAGATGGCAACTGAATGAAATTGCGTAATAAGAAGTAGCTATTGTCACTTATTTACATTTCTACCACTAGCGTTATCATGAAGGGTTGGGAGTAAGAGCTCTGCATACTATATACAAAAGTAGACAAAAGTAGGGGGAACTGAAAATGTCCCAAATTTTCTTTACGGACCCAAATATAAATGTTATCTTTATATCCAATTTAATTATTTCCTGTAGAAGGAATTAACCTATCCCTAAATTTTAGATCCCATGATCTATTTGTATAAATTAAAAAAACTTTTTATATGTTTTACACTTTAACTTTAATCAGAAAGTCATTCTTAAGTCACTGGATATAATAGCGCCGCCAGTAATAATTACCAGTGGGAGTAAGTACCTAACAAAATTTGTCTTCTAGTTTTAATGTAGATACTATATTTATATAGATTGCGTAAATAAAATATATAATATCTGGATATCAAGTTTATTAAGTCAGGTGATAACAAACCTTAAATCAATACAGAATCTACAGAAACGATGTACTAATAAAATTAAATAAATTTTTTAACGAATAAAAATGTTCGTTTTCTATAAACATCGAAAACACATCAATGTGGTTTACCATATACAAAAAATACGAGGTTAAATACCTAAATTCCTGCATTAAAATACGTCATATCATAACATCATTTAAAATATAATTCAATCTACTGTGATAGTTTGAATAAATTACAAATAAAGCTATTTCGATACGGTAGATATTTTAATACAGCGCTGCCTTCTTTGCACTAATCAATGTAACATGAAATTGAAGTTATAATAATGTTTCAAAGTCGTGTAGTAAAAAAAATCGAATTAATAATTTAGCATAAAATGCATTAAACATGCATACCATACTTACACTGAATTTTATTCATGTAATATATATTGACGAAAAAACAAAAAGGTGCAGACTATTAAAAACGTTTCAAAACTTTACTACACGTTTTTAATTACGTATCCTTTTGCTTTGAAAATTATTTTAAACCATAAAGTGTATCACCCTTTTTTTTTTTTTTTGACGGGGGGAAATGCATTTACGCACTACCCTTATCTATTGTATTTAGAGGATAAAAAAATCCCCCAATACAATAAATAAGGGGGCACGGAGTGACGAGCTCCGTGCCAGTGTGGGACTCACCCGGGCGAGAGTCGCCCGGAAATACCCACTAAAACTAAACTAAACTAAAACTAATGGCTTTCGCAGGCACCGCGTCGCAAAGTGTATCACCCTGACAACTTATAGTCACAAATTGAAAAAATCATCACATGATTCTGAAATATCTAAATTATTTTGAGTATTATATTATCGTAAGCAATCTTATATTAACTTTCAAAGCTAGAAGAGTGATATTTATAACTTCAGTCAGATATATCTCTCAGACATTTCAAGATAATCTTTCCTTTTAGATTGCAATATATTTATAGATAACGACTGTTAGGGCTGATTATAAACAGCTTTATACTCTTCCTGTCATACTTTCATAGGCAATGTTTGCTTATTTGTCTGTAAGCATGTCTGTTACTCGAGAACTACTAAGCAAATTTACATAATGATTTTTAAAATCATAAATACATTCTTGGGATAGATTTTAATATTATGGTGTATTAAATTTTAAAGTAATGATAGCCCTTTCACACGATAACATTCCGTTTTATCCAGGTCAGGTTTTTTGCAGTATCCTGTTTAGTAGTTAAGGAGTTCGATTCCACTAGTTCCCACGCGCATCCTGTTCGCGTTATGCAGTAAAAAACCGACATACTGATGGAATCTCTCTTATATCTATTTATTTACACCGCGTACTTGTTTTTTATTTTTTTATATCCTCAAGGACACTAAGTCTATTCTTAGCAAATGTTTCATATTTGCGTTAGCAAGAATAAATTGAATAATTGTTTAAAGTAATCTTTTTAGTATAAATGTTAATATGCCTTGTAAAATATAAAATAATTTATTAGGATAATGATTAACAAAACAATGGAAACGAGTATATTGTTTGTGCAATACCTGATCTAAGCCATTAAGTATTTAAGAATTATAACACAGTCAATAAAATATATATATTATTTCATTTCGTGCGTGACGTCGGGTTAGAATGTACAGCCAGAATACCAGCAGTACTCCGTAAACTCATGGTTTCAGTGCAGCAATCATGCTGAGGCTGAGCCTATTCAGTCCCGCACAACATACTGTGTTGTGCGGTTGAGAAGAGAAGACACGAGAACAGCTAGACACATTCTAGCTGTTCCCAAGTCTTCTCTTGGATAACGAATTTACCTATCTAGTAATATAGATATTCACAGTCCGTGTAAATACGTTTTCAATAACAGTGTAAGTAGAGAATCGTACTTTGATTTTCTTGTTCTAACTGTCACTCTACTATCTTGCCCAAAAGTTCATAGCAGATATCAAGGTCCTTCCGTCAACATCGTCCAAATCAGTTAAAAGAAAACAGCCCTTATCGTAAATACACTAAACTTTAAGCATAGTTCCTAGGATAGAGCTAGCATTAGTTAGTACCTTATTAAAACATTCTCCTTATAAACGATTAAAGCACAACTGTCACGCAAAAAATCATCATTATTCTCATCATTCATTACTCTTTCAACCTTTTAGAATTTATGTGTACTTTGCAAACTATTTCAGTTTAAATATTTATGTTCCACGTCAATCGCGACGCCGGACGCCATCTTTTTGTATCGAAATACGAAATGTTGCTGATTTTAGAGATAACTATTTTTAATGGCTGATAAAAATATTACAGAATTTAAAGTCGAATGATCAAAGAATAATAATTTTAGTATGATTCAGTATTGTCATCTATTATCACTACATTTTTTGTACACGATGAAATTTAAAAAAAATTGCAGATGGTAAGATTTTCAATGAGTCTCTTTTTAAATTGAAGCTTAAAATTAAATAATCATTGATTACTATAAAATCTATAAACAGTGTTACTGAGTGATGAAATCTTTAACATTACAATTTGTATGTTAATAATATGAAAAGCTGTGTGGATAATGTATTATTGAAAACCAGCTGCTCTCCGCGGTTTTACCCGCGTAGTTCCAGTTCCCTTGGGATTTTCGAAATAAAAACTATCCTATGTCACTCCCCGGATTTCAAACTATCTTCATACCAAATTTCATACAAATCTGCTAAGTAGTTTTACAAAATACAAGTCTGTCCTCTTTATAATATCAGTATAGATGAATAATACAAGGACTATTTCCTACAACTGTCAAAAAAGTCACTAAACATCACAAGTTCTTCAACATTATTAATAATCGATTATTAAAATGTACATCCATATTCGCACGTGGCGTTTCAACGAAGCTTTTTCGTAATATGGCGCGATCGCGCGATATTTGTGTCCTTTTTACTCTTTATCAAGCAATACAATCGTCCTATCCTTGTCACTTAATCGCGGGCTGTTAGGCGATAATTCTTGTTATATAGTCTGTACTCGTACGGTACTACTACTGGCTTTGACTCTTTGTTTATTTTTATTCAGCGTGCGCGTACAGACGTTTACTCTGAGATAACATAGATTCCATTTTAAAACTATCGCGAAATATTCTAAAAATAGTATAAGAATGAACACGTGAACGTGGTTTATAGAGCGCATGCGCGAAATCTGTCAAAACCGTGAACTTGCGTGAGCCAAAGTTCCGTATTTTATTACAAAAATAATAATAATAATATTACAAAAAGTTTAAAGTTTTCTAGTGAAATTGAACGTTAATAATGTCAAAGGATACACCGCTAGTGGGTTTAGATGCAATATTAAAGCAACTAGGACCTTTTGGAAAATATAATATTATCAACTATGTGCTATTTCTTTTCCCCTGCTTTCTGGCAGGCATGTACGGATCTGTGTTTGTATTTGAAGCTGCAGACATTGACTATCGGTAAGTGAAATAATTTACTTTTTACTCTAAAAAACGCGTAACCAACCTTAAAGTTCAATCTAAAATTTCGGAATTTACGAAAGCATTTGACACCTTCATTAATGCATTAAAATATTTTTCCAAGTAGTATTTATTTACTATCCTCTTACAGATTATATATTGCATTTAGTTTAGATTCTGTAAATATAACCTATTTTCTAATAATACGCATGCGCCGGTTCCACCAAAATATAGCGAGGGTCGCGGCGCAGAAAAAGCGATGAAGGGTTCCACAAGGTTACCAACTGGATTTTTAATAATATTTATTAGTCGATTAATATCCATATTATAACATCAAGTTAACATTATATAAATAGATCCATATTATTATTTTTATAATTTATCTAATTGTTTTGCATTCAGTATTATCTATAGGTCAGTAGTTGTTTTTCTTGTAACAAATACAATCAAACTTGCCCGTATCTTTCAAATTTTAGGTTAGTTATTTCCAGATGGATTCATACAATTCATATCGTCAATTAATTCTTCTATCTATTAATAGTGTGCATAATTTTAAAGCATATTAAATGCAAACTAAACCTGCAATATCTACCGATAACCATCACATATTTATTATTTCAAATTTGACAAAATTAGTTCGTTGACATAAAAACTCTTTGGCGCTTTTTCTATCCCATAATTTGTTGCTTTAAATTTCGTCTCAAAGTATCATAGATAACACATAACCTACAAATTATTTATAGAAGTAGGTAAGATATTAGTTTATATAAGTAAATAAATAAATAATTACATATCTCAATTTAACTTATCATCAAGTTATTAATAACCTTACAGTAGATTAACGTAAGCTAATTACGCAAACTTTCATATTTCGATTCACAAACACAATAGTTTAAATGGCTATCGTTAATGCTAAGGGTGGAGTGCACGAAATGTCCAGTTATAGTAAAGTTTAAATTTAAACTTAATCTTTACTACATCTTTAACCATAGCAGTAGCAAAGTTTCGAGTGCACAACCCAACTTTTAGTAAGGTTTAAAGTTAAAAGGGTTGTCAGTTGAAAGATACATCAATCTCCTAATAAATATTAAGGAGAATATTTTATGTATGGTAACATCGGTAAAAATGTCAAAAACAATATTGACAAATAGAAAACAATCGTGTTTTATTGTTGTCAGTTTGGACTAAAACGAAAATTTTGGATATATTTCGTTATGGATCAAATTCTATTAACTGTAAAAACCAAGTAAGTTTATCAAGAATTAAAAAAGATAGTATATGTCTTACATTTATTACTGTTATATATATCCTAATGAAAGACATTTTAATTATTATTGTTGCCGAGTATTATTACTTATTCATTCGTGTTTATGTTTTAGGGATAAAATTAGTAGCTTTACAAAATCTGAAATATTAAGTCTTCAAACACTTATTGATAAACATAAAAACATTTTACATTTTATGTAAAAAAAATGATGGTATTAGCTTGAAACAAAAAGAGAAAACATCGCTAGAAGACAATTCCCACGAAAAATCTTACAATAGAGACATATTTTTGTACAATATAAATAATAGGATCTCTTAAATACCGTTGGCAGATGACATGACAATCGAAATAAACTTGGTTTAAATTTTAAACGCCCAAATTTCGTGGTTTATGGTAACAGTTAAATTATGACGTAATTTAAGCTAAACTCGGATGGTGCAACACGTTTTTGCCTAACTGTAGATTTAACTACGGATTTGACTTTTGTCAAATATAAGCTTAGATGATGCACGCCAGCCTTAATCTGATAGACACAAACGAAATATGCCTAATGTTAGAAAATATGACACTAAGTGTCAAACTATTATTCTTAAAACAATCAACATAGGTACCTATCATCTATACGTATATTAAAATTAATTGCCGTTTGAGCTCGTACTATTACAATCTCTTAAATAAATAGGGTATTTTCTAATTCCCATCTGGCTAGCTACCACCATCATTTTTGGTCTCCAAGCACGTACAGGTGCGTTCCGGCATCACTTGAGAACCTGTACCTTTAAAGCTTAGCTTGTTTACTTATTTGGATCACAGTGCCACTTAATATCAGATGAAATTGTGACCGACCGAAACGCTTAGCATATACAGTGTATTATAAAAAAGTATATTACCTAATAGAAGAAAATGCACATTCTAAAACCTGACCACTAAATATGTTCATAGAAACAAAACACTTCGAACGGTAGTAGTCAGACGCGGAATAAATCCGTTTCAAATTGACTTCCAAAAGACCACGTACGCCTTTTGCTGTGTGCTCGTGATTATATTAACTCTACACACACAAACATATATATTTTTTTGGCTTCAATGTCAAGCGAGTATTTGTATGGAACTACTACTCTTAGCGTTATTATAGCCTGTGATAAAAATAAACATCATGAATTCCTGGTCACTTTTACTATTATATGAATTCTATATTATTATTCATATAGATTTATTAAATATTAGCCGTGTGCTCGCGGCTGCACCTGCGTTTCATATACTTTTCATTGCGTAATATAGTTTTTAATTTTTTTTTTTATACGGGACCCTAATTATTTTCATCAGACCCTAGTTATATCTCACAAATTGTAATACCTGCCAGTAAAACTGTGCATTGAATCGGATTTTATTCTAATGTTTATGAGTTCTTATTTTTTTGACGCAGAACCCTAATTATTTTCGAAAACATAAAGTAGCCTAAGTTACGCGGAGTAACTTCAGCTATCTAGCAAACAAGTCGTATCCAAATCTGTCAAGACGTTCCGAATATTAGCCGTTACAAACAGACAGACAGACAAAAATTTTAAAAATTGCATTTTTGGTATATGTGTCTATACATTCATATCTGTATATAAAAAAGACACTTTATATATTAACGACAATAAAAATTGATTTACTTTAAACGATTTTACATCGTGCTATAGTTCTGTTGTCTTCCATTATACATAAATGTTTCGAAATAGTCTGCGCTTCAATTTTATTTATTAGTACAGAATAGATTATTACCATATTATTATTATATTACTTATATAGTTGTACTTTTTTTAAGAAAAAATAATACTCCGAATAAGTAACACCTTTTTTTTTTGACGAGGGTAATGCATTTACGCACTTCCCTTACCTATTGCATTAGTGAGACCGAAGTCCCCCAATGCAATAGGTAAGGGGGTGCGGAGGGACGTCTCCGCGCCAGTGTGGGACTCGCCCGGACGTGAAACATCCGGAAATACCCACTAAACCCCCCGGGGCCGTCCGCCGCATTTGGGATGGGGACGACACGGGATGGGAATAAGTGACACCTGGCTAAATATAAGAAACATGAAGATATACTAATTTACGAATGGAATGATAAATAGACGCAGACGATGTTTATATGAATTAGTTTTTTGAATTGTTTTAAATTAAATAAATTTATATGAATCATTAATATAAACACACGTCTACTGCTACTTAGACCTAAGTACGATGCTCGGTGACCGCAGTAGAGCCTCCGAACAAGTTGGCCTTAAAATGATCATGGACAAGACAAAAATCATGTTTAATAACCATGGGAATGACTCTACGCTCGAAGTTGTTGACAATCATGTATACCTGGTACACATCATCCAATTAGGTAGATCCAACTTCGAGAAAGACGTTAATCGTCGAATCCAACTCGGCTGGGCCGCGTTCTGGAAGCTACACAGAACCTTCTCGTCCAAAATACCCCAGTGGCTCAAGACGAAAGTCTTCAACCAGTGTGAGTTGGCAGTGATGACAAACGGCACAGAGACGTGGTCGCTCACAATGGACCTAATAAAAAAGCTCAAACTAGCTCAAAGGCTAACGGAGTTTCACTGCGTGATCGAATCGAGAATGAAGACCCTAAGCATTTCCTTAAAAAAATCTTAGCAAATAAAAAAAGCAAAAAATATTTTTCATAAATTCAAGCACTTGCCCGTAAAACTGTGCATTGAATCGGTTTTTTTTTTTTCACAGCTTCATGAGTTTAAATTGTTTTCATCGGAACCCTAATTATTTTCGAAAAGTACCTTAAGTTAAGCACAGTATCTTTAGCTATCTACTAAAAAAAAGTCCCGCCATAATGGGTTCCTGCCATTCCGGATATTACACGGAACAATCAGACAGACAGGCAAAATTTTTTAAAATTGTATTGTGATATAATTATCGTATCTATTTAGTAATAAAAATATTTCACATTATAAACAGACATTTTAATTTTATTTATTAGTACAGTATACAATTGTCAGATACACTGAACAACGGATCTGAAGCTCCCTTACAGAATCCATGTATACACAAGAATCTCCCTAGTTTGGGATCGGACCAGATGTAAATATTGTACCGAAAGACTCATTTGAGTTTTTGGCGGGATCTCAGTCTGACATGTAGCAATTGTTTTCTTTAATTCATTAAACTTGTGTACTTGACTCTATATCATGTAATCTTGGTGGCGTTTTGTGTGAAATAGTTTAGTTATTGTGTTCAAGTTAAGTTTATTATAGAAGACAACGCGTAGCATACATTCTGAGGTGCCGACAAAGCTCCATGGAAAGTTCGAGCAGGATGGGCCACCGTTCTGTTGGAGCTTGGTAACGCTGATACAAGATTGAAAATCTTACCTACATGACATTGGCACAAATTGTGTGTACACACAGATTGCCATTAACTAAGAAGAAGAAGAAGAAAGGCTCATTCATTCATTCTTCTCGAAAGATTCATTCGTTCACTAATACACGATTTCTACGTATTCTAATATACATTCTTTCGTAACGTCAACTACACTAATTTAATGATATCATTAAAGATATGTTTATGTTTGTTTATTATTTGTTATTGCAATGACATTAATATTACAACATGTTTGTTATTTATAACTGGATGTGTGGCACAGCTCTACAGGCATATAACAGTTATATATATATATTTATTTATTTTATTTATTTATTTATTTATTTGGGAAACACACAGTTAATAATATACACATATGAAATTACATAACAATAATACATAAACCAGTCAAGTGTCCACTAAAATTATAATTATGAAAGTAAATATAACAACACTAATACCTCCATCATTACAAGCTATAAAAAACATTATGGCAAACACTATAAATTTAAAACTATTTTTAGCAATTTTTTAAAGGAACTGATGGGGCATGCAAATATATCAATTTTAGTAAACATCTTATTATACATATCGCACGAACGAAATAAATATGTGTTCTTCACATACCTCGTTCGAGCAACAGGGATTTTAAAAAGTAAGTGGTTTCTGGCATTTGGTCGAGGAACCCTAAAATTAATTTCACTAACAAGAATCGGAGAATCAATAAAATTTCTAAGAAGTTTAAATAAATAAATTTAAATATATATATATAACATTTGTGTATTCTGAACATTATTTATATCTCAAATTACGTGTTGTTGGTCATCGTTTTAATAGACTGATATAATATATTGTATGATTATTCGTCATAAATATGAACACATCCAGAGAAAACACAGTCCATCACGTCAAACATATATGTCTGAAGTGACAACTTCACATACGCATTTTTGCATACATTTGCATACATTTCCTAAGCAAATATTGTTAACATCTGGTTATGAAGTAATGTGTTTCAAAAAATGGTTGGATATTGTCAATTCCTTGTCTATAAGTTGAATAGTATAATTTAAATATATAGATTCAGATAATTTAAACGGGTTTCACGCGTTTCCTTAGCTTTTTTTCTATCCCGACGTTTCGGCTGGGTTTCACCAACCGCGGTCACGGGCTGACTGGCGGTGCGCGGCGTCGCCTGCTGCGCTGAGGGGTATTTAGATGAACTACCCCCGTTTGGTCTTTATATTTATTATAGTCACAACACACAACACTAACAATATCCATCGACGATGCCTGTGACGATAAATCACGAACCTTAAGATTTTCTAGCGACGGATTCCACGCTGATGAAAGCCTATATCCATCCTCGCGATTGAAATTTGGATGTTTTTTTTTAATTTCAATCGCTTCAAATAAAATTAAATATATAGATTTAAATAATTAAATGCGTGTCCGACATTCTGAGAACGCGTGAAAAGGTCTTCATTAAGACTTGTGTGAGTTCATTTACTCGATATAAAAAGCCTGGGATAAAATGTAAATGGTTATGATAAGAGAGAAACTGATTTACTATAGGCTACAATATTATACTATGACTTCATTAAATAAAAGTACTTCGAAATCCTATAATTATATGTAACTCTTTGTAATTTGAAATAAAACGCTAAACCATTCTTATCGATGCAAACTAAACTCGATTTGAAATACCTGATAACTAAATATGCAATGCTATTACCTATCTTTGTAAGTAATGTCACTGTATGTCAGTTGATTCCTATCCGCGATTAGATAAGTCACTTGTATTGATAAATACTTAAATTTCTTCGTTGGGTAAAAAAAAAACCAAAGGCTGTAAATATGAATAGTTTAATTAAAGCCTCAACGGACAAACATTTATTTCTTATCATTTTGAGAAAGGTAAATTTAGTTAGTATTGAAATAATAAAAAATCATACGACAAACCCATGTGTGGCTTCTTGTTTCACGTATGAAAAGAAAATAACGTTAAACTTAACAGCGCATAAATAAGCAAAAATTTTAATTTTTTTGATAATTTTGTTATTAATCTTATAATATAAATAACTCATTAATAACGACAAATATATGTATAAACCCGCTGAGCACTAACCTGGCGTTTACGCTTGCTTTCCATTGTTTGCCTATTGTCTAATTTTTATGGGCTATCGACATATTAAGTAAAACACAAATTTAAATTCACTTTGCATATGAAATCAAAAAGCTTTTATTGAAATGAATATACCGATCGTTTGTCCTATTTATACAGTACTAGCTGGTGCCCTCGGCTCCGCCCGCGTTTCTTATGCTCTTTAGATGTGAGTGAAAAAGTGCATATAACATTTCATTTATACCTTTTTTTTTTGACGGGGGGAAATGCATTTACGCACTGCCCTTACCTATTGCATTAGTGAGACCGGAGTCACCCAATGCAATAGGTAAGGGGGCACGGAGGGACGAATTCCGTGCCACTGTGGGACTCAACGGGCGTGAAGCGCTCGGAAATACCCACTAAAACCCCCCGGGGCCGTCCGCCGCATTTGGGATGGTGGCGACACGGGGTGGCTTTCGCAAGCACCGCGTCGCAAATATTGTTACCCCATCCTGGGTTCGAACCTCCGAACTTTCAGTCGTACCGTCTATGAGACACGCGAATTAATTCACCGGGCTAACCACGCTCTCATTTCATTTATACCTAACCTAAAAAAAAAAACAAGTGAATGAAGAAAAATGGATCTCTTGTTTTTATTAACGGAAAAAATATACGTATTAGTAAATTTTTATGACTTCTAATTTTTTTTTTACGCGGAACCCTATTTTACAAAATGAAAAAACTTCGGCTGTCTACCAAAAAAGTCCCGTCAAAATGAGTCCAGCCGTTCCGGAGATTATCCGGAACAAACACACAGACAAAAATTTAAAAAAAATATTTTTTTTAGCATAAGTGTCGTGTATACATTCATATGTATTTAGTAAAAAAAATGTTATTTTGACATTACAAACAGACACTTCAATTTTGTTTACTAGTATAGATATAGCAATGTTTATAGTCTTTATAATAACTGTTTTACTTTATAATTTAATAAAGAGTGCTCCGATCTTCGATCCGACTCCTGTGTATCGACCGCCAGCGCGATAGCGTCAGACTTTCTAACGCACTAGAATAAAACTGCACGACCACACTCCTGCACACTGCACGCAGGTACATGGGTTCTATGCCTCCCTTCGGGGGGGCGGTTGAAGAGGTGCGGTGGAGTATCTCCCCCATCCCCGCCGGGCCATTGCACGACGAGGCCTGGTGGGTTCGCTGCAGGGGGCGACGCGGTGGCATGCTGTGCAATCCCGTATCGCCCCCATCCCAAATGCAGCGGATGGCCCCGGGGGGTTTTAGTGGGTATTTCCGGGCGACTCTCGCCCGGGTGAGTCCCACACTGGCACGGAGCTCGTCACTCCGTGTCCCCTTATCTATTGTATTTGGGGGACTTGATCCTTCAAATACAATAGATAAGGGTAGTGCGTAAATGCATTTCCCCCGTCCAAAAAAAAAAAAAGGTACATGGGTTCTATTAGAGACTTTGAGATCCGTAGTTTTCCTTAAAGATCATAAAATCAAAATCTCATGTAGGTAATGAAATATCTCAAGTAAGTCCATACTTGATTTGATGTCCCTGCACCAAGTACTAGGAAGGTCAACAATATTTAGTAAGTTTAAAAAAAATTGCAATGCCATAAAAATAAACTCAAGTATCCAATTAATTACTTTAATTACCCGTGTTCAACTAAAAACCTTTGACGTCATCATAATATTATTCCGTACAAAGGACACGATCATTTTAATTTTCAATAAACGTTCGTTATCGGTGTGGGCGACACTTAATTTTGTTTCGTCTGAAATTAATTTTCGTATCAATTTAATTGTTTATTATTATCTATAAGTGATTTATATAATTGGAAAAGCTTTCATATGAATTTTTTTTATAAACTAGCTAATGCTGTTGACCGGAAGGGCCTTTACATTTTCAGCGAAATTTGTGGGCGAGTGCTGAAGGTACTCAGCCGCAAAAAGGTAACCCATCTATACTTATAAATAAAAGTGTCTGTTTGTAATGTGAAAATACTTTTTTCACTAAATAGATATGATTTTTTTTATTATTGAAATTAAACTATCTGCAGACTCTGGGTCCGCACCTTTTTTTTATATTGGAGATTTAAATCGACTTGCGTCGGAAAATTTGCCTATAATAGCAATTCAAGCAGCTATGCAGTAAATATATATATATATATATATATATATATATATATATATATATATATATATATATAGGGTTCCGCGTAAAAAAATTAATATTCATAAAAATTTAATAAAATCCGATTCAATGCACAGTTTTATGAGCAAGTGTTTAAATGTATTAGAAATATTTTCACTTTATCTTAGTACCTACTAAAAAGGTTTTAGGAAAATAATTAGGATACCGTATAAAAAATTAAAACGCAGTGAAGAACATATAAAACGCGGGCGCAGCCGCGAGCACACAGTTAATATGCAATAATTTATTTAGTTGTAATAAAAATATTTATTATCCGTAAGTAAGCGGTGTCCGTTCATTAAAAAAGAATCTATGTTATTCCGGCATAAAACTTTCATTCCTTGTTTTTATTGATGCCGTTCGTTTTATTCTATCCTTAATTAAACATTCTGGAGAATGGAAATAAACGATCCCTGTTAATCTCGCTAATAAAACGTTAATACATTGTTTAAAGAACATTTTAATATAAATGATTGTGTTTCAATAGTTCTGCCCCGTGACTTCGCTCGCTTGTAGCAATATAATTTATTTTTTACAAAGAACTTACGTCGATGTTAAGTACATTATATAGCCTGATGATGTAATGGTGAGTTTTGATGTTGAGTCATTATTCACCAATCATCGTCTCTCTGCCCTCATCCCATTTGTATTTGAGGTCGGCGCAACATGTCTTCCTCTTCCATTCATCTCTATTTAAGATCAAGTCTACATTCACTCTCTTTATGTATGTGTATATATTTATATATTTTATTTATGTTCATTTATATTATAACACTAGTGCGTGCCCCCGTTTCATATGTTCTATTATGCGTTTTAACGTTTTAATTTTTTTTATACGGAACCCTCATAATTTTTTGTAATAAGGTTTCTAATAAATTCAAGCACTTGCCCGTAAAACTGTGCATTGAATCGAATTTTATTCAATTTTATATGAGTATGAATTTTTTTACGCGGAACCCTAATTATTTTCGAAAATGAAAAGTACCTTAAGTTACCCGGAGTAACTTCAGCTATCTACCAAACAAAACCCGGACCAAACAGACATACAAAAATTTCCACAATTGTATTTTTGGTATAGGTATCGTTTATACGAGTATAATACATTCATATCTATTTAGTAAAAAAAAAAATGCAAACAGACTCTTCAATTTTATTTGATAGTATAGATATGATCACATTAAAACGCATTAACCGCTTATTCGTATTGACAACACTACCGCAGGTTACATACATACATACATATCATCACGCCTTTCTCCCGTGGGGGTAGGCAGAGATTACGTCCTTCCACTTGCTACGATCTTGACACACCTCTTTCGCTTCCTCTACTTTCATGAGCGCTTTCATACATGCTCGTCGGTTATGAGTACTTTTCACTTGGCCTTTATTTAACACATGATTGATTTGGTCTAGATACGTTCGCCTAGGTCGACCCTTACCGACTTGCCCATTCACCCTCGCCTTATAAATTAGTTTCGTTAATCTTCTCAGTTAACCGCAGGTTAGCTGGAAGAAAATGCCAAATGGCTTTAAACTCCCCTTTGTACAACTTTATGTGCAGTAAAGTTTTTTTAGCAAATCTGCCCTTGGAAATGCTTGCCGAAAATTAGCCCGTTGGCAGGCGAGGAAGTGAAAGGAAAAGTCAATTGGGAATAAAAAGGAATTTAAAAAGATCATAAAAGTGTCAGTTCAATCTCTATCTACCCCAATAGGCAACACGACGTGATCATAAGTCAATAGATATATTATTTTTGTATAATATTAAATTAACCCACATAATGAAGTGAAATTATCGTGGCGAATGATAGAATCATTGTAGGTGCCTGCCGATGTAATTAATATTATTCCGACAGGGTTATGATGGATCGTATGCGGGTTGGACCGGGTGCGTGTGTGAAGCGGGCTTTTTGCGTATGGTCCAACTTATAGATTGTTACGATTTTATATTAAACTGAATTGTGTGTGTTTATATATAAAAATCGAGCCAGAATATCAATCACAATTTAAATATTTATTATCTTCATAACTTATGCACAGCGTCTTTACACTTATCGCCATCTTCATTTTAAGAGTGAGAGAAAACGTTACTTCATATACTTCCCTTTCATTCACACCTTACGTTCCGTTTTTACTATCATTGCTACATATATATGAAGATAATATTGATGTTTATTTAACTGATTCGATTGATCAATTTTTTTTTGTTGTAAGTTACCAAAAACGAAGTAAAAAAAAAAAAATTAGGCAAATCCGTCTTGACGTGACAGAAAAATCGCATCAAAAATTTCATCATTATTTCGTGAATTGTCCTAGTTTATCTTTAAAACTATCGAATCTGTAAATCTCCTTTCTAGTGCTTATCAATGATCTGCTCTTCATTTACATTATACAGGCTAATCAGTCATAACTAGATGTAAACCTACACAATAGATAATAGAGAAAGTTATGCTTAGTTGGTTCGGGTTTGACATAGGCGAATGTATTTTGACCAAATCGAGCAAGTTAAATAAGACCAAGTGAAAAATACTCATAACCGGTAGCAAGATCGTAGCAACTGGAAGGACATAATCTATGCCTATCCCCTTGGAAAAAGGCGTGACACTGTGTATATATGTATTTATCATGGTCATAGACATGAAGTCGCTGTAAGACAAGTCAAATGCAAATATGCATAATTTATTTTGATTTAGTTAACATCTAAAACTATTTTTTTGGGTTTGACTAACAGGCTAACGCTATTATCCCGAAGACCCTTTATAGCTTCACCAGACTTAACCCTAAGGACATTTATTCATATAATGGTAACTAGTACAAAGGTAAAAAGCAACTAACCTCGGCTTGTGTTGTTATTCGGATGCAAATCCAGCGAAATGTGTCTTAACTAAAACCAATCCGGTAAAGAATGAAAATAAGAAAAAAGATCACATACATAATATGTACTTTGCGTGTAAAATCCCACTGTAGTAGCTTTTTCTAGTTGATAATCGGAGAGAGTTCCAGGTCCTAGAATAATTCCACGGAATCACATACACCGTAAAACCACAAGCTGGTGTTCAAACCGTTGTGTTCGTTTTATGCTGGTTACATTTTCGTCTGGTTGTTTTAAGTGTTTGAAGGACGAACGCGATGAAGTTTTAAAAATATATCAGATTAATAACATAATCACTTCCAAAAAAATGTATGCATAATATTATTGAGATTGTACTCGCTTCTATGCCCATTGTTGTGAAATTTTTAAAAAAGGAATAAAAATTTAATATATTCATTTTCTCTTGTTACAGATGCGAGATAACAGAATGCGAGAGTATAGATAATAACCTATGGATAGAACACGCCATACCTATTGATAAGGGCGCCCTATCCAAGTGTAACAGACATCCTTATAGAGAGAACGTCACGATAAGTAATCACTCATGTACGATTGATGATTTTGACATCAACAGAACCGAGAAATGCGACTCTTATGTTTATAGTTACGAAGATTCCGCCGTCAAAGATGTAAGAACATAGCAACACATTTAAAATATTAAACGTCTGAATTTGGTTAACAATTGTTATATAGTAATAAGTCACGATTTCACACCTGATTGAATAATGTTTGATTTTTAAAATATATCATAGAGGCGGTCGTTTATCCTGGTATGGACATGTGATGCGCAGGGAGAAAGAGAGAATGTTGTAAGAAAGGTATTGGATATGAATGTGGACGGTTACATGGGAAGGGGAAGACCAAAGAAAAGATGGATGGACTGTGTGAAAGATGATATGTTTAGAAAAGGAGTGAATGCGGAGATGACAACAAATAGAGAGGAATGGAAGAGGAAGACATGTTGCGCCGACCTCAAATAAAAATGGGAAAAGGGTAGGGAGATGATGATGATGATGTTAAAATATATCATATGTAATAACTGAACACTTTCAAAGGTGGCTAATTGTTCAAATCAGACCATTTATTGTCCCGAGTGATAAATAAAAAATTAAATAAACTTAATTGTTACACTCTGAACTCCTCTCCTGCTACTGCCTCTGTGGCGTAGTTGTATTACGGTACGACTGTCGTTCCGAGGTCTCGGGTTCGATCCTCAGGTCGGGTCAAGTGATATTGGGTTTACTTACTCAGTATCATCCCGGAGTGTGGAATTTGTGTGCGATATGGCGACAGGCTCGCCCCCTGTCACATCTGGGACAGAACTAAGCTCGGCGAAATGTGGGTGGTGTAGTTCGCTATTTCACCTCTGCCTAACCCTTCGGGGATAACAGGCGTGAGCTTATGTCATGTTAAAATCCTCTCATAATAATATAGCATATCTCAGTAAATAAAAATAATTTAAAACTACGCTGTCTATTCTGAAGTTAAAACTTATCTCAACAGTCTACCCTAGCAAAATGATGGTAGTCCCTCTAGAATGTTCCATAGAATTTTCGTGTCACCTCAAAATAACTAAAGTATATTACGTAAAACGGCACCAAAAATACACAATATAGGGTCTAACAACACAAGTCATTGAAATAAAGATAACAGATACTACATGACAGACTGAAGTGCCGCCAAAACTCTATTATAAGAGAGACATATCAACAGTTTTTGAAGTCCGTTATAAAAAAAAAAAACAATATGGCATTAACTAAAATCTCAGGATTCCTAATGTACCATTATACAATATCGAAACTAACAATTCGACAAAATTATTAATCCGTATTTAGTTACAGTGAGTTTGTGACAGAAATACAGACCGATATAACTTGTTCCTTATTCGGTTAATGAAATAGTCACAAACCAAAAACGTCTAACGAAACACTATGATTTTCAATGTACAATTTTGAACAATAATTTATTTATTTTTCTGGTACGTAGATAAATTACTTGAAGAAATAAAAAAGAACTTTTATTAAAACAGTATTTATAACAATATAAAATATAAGAATTCCATGGAAACATTTCTTACTGTCAAGGCCCGATTCTAGTAACTTCCAATATCAATAATCAATTCTAATTGTGACATCGACATTAGGAACTTTTTTAACTTTTTCAAATTTAACGCCTTAATATTTTTAATTTTTTTTTTAAAGAATATTCGACATAGTATAAAATCTTTTTAGTCATTTTGGCCAAAAGATGAAGTATTTTAAGCAGTTTGAATTATACAACTAATAAGTTTAAGATTTTTTATAGCTATTTCTAAACAAAACAAGAGCAATTGGCTTAGAATTTTTACATACCGAAAATTAATATCTTCCAGTCAATTCTGTTGCTAAGCCCTTATGTTACATTGTTTTCCGCCATTGGCACTGCGAAGCCAAAACACTTGTGTTTTCAGTTATCGTTACCATTTTTACCACATTGTCACTTAACATAACAGAGCTAACATAAGACGGTATAATAAATAATAAACAAAACATAACAAACATAAACATAACATAACAAATAAATAAATTAAATTTTAAATATCATTTATTATTAAGGGATATGTACCAGAGAGTTCGAGAAACAAATACAAAATATGGATTCCCACTTTCTAAAATTTTATTATGCGTGTGCTTCCTCAAGAACGAATACAGCGCAAAGAAGATAAGAGAGTAATAAATCTACAGTGTAAAATTATTGTTTGTCCTTTTCTTTCTTTCTACTTGTTGGATTTGAAGTTGGATTTTACCTACTTTTAAAAGGACACGCGGTTGGAAAAGTAGGTATTTTATAATATATTGCGGTAGCAATCGCGTTACGCCCCAAAGAAACCGAAAGAGACAACTGCAGCGCAGGCTGATTTTACCTATGCGAAATAGATGAAAACGTCACTTCGTAGTACCCTGTTTCCTTCCCCAAAACTGAACTGATTTTTTTCAGTTTAATAATAATAAAGATTTTGGCTATCGCTGTACGTTTTGCTTTTGTTTTTTAATTTTATCCCTCAAATTGTTTGACGAACGTCGGTACGACGAATGACGGTAAAAATCGAGCATTTTTTTTTTTTCATTTTCAAACGCTTAATGTTATCCCTCAAATTGTTTGACGAACGTCGGTACGACGAATGACGGTAAAAATCGAGCATTTTTTTTTTCATTTTCAAACGCTCTTAGTTTTTACAATAACTAATTTATGGAAAAAAAATCACTACGTACGGTCATGGCGGTGGTGGATATATAATATTTGGTGTAAACATATTTACCATAACGCTATTATCCAGGGAGGAAACAGAGGACTACGCTGGTATGGAATAAATGCCGCTAGAATACCCGCTTAATATTTAAAATTGTGACGTTAATATCTGACGCTTATAGCATGAGGCATCTTTAAAATCTTATCCTCATCGTCCGCAAAGAAGTTCCAGTTCAAAACATTCCAATACTTTATCTATACATATATAATTACATTATAGGATAAAATATATAGTATAAAATATCAATAAACCCGAAATAAACCTGTCGTAATATATAATAATAGCTCCAGAAAGTAATTAAAATGTATAACATATTGCACGATTTTAGTAAGTAATGCCTTCACATTCTCCGCTATTAGCTTGATGACGTCAAAAGAAGTTCGACGTCCGTCCGATACTTGAAATTGCGGAACTCTGTCGACCGGTTCCATGGTGTAATGGTTAGCACTCTGGACTTTGAATCCAGCGATCCGAGTTCAAATCTCGGTGGAACCTGATATTTTAGTAAATTTTCTTATGATAAACTAACTATACGCAACATTTGACAAATATAAAAAAAATCTTTTGACAAACCTTACCTATTTTATCAAGATTTAATATACGACAGTGACTGAAAATACATATCGCTGTTGTACCTTTTTTTTTTTTTGACGGGGGGAAATGCATTTACGCACTAGCCTTATCTATTGTATTTGGAGGATCAAGTCCCCCAAATACAATAGATAAGGGGGCACGGAGTGACGAGCTCCGTGCCAGTGTGGGACTCACCCGGGCGAGAGTCGCCCGGAAATACCCACTAAAACCCCCCGGGGCCGTCCGCTGCATTTGGGATGGGGGCGACACGGGGTGGCTTTCGCAAGCACCGCGTCGCATCGCTGTTGTACCTACAAAAACCGCTATATGAAATTAGCAATTTTTACTGGGTTATCTTTTTATTCTGATAAAAATAGAAAAAAACAAAAAGCAGCTGAGTTTGAGTGGATTCCGACAACCGTATAATTTTGAAACACCCATTACCCATAGTAAGATTTTAGGTGCATCGCGTTCCGGCACCAGCAAATGTATACAGAGTTACCTAAAGGCATCAACCGTGGTAAATGTCTGCCAATTGATTTTCATCTATCGGTGATTGTCACCATTTTTGGACTTTCGCACATATATTCTTCATTGCCGAATATAGTTTTTCAATATTCATTGGAATTAATTGGTGTTCTCCATTGAATCGGACTTTATTCACAATTACATGAGTTTTATTTTTGTACACGGAACCTTCATTATTTTCGAAAAAAAAAAAATTCGCAACGCCATATATCATAAATTCAAGCACTCCCAGTAAAAGTGTGCATTATTGAATCGGACATCATTCACATTTTCGTGTGTTTTAATTTTTTACGCGGAAACCTAATTATTAAAAAAAAAAAAAATAGTCTAAGATACGTAGGAGTAACTTCAGCCACCTGCCAGAAAAAGTGTCAAAATCGGTCCAGCCGTTCCGGAGGTTATCCGGAACAAGTAGGCAGACAAAACTTTTATTAATTTTGTTTTTGTAAAGGTCTCGTATATACATCCATATGCATTTATTAAAATGTTGTTATTTGATATTACAAGCAGACACTTAAATTTTATTTATAGGTCAAATGAAGCGCAGTTATTTTACTGAGCTCGAATAAAAATAAAATAAAGGTTCGAAGGTTGTCGAATATTATCAAAATTTATTTTCCACCACAATCATACTTTAATTACGTGAACATGATATTACGGGATATAATTTATACGGGCGCCATAATCTAACTCTTTTCTATGAGGTTATGTCATGGCGCCTTTTTTTAACAATAAAACATTTTTAATTCTACTGAGGACATCAGACATTAAAATACTTTGTCTCAACATTTTATAAAAAGTTCAATCGAAAATGTATTACCTAATGTTAGTCTTGAAACACATCACGCGAGCAGTCAGCCGATGTGTGCGTGTAACCTCAAATATTTATCGGACTGTAGTGACCGATAATGTCATTTGTAAACGAAAGGCAACTATGTTTGCGTACAACACTCGCGGATCGAGTGGTGGAATGATAATGCCGAGGTTTAATGCACTGCATGTTACGTGCGTGACCTTTCATGATGATATAAGCTACAAACTGCTTTATTATAACTCAAACAGACAGGTTCAAGACTAATCACCTTGTAGGTTCCTTTGAACTTTGTTTTATGAGCACACTAGCCCGTGGCTCCACCCGTGTTTCTTATGTTCCGTGCACATAACATTTAATTTATATCCAACCTATAAAAATAAATTAATGAAGAATAATGAGAAAGGGTCGATTGATCCTGAATATAGCCTATAACCGTCTACGAAAAAATTCCGCGTCGAATGGTAGTAGTCTCATCCCGATATGTTCAATAGTTTTGAGGTAATGGTGAGTCAAAGGGAACCCATTTCTTTTTAATTTTTTTTTTATATATATTTAGGTCTAAATAAGTGTCTGACATCCTGAAGAACAAAGCCTAATCAAATCACCATTTTTCAGTTCAATCTCGGCTGCCAAAATTGGAAGAGAACTTTAATTGGTACCATCCATAATTCAGGCCTGTTCCTTTCGCTGCCACTCACCGGTATCATATCAGACAGGTTTGGCAGAAAAAAAGCACTGGCTATAGCGTCTTTGATGAACTGCATATTTGGCCTCCTAAGATCCTTTTCTCCGAATTACATTATGATGGTCGCCTGTGAATTCCTTGAAGCAGGTTTGGGTGCTGGCGCTTATACCACTGCGTTTGTTTTGGGTAATTTATTTTTATTTATCAATTTAAGTAAAAATTCAAATCCAAAAGAATGAATAATCGAATCAAACTTATGGTGTTAACACACGTACGGACCGGACCGCGGACAAATTACGGCGGGCGGCCGATGTTATCAGTACCCTAAGTAGAGATAGATATTCTTTCCGAAAAAGATCGATTTTTGAATAGTTACGAATCTAAGTTTGATGAATCGATTACTAAACATCGAGGCTAAGAAAATCGATCTTTCAAACTAACAAAATATCGACTATTAGAGTGTACTTGTCCTGTTAATATGATGATCATCTGTAAATAGGCAAAAATAAAACAGTTCAGTGTCATTTTTCCTTAGTAAGTTAGGCATTCTTCTATTTTTCTTTAGTTGCTATTGACCTTTAGGACTGTTAACAAAAAAAATTGAAAACATTTTTTTGCAATACATGATGATTATAGCCTAATTTCGACCACTGGATGAATATTATTTACGAATAAAAAGTTAAATAAAACAAATAAAAAAAAAGATTGATCTTTTGGACTCCGATGTTTTGTGAATCGTTTCAAAAAAAAAATCGATCTTTATGAAAAATCTTATTCCTTATCCGTACTAAGGCGACTGATGGCCTCGGTCGCTCGACATACCATACCTGCGGTCCGGTCCGTACGTATATTAAGAGCATTACCTTGCGATCAACAGCGTTAGCTAGGTTTAAAAAAAAAACAGAGTACTACGAAGTGCTGTTCTCGTCAACTTTGCATAGGTAAATCAGACCGAGCTGCAGTTGTCCTTATTCTTTCTTTGGGGCGCAACGCGATAGCAATAGATTTCTGAAATACCTACTTTTTCGACCGCATGTCCTCTTAATACATATTATAAGATTTCAACTGTTTGCAGCTATGGAATTAGTCGGACCAAAAGGCAGAGTATTTGGGAACACTCTTATTAACGTTGTCTTTGTATTCGGTCTTATGACACTGGCCGGACTTTCCTGGTTATTGCAAAGTTGGAGAACTCTCCTTAGAGTTATTTACACACCAGCTTGCCTTGTATTCTCTTACCTGTGGATTTTAAATGAAAGCATCAGGTGGCTGCTTAGCAAAGGGAGACACGACGAAGCCATTGAAATTCTGCAGAAAGCAGCAAAAATGAACAAAGTAATTCTTTCTGAACAAGATTTGGCGCCTCTTTATGAGCTTGAGAACGTTAAAAACAAGAAAGAAGAGGAAAATCTTTTGAACGACGCAGACAAACATGGCAAGCCGTCAATATTCGTTCAAGTTATAAGATCTGGTATTATAAGAAAGCGATTGGTTATATGTTCATATCTGTGGATCACATGTACATTTGTGTATTATGGACTGTCAATCAATTCAGTTTCATTGGCTGGAAATAAATACATCAACTTCATGCTTGTTGCGTTTGTGGAGATTCCTGCGAATTTCGTATGTTTGGCAGTTTTGGATCGATACGGGAGGAAGAGGGTTATGATTATAACTTACATTTTGAGTGCATGTCTTTGCATCGGCCTCTCGTTTTTACCCAAAAGTAAGTTTTTTATCCTTTTAATATTTACTCAATCATATTTTGTAGTTAAGTATTAAGTTTTTTCAGTGATCAATATTTGTATTCCCTGAAAACTTAACCAAAAAAGATAAATGGGTCACCCGACATTTTTTTTATTATAACACAGGTGATTTCTAATGAATCCAAAAGCATAACCTTTTTCCATTGAACGCCTATCAAAGTTCAAGATTAGAATATTACAATTTAAATTATGTACCTAATAATTATTTTTTGGAAAAGCCTATTTGAGACAAATTCATACAACTTTTGACATTAGAGCACGAAAAATTATCTACCGAAAATACATTATTTTATTGTAATAATTTAAACAACCTATCATTAATGGAAAGACCATATTCACGATAAATAAACACATGCTAATCTTACAAATCCGTATGTAACTTTTAATTTTGTCTAACCTAGCGAAATTGCGACCACATAGGTATATTTAATACGAGCATGTAATAAAACTGGAAGTACTAAAACGCAACAACATGAAGCAGTTTGTCTTTATAATTACAACGTACGAAATTTTGCGTTCGAAACAGTAATTTTGACGATAACAAAAGACAACGCTGGATAATCCCGAAACAGTGTACGCGTTGACGTCGACGCCGGGAGGAACTTTCCGACTTAGAATTTAGCAAGAACTGTTTATTTAGTAATCACTGTTTGCATAACAGCCCGAATTAATGGAATGTTCGAGTTAAGCCGATGCGAAGGCACCCAGCCGCTGTTTGCATCTGGCTTTCGAATAGCAATAGATAAAACACAAAACGATTCTCAGCGGCTTCGGGACTTGACTTGACATCGTAATTTTTTTATCTCGTCTCTGTAAATATTCAATGAATAAACGGACGAAGTTAACGTGGATTTTGTGTTGACAGAATTACTGATTCGGATTAAGACTGCGAACAACTGTAATAATATTGAATCGTTGTTTTGCTGTGAATTCTCTAAAAGCTTCTATAAAAGGAAAATAACAACTACAATAGAAACTATTTTATAACAACTGAATTTCGTTGTATTTAATTTGAAAGTGTTAAAAGTGTGCAATAGAATGACTTTTAATAATATAACCAATGCACTCTAAGCTATAAGAGTTCTAACAAAAAGCATAAAAATAATGATGTGTTAATAATCCTTACTTATTAAATACTAGCGACCCGCTCCGGTTTCGGATGAGTATACAGAAATATCTAATGTTACCATGTTAAACGGTTAAGTTGTTTTTGATTTTCATCATCATTCTCCTGCCTTTTCCCAACTCACTTGGGTTCGGCGCAGTATGTTTTCTTCTTCCATACGTCCCTAACAGCCGTCATCTCTTCATTCACTCCTTTTTCTTTCATATCATTTCTTACACACTCCATCCGCACTTTCTTTGGCCTTCCTCTACTTTTCCATCCTTCCACATTCATATTCATTACTATTTTACCCACATGCGCTTCCTCTCTTCTCATAACATGTCCATACCACGACAAACGAGAACCTTTCAACTTTTCTACCATTGACGCAACTTTCAAACTCCCTCTAATAAGTTGTTTTTGATTTTATCCATAAAAAAACAAAAAGAAAACAATTTTACCACTTTATAGAATTAATAGATAACTATTAGAGTCCTAATAGAGTGGACGTGTGGTGCCGGCTTAAGAATAGTACCACCGCATATATACCCGTGGGCGTCGTAAAAGGCGACTAAGGGTACACCAGTGGATGGGTAGTAGCATCATCTGAGGACTACAAACATCTACTGCGATCGCCAACCCGCCTGCCAAGCGTAGCGATTATGCCAACTCTCCGCCTTTTATTTGGTGGAGACCAAGCCCAGTAGGACGCCTTTACGGTTGGATGGCTGTTTAGATAATAGAGTTGTTTAGTTATTTTTTTTTTTTATTGAAAACAGATCGCGCCTGGCTATCTCTGATAGTCTACCTCTCCGGCAAGTTCTCCATCACAGTGGCTTACAGCTCCGTCTATATTTACGTGTCAGAAGTGTTTCCGACTAATGTCCGGCAGTCACTGCTCGCTGTTTGCTCTTCTACAGGCAGGATAGGATCCACGTTGGCTCCATTAACTCCACTTTTAGTAAGTATTTTATTAGTAACGAAGTTTTCAGGCGCTACATATGAGGGACTACTCGAAGAACGCAGATAATTGTGTCAAAATAACATTTTTTAACTAAGTCATATTAATGTATATACGATTTTTAAATTTTGTCTGTCTATTTGGTCCGGGTGATCTCCGATTCTGATGGGACTTTTTTTGTACATAGCTGAAGTTACTCCGCATAACATAGAGTTCTTTCGATTTTCGAAAATAATTAGGTTTACACCTAAAAAAGATAAAACTCATACAAAATTGAATAAAATCCGATTCGATGTACAGTTTTACGAGCGTTTGATTTTATTAGAAATATTTTTACTAATCTTAATACTAACAAAAATTAAGAGAATAATTAGGGTTCCGTGTAAAGAAATTAAAACGCAGTAAATAACATGTGAAACGCGGACGCGGGCACACAGCTAGTCTACAATAAAACTTATCTGTTGATATATTTACCCGACATTTATGCTATAATTATAATCCTGTATTACAGTGAAACCCTGAATCACAAAGGTATCGCGGAATAAATTTACGGCTTTTATAAAAATGTTTGGCTTCAAAATCAAAATCAAAAATTTATTTATTCAATTTAGGCCCTAGGAAAACAACCCAGTCGAGAAGAGCCGGCAAGAAACTCGATCTGGTTCTTTTTTTTTATAATTATAACATTTTTTTTTGTCATCTAAAAACTATACTATCGTTTGTCTTAATAATGTTAGCGGGTGCGCAGAGATGTGGGTTAATTCCAGACATCACTATCGTTCACGTAATGCTCCACCCTGTACCTTTTGAGATTAAAACTTGCTTGACATAATACTTGAACTTATTGTCAGGTAAATCGGTAATGTTACTTGGGATCTTATTAAAAAACCGAATACTATTACCTATAAAGCTTTTATTAGACTTACTTAACCTAAAGCGTGGTTCCGGACAACTTGTCTTTACTTCTAATATTAAAATTATGACGATCATTCACTAGATCGAGTTTGTCTAAATTTTTACGAATATGCATTAAGTTATCGAAGATGTATTGGGAGTGCAAAGTTAAGATATTATAGTATCTATTCTATAATAGTATCTCGCATTTCTATAGGCATTATACTACGACAACCTTCCGGCGATATTCTTCGGTACACTGGCTGTTGTCGCAGGCTGTCTCGTGTTTACTTTACCAGAAACGATCAACGTGGCGCTCCCAGACACCATAGAGGAGGCGGAACGGTTGTCCAAAGCAAAGAGTGATAAAGACTTGGATTGTTAGATTACATGCGTTGACGTCGTTCGTCATTTGTTTTTACAGGCGTAGAACATTCAGATAATTTGAAGAGTCAAGATTATTCTAACAAATCGTAACCTATTATATATTTAATATAACTAACGGGCTCAAATGTGACCATTTATCATAGTTTAAGCGATGATGGCGCAAAGGGTAAAGCGTCCGGATTCCGCGTCAATCGACGCGGGTTCGATCCCCACCTGTCCGACTCTAAAATCGGCCTGAGCTTTCGGTGATGGAAAACATCGTGATGAACCCATATCATGATGGTAGTGCATTTTCTAATGATTCCCGCCTGGGTACCTACCACCCTCAAATTCGAATCCATCCTGGACCACATCGTCACTTAACATCAGGTGATATTGTGGTCAAAGCACTGAGCCTATTCCGTGTAAAAAAAAAGTTATGGAGTCTGGAGCTGTTACAGATTTGCCATAGTGCGCAGTCAACTTTTTTCCCCTAGAAATAGTTTATACAGTTTTGACAATACTACCAAAAAAAGGTTCATTTAAGTTATTTAGACTTAGATTTACACACAAAGCGTATTTATTTATTTAGAGACATTTTTTTAAATTGTTTATTATAACTTAAAACGGCGTTAATAATTTACAATTTCAATTACGTTCTTAAAACAATAACTATATTACTCTTCGCTTTGAATTTTCTAATAATCATTTTAAATATGTGTTTAATGTTTTTTTTTTTAAATTAGTTATCTATTTTCGATATGTAAATGTACCTATCTGAACCACATCGTGAAGTATTTTTAAAAACATTTTAAATTATCAGTTAAAAAAATATGCAGTTATATATATGTTACTTTTGTTTTAAGAAATACTTTTTTAACACACTTGCTCTTCTTCTTAGCTAATAGCAATCTGCGATTTACGTACACAATGTGTAATTTTCATCCTCAATAAAGAGGTTTTATGTCGAAATAAATACGAAAATATTTTTGTTAATACCTAAATTAATTAAGTAAATGTGATAAGCAAAGTTTTTTGTAATCAAATTATTTATTTTATCAATAAATTAAAAATGGATTTGTTGTAAATATCAAAATTTTATTATTAGCCTGTTTGACGACTTGTCTTTGCCTCTTCTTCTAACTCGTCCGTGTAAATAACTCGATCATATAAATGACGCGTGAGTATAAATAATCTGTGCGCCATTTTGTACAATAATTTATCTAAATAAATATTAAAGTTTAATGAAATTTGATTCGTACGTTTTTGTGATTACATACGATAAACTCCATTTTACTTTTACCTGAGAGACTCCAGCCGCAATGCGGACTGAAATGACCATTTCATTAGCTTTTAGATAAAACAATATACAATTACGAAATACATACGTTACGTATTTTATTGCAATACTATTTTTATATACATATAATGTTAAGTCGAATTAATTTAACTGAAACGTAATCATACCTTATGATTAATATATTTTTGGTCTAATTGATGAAGAACTTTTTTTTTTAATAAATTCATTTCATTTCTTTGCCAATTCCGCTTCAATATGATTTTCAAATATAACGTCTCTATTGATTACCAGGCTATTATATTTTTGACAGAACCAAAAATGTATGCTTTTAAAATACTCATTTTGTATTTAGATATATTCCATAGAACACTTTTTATGTACATAATTAAATTCTGAAAATAATGTATTTCTTTACTATCAATAATTGATTTATAAAATCTACTTTATAGCTCACAAACAAAGTAATTTAGTAACAAATGTATAAAATCAGTGTAATGAAATGTCATTATAAATATATATATATATATATATATATATAATGTTTCTGAATCAAGAACATTCTGTCGACGTGTGTGAAAGGAAATCACTTCGCTTACAGTATAAAATATATTTTTATTCAAATTAAAAAAAGTAAATATGAAAATTGAACGATGTTATTTAAGCTTATAAGTGTGTATCTAATATTAAATGTATGGTAATTAATAATATTTCTTTAAAAAATAAAGTTAAATTAATAATCATAACTTGAATACTTAACATCAAACTTCTTTGTAAAATATTATCATTTAAAAACTACGGAATATTAAGCTATGTTATTTTTAAGGGATATTCATGTTTTAAAAGTATAACAATTATTTTAATTTATTTACTGTTTTGCACAACACTTTTCATTGTACTCATTTTTACAAACAAAAAAAAACAATGTATTGATATGATGATATGTTTTTTAATCATTGTGTTACAAATTACCTCATTCAGTATGTGCCTATCAATTTTTATAAATAATAAAGTGTAAGCGAATGTTTTATAGATTTGTGCCAAAAAAAATATATTAAACGTATTATAAACTTTTACTTTAACATCGTTCTTTTATTGTTTTATAAGTTTTAAGAAAACGTTTTACGAAAAAGAATATCTTTAAATGACAATGTTTAAATACATTTGGACACATCCTGGTCAGCTCTATTCATTTCCCGGCCTAATTTGTTACTTTCCCAAGAGAATAATACCTAAATCACGCTGTTTTAAAAAAAAAACAAAACCAAATAATTTCACGGAGTTGGTTAAACTCACAATTTTGTTGAAATGATTAACCCCTGGTGCATTAACCTGGCGTTTACGCCAGCTTTCCATTGTTTTCCTATTGTCTCATTTTTATGGGTACTCGACATATTTAAGAGTGATTATTTGTAAAGAAACTGTCTCCTTATGAACGATTTTATTACGGTAGTCTGAGACATATTGCTACTTAGCCAAAATGCTAAAAAATAAATATAGTATTTCCACCAAACTATGTCAAAATTCCTCCACATGACTCCTGGTTAAACAGTGAGATATCGCTTAGTATGATTTACTGATAGGTAATAACGTTAGCTGTAGATTATATAGAGAACGACCTTTTTTTTTTTTTTGTCGGGGGGAATTGCATTTACGCACTACCTTTACCTATTGCATTAGTGAGACCGGAGTCCCCCAATGCAGTAGGTAAGGGGGCACGGAGGGACGAACTCCGTGCCAGTGTGGGACTCACCCGGGCGCGAAACGCCCGGAAATACCCACTTTTAGTGGGCCCCCCGGGGCCGTCCGCCGCATTTGGGATGGGGGCGACACGGCTTGCAAGGCATGCCCCCGCGTCACCCCCTGCGGCGAACCCACCGGGCCTCGTCCGTGCAACGGCCCAATCGGGATGGGGAGGGGAGAATGCCCCCACCACCTCTTCGCCCCCCCCCCCCCCCCCCCCCCCCCCCGAAGGGAGGCATGACCTACGGTCAAAAGTCCAGAAGGCAGGATATACTTCCTGCCCCCCATAAAAAGGAAGAAAGAAGGGACAGAGCGGAGGCGAGCGCAGAGAAAAGAGGAAGGAACCCGCCTCCGCTATAGAAGAAAGAAATAGGTCCCTCTCCTGTACTCGTCTTGTTTAACTAACAAGACGTAGTAAGGAGAGGGATACCTAGAATATAGAGAACGACCTAACTTTATTCAAATAACTAATCTTGGGAGTTCCCCTCTCCCCATTTTCCAAGCAGACGTATGCTGGATTTTAGAATGTAAGTATATAAATCTGAACAAAGCCTAAGTTAACCATACAATATATATCCATTCGGATAGTTAAGGTACTCTCTTGACGTTGGCTTCGGACGTAATTGATTCTAAGTTGGTCACCAATCGTGTGGCAATGTTGAACAGCATGCAAAAATATAACAGGCTGTTTCTGAGATGAGTCCCAGGTCATGCAGCAGTTCCAGGCAATGAAACTACAGATACGCTAGCAAGTGTGAGAGGTATAGAAACACAAATTGGGCCGAAACCATTTTATGTTATTCGAAAATCCTGGTTCGATAGACCATAAGAGACAAATGTTCTAAAGTGCTTATCAGAGCATTGACTCAGCACAAAGCTGAAGAAATCCTGATGCTCAGTAGGAATCAGTTACGAGTATTAATGAGAGCACTAACTGGGAACTGTCAATTGAGCAAACACATGCCCAACACTAATGTCGACATCCCAACACATCTTGTGTGTTAACATGTTGTGTTAATGTGGTCCATTAATACCAATACGCAACAGAGTTCTGGGTAAGCACGTATTGCTCCAGGATGAGGTACGGACGCTCTCTAGCAAAATGATACTCCACTATATTCAGTCTATAGGTCTAGGATCTTTAGTAACATGGGGTGATCGCAATAAATCTAACTACGTCGTAGTGTTACAGGTCTTTTCTTCTAATATGTGTATCCCCGTTCGGAATAATAATAATAATGTGCAATTCTTTTGGTATATAAATCTAGTTTGAAATAGTTATGATAATTGTGTTAAGTGTTTCGGCCGGAAAAGACAAATCTTCGAGTTACTTAACTTTGCTACGAAATGTACCTAAAATGTAATTCTATATGTTAAAGGTAAATATGATAATATATAAATTATTATATTTCCTAGTCTTTGGTATGACATGTATAGATATCAAATTAATAGGTATAAGATTCGTACATAAAACAGTACATTCTTGTTGCTTTTTGTAATTAAAAATCAGTGATTCAAAATTTGCAATTTTTTTAAAATTCCATAACACAATTCAAATTGATAATTTTCTTTTTGGATAGCTGTATGCCAGTGGCTGCGCCGGCATTTTATATGTTTTTCACTGAGTTTTATTTTATTTTTTTATAATGAACCCTAATTATTTTCCAAAAAAAAAATTTAGTATTAAAGTAAAAATATTTCTCATAAATTCAATCACTTGACCGTAAAACTGTGCATTAAATCGAATTTTATTTATTTATTTATGAGTTTTAATTTTTCTACACATAATCTTAATTATTTTCGAATAAATAAATTAATCACAAAAAGTCTCGTCAAAATCCGTCTTTTTCCGGAAATCCGGAGATTAGCCGGAACAAACACACAGATAGACAAAAAAATTTAATTATTACATTTTTGGTGTAGGTATCATAAATACATTTATATCTTCAGTTAAAAAAATCATATTCAGTTAAAAAAATAATTTGGACATTACAAACAGACACTTTAATTTTATTACCTTCACGTGTAATGTAATTAATAGCAATTTATGCTTTCCTGCAGTTTAAACATTGCCTTTCTTCATTTACCAGGCGCTTCGTGTATTCTCAACTTAAAATTATTTCTTCGAAGAACTTGAACTCAGCTAAAGTTGAGTATACAGTTCCGTTTTTTAAAATGTGGCATACAAATGATTAAACACAATTTAATTTTTCATACAATATTTTGTTACATTCAAATATTTTTTATATTCAATGGTTTTTGCGAGAATAAATAATTAATAACTATTTAGCTAGTAATTACGAGAGACGAGGACAATGTTCACAGTTTACCATAAATGGTAAACACTAGACACTCGTTAAACAAATAACATTGAGTTACTTATCAAGTCGCACGCAATCAGCCGACAGATGTGTGTGTCGCGGCAAAGTAATAAATCGTTAATTTCTTTAAGTGTCGCGAAACTTTAAATTTTTATCATGTTAATTTCTATTAATAACCGATGTAGCAACATAAAGGCAATAAAAATCTTAAAAACTATGACAAAATTTTTAAACATATGTCAATACGAATATCGATGTTTGACATTTATGACACAACAATATGAAAATAGAATCTATCAGAAGAGGAACTTGATACGTCATTCTCCCACATTGGTGACATAGACGTGATTTAAAAAAACACACACAACAATAATGAATATTGACTTAGTATATTAGTATATCCGATATTTTTTCTAGAACAGTGTTCATAATTAATTAGCTACAGATAGTACATTTCTAATGTAGGTAATAAAGTTAACAGAGGGATAAGTTTAATTTTACACTTCGAATACGAATTTACTTATTTTCTCCTGATATTTCATCGTATAGATCGTGACGTTTTAGACATTTCTTTTAATTTAACATAAAATCCAGCCTTCAAAGTTAATACTGGATTGTCTTGCATGTTAATCCGAAAAAAAATTTCTTGTCATTATGATAAAGGTCTCAACTATTTATACTTCAATAATCGCATTAACTAACCCATATCTTTATCAATAATTTTGTTATTCTATTGAATTGATAACAGAAGTTTTTATAATGATAAACCGAACACATTTACATACAAAATGTGTTCTAAATTTTCATGTATCTATTTGCTTTTTAAAAATGGTAAATACTCGCAATATCATAGATAAAAATATCACCAAGACCATAGAAACTACTTTTTTTTTAATTTAACAAAGTGTGATTTTTTTATATTTATTTATATTATTAAACATAACACAAATTGTAAAAATATTATTAAGTTGAGACTGAAATAAATTATATAATATATGTTTTTTTAATAAAGTTTTTTCTTTGGGCTATCTAACCCTGTTGACCTGCTTGATATTTATAGCTTCACCGGACTTTTTGGTGTGCGCGGAATACAAATTAAGCGAAATTAATCTTATATAAATATTGCTGTGTCAAACAATAAAAAAGGACAAAAGGTACATATAAACTATGTAGTGTCCAATGTGTTGCTACTGCAAAAAATGCCACTTTATCCCCCTTTGTGTGAATGCAAGAGCTACTACAGTTAGAGAACGGAAAACGTATTGTCCCGCTGCTAGAGGAAGAATCAGAGTGCGTGCGAGTTTTCTGACGCTGAAAAATTCTCACGTGATTCATGATGGCTTTCATGTCCTGCAGCTGGATGCTATCTGTATGTGCTGGGCGACAAATTTTAAGGTCAGCCAGGCGGGCATTAGACAATACCTTAATATTATGTTTTATCACGATTTATCTTCACAAGACGCTCAACCTATTTATAAAATGGGATAAATAGAAGCAACTCTACATCCGTTGCAGCGGATAACGACCACACTAGCATTAAACCATCATACATGTCGACTGCGTTGGCAAAGACTACATCCTTCCACTTGCTACAGTCTTAAAACAACTTTCGCTTCTACTTTCATGAGCGCTTTTATACATAGTCGTTGATTATGGATATTTTCACCTTTTTTTTTATTTCACGAGGGGAATGCATTTACGCAATACCCTTACGTATTGAATTAGTGAGACCGAAGACCCCAATGCAATAGGTAAGGGGGCATGGAGGGACGACTCCGTGCCAGTATGGGACTCGCCCGGACGTGAAGCGTCCGGAAATGGGTATTTTCACCTAGTCTTTCTTTAAGACATCTTATATCTGGTTAAGAGACCTTCGCTAGGTCGACTCTTACCGACGTGCCCAGTCACCGTTGTTTTGTCAATTTGTCTCTTAACTACATCTTGTACTACACCAAAGCGTTCTCTTATCGTAATATTCCTGACATCGTCAAGTAACTTCACTCATCTATCTCAGACTACTCATCTCAACAGTGTTTTTACTTACTTACTTACTACAATCATACTCTCATGCTTTTTCTACCAAAACCAGCACATGTGCCTTTTCAGTTACTTTTTTTACAGTGTTTTGACCACAATCTCACCTGATGTTAAGTGACAATGTGGTCCAGGGTGTTAAACACCCTAAGCCTAGATACTGGTGCTCAATTTATGCTGCCGGAACATACCTATTGGTATTTGGCGACAGGTTTTTGAACTTGGGATTGGTAGCTACCCAGGCGGAAATTGTTAGAAAATGCCTTACCACCATGCTATGGTTTCCTCACGATGTTTTCCTTCACCGAAAGCTCAGGCTGATTTTAGAGTTGGATAGGTGGGGTTTGAACCCGCGTCCATTGACGCGGAAGCCAGCCGCACCGCGCCATGATCGCTTCGAAATTTTCATCATCGTTTTCTGGCTGAAAAAAAAATTCTGTAATACGCCATTCACTCTATTCCCTAACAAAACTCTACGATTAACCATCGTTTCAAATATAATCATAATTTGTATTTTTTCTTTAATACGTCAATTAACATTAAAAATGAAACAATAGGAAAACAATGGAATGCTGGCATAAACGACAGGTTAGTGCTCAAGGGGTTAATCGAATCTTATACTGAGATTTTTTTATATTAAAATCGGGCGTTTTACAAAATACAGAAATTCATACACTGACGGCGACTGGTGTTAACATTCACCTACAACCTGACACGATATACGATGTTGATGAGTCACAGCATTGTCTACTCGGCGACATACGAATGAATACGCTTCTATACTTACAATGTAATTATTTTTCTGGTAAACTCAACCCTAGTTACAATCACATTAAACATTCTGCACTGACACTAGAATTTTTAGCGTGATTTTGATGTGTCATCGAGTAGGTAGTCTTGTATTTATGTAGTAAATTTTTTTATCTTTTGTTTAAAATTATCACTTAAAACGCTTATTGCTTTAGACACTTATTAATTTATTGCGATTTTGAGTGACGCTACATTACAATATTTTTTAGGATGGATAATTGAGTCAAGAATATGGATAGAAATGTGAAAAGGAAATCACTCAGTTTAGTCATACATAGTGTCTGAAATATCGACTCGGTCTTCAATTATTTATTATCCCGTTTATACTAATCTGATTTCTTGTAGTTTAACTAGGACAATTATCGTTTAGAAAGACTTTTTGCTATATTGTATGATTAGTGACTTATGACATTCACGTAATTATTAAACTAATTAGTACTATAAACAATATTTCTCGGTCTGTTTGTTTGTTTACTTATAACTATAGAACCAAAGAACCGATTAACATTAATATATTTTAAAAACATAAGACCATTCTTTTTCCGGGTTCTAGAATGTATATTATCACCTATGTATAATACGGTAAAAGTTTGCATATATGTATAAATTGTTAAAATCAAACGCAGTACATAGTAGGACACTCATAGAAAGAAATTTTACCATGATTCGCAAGTAAATACAATTATCACTTAGCGATCACACCACCATACGCCATATTGTTTCGCCGCCATTTTATAAACCGTGTAAGGATATTAGTAGTTCAAAATAAAGCACATTTATAGTGTTACTATGCGTTTCAAATTAGAATGTGCGCGTCAATGACCTTGATCTGTCAAAGCTCGATAAAAAAGTGTGGACAGCAACAAAAATATTTTTATAGTATTTCTTTTTTTTTAGTGAATAATTTGCCTAATTATTAACACTATTAATATGCGTTGTTTTAATAAACCGTACACACCTATATATTTTTTTGTTAGCTATGACGTCACAATATGGCGTAGGACCATGTATATTCTTATTTTGAAACCCATTGTATTTACTAAGATAGTTATAAAATAATATTCTAGAAAAATATAACCATACTTTTAACCAAATAATAATATAAAGTTATAATGAATAAAAAAATCTGTAGATACATATTTAACAGCGGATTATAGTTTTTATTGTTTCTTTGTACTTAATTCTTATTCTTCTATTACTTATGTAAAAAACAGAAGTCACTTGTTAATGTGCTAGAAGAATTCAGCTTATACCTACACCTATATAGTTTTAAATGTATTCTTTGTACTAATCCACCGTATTATATCGTGTTATAAGCCAGCACAGTTACAGCCAAACAAGCAGTTAGAGAGACATTGGTACTTTGCATTCTATAATATGCAAAAATATTTACATCTCATCGATAAAATTACCGCTAATATCTTTGTAATATATTGCACAATAGAATAGAGTTCTAGATGATGTGACCTCATAGCCTAAGCGAAAGCATCACGAGAAGTCAACTCTGATTAAAGTCTTATCTTGAAAGTTCTTCAACTTCAGTTCAAAGGTTAAGCTTACTTAAACTATCGCGGCTTGTCGGCTATCTGAAGTTCGTTTGTTTCAATGTATAATTAGAAATATTAGACAACTGACCAATCACTTCTGAAATCCGAAACAATGGTTTAATACTTAGGATTGTGTACGCAGAAATTAATATAGACAGATTTGAAGCAATGATGGCTGAGTTGGTCGGATTCCTAGTAGATGGTTGTAGGTTTGAACTCAATTATCCAATTTTACAAAAAGCTTGAGTTTCCGGTGAAGAAAAACATCATGAGGAAACTATATCATGATGGTAGAGCGAATTTCTAATAATGCCCGCATGGGTAGCTACCACCTTCAAGTTTGTAAACCTTTTTTTTTTTTTTTTCGAGGGGAATGCATTTACATACTAGTTGTCCAGCTAGATCTGATAGGGACCCCCCCCTTCCAGATCTGGTTGAAACACGTCTGAAGATGTGTGACAGTCTCTCGTACAAAAGCGCGAGAGGCTGTCACACAGGATTAGTGTGGGACTCGCGGCGAGAAGCGCCGTTGACCACTACCCACTAAACCCCCCGGTACCTCCCGCCACCTAGTTGGAGCAAACACGAAGTTTGTAACCTGTCACCAAGCACCAAGTCTTCCGGCAGAACACTTAAGAACCTTTCGGCTTAGTGTGTTTACCGTCCTAATCAACATAATCACTTAACATTGGGTGAGATAGTGGTCAAATCGTTGAGCCTAAATAAACGCCATCCGATCTTCGTCTTTAATAATAGCCAACGAAAATAGTACGATTGTCGAAGACAGCTTACTGTTTCGCACTCGCTATCGATCGAGCGCCAATCGCGTGATTTGATGTCAACATCCTTACATGACCAATAGTAGATATATTAAATGAATTTCCTTACCCTAACTTGACGGTAATTACGGTTAATAAATCCTCATCTATGAGAATTTCATGGGAATTCCCAATTTTGTTCTTTAATTGTTTGTCTGCTCGTTACGGAACTTATTAAACTCTAGAAGTTATATCCTTTTAATGCTCTAATACTCTTCAAGGAGGCGATAAAGAGGGGAAATAGAGCGAATCTCTTACTCCCACTCTAAATAGTTTAGAGCATAGACTGTCAAGAATTACACCATCCTTTGTAGTGTGGCAGATCGATGATATAAACTCTCCTTGAAAAATAGAACCATAGATTACATAAGGTACAGTTTCGTGATTGGGACTACCTTTTAAGTGATGCTTAGTAGTACCTACGTTCTGAGGTAGCCTGTAGGAATGCTAAAACGGTTCAGAACAGACCGAAACTTTTTTTATGAGAGCCTAGACCAATTTCGTCAGATCACTCAGAAGTCCGGCAGTCTTACTTACTATGCCATACCATACCTTCTCGTTAAAAATGAGGATTTTACCTAAAGAACCAAAGAATCTATTTATAGTCTTATGGGGAAAAATGTGTTAGTTGCGATTAAATTGGATATTTAAAGCGCATTTGCTATCATCTTCTCTTATCTATCTATACTAGTAATAACATTGTACATTTCACGTGTCTGTACATTTCCGATTTTTGTGAAAAGAATTATTGCAAGGGACTAGAAATTGGTGGTTAAACACATTTCTATCATTTTTATAAATGTCTGTCTGTTTTTTTCTGTGCAGGCATCAATTAAAAAGTACTAAGTATATTTCAAAAACTCAAAAAGATAATTATAAAGTATATTCCGCGGTAGCTTTAAAACATTATTTCATTAAAATCAGTCTACTCTATCAGAAGTTATAGTAATTTGAATGACACGCGGCGAGCAACGATTACAATACAATACTGCGGCGACTTAAGTATAACAACAGAGTTTGTAAGTAAATGCGTTTTGGTCTTATTCGAGAACAAAAAATTTATGGATTGATTGAAATTTAACTAAAATATATAAGTATATTATATAATATATAATGTATAAATAATTAATCTCTACGACATAATAAATGAGAAAACAATATTTTGATATTTTTTATATAATATCTAGGAATTCTAGGTGTTGTATTAGGTCGTCATTTTATGAAAGTAGTAAACTGACTTTCAGTTATGATATCAATAGGTATAAATATGGCGCGGAACATAATATTATTTCGTTCTAACTATATAATTGGACGTTTCCACTTTTTGTTTATTTTTCATGGAATGAGGGATGAAGTGTAACGAATGGTGATTACGTAAGAAAATTATATAATTATATATTTCTGACGATTATTCATAGATGGCACAAAACAATATTTTAATAATTTGGACTGTTCTGGAAGATTACAAGACATAGATAATCTATGACGATGTTTGAGCAAAAAAACTATGTACGGACTCAGAATGTATTACAGGACACATTTTGTCTGTTTGCTCGAAATGACACAAAACTACTGACAGGGACGAGACGACAACATAATTATCTGAAATTTAGTTAATTAGTGAAATTAAATAAAGAATCACATAAAAAATACAAATCACTGGAATTAAAGTAAAGATCAGTTTAAGTTGATATCATCTATGAAAGAGTAATTGGGTAGAAGTAGTATTGACTATGATTAGGAAGGAAAATTATAGAGTCGAAAGGATTGGCTAAAATTTTTGAAAATTTTTTTGTGTATATAATAAAAGTATAATTTAATATTGATACGTTATAAGCTCACAAGACATTTGGCGACATTGTGAAAAATGGCTGTTCAGTGTCACCTCCACAGATATGTAATACCTTTATTGTCGACTCTAAAACGACTGGTGTAATGCCTCCTTGTAAAATATATATAAATAATGATAAACTAGTATTTATAAACAAACCTAGGGGCACAGTTTGAACTAAAAACAGAACTAGAATATAACCGCCAATTTAGTTTTACCGTGCACAACCCTTTTCATTGCCCAAATGGAAATAAACATGTTTCGATTTGACATATTTAATTATAGACCAGACAATAAACACGGGAGTTCCCAACATAACAATAATGTGGAAGATCAGGGTACGCAAATATCAACGTGTTGATAACCTATGAAAATGGGGTCACTCAACGTACGGAATCACATTTGAACTGATGGCAAAAAAACATGAATATTTTGTAGTAATTGTTTTAAATTTACTACAGGCACAGTCTCTATGATTCTTCTTCTTTAAGAAGAATAGGGTATTTATCGTATTTTGGCTTCGTTTTTAATTTTGTTGCCGCAAGTTTTTTTTTACTCGATATAGGCTCAGTTCTTTGACAATGTGGTCTAGGGTGGTAAGCACACTAAGGTACTAGCTATCAAAAGATGGTCCCGGAACACACCCGTTGGTATTTGGCGACCGTTTTTCAAACTAGAGGGTGGTAGATACCCAGGCGGGCATCATTAGATAATATCATACCACCATGCTATGGTTTCCTCACAATGTTTTCCTTCACTGAAAGCTCAGACCGATTTTGGAGTTGGATAGATGGGATCGAACCCGCGTCGATTGACGCGGAATCCGGCCGCAATGCCCACAGCGCCATCATGTTTAAATTTTGGTACTTCACCCGCTCTCTCATTTACCGAATGTCCTGCGTGTGCTTTGCCCCAGTTTATGTTAACTTCGCCCACTTCTTCCGTTAACTTCGCGATCTCGCGGCGTATATCCATAGCAAATAGGGTTAAAATCAGCGGGAACGAATTGTTACTGCTAACGAGACGTGACGTAACAAGTTTGAAATGTAAACTAGTCAACAAGCTTCGGAGTGACGCTTTCCAACTGAACCGAAACCGAAAAAACCACGCCAAAGTCGATCAAAAGTCAAAGTCATGTCGACTGTTTTCTTTGACTACTGCGGTGTTGTGCACTCGGAATTGTTACCGGAAGATCAAACAGCAAATAAAGTATATTATTTGATCGTTATCCGGCTTTTAAGAGAGTAAATTGGACGAAAAAGCCAGATGTGGGGAAAGGAAATTATTGACTTTTACACCACGATAATGCGCCTTCGTACAATACCATCATTAACAACGAATTTTGACCAAATATACAACAAATGCCACCTTATTCACCAGATATGGCTCCAGCCGACTTCTTTCTTTTTAGAAGCGTTTAAAAATATTTTGATGATTGGATTATTCGTTGGCGTAAGTGTATCCGTTTCTGAAGTAGCATACTTTGAAGGCGTTAAAATAACTTTGGATGAATAACTAACATTTTGTATATTATTGATCTTCTTCCGTTAATTTTTTGACACAGTAGTATTACCTATTGAGTTTGATATTGTGTTAGTCTATTTTCCTGTTTGTTGTGGTTCCTGGTCAAGAAAATATTGGGAACCACTGAGCTAGACAGTTGTTAGCCGCATGTTTTATATTAGGATTTATAATACCAGCCCCGTAAAGCTTTATTAGAACCTTTTTTGAATAAACTATGAACGAAAGTCGCCATAATCCATGCTATATAACCCAAACTAAAACACCAGTACGAATGATAAGTATTTTCTAGAATATGCAACTGTACTTTTGTACTTAATATCTATTTGCAAAAATAATTATTTATATCTAATAAAATCTAAACGAAACGATGTAAAAGCGTGTTAGAATAAAAAAAAGAGAATATATCAATATACTCCAACGAACAAACAGACGTAAACTAATTCATCACAATTCATTAAATCTATTTATATACACTAGTTTTTATGCGATGCATTTTATCGACATCATCTCAAAGTATACCTACGAATTAACTCACTGCACTCCCATACAACTTTAACATCGTGAAAGTAATAGCACTGCGTAGAACAAAATAGTCTTGTTATCCAACTCTTTGTCTTCATACTTAATCCGTGGAACGGTTGTCAGAGAAGCGGTAATGGAAGCCGCGTAACAACAATTTCGAAGGGATATCGAGAACAGCGTAAGCGCGTGGCGCGATAAATATGACGTTTCACATGGTGGCGTCGGCGCCCGATCCTGCCAATACGTCGAACAGTTGCTTACTTCGTGCCACTCGCAAACCGGTAAAACGCCGGCCGGTCGCTTATTTAGTTAAATAAATTCATCGTATCGCGATTAATTGATCGTTACCGCAGTATTTTTTTTACCTTTTCGAATACATTCTATTTTTAAAAGTTCAGTGAATTTTTATAGTGTGTGTACGCGCGTTTTCCCCAGTTAGTTATTTAACAAGATTACTGTCAGCATGTCGTTTTTGGGTCACCGAATGACACTACTGTAATATCGTCAAGTGAGTACCTGCAATTTTTAATTATAATATTATACATTTATATGTAAAGTTAAATAATGAATTTCATCTTAGTACCAATGTATGAAGATAGTTAATGAAATAATTTATATTTAAAAAAATTACCTAACTTCATGTACTTGACCGGACATAGAGACAGTGGATGTATGTCAAAATCGATAATTAATTTTTATATTCATGTCATATGTTCACTTATTTAGATTTCTTTTTTTGCATTTTAAGGTGCGTCCATTGAATGGATTGTGTACACATGTTCTCGTGTTGACCGGTAAGTACAGACCATATTAAAGAAACCATCTTGAACGAGTGTTACTAATTATCGTATGACTTTCTTACTGCATTTAACCTGTAAAATAAATAAATTTATTCTTATACACGATATGTATTGATAGTCGTGTATGAAAATAAAAATGTTTATTTTAAAAGTGAAATACACACACATATATATGTAATAATAATTCGAAACGGTTAAAAAAAGAATGAAATATGATTTACCATTTATTAACCTAAATAAAGATTTTTTTTTTATTTTTACTTAGTTTAAATTATTTTTTGCAGTATAATAAAACAATAATTTTAAAAAATATATAAAAAAATCTAATAACCCCATGTTTAAAAATGTATTAAAAAATTTTTAATTTCTTATTATTATTTTTTTGCATGGATTAAGTTTACGCTATAATTAGAAAAAATGTGGTTCAATGTCTTCTTAATTAAATTTCCTTTTGTTATGCATCTCTTGACTGTCGTGATCCATTGGAAAATATATTTTTAGATATTAGGCACCACGTGTACTGAAACTTCATACGTCCATAAACCGTGTCGGTTATTGAACTTTTATTTAAACGTAGTAATATTATTTTAAACGCACAATATATATGACATGGAATAATAAAGTATACAATATTTACCACGTACTCGTGTATGAAATCGTTACATAGGGCATACATTTTTGCGTGACGTAAAAAAATTGTGAAACTTAATTTAACTCCAGCTTATGTGTCTTCCATAATTCGGCCAAGGCTTTATAATCACGTCACTTTGCGACGCATTGGCGATTTAAAACGGCAAAAAAGTATCCAGTGCAATTATATACCACAGATACTGAAATTCATTCTAATTATTAGCGAAATTGTAATAAGATTATATCTGTGAATTTTATAAGTAATAATTAGTGCACGCCGATACTTGAATCATCAAACATCTAATCGACGCCACCGGGTCAAACGATTCAGCTATCACAGTGTGTTTAAAACTAAAGAATAAAATAAAATTTCTTCTACTTCTTTCTACATATTTTGTGTTTTTTGAACCCCGTAGTTGGTTACTAATTAAATATTGATTTATCAACCATAAATTTTCCATTTTATATTATATTACAATCGACTTATTCTCTCGGAAAGTTAAAGTTGAAAAATTCAACCGATTATGTGTCAGTTGTTGCGCATGCGGTCTCCACTTCGAAGTTTCTAGAATTTAATCCTGACTATACGTACGTAAACTTGATATGTTGGGAAACATTGTATCTCACCCTCAAGTGGGAAATTGTCTTCGAACACTTCTAGACATAGACTTCTTTGGGAGTAACTGTCTTACCATAAGTTACCATCTTTATATACATCGTCATATACCATCAGATGAGAATGTATTCAACCATTAATTTCTAGTCTAGTTTATAACCTACTATCTTATTTTATTTAGTCCTCTTACATCTCAGACATAATCAGAGTTTTGTTTACTTTTTTTATGGCTGTCCCCAATTTTTTTTTTTGTGCCTTTATTGTTTTTCATCTTATTTCTAATTTACAATCCTTATTTTATTTCTCTCTCTCTTTCTCTCTCTCTCTCTTGTTCCATTACATTTTTCGGATCTTTATTTATTCTTAATTCTTATCATCGTGTTTTGTATACTAATTTCTAATTTTACATTTTAATCTATCTTTTTGTTCAGTCTGTTACATTCTGTTAGTTTGTTTATCGCCTTTTTGCGTATGATTTATAATTTTAAGGTAGCTATTTCATTTAATATAGCATTTGACACACACAACAATTAATACACCTTCAGTTATTCATCATTTGATTTATTAAAGATACGACAATATATAGACCAGTATAAGTAAACACAAAGGTTTCGCTTCTCGGATCTTGAATACAATTCTCGACCGGGGCAAAAAAAACTGTGAGCTACAGGTAAATTTTATTGACGGACAGCAGTTTACAATATAATCTCATAAAAAAACTCCAAAAGATTCAATTCAAACGGCTGTATAAACTGTCGCCATGTTACATTATCTCTGGTATTAAAATTGTTACTATTAAGTTACATAAATAGCATAGTATCAGGCCTCTCTCGCATCATCATCTCCCTACCCTTTTCCCATTTTTATTTGGGGTCGGCGCAACATGTCTTCCTCTTCCATTCCTCTCTATTTGTCATCTCCGCATTCACTCCTTTTCTAAACATATCATCTTTCACACAGTCCATCAATCTTTTCTTTGGTCTTCCCCTTCCCATGTAACCGTCCACATTTATATCCAATACCTTTCTTACAACATTCTCTTTCTCCCTGCGCATCACATGTCCACACCAGAATAAACGACCGCCTCTTAACTTGTCTGTTATTGGCGCCACTTTCAAACTCACATGGCCTCTCTCGCATGGAGTTCGATAAAGACTATGTCCCTCCACATCTTGTAATACCTCTTTTGTTTTTCTTCTAGTTTCATGAGTGCTTTCGTACATGGTTGTTGATTATGGGTACTTTTCACTTGGTCATTCTTTAAAACGTGTTTGATCTAGTCGAGATACGTTCGCCTAGGCCGACCCTTACCGACATGCCCAGTCACCGTCACCTCATAGATTTGTTTCATCAATATTCTGTCGTCCACCCTCCCAATATCCCCGAACGAAGTATGCTACCCTTTCAGAATCTGTGTCACTAGATCCTCTACCACACCGCATTATTCTCTTATTAGACTATTCTCAGACTTCTCATCTTAACAGTTATTGATCTTACTTTCATGCTTTTGTTAAATATAGCATTCAATACCATACACAGTGTAGGGACCAGTATATCTCGATAAACATTTACATTATATTTTAAAACGACGATGGCGTCAATGAACGTAGGTTCAGGCCACCAATCCAACTCTAAAATAAGCCTGAGCTTTTGGTGAAGGAAAACATAGTGACGAAACCAAAGCATGGTGGTAAGGCATTTTGTAACTATGCCCGTCTGGGTAGCAACCACCCTCAAGTTTGAAAACCTGCCGCCAAATACCAAGAGGTGTCTTCCGGCAACATCACTTGAAAACCGGTACCTCTAGGCATAGTGTGTTTACAGTCCTGGGCCATACCAAATCAGTAAATGGCAGATACAAATACGTGTATATCCGTATAATTTTCATTAAATTAAGTAGGGAGGGAAATTACACAAAGAATCGATTACATTCTATAACCTTCTTTGGTTAAACTCTGGCATCTCTTGAGAATTAATTAAATATCAAGATTTTTCATACAATTACAATTACCTATATTAAAATATTATTTTTAAAGTTTGCCACCAGATTCATTTGTCCCTTAAAAAAATATATGCGCTGGGTACACCTGTATAGTTTTGATCAAAATTCTAGATAAATTTCATCGATACGTTAATAAAACTTTAATAGATTTCCGTCATTATGAAAACTTCACGATACGTCTTAAGCTAGTTACACACTAGTGTTTGAACGAACCGAACAAAAGCGCAAATTAACGAACATATTGTATCTTTTTTCGTTTGGAACGTAACAATCCAATAAAATACTCTTAGTGATTGAGTGCCTTGTTCATTTATAAAGTTTTGTTTATATCACATTACATCCACAATTATCTATATATCACTCGTATCATCTATTTTTTCTATTTACATTCTATTTCTGTGGTCCCGGCTATGAGTAATACCACTCCATCTTCCCGAGGGTGTCGTAAAAGACGACTAAGGGGTAAACCAGGGAATGGGCAACAGCATCCTCTGAACACCACGAACACCTATTGGGATGGCCACCCCTCCGTCAAGCGTGGCGATTATGACCTAATAGCCCCCGCCCCGCTTATTAAGGGAGACGCCCAGGAATGGACGTCTTATGGTTGAATGGTCCAATAAATTAAAATCATGACTAATATTTGAATGTATAAAAATTACTATAATTAGTAAAATATTAAAAAGAAAAATTTACATAAATTATTTATAACATTATTTTAAGATAAAAATTTATTGCTTATTAAATAAAGTTGAAAGTACATAAAAACCGGAAAACAATGAAACAATCATTCAAATATTCATTTGCCCTTTTGAAATGATAATTCACAAATATTATAACAAAACATTACATAATTCACAAACATCCTAATTATTATAATTGGCCTTTTTAATATTATAAAATAGCTAGGATACAAAATGTAGTCGATCTAATGTTGTGATGTTTGTAAGCAAGCTCGAAAACAGTAGTTCCAAATGTCTTTATTGCTACTCGGGCTTTTTCCTTTCATTTATTATTTATTACTTCTTTGTTTCGTGTACCACAATGCATGTTGCCGAACTCAATCCTTCGGCCATTACTAATTCAATGTCAGAGGAATAGACGGTGATCTAAAACTAACATCCTTAGTTCGTTAACATTCGGCTCGGTGGCCGAAAGAGGTTGACTTCGCCCACATGTATAACACCGTCTTTATTTATTTAACACAATCTGTTACGCTAAAATCGATTTGTCACTCGTCAAATAATTAAACTCGTAAACATGTTAAACGCCTCAAATTGTTTATATAGCGTTTAACTTCTTATTATTCACATTTGAAGGTTAATATCGTGATGTGATTAGAGATTGTTCCGCCTGTCTGTATTTCACACTGACAACCATAAGGAAATGTATAACTGAAGTAGTTAATATTATTTATAATCCAATTAGTAGTAAAATGTAGTAAATAATAATATGTATGATAAATGTGTGGACCTAGTATTTGTTTATCACTACTATATTCCAATTATATTATTAAAAGGAAACTAAACGTAAACTGCATTTGAAAGGAAATGAAGATTTTAATAACCAAATTTAGTGTAATGAAGTCTGAGTTTTATTTTATATTAATTATCATTATACATTTTTACTATAAGCTAGCAACCCTATGACTAACAACCACATATTTTTACATACCATTTGTGAGACTGGTGAGAGATTTGTGTCACGTTTTTGGTTTCAAATTCACAGTGCTGTTTGTTCATTGATCATAATCAACCAAGTCTTTATAATTTTTATCGGATTTATGAGCGCATAAGGCACCGAAAATAGTTAGTACAAGGCCACCACAATAAACCTCAGCTTCAGCTGTTACCTGCATGCTATTCCAAGCTCATCTTCACTGTTACCAAAATTCACAATGCTATGCCACGTGAATTAAACCTTTTTAACTTGGGAAAATCATGACTAATTCTCACGAACTAAACCCCCACAGAGTACCTATTTGGTCCTATTTGGTCAGGTAGTAGAAACTGCTTACGCATTACCTCTATTACTCCCGTCAATAACATCACTAGCATGAATAGGATCTTCCTGCATCAACCGCGTATACTTGCGTATCAGCGCCCACGCCCGCGTAACCGCCGTTCCCACCGCCGTGGAAATTTGATCCCGCACACACTCCGGGTACCCCTCCGGTGGCAGCCCAAGACGTCCTTCGTTCCCCAACTGGGAAGACTCTTAAAGCCGCTGCCAGCGCGATACAGTGACTCTGAACATGCATTAAGCATTACACGCACAACACTGCACACACACTCCTGGACATAACACGCAAGTACATAGGTCCTGTAAGGAACCCTTTTATTTTTTAGTATTAAATATAAAATGTAGGGCTTAACTAGGGTTAATCTTCCGCGGAATTTTTTACACGCATGTAAAGGCCACGCCTAGGTTCGTACTGCTTTGGTAACTCTTGTGCTAGTTACCTGTTTGCTATTGAGTGCCTTCAGTACTCGCCCACAAAGCCACAGTAAAGCTGTAAAGGCCCTTCCAGTCAACAGCATTAGCTAGATAAAAAAAAACGAACCGAGGTCCATGCCACTCTGATGCCTCTGGGATAGTTACTACTTCTCAGCTGAGTGTCTTAAGCGATCAAACTATCAATGCCTTTCTATACAAAAGCATTTAGTCAGTTTCAGTTTGAAAAAAAACAATCGTTAACTGCTGCTGAGTTCTGTCAGTCATCAGACGTATTACATAAACCACTTACCGAAAACATCGTAATCATTTGTCGTGCTGTGATTGTGTAGAAAATTGACACGTGTCAAACAAACATAGATGCGAATATTATTTCTTAAGCGCACATCTACACCATCTCATGTTAAATAGCGTTCGATTATTAAAAAGAGTTACTTCAATTCAATAATTGAATATTAGACATCTACACGGTTATGTTATCGTTGACTTTAATAATTTATTACGAATGTTCGAATCTTTTTATGTAATTTAGGTTTTATATTTAACAGAAGCAGGTCACTATGTCAATGTCACTGATGTGTTTCCTAGCGTAAATCAATACTCATTTATAATATAATCACTGACTACGCGATTGTTTCGTTATTAAATTGAATATTGTTAATTAAGTTTCGTTTTTACTGACTCTGAAAAATAATTGCATCTGATAGTGTATTAAAAACGACGTCAAAGCAAGATCTTCTATATAATCAATGAATGCGTTACTTTATATATTACGCTATTTTGATTTATTACTTTTTTAATTTCACTTTCAATGTATTTCAACAAACGTGAATTTTAGAATAAAAAAAATAGCATTATAATTAAATCAAAATCAAAATTTATTTATTCAATTTAGGCCCTAAGAAGGCGCTTATGAACGTCTAAAACACTACCACCGGTTCGGAAAACAACCCAGTCGAGAAGAGCGCAGGCAAGAAACTCGATCTGGTTCTTTTTTTTTCATAAATATAATATATATTATTTCTTTTGTCATATAAAAAAACTATACAAATCGTAGTTTTTAGTGGAAGCACAGAGATGTGGGTTAATTCCAGACATCACTATCGTTCACATATAGATAGGCACCAATAAGCAATGAAATATTAGGTAATAAATTGTTCAAACAAATATCATAAATAATAGATATTTAAATGAATATATAATAAATTGTCTGCTAAAGATACATATGTCAACAAATAAATTAGTTATATAGCCTAGTCACTTATGTAGCCCTCTGCAAAGTAAGAAGGCCTTTCAAAAATTGCGCTCAGACTCCCTTACGGCAGCTGGGCGCGGTTTCATAAGTTTAACTTATGGGTTGTCAGCATAAGTGCTCTCACTTTACGATCATTGCGCACTATGCTCCCCAAGACAAGGAAGTTCAAGACATTATTCACATAACCATACCCATAATTGACGGAAACAATTTAATAGCGCGATTTGAAATACAACTAGCGACATCTCTTGGCGCTTTTGTGAAAACTATTCTAACCGTTTTAGTGTTACCATAGGTTAAATATAATTGTTTTTTACGTTCATGTTTGTTGGTATCATTTTTATTAGTATTAATTAATATATATATATATATTAATATATTACATATTAATATATACATATTAATATATTAATATAATTTCCGATTTTATTATTTGAATAATTTTGCCAAACAAAATAAATTTAAACAGAGATTAAGTACACTTAATATGTTGTTACGTAAATTATTTACCTATATAGGAAACTATTTAAATCCAAAGAGATCGTATCATCACTTTATGACGCATTGTTTTAATTATTCAACGTGTACCACGCGGAATTAATGTTGCATTCGTGATTAATCACTTCATTCTTAGCCGTGTGAACGAGCTCATGAAGTGCGTGCCTTTTCCTTCTCTTTCATTTCATCATCAATTCTTGGCTGTCCCTAGAAGATGAAACAATGCTAATTTTATGTCGTGTTTAAACAATTACAATTAGCACATCATGAGTGTTTGGCAGAGCAGAAGTTAATGCAGTTAATTCACTTCGCGGATTCTCTTCTCTTATTCTTTGTACGGAAAATAAACTAGACAGCATCTACTAATAAATCGGCTATCAATAACGAGTAAAGCATAAATTGTATTACATATAATTTTCAAAATTAAAAACACACCTATAAATAAACCCCGTCCATCTTTCATCCATACTTCGTTCTTCATAGCCTTTCTCACTCACACTCCTGATACATTTGCAATCTATTTCATATCGTCGTCTATATTATGCGTACATATCAAGGACAAAACACAACGTAAACATCTTTTACTTTTAATGAAATAAACGAGCAAAGATCTTCCTGTCATAAATCCTACATGCTACATGCATTGATAACCCGGGATGGAAGAAATAGATACGAAATACAAAGTTGCTTTATTGCAATTGATAGATAACTTCATATTGAATTGGACTTTGCCCGTTGCATTTATAAGCTTATTACCAATCATAATATGAATCAGTTCTTTATGATGGCTAGTATTTTATCATAATTGATAATTATTTTATTAACAAACTTCAATGTTAACTGATAAATTAATATTTAATTAACTTTTTGAAGGTATACTTCTTTTGGCACGTTAGGGAAAAATAAAGAGAGTACATTTTAAATGTCCGCGCGCAACCATTACGAAAAAGCGACACTCTGATGTTAGCTAGTCAACATAGGATGCGCGTGCACACACACCGTCACAAAAAACCAACACCCTGAAGTTAGCTGTCAACGTTTTAGTTTTTTTTATTATTACGTCAAAGAAGTATAACTTCTTACGTACACACACACTTTTTTTTTCTTTATAATTCAATCACTTCACTATAATCATATTACATATATGTTAATTAATGTATTTCAATAGCAAACACTGAATCTATTCGATCACATCGGTTTTTTCTCCTTGACAAGGCACGATTTGCGCATTTGCCAATGTCAACATTACGCCGTAATTGTCAGAAATGTCATAATAATTTACTTCAAGGTTTTTAAAGGTTCTTCAATGTTTTCTTCTAAGCAGTTTCAAGTTATTAATGGAGGTTTTATGAATTACAACATACTAGGTTAACTTCGAGGTGAATTCTAGTTGTATTTTGCGAATTATAGATATAAAATTTATTTCTTGTAAAATACTAGCAAGACTAAATAAAAAAGAGAGCCATTTTTAAAAATAAAAATAACATTTACCTGATTATTAATGACCCGTTTAAAACGATACGATCGCTTACCATAAACCGTATCTCTTGTCAAACGTAAAAAAAATATGTTTTTATCTATATTTACTAATTACCTACATTCGGAGACGTACCATAGTCAAGACGTTATCAAAACTCACTTCTCGTAACTCATAAAATATCCCGGTTAATATTTTATCTATTCCACTTTTTATATTATCAGGATTTTGTTATGGCTAACTTATTATCTAATGGTTGCAACACACGGCAACCGGCACGGGACGCCAGGCGATATTTCTATAGAAGACATCGCGCCCAAGCCCAATCGTAGTTAAGCATTAAGCAACGACATATGTCTGTATGTCTGTCAGACTCAAGAAAAAAAGCATCCTTAACAGAGACCATATTATTATGAGTAACAAATAAAATCGACAGAAAATAACGTGATGAATCAAGCCGATTTAGCAAGGATCAAATTATGCGGGGTTTTTTATACAGGTAACGGCCAAGCCGAGGTTTGTAAATCTTTGGTGCCCTTGTCCTAGTTGATATCTTTTCGGCTGAGTGCCTTAAGTGCTCGCACCAAATTTCGGTGAATGTTAAGTGACGATGTGGTCCAGGATGGTGAACACACTAAGCCTAGATTTACTGGTTCTCAAGCGATTCAGCCGGAACACACCTGTTGGTATTTGACGACAGGTTTTTTAACTTGAGAATGGTAGCTACCAGTCAGTCGAGCATTGTTAGAAAATGCCCTACCACTAAGCTATGGTTTCCTAACGATGTTTTTCTTCACCGAAAGCTCAGGCTGATTTTAGAATGTTAGGTGGATTAGAACCGATTCCACCGCACTATCAACTAAGCCATCATCGCTTTATATTATAGCTGAATTAAATTTAGTGTTTCTTCTAATACGCAATGCAATATTTCGAGTCCAAGACGAACATAGAAAGTTAACCAAAGTCGATTGACTTTATCGATATATCATCAAAAAGCTGTTCCATACAAATTGTATGAAAAAAATGATTTTATACCGAAAAACAATTTTTCGTTTCAATTCATTGTAGCCGGGAGGCCCATGGCTAACTAGTTTTGTTGTAAAGATCTATTGACGGGTTTTAGTATTATCAATATACATGTCATAAAAAGCATTATGTTTGTTTCTATAAAAAAAACCCCTTGACACCGTGAGGTGACTTATTATTTACTATTACTGACATACTGAGATCACGTGTATATAGAGTCTAAGAGCTAGGAACATATTCGAGAGCAATAAATCGGTATAGCTGTTAAGCAAACGGCCGAATTAATCTCTGGTAAATTGTTTTTATTTGTTTATAAAAAGTAGCATCTGGCACATTATTGTCCATAACAAATATAAAACGATCCTCTCACAATTAGTTAAGATTCAATATTTCTACATATAAAGATGTCTATCCGTCCATCAATCCAACTGAAAGACGTCCACTAGTTGACATAAGTCTCCCTCAAAGATCTTCACGACAACCGGTCTTGCGCAGTCCAGCGGAATCCCGCGACCTTGACCAGGTCGTCGGCCCACTTTAGGAGGGGACTACCCACCCTCCGTCTTCCGGTACGCGGCAGCCTTTCAAGAACCCGTTGGCTCCATTGGGAATCGGTTCTACGAGCAATATGCCCAGTCCATTTCCACTTGAATTTGGCAATACTTAGGGCAATGTCGGTTACTTTGGTTCTTCTGCGGATCTTATCATTTCTGATTCGAACACACAGGGAAACTCCGACCGTAGCCACCTCCATTGCCCTTTGGGTAACTTTGAGCTTTCTTAATTAGGGTCATTATAATAAATAAATATCGTTTTCCAGCAGCCATATAATCCGCACGTTGTTCTAGAAAGCATAGGATATATATAAAAAAAAGTCACACGACAGCTCGACAAACGGTTCAACGACGTATGACTAATTTATTTATTTCGAAATATTTTTAGGAAAGCTTTATTTTTTACCTTTATTAAAAATATCTGAAATCGATTTAGCAGCCGGCAAACTACTTTCACGGTGTACGTTTATTATGTTACATGTCGTATAAAGAGACATATTAAAAACCAGCTTTCGTAAAATTCTTGTTGTTGCTACGTTGTTAGCTCTCGTACCATATTTTGTTTGACATAAATAAACACATAATTTAAAATAAATATGTCTGGAGATTATTTCTATTTACAAATCTTTGCACCGATATATGTAATATCGCCTTATTTGTAATCAAATACATCATAGATAAATTATTATCTGATATAATGTATAGAACTAACATACAATTATTCTAATTAAAACATGCTTATAATTTAATTCGAATAAGTATTGGAATGAAGTAGTTCTTTTTATTTCATTAGAGTGCGACCTTTGACCCCATATTATTAATTTTTGTGGCATTTTATATATACTAAAAAATAAAATTGAAGTAAAATCGCACTGGCATTCCGGACCGTAGATTTTACTATAGAAGAGGTCGCGCTTGGTTCGCGTCGACGTGACGTCTTCTATGTAAATATTGCGCTGGCATCCTAGACCGTCCGCTGTGTGTCGAAACCAATAAAAGACAAAACTATTCATACGGAATATGTTATGGAATAAAAGATATTAATAAAAAAAAACCAAGTGTCGATTTGAATTCACGAAATAGATGTGCATTTACGACAGCGCACGCTTAACAATAGACTGACCGATTTAGGTTTAGGTCCAAAAGGAGATATTCATACGGGGAGAATCGTCTCAACGCCCTCTATATTTATGTTGATATCGTGTTCTCATGCTAGGGATATAACCTTGTTGCTCCTTTTCAGTCTTAGAAGTTTTGACTAGACTTTTTATGTTGCACTTCTGCCCTTTTTTCTATTTAAAGTGACCCTTTAATAGTTAATTGTAAAAAAACATAATAAAAAATTTGATTATTTTATTCTAAAAAGACTTAAAACATAAAACACATACATTTTCAGGTACAGATTAAATAAAACACAGACTAATGTAAAACTTGTCGTCAGAAAATATTATTATATAAAAAATATTTGTTTAACGAAAATAGACTCATTTAAAAGAGTTTTTTTTAACCTTTATTTAATACATTAAATATCAAAATATCTTTCAATTTACATTTGAATTTAAATTATCATTGCGTCAACTATTATCAAAATACACAATACATTGCTATCACGCCGTTTTTATTTAGCCGTCAATAAATGGAATATATTGTAAATGGGAAGACGTTTTTTTAGCGATTTCCCAAAAATCAGCTTTTTAGAGTTAGGTCAGTCTATTGTTAAGTATGCGACATATATACGCAATGTATTCGTGTATACAGCACGTGTCTATTTATCAATGTACAAATACAATCAAATTATTATGAATCTAACTTTCGTACGGCGCTGCCACGTTATCTCGGTTTATTACTATGGGTAATAATAATGTTTTCTTAGTCTCAATCATTGTCTGTTGTGTTGAATCACCAGATATATCCTTATATCATCTATATCTAGACTTATGATATATAAAGACGTAACCGTTTTGTTCGGGCAAATCTTTAAATCCACGATAAGATTTTTTGTTATATTTCATACAATATTTCCAAGACTATTTGGTTATGTTGATTTATTTAAACTAGAATCTAACAACAGGATTCGTAGTGGGGGTAATAGTCTAGCTGAGTCTGCAATTCTTAAGAGGAAACGCGGTCAGCGCCTAATTTGAAGAATAAGTATGTCAGAAACATATTGCTATCGCTCCAAAAAAAGAGTTATGAAGCGCAAAAGTGATAACTGCGGTTGGTTATACCTTTTCAAAATGGTCGAATTCTTTACTTGGTATTTCCTTGATTCCTTCTTCAAAACTGGGCCGATTTTAATCATTATTTCAATTATAAAATAAGAACGATTTTTGTTATCCGTCTACGTTTTGCTTTTTTTTTTTGTTTTTATTCGTCAAATTTGTTTAAAAGACCTATGAAAACGACAGTAAAACCAGGCATTTTTCTTATTTTTAAAGGCTCCTAGTTTCTATAATTATTAATTTACCAATAAACACAAAGCGTACGGGCCCGGCTGTGGTGGGTATATTATACGCTATGAAAATATTTATTATCCTCCTAATAACAATAAATAAATAAATAATAGGAGTTAGTCTTTTAGCGTACATTTACGTAATAATTGTTTTAACTATGGATAACCGCACTAACTTAAACCTTTAGCTAATTTGACTACTATAGCACAAAAAAAAAATCATCAAAATCCGTCTAGAATTTCATGTACTACAAATTTATGACTTTTGTCCGTTATTCTGGAGAACCCCTTGCGTTTTATGGGATAATAACTACCGTATATGTTGCTTTATAATATTAGTTATCACTATGTCAAGTTTTCATCAAAATTTGGTCAGTACTTTCAGACTAATATGCGTACACAGGGAAAGACAGACAGACACACAGACAAAAATTTAAAACCTTGGGGTCGTTCAAATATTATGTAACCATCAATTGGGGAGTTGATGCTTTGCTTCTTTTCGATGAAATGGGTAATGGCGGCAATTATTTATTAATATTCGTTTTTTATTCAAAATTATGCCAATGCTCAATATACCATATAAGTTTATTTTTATTTTTACACGGTATAGGCTAAGTGCTTTAATCAGAACCTCACATGATGTGACGATGTGGTCCAGGATGGTAAACACACTTAGCCCAGATACTGGTTCTCAAGTGATGCTGCCGGAACACACCTATTTGACGACAGGTTTTTTAACTTGAGAATGGTAGCTACCCAGTCGAGCATTGTTAAAATATGCCCTACCACCATGCTATGGTTTCCTCACGATGTTTTCCTTCATAGAAAGCTCAGGCTGATTTTAGAGCTGAATATGTGGGTTTGAACCCGCGTCCATTGGACGCGGAATCCTTCCGCACTATCCGCTGCGCAATCAACATTCATAGATGTAGCCCGGGTAATGCCGGGTAGGACAGCTATTATTAATACATTATATGTCTTTGTCTATCTGTTTGTTAGTTGACTTTTATAACTCAAGACTCGCTCATCAGATTTACTTGATTATTATTGACGTAAAACATTTATTGACGCGCCTAGGCAGTAAAATCGACTCGTATGCAGTCACGGCAAAAGACAAAACGTTTGTTACTTCACATCTACTGAGCGTACCGTGAGGAACTACTTTTTTTAGTACCTATATATTTTGTTACGTACGGTAATATATATAGAAAAGATGTGTTAAAACGACAAATTGTAAAACCAACTCGTCCTTCTGCAATGCTTTTATATTAAAAGAGACATCATATTTGCTTGGGGGTAAAAAATGTCCTCTCATTTTATATGAAAACTGAAGATATTTTTTCCCATTATTTAGTTAGTTAAGAAAGAAAAACAAATGAACAATAGATGGATACAACATTTCACTAATCTGTTTGTTTTTTTTTTAATGTAACCTTTATAATGTCATCTATACCAGCCAGATATAAATAATACAGCCAAAGAGATTTTATAATAAGTTTATACATACGAGCACGATATGGGATAAGACTTTCTCACCGACCTATTAATGACTACGATATTTTTATTTATACGCGGAACCGGGAGTCACGCCTACTGTATGCATTAGATAATTACCGCGTATATACAGAATACATATTTTGTTTTGTAAACAATTTTTCGACTCCATTGTTTGAGGGATAGGTTATGCGTGGACGTAAACATTTTGGGTTAAAGGCGAAATATGTATTACTCGCTATCTGCATCCGTAGTCGTATATATGAAATATAATGTATTCTTTAATTTTGTTTTATTATGAAAACAAGTATTATATCTCTTTGCCTGGTTAGGTGGAACGTTCTGGATATGACATCGAGTATCATATAATTTTTAAATATTAAAAATTTATTATATGGAAAAATAAACGTCATAAATATCGTTGTTTTATTCATAAATCAACACATAATTTATATTCTATAAGTCAGTATTATGTAACGTAACAAATATATGTATATTAACAACTGCCCATATATATTTAAAGGATAAAAATAATCATATAACTTTCTTCAGTATTTTTCGAGTTATAAACCAACGAGTTTTAGACATAAGACACGCCTGCACACTATAGCCAGGTGGGCCACATGGGTTATATAAGGGATCTTGAGACACTTACGTTTCCCTTACCCACAATTGGTTTAGCGCGTAACATAACATATTTTGCGGAATTTACGTCGTAGCCCAAGCCAACTTCCGTACCATTTTGATGTCCTTATGCTAACTACCACTCTTCCGGCTTAGCGCCCTAAGTGTTCGCTTCAAAAGTTCGGAAAAGATGTTAAGGCCCTTCTGGCCAACAAACAGCATTTAGTTCCATCCATCTATCTAAAATGCGCCACCCGCATCCAGCGAATTCCCGCGACCTTCATCACATTGTCGGTCTACATTGTGGTCTACCTACCCACGTTGCGGACACAACAGAACCCGCTGACCCCATCGTGCACCGGTTCTACGGACAATGTGCCTAACTCACTGCAACTCTTTGGGCAATGTCAATTACTTTGGTTCTCACACTTCCGCATTTGTGACTCGATCACGCAGTGAAACTCCGAGCATAGCCCTATCCATTGTCCTTTTGTTAACTTTGAGTTTTCTCATTTGGTTCGTTTTAAGCGACCGTGTCTCAGTGCCATAAGTCATCACGGGCAACACACACTGTTCGAAGACTTTTGTCTTGAGATATTGCGGCATTTGGTTACTAATTCAAAAACTAACGGACATACGAACAATAAGATGCGATGCGTTTTATGATATGTTACCATGATATCGAACAACTGAATACAAATGAATTAATCACGTTCACGACTTGAACGTGTGATATACTTCGTCGATAAATATGCGAACCCGGTCAAGGATGTTTCGAAATATCTTCTATTTTATTACGAATTTCATAGTTTAACTTTTTTTGGCTCGAAGAAATATGTTCCACTGTGAATTACAATGCCATTGTTACAGACGTTGAAATTACAAATCAGAGATTATATTAACAAATAACTGTTAATACTGTACCTTTTTTTTGTTCAGAAGTAGTTCCTGGTAATATTTATGCCTAAGGAGTTTTAGGTTGGACTATAGTATACTATGTTGATTCTTGTTTGTAATTCATAATTCTGGTGGCATTACCTGATATAGGGTGGTTATTCTGCACAATAGAAGTGTATTGAAGAAAATTACAAGGGGGCTATTTCTAAATTCTCACAAAAACTTTTAAATAAAGGCCGCCATTTTGTTGAAGCTCTGAAAATTAGAAAGATAGTACAGAATTGAGCCTAAATAACTTATATTCATAGACGTAGTAATTTATACTGTACAATTTGGTTAACGATTCTAATAATGTATTATAATGTTATAAAGTCAGCAGATGTAAAATAAAAAAAACTGCCTCGGTAGCGCAGTTGTATTACATACGACTGCCGTTCTGAGGTCTCGGGTTCGATCCCCGGGTCGGGTCAAGTGATATTGGGTTTTTTCTACTCAGTATCATCCCGGAGTTTTGAATTTGTGCCCGATATGGCGACAGGCTCGCCCCCTGTCACATCTGGGACGGAACTAAGCCCGGCGAAATGTGGGTGGTGTAGTTTCGCTACTTCACCTCTGCCTAACCCTTCGGGGAAAACAGGCGTGAGCATATGTATGTAAAATAATTGTATTCAAGACAATATAAAATGTCATGGAACTCTAACTTGTATAATTAAAAACATTTTATTAGTTCAAAAATTATTTTTAAAATTGTGTGAATATATTAAATAGCTAAATACAATGCTGATTACACACAATCATTATAAGAACACGCCTCGGGCATGACCAGAGGACAATGTCCTATAGACGTATTATCACTATGTTATCTACGGTTCTAATATTCGACCACCGCCACTTATCGTATTGTAATGCTATAGCCACATTGGCAAGCGAATATTTTAAATTAATAAACACACACTGGTTGCTTTATTCAAACATGAACTTCCCTTTCTGAAACGAATATTGTGGCGATATATATTCATATAAACTTCGCTGTTCATATTATCACAATAAATTTAGCGTTATAGCGATGACAGCATAGTAGATAATGCGGCCGGATTCTGCGTCAAGGAAGCGGGTTCGATCCCACCTAAAATCACCTAAAATCAACTCTAAAATTAGCCTGAGATTTTGCTGAAGGAAAACATCATAAGGGCACCATAGCATTTTCTAATAATGCCGGTCTGGGTAGCTGCCACCCTCAAGTTTGAAAACCTGTCGCCAGATACATATAGGTGTGTTCCGGCAGCATCAATTGAGAACCAGCGCCTCTAAGCTTGGTGTGTTTACCATACTGAACTACATTGGCATAACATCAGGTAAGTCTATATTCAAAGCACTGAGCCGATAAACTATTATAAAATACTACCAGCCATGGGGACTGCCGATAGAAATGAAAACTCGAAACTCTGGTAAAACTAATATATTAGGTAAAAAAATGGAAATGGAAATAACTGCCTAAACTTCATCACAATTACATATAAGGTAAATATACTTATCCTAAGGAATTCGTTGATATTAAGGAGCAATTAATCAAAATCGAATATAATTACCGACGTACATTTACATCAATTTGTTATCCGTAAACTGGCACTTATTTCAGAATAACCTAATGATATTAAAACAAAGCATTTCTCGAAGTAAGCAGTAGTCTATTAATAAATTAATTATTTAATTACTTTTTAATGCATTTTTATAGTATATTCTTCTGAAGTCGGTTTTATTTTTATTTATTTTTTTTAAATTAAAAATTTTACATATGAGAAAACAAAACATCCTACGATTTTTTATAAAATTTATCCGGACACATTCCATCTTAAACAGCTTTGTCTTTTACCCACTGATTTTACTGGTAGCAAAAGGTGCTATAATAAAAATAAAATAAGGTTATCCCAAACCTCCCAATGGGCGTTAAGAGAATAGCTTAACCTCAATATTATCTATTATCTTATATTATTTATCTAATATTTTTTCTGTTTAAATTATATTATTTATAGGTAATTCAAATTTTATAATTTGTTACTTGATTGAAATTATTGACATAACCTAATATTTAACATGTGACATTTGTTTAGTTTTTACATCTATTGGCGTTCCAAGCTATAATTTTGTACATGTTCAAATAGATTATTCATAATCGAAACATGCGATAGGCTGCGTAATTCTATTTTATTGGTATTTTGGTAGAGTGAATTTATAAGATTTTGCCCTACATAGAATCGCTCATAGCCGCTAAAAAAGTACTCACTTTAAAAAAAATAGTCGAAGTACTAGAAAGTTGCTAATAAAATGGACGCAGTTTCCTTATATTACATAGTAGCATGGATAAAATATTAATAGTCAATTAATTATTAATTGGTATTAATATTATAATTATGTTTGATAATAGTAAATTATTGTTTATTAAATAATTAATAACAAATTTATAGTTGGATTAATGTGAGGAACAAATACAAATTTATTGCTCCATAAGGTTTTTTTTTCTTCCATTAATAACACATGTAAAGCGGTTAATATCGTTTGATCTGTTTCAACTTTAGAAAGAAAAAAGCGATATTGTCAGCGTTCAAGTTCGTACGAATTTTGTCAATAACGAACGTTACACCAATGTGCCTCTACCATAAAATATTTTTGTAAGTCGTAGTAGCGTAGTCCTTTATAACATTACATGCACTTAAGTAATGCGAATTAACTGTGAGTCAATATAATTCTAAGCAACGACGCACCGTCAACGACCTCGTGGTTTGTCTAATAATAACGTTGTATTCAATGCCATCACACAGATGGCAAAATTTATTACCGACTTACTCGTCTTCGTGTTATGTATTCTGTTATTAAATAATCAGTTTCATGCTCTTCTTTATACTATATAGGATCAAAGCTTTAACATAAATCTCACCTGATGTCAAATGACGATATGGTCCAGCATTGTAAACACACTAAACTTAGAGGTACTGGATATCATTTGATGCTGCCGGAATCACATCTTGGTACTTGGCGATAGGTTTTCAAAATTTTGCGTGGTGGGGAATATATCTCCTACCGCCTGCTATGGCATCCTGGGGATGTAGAGAATTGGAAGTCGTATTCAAACCTACATACGTCAACCATTATTCTTACTGGCTACTATTTGCATCGTTTTCTAAATTGTTCTTAAAAAAATTTAAAATATAATTATTACGGGACAAAGTTTAGTCGTTATTGTAATACATTATACAATACAGAATATATAATATATGTAATGTTATTTGATACGCAACAACCTTGGGCAAATGACCACGAAGTCAGGAAGCACGGCCGAATGATTGCGCAGGCGAACTATATAACAACAAAGTTGTAAAGGTTATTGATTACTCTGTGTTTATTATAAAAGTATTGTTTATTGTGATAGTTTAGAATGTTATAAAATTATTTAATGACTATTATAATTTTGATGTGAAACGTCCATTAACGAGCCTTTACAGTTAAACTTAATTCCATTGCGGTAAACGACATGACGTATAATATTACACATCTACTGGGTGGCATGATGGCTGACGTTTTTTTCTTCTCATATTAGCATAAACGCATTTACAAGAATGCAAAGTATATCAAACAATCTGGCTATCTCTACATTCGTTTTATCATAACCGGAGATCCACTGAACCAATTTACATAACTCTATAACATTAATGTGTGAAGTTGGTATATTTTGAGTTACTTGAAAGGTTATTTCCGAAGGGTTGCCACGTGATTGCATGACTGGGGTTTCACTCCAAATGAGTCATCGCAGAGGGTGGTTAAATTCATAAATAAATACCCAGAACCCTCCTGTAGCATTAACGACAGTGAAATTAAAAAAAAAACATACGTAAAATATTGAATTTTAATCGGCAAAAAAATCATCACTAGCGCGATCTCTGCAATGCTTTATATTTTTAAACAGTTGCGATATTAAATGAAGTCAGTAATAGGGTAATTCACTGTTGCTTGGTTTATTTAAAATATCAGAGACTCTGAAAAATGACGGCAATTCATTCGTCTGTACTTTAAAATAAGTAAATAATCACATTAATTGATTTAGTCATTCTCGAGTAATAAGCCGACTAACTGAAAGAAGCATTGTCTTTGATAACTTATAATAAGAAATAACTTTAAATTGTATCGCTCTCAAAGCGTAGACATTTTTTTCGATTTCTTATTTTATACAACGTCATAAGAAATCAAATAGGCTGTCTAAATTATTAGGTAGGCAGTAGATATCCATGACAAATAATCACCCGTTAAGTCCCCCACTTAATAAAATCAGTTCGATTAGTTAAAAAATCGATCTTTTTCGGAAAGGGTTCCCATGCCTACTTAGGGGACTGATAACATCGACCGCCCGCCGTACCAAGTCCGCGGTCCGGTCCGTACGTGTGTTAACACCATTACTCAGCCATTTCTGGAATTTGTAAATTGTATTCTTAACAACAGATATTCACGTGGATTATTTAGAAAAATATTTACTTTATCGACTATAATTATATAAATCTATTAGCCTATATTTTTAGATCATGTTGTGTTTACCTTTAATTAGTTTGCACCTACTATTAGCGTATTTTATTATTCTTTGTGTTAATTGTACAAAATATTGTCCAACATTTAGCAAACCAAACAGAGTAAAAACTTAATCCATAGAGTTGCCTCTGAATCACTCCGGTGTATCCATTCCCATGCAAGATTAAGAGGTCAATTAATGAATGAGTCTCCACTAATCGCTCCTAATGGTCAATTGTACGGTAATTTATTCAATTAGCTGATAAGAGGATTGGCTAGTCCAACGTAAGGGCTAAGGACGAATTATCTTAACCGCTTCGTATTAGTATTATTCGCGTTAGTATTCAATGAATTAAGTGTATTAAATTAACTTTATTTAACGGAAGTAAAAATTCGATAATCGAAAATGTTTTGAGAACCGAACTCGAAACCAGACAAATCCTTCTTTAACATATTGTGGTATTGTATCGTGACAAAAAAAATAGTATTGATTTTCTTTTGTTTCAATTTCAAAATGTAGATTTTTACCTATATATTTATGTTAACAAATAGATAGAATTAAATTTTAAAAATCCTTTACTATAAAATAATAAGTAATTACATCTACTAACCTTTTTCGGGAAATAAAGGCTTCAATCATCGGATTTTCTATCAATAGACGTAGGTTTTGTTAAAACCTTTATTTATATAGTAATTTACGGCGGGTTGTTATACAATATTATTATGTTCTTAATAATAATAATTTATTTGAAATATCTTATATAATTAATATATACGAAATATAATTTTTCGGCAACCCGCGCATTAAAGCGTTCGCCCTGTGTCGCGGGAATCTCATAAACAATACATGCAGATTGCAGATGATTTAATTATAATTATGGACGCTGAAAATGGACGTTTAGTAGAATAATTTATTGTATAAGAAAAGCCTACAATAATGTAATGTGTGAGAATAGCCTAAAACACGCCCGCGTCGTTTCAAATCATTTCTAAATCCTTAACTCCTAATCTTAGCCATCTAGTTAACTTATCAACTTTTTCTTCACTTCATATCTATTCAGACCGACAATACATTTTTTTTTTTGTTTATTTTGTATTCTTTTGCCATATTTACACATTGTCAATATATTATCGAATATGAGAAAAGTTTCTGTAACAGGTTTAAAACACCTGTCCTGTTACATAATGTGATTGAGCTTTGGATAAAAAAAAAAAAACATCGCGAGGTAACTATGGTAGTACATAATGGTTGGGTATTTTTTAATATTTACCTAATTAACTGCCATTATTATCTTTACTTTAAATAAAATACAATTATATAAAACTAGCTGTGTGCCGGCGGTTGCGCCCGCGTTTCAAATATTCTTCACTGTATTTTATTTTTTTTTACACGGACCCCTTAATTTTTTTAGTACTAAGAAAAAGTAAAAATATTTCTCATAAATTCAAGCACTTGTCCGTAAAACTGTGCATTGAATCGGCTTTTATTCAACTTTTTACGAGTTTTAATTTTTTTACCCGGAACCCTAATTATTTTCTAAAATGAAAAGTACTCTAAGTTACCCGGAATACCTTTAGCTATCTACCAAAAAAGTCCCGTTAAAATCCGTCCGCCCGTTCCGGAGATTTCCCGGAACAAACAGACAGACAAAAAATTTAAAAATTGAATTTTTGGTATAGATATCGTATATACATTCATACCTAGTTAGTATGAAAACTTAATTTTGACATTACAAACAGACACTCCAATTTTATTTATTAGTATAGATGTATATCTGTCTGTTAGTTGGCTTTTAACTCAAGACCCAATAAACCGTTTTACATGATCCACTTTTTAAACTAAATATTATCTAGTCAGGTAGGTAGGCACATATATATTTTTTACGTTAAATAATATGTAAATGTAGAAAAAGTAATCAGAATAATATAAACAAAAACTTTATAAAAAAAACAATGACTTTACATTACATAAAAGACAACGTCTATCTGTCTGTCCGTTAGTGTAAGCGAACGAAGCCGCAAGCATTCAGCTAGTCCTCTATTGTTTGAAAATCTGTCGTAAAGCACACAGCACATAATAATCCAGTGCATATAAGTGGTTGTGATCAAAACTCGTAACGTGTATAGAATTATAATATAAGTATAATACACATACCCCATAAAGCTAAAGAATTCTGGAATAATTTGCCAGGACACATTCATTCCAAAGAGCTCATCAGGGGATATACTCAGCGAAAAGCTGAGGAAGCCCTGATGCTCAGTAGGAATCAGTTGCGGGTATTAGTGAGAGCGCTAACTGGGCACTGTTGTTTGCGCAAGCATATGCACAACATGGGTGCTCAGAACACAAGAGAGTGCAGATTCTGTGAAATCGCAGATGAAACACCAAAGCACATCTTGTGTGATTGTGACCCACTAATACCCATACGCAACCGAGTTCTGGGCAAACATGCGTTGCTCCCAGAGGAGGTGAAGACGCTCTCTGCCAAAAAGATCCTACAGTATATCCAGGCTGTAGGTCTAGGCAGTGAGCTTTAGGAATATGGGGGCGATCACAATAGATCTATCTAGGTCGCAGTGACACAGGACTGTTTTAGCCTGCATAGCCCCTCTCTCGAATAATAATAATAATAATAGTATTAAAAAAAATGCTATTAAAATCTGGAAACATACAGCCACATTACGATCGCAACTCGTTAGAATTAACAACATGGCTTCACCAGTGGATCGTTTATTTTATCTATAGTACTTAACATATATATCGTTTAAACTTATCGAGTCATGAACGTGTTGATATGAATAAATTACTATGTAATTGTACCCCGACACCGCTCGCAAATAATAACTTAACGCAAAGATGAAACACATCAAAATATTTTTTTATCAAACGATTTCTATCTCACTCTTATTTGTAGCTATTGACGAACTTTATATAGTGTTTTATCAATAAAAAAAATATACAAGCCGTTCTCGCGGCTACGGCCGCATGTCTTATTGTCATTTCGTACAGTTATTCACTGCATAAGAAATCCTCTCTTAATCACGTGATGATTTAGAACTTCTTTCAGCTCAAAACCACGTGTATTTTTTTCCACACAAAGTATCATAAAATGTTTCCCCGATCTAATTTTATTTACGAGTAAAGACACGGGACGCGGAACTACTGTAATATAAACAAACGATAGAACTATCTGGAAAACGTGATACTATTTTTCACAGTCGTAATGAATATTAATTATCATTTATAAATATTTATTATGCCACGGCCCTGACTAAGTCATCTCGGGGGCCCTTTACACGCAATGTTTGTTACATACCTCGTGGATACTCTCATCAAATTGATCCTGCTATTAAAAGTACAATGTGACCTTATTTCTTTTCACTCGTAAACATGCGCGACTTCGTTCGCGTTTATACAACATTGTAACTTAATAGCGCAGTAATTACTGTTTACATTACAGAGTTATTTTATAACATTTTATTCTATATAATTATTTCCAGCACTATATATATATAATTTAAAGTGCAACTTATGTATTATGCAATAGAATATAATAATATAATTTTTTTTTATCAGATTGGATTTATTATTATCATCATTATTTGTTTTTTTTTTTAATTTACGTACTATCTTAGATTAAATCTTTGAATTAAAATTAAATCACGAGATAAAATCTCGAATTATAAATAGACAAACAAAGAAACGTTCAACCTATGAAATTACGTCCATCGACTCGGAACCCGACCTCACTACTAACTAATGGTTTCGTCATATAGTGGGCGGGTCGGTTCGCCAGTGCAATTTTACTATAGACAAGGTCGTGCTTGGCTCGCGTCGACGCGATGTCTTCTATAGAAACGTTTCGCTTGCGACCCAATCCGCCCGCTGTATCCCGAAACCATAAGTCATCATTGCTTTAGGCGAATGATTTATAGAAATAAATAAAACTCAAGTGTCTAAATAATATGATTGTTTTTTTACTTTGCTAACTCCGCTTAAAATGATTTTCAAGCTGTCACGTCTCTTGGAAACTAATTTGTTTATACTAATATACAATAATCTTTTATAATTAAATAAATAGTAACATATAAAGAAATGTACAAATCAATTTATCTTAAAGAACTTAGATATCATTTTAAATTTAACAATATTATTATTATTAATATTAAATTGTAATAAATAAAATTAAAGTGTATGTTTGTAATGTCAAAATTTGTTTTTTTTTTTATTATTAAACAGATATGTATATGACGATACCTATACCAATGATACAATTTTTAAAATTTTTGTCTTTCTGTTTATGATGGGTAATCTCCGGAACAGCTGGCCCAATTTTGACGGGACTTTTTTGGTTAATAACTGAAGTTACTTCAGGTAACTACTGTGAATTTTCGAAAATAATTAGGGTTTCGCACAGTTTTACGGGTTTTGAGTGCTATAATTTATGAAAAATATCTTTACTTTATTAAGATAAGTACTAAGGTACTAACCAGTTTTTTTGGAAAATAATTAGGGTTGTGTATAAAAAAAAACTTAGTGAAGTATATATGAAACGCGGGCGCAGCCGCGGGCAGACAGCTCGTATAAAACAAATACGTAACTAAGTAATCAATAAACAAAATCTTATAAAACAAATAATACTTAATAAATACAGTTAGATTAAATAAATGAGCTTCCGTTGTAGTCGTTAGACAAATAATAGCCTTAATCGATTACACGTGTTTCATATCTCCACGAGGCATCCTCAGATCGATGTAGACGCTGCCGAGACGAGCGGGCGCGCCTTCATCAATCGAATACTGAAGTGTCTGTTTGTAATGTTAAAATAACAATTTTTTACTAAAACATATGAATGTATATACGATACCCATACCAAAAATATATTTTTTTTTTGACTGTGTGTCTGTTTGTTTGTTCCGTGTAATCTCCAGAATGGATGGACCGATTTTGACGGACTGTTACGGTAGATAGCTGGTATAAGTTCTTTTGATTTTAGAAAATAATTAGGGTTTCGCGAAAAAAAAAATGTAAACAGTGAAAAACATATGAAACCGGCCGCAGCCGCGAGCACATCCCCAGTACTAAAATAAATTCGCTACATAATCTAAGCTATCAAATATTTATAGTAAAAAAATTGTTCACGTGAAAATTATAAAAAAATAGAACTCTAGTGATTAATGCATTTCTTTAAAAAGTTCATTGAGAATCCAAATAATTTACTGATGATTTCGCCACACTAGCGCAATGTTTCCACCATATATAAGACATCGCGTCGACGCGAGCCGTGTGCTATCTCTTTTATAGTAAAAGCGCGCCAACGTCCCGACCCGCCCGCTGTGTGGCAAAACCATTAATCTCACGGTTACATGAAGTCGCAATTATATAACTAAAATTACTCGCAACGTTAAAGATCTCGAATTTATTCCAGGATTTAAACGAACCGTTTGAAGATACACCCGTGACTCTCAATAATGGAGGAAGGCAAGAAAGAAATCAATCTAGACTCGATATTGGAGAGCTTGCGTCCGTACGGGAGATACAATTTATTTTATTTTGTCCTGCTCCTTTACCCCGTACTGCTGAGCAGTTTCTTCGAATGCGGGTTCATATTCGAAGCCCAAGAACAGATTTACAGGTGAGCGGATTTATATTAAGTACTAGCTATGCTTGCGATTCCGTTCTCGTTGAATTCCTGTTTTTGAAACGACGACGAAAAAGATATAGATACATACCACCTATAAACTTACTTTCGAAAATGATAGCGGTAGAAAATAACAAATGCGGGCTGGCCCGCCTCCAAACTCCTATTTGTTTCCAAGGGGCTGGTGACAACACTGGGTCGCTCAGAGTGAAAATATAAGAAATATCTTCATTTACCGAGTAATCCCTCGTGCACTTCGAAGCCCAAGGATCCTAGACCTTGTGTAGCGAAACGAGGACCAGTGTAAGCGACATGAAGCGACGATGTTTTAAAATTAATAGCATGCGGTTTGCGCTGCGGAGCGTTTGCACGTATATATTTGAAAGACGTAACCGTAATAAACGTAACGTCAAGCGGTGCGGGTTGCCAAGCACGAGGAGATCACTCGTCAAGGGTGGGGTACAGCAGCAGAGGTAGACACCATTTTTACGTTACAAAAGAGAGCTGTTCGAGCTATATAATATGGGACCTCGCGAATCTCTAAAGAACAAGTTTCAAGAATATGATATCTTAACTTTGCCCTCCCAATACATCTTCGATAACTTAATGCATATTCGTAAAAATTTAGACAAGCTAGATCTAGTGAATGATCGTCATAATTTTAATATTAGAAGTGAAGACAAGTTGTCCGTCCCACGCTTTAG